>CP124712.1:144370594-145608391 GCA_031232105.1 Capsicum rhomboideum
ACCCAAAAAAAAAAGGAAAAGAAAATATGAATTGTTGGAAGAAGGATTGGCATTGAATGGAGTTACGGAATTGACATTAGAATTTAACGTTTTAATTGCGGGTTGTTTATTGTGGTTTCAAGGGGTAAACTAGGAATTACGAGTTCTTTTAGGAATTACGAGTTCTTTCAGAGTGCTCGATTTAAAAAAGATCCTTTGATATTAACTTCGTCTTCTTTTCGTGGTTTTAAGGGGTAAACTGGGAATTACAGGTTCTTTTAAAGCGCTCAATTTAAAAAAGATCGTTTGATATTAATTTCGTCTTCTTTTCGTCAAAATCAAATTTAATGAGTTATTGAAATATTCCTGGTCAAAGCCCACAATTTAAAAGAAGCATGTGGAATTAACTTCGACTTCTTTTCATCAAATTAAAATTTAAAATACTGAAGCACTTTTTGTTGGGGCACTTGACTTTATTGAAGGATCTTACATGATTATGATTGTACAATCACAGGGATATGTTTCCTTAGATAGATAAATGAGATCATTCTGTAATTAAATGTAGAGATATGTTTCCTTAGCTATAGAGGTACAACTTGTATATAGTCTATAGAGGCATTATCAATGAAATTAATTTTACTCGGGCAAGCTCCCTCTTTTCATGGTATCAGAGCGTGTTAAAAGATCCTGAGATTTCTTTTCGTTCAACCATGGGAACTGAAGGACGCACCGGGGAACTAGCGAATCTGCCTCAACCCAAAGTCGCAGATGCTTCTCCTTATTCCTTGCATCCATCAGACCACCTAGGTTTGATTTTTGTTACCAATCCTCTAAGTGAAAATGGAGAAAACTATTTCACTTGGAGACGGAATTTTTTTAACGCATTACACTCTAAAAACAAGGCTGGATTTGTTAATGGAGCCATTGGAAGACCGAAAGAAGACTCTCCGGATTTACAGCCATGGATACAGTGCAATGCCATTGTACTTTCGTGGCTTACGAATGCGATTGCTAAAGAACTGCAAGGTAGTGCCGCACATGTTGAAACTGTCAGGAAATTTGGGTAGATCTGGAAGAACGATTTACCCAAGGAATTGCACCAAGAGTTTATGAATTGAAGCGTGCAATTGCTCTCTTGCAACAAGAGAAAGTTTCTATATCATCCTATTATGGTAAACTTAAGTCTGTTTGGGGTGAGTTGCAAGGTCTCATGCCAATTCCATCTTGCACATGTGATTGTGTTTGTGATGCAGCAAAGAAGATGCAATCCACGAGGGAGGAGGAAAAGGTTTTTGATTTTCTAATGGGACTTGATGACACATATTCGACTGTGCGTTCTCAAATATTAAGTGTCGATCCATTGCCAAACTTAGGAAGAACCTATGCTATCGCAGCACAAGAAGAGAAACAGAGATCTGTTGCTGCAAATCACATATCCTCTATTGAAGCAACTGTCTTGCTAACTAAAGAGGGTGAATCACGTCAAAGAAAATTGAGGATGGGGCTCGGTATCAATTTTCACCTTGCATACACTGTGGGAGAACAAATCACAGCAAGGATTATTGCTACAAAGTGATAAGGTATCCTCCAGATTGACGTAAACCTGGCAATAAAACCAGCAAGCACACCAATAATGATCAGATGCAGTTTCGTGGGGTGCATCAAAAAAATCAAAAGGAACCAAATGCATTGGAAGGTATGGCCCTTGCTGCAACTACTAAAGAGGCTATGTCACCAATTCCAGGTTTGACACATGCTCAACATCAACAACTATTAGCATTACTGGGCAACCATGGAGCATCGACAGGTAACCCATCTGCGAGTATGACAACCTCTAATTTTTCAAGTAAGACAAAAGAGGAGTGGATAGTTGATACTGGTGCTACAAATCATATAACTCATGATTTAAATTCTTTGTCAAATAAGATAGTTCATATAGATTTTCCACCAGTGCAAATCCCAAACGGTGATTTGGTTAAAGTTCATGCCTTGGGCCAAGTGGCTCTTGAAAAAAGATTAATTCTTGAACATGTCCTCGGAGTTCTTGATTTTTGCTTTAATTTGTTGTCAGTTAACAAATTGACAGATGACTTACAATGTACAGTGACCTTTGGTCCATACTCTTTTGTGATTCAGGACTTACCTTCGAAGACGCCGATTGGAGTGGGTAGAAAGCGAGATGGTCTCTATTACTTGGAGCTGATGAAAGGAGGGAAAGCATTGATGGTTAAGAAGTCTAGTGCAAGTTTATGGCATCAGCGCTTGGGGCATTTACCAATAAATCGTATTTCTCTAGTTCTTAGTTTATCTATTAGTTTTGATGGAAATAAGACTATGTTTTGTGATGATTGTTGTAAGGCAAAACAAACATGATTACCTTTTCCTACTAGTATGATTAAGACAGAGCATGCTTTTGATTTAATACATTGTGATATTTGGGGACCATACAAGACACAATCTCTTTCTGGTTCTCATTACTTCCTTACCATAGTTGATGATTTCAGTCGAGCAATATGGGTTTTTCTCATGAAGAATAAATCAGAAACTAAAGCCTATTTGTTGTAATTTTTTAATTGGGTAAACACGCAGTTTAACTTGCGAGTTAAAATCCTACGAACAGACAATGAGCTAGAATTTAAGCATGAGGATTTATTGTCACATTATTTTGATTATGGCATGGAACGTCAAAGTAGTTGTATAGACACTCCACAACAAAATGGAGTAGTCGAACGAAAGCATAGACACCTATTGGAAGTGGCTCGTGCATTGCAATTTCAAGCGCATCTGCCTATTAAGTTTTGGGGAGAATGTGTCCTTATTGCAACATATTTAATCAATCGCATGCCTCTTTCTAATCTTCAAAATAAAGCCCCACATGAAAAGTTACTTGGTAAAGTTCCCACATATGAGCATTTGAGAAATTTTGGATGTCTTTGCTATGGACATCTGAATAAAAGGCCTCGAGATAAATTTGCTCCACGTGCAAAACCTGGTATTTTTGTAGGATATCCGAGCAGTCAAAAGGGATATAGAATTTATGATCTTGAGGATAAAAGGATTTATGTTTCACGTGATGTAAAATTTTTTGAAGACATTTATCCTTTTGAATGCTCTCAAGAAGCAAAGATGATGTCTCGTATTGACTTAGGTCAACCAGTTACATTTGATGAGTCATCTAGACAGGAAATAAATTGTGTGGATTATTGTCACACGGCTGAGAATTGTACTGACATTGAAAATCCAGAGGCTACTTCCACACGCACTTCTCCACTGCCAGTAACTTCACCAAGACCTCGTGCATCTTCTTCTCATGACTCTTCTGCTATCAGTCCAACAAGTACATCTAATGGCATTGATTCTACTAGCCTTGCACCTGGTAAACGCTCGCGACAAATCTCGTGAAAGCTGTCAGGGTATGATTATGTCTTGCCCCCTTCTCTTGCTCAGTTAAATGATCAGTAACCCTCACCCACTCCATCGGCAAACTCAACGGTACATCCTCTATCTCAATTTATTTTATATTCTAAACTATCATCCAGTCACAATGCTTTTTTGGCGGCCATCTCATCTGTCGATGAGCCAAAATCTTTTACTCAAGCAGTTAAGCACACACATTAGAGAGAAGCCATGGAAAAGGAAATTTCTGCTTTGGAAGCCAACCATACTTGGACTTTATAAATTTTACCTTCAGGAAAACGAGCTATAGATTCAAAATGGGTCTATAAAGTCAAATACCAACCTGATGAAAGTATCGAGCGCTACAAGGCATGCTTGGTAGCAAAAGGATACACTCAAATTGAAGGGGTTGATTTTCATGAAACATTTGCACCTGTTGCAAAACTTGTCATTATTCGTTGTCTGTTAGCGGTTGCTGCGGTTCGTAATTGGGAACTTCATCAATTAGACGTCAACAATGCTTTTCTTCATGGAGACTTGCACGAAGAAGTTTATATGAAGATTCCACAGGGTTTTGCCAAACAGGGGGAGCAAAGAGTCTGTCGATTACAAAAATCTTTATATGGCCTTCGTCAAGCATCTCGAAATTGGTACAATAAATTCACTACTTCTTTACTTTCTCTTGGTTTCCAGCAATCAAATGTAGACTACTCCTTGTTCACATTGTCCCATCCCGAAGGTTCCTTTGTAGCCGTTCTTATATATGTGGATGATCTCACCATCACGGGAAATGATTCTGATTGCATATCCAAGCTGAAAGTGCATTTAAATGCAAAATTTCATATTAAAGATCTTGGAAAGCTCAAATATTTTCTTGGCATTGAAGTGGCAAGGTCACCAGCAGGCATTGTGTTAAGCCAACGTAAGTACATACTTGATATTTTAGCAGAGAGCAAACTTACAGGTTGCAAGACAACTAGTTTCCCGATGGAGTAACAATATAAGCTTTCTCTTGATTCAGGAGAAATTTGCCATGATCCAGGCCAATATCGTCGTCTTGTCGGATGCTTGCTTTACCTCACCATCACTCGTCCAGATATTAGCTATGTTGTTCATGTACTTAGCCAATTTCTGCATGCACCAAGGCAACCTCATCTAGAAGCTGCTTATAGAGTCTTACGCTATCTCAAAAGAAGTCCAGGTCAAGGGATTCTACTTCCTTCAGATAACTCACTATCTATAAGAGCTTATTGTGATGCGGATTGGGCAGGGTGTCAAATGACACGTCGATCAACTACAGGATACATTATGTTTCTAGGTAAATCACCCATTTCTTGGAGATCTAAGAAACAAACGGTGGTGTCTCATTTCTCCGCTGAAGCAGAATATAGAGCTATGGCCACTACTACTAGTGAGATTGTTTGGTTGCTTCGACTTCTAGAAGATCTTCAAGTACGACACACATCGCCTGTTTCTCTTTTTTGTGATAACCAAGCTGCTATCCATATCGCCGCCAATTTTGTTTTTCATGGACGTACCAAGCACATTGAGATAGATTGTCACTTCATTTGGCAATACGTACAATCAAAGACAATTATGACTCATCATATTTCTTCACAGAATCAATTGGCTGATATACTCACAAAGGCTCTTGGTCATGACCAGTTTCATAAGTTGTTGGCCAAGTTGGGCATTTCTACAATTCATGCTCCAACTTGAGGGGGAGTATTGGAGGATCTTACATCATTATGATTGTACACTCACAGGGATATGTTTCCTTAGATAGATAAATGAGATCATTCTCGACTATTTCCAGATTCATGTTAAATTTCACAAGCACAAAAACTTTACCTATCAAGATTTAGGTAAATGAGACAAGGTAACCTAGTGTTTTTTTTGTACCATTAGGTGGGGCGGAAGTGGAAGTCCGAATACGGATTCAGGCAAATTCAATGGCTTTTGCTCAAACAGTTTGTGGTAAGAATTTCACTAAGTTTATACACATTAAGTTAGAATCCAATTATTCGCATTTTAAAGTTCTCTTGTTCTAAAATTCAGAACTTATAAAAGAAATTCTAGATATATCTTTGCTACCACGACCATCAAAATTTGTACCTACTTCATTGACCACTAAGTCATCTCCGCATACCATGGGTGCACCCCACTTTTGTTTTGGGGCCTTAGTTGCACTTTTACACTTTTTTTTCTTGAAATTCTACTATTAATATGTAGAACATTGACCTGTCAAATGGACAATAGTTGGTTTTTATTGCAACACTGCAGCATAAGTTACCTTTTTCGTTTGATATATGTTTACTTACACACTAAAAGAAAAGAAAGAAAACTATGTGGTTAAGAAAAAAAAAAAAGAAAGAAAACTATGTGGTTAAGAAAAAATCATTATTCTTACATATGATTAAATAAAGAGAAAACTGTTGTTAAGTGGCTGCTTTCATAGTTTCTAAAAGGCATATATATATTTAGTGTATATAGAAAAATATAAGACATATATAAGTCAAAAACTACTGTTCATACATATATATATTAATACAACCTCAGGCCTTAGTTATTGCCTGCTTGTACGGACTGATAATTCTTTGTTTAACGACCTAACATAGTTTTAAGAAAGAACCTATTCGGTGTTCAATATTGTATTTAGATCTCAATTAATTATTCGAATTTGCATTGCGAAAGACTCATCATATGGAAGGAGTATAAAAAGATGGAGAAGTAAACACACTAACAAGTTGATAAGCCTTAGCATGTGGTACATATACATAAAAATAAACTTTTGACTTAGCAATACTGTGTGATTTTTTGACGCCCCTCCGCAACTGGGTGTGAATTTAACAATTTAATATCAGTTACTTAAGATCAGCTATTGTAGGCCTGAAATTAAATTTGCATAGCTTGTATCGTTGATATGAAATAGCATTAATATTGGCAAACACATTTTGAAATAAGCAAATCCAACAACATTAGCAAACACATTATGAAACAACAACTGGCCAGCTAATAAACTTAAAAACAATAAAATGTTGTAGCATGACATCCCAGGCCAATTAAAAAAAGGTGACTTAATTAAAAAAAAAAAAGAAGATAAGCTAATACTGAATAAGTAATTTTGGAGAGATCAAACTTTCTGTGTCAACGAATCCTTGTAGAAAGGTGCGATATGCAGTGAACAATTCATATGGTCCTTTGGATGTCCTAAACTCACGATTCATATCAATGTGTAGGTAGTAGAGTAGCACGTCACCATCCGCAAACATATATTTCGTAATGGCGAAAAATAGATGGGTCTCTCGTATGCTAACCAATTCATTCTAAGATTCCTCGACACGATAGTCTTTCATTACCCATAACTTAAAAGCGCCCGACTCCCTATCTCGGCGACTACCATAAGCACAAAGCATTCCTTCTAACACTGAAATGGCACGGGTTACGTAACTCCCATCGGGAATATTGCAAATTCCTTCCGGCAATGATATCTCTCCATACACCTATTTGATGTATTAAATGAAATCATAAAATACTTAGATAAATTATCCTTACAGATCCAGTGAAATGCACCACGAAGAAATGCCAAAGAGTCCTGAGGACACACACTATTGCTAAAGCCACGAGGATGGTTATCAATGTTTCTCGAAGAACCACTTTTTAGTGCAAGAATTTTATTGAGTGGTCTGGAATCAAAGCCGATGTTGTCAATCATAAGAATCTTATAGTCATCACTAATCGAGTCATATCCCAATCCATAAGTGCTTCGGGTTGCGTCTGAAAATTCATAATTAGGAAGTTGTACTGATTCATTTGTAAATGGCTGAGCCGATGATGATGATGAAGATAAAGAAGAACAATGATATGAAATCGTACCAACCTCATGGAGCAATCGGGCAATAAGAATTTTTTTATTATTCTTGGCATGATTATAATGCTTCGCCTTAAAGTATTGATCTGAGATTAATGTCTTCCAAGATTTTGAAACATATTTGAATCGAAGAAGAGACTGGACAGGTAACCTGATGAGGATGTCCACAATTATTTCCTCCAGGAAGTGGATTTCCATGGCCTGGATACAAAAGATCACGGTCAGGCTAATGCTTGGAATATGATTAGCTCTACAAATACAAGAAATAATCAAAGAAAAATAACTTGAAACAACTGAAACAACAAATAACTAAAGGCGGATTATTGATAAGATGGGGGCAAGTAGTGGATATCAAGTGTGCACTATGTTATATGAGTGACCAAACAAATAGGCATTTGTTCATTGATTGTGTATATGTGCAGGAAATCTGGCAGCAGGTTTTTTTATGGATGCAGCGGCAGAAGAATATCCAGAATTGGGAACAACAGTGGAAATGGGTAGCAAAGGAGTCCAGGGGCAAGAATGCTAAAAGACAGTCTACTATAGAAACACAGCAACACTTTTACACTCCTTAAAAACCAATATTTGTACTCTGGTGAGGAGTCATCGATCTCTTTTTGATTTTCTAAGGTCTCAGGTATAGTGTAGTTGGAGGAAATAAGCAGGTGTTAGATTCTAATTCTTGGTAGACATAGGATAAGTTGTAGCTCATGAGAGGGGATGTAGTTGGATACTGTCCCCTGGTTTTGTAATCAGTTCACTGGTGATTAATAGAATTATTTTACTTACAAAAACAACATAACCATAACATACCCATAAAATGGGTTCTGAGGAGAGTAGAGTCTATGCAGTCTGTAGAGAGGCTGTTACGATAGACCCTCGGCTCAAGACAAAATAGTATAGAAAAAAGACATAATATACGAACTAGAAACAATGGGTAATAACAAAACAATCGACAGTAAAAAAAAAAATACTATCACAAAATAATACTACCATCAATCTACTCAAAACAACAAACATCACCAACACTCCAAGAAAACTTTTTTTTACTTTGCCAAAAAAAAAAAAAAAACACTAAAGAATCATGAAATTAAAACTCACCGCGGATCAACATCCATCTGAACATTGAGTCATTGCCTTTTTGACGTATTCACAACTATCTTCTCTTCAATTATATACTTTGACTGCTTTGATCCTTTCCCAAATCCCACACATAACGGGATCTCTAGTGCACCGTGCGGCCCTTTTGACTGCTTCACCCCAACTATAATATTATTTGATGGGTTCCCTTCAATTAAAAATTTTGAGCTTTAGCCACATAGAATATTCAAGCATCTGACCCAAACAAGAAATAAAAAAAATATATACTACTTCACAACTAGTATTTCAATATATCATATGCTCCTGTTAATTTGAGTGCTGTATCAGGAAATATTTCAATATAACTCTTCAAGATTTGAATTTGGCAAAAAAAAAAAACAGGAGGTCCAAGTTAATATCACATATGCTCCTTTAGTTTGATAGCTTTGGCCACAAATATTTTAATATAACGTTTTAAATTTGATTTTGACAAAAAAAAAAAAAAAGACGAAGTTAATATCATACAATTTGTTTTAATTCGAGTACTTAGCAATAAATGTTTCAACATTATATCACATGATCCTTTTAATTCAAGGGTTTTGGACAAAAATATTTCAATATAACGTTTTACGTTTGATTTTGACGAAAAGAAGACGAAGAACTTAATATCATATGCTCTTTTTCAATTAGAGTATTTAGCAATAAATTTTTCAAAATAACTCTTGAAACTTTGACGAAAAAGAAGTCGAAATTAATATCACATGTTCCTATTGATTTGAGGGCTTTGGCCAGAAATATTTTAAAGTAACGCTTTAAATTTGATTTTAACAAAAAGAAGACGAAGTTAATATCATATAATCGTTTTGTCAATCCGAGTACTTGGAATAAATGTTTCAATATAACTCTTCAAATCCGTAAAAATAATAAAAATCTCTCCAGAAATCAATCAATTGAATACTTTAATTCCATAAAATCACATCAAATAATTGAAACTTTTTTTTTTCCTTACAAGAGAAGCTACACGTTCATTGGATCGTACACTAAAAATCCATAATTCCGAGTTTACCCCTTAGTATCACAACAAACTATCCACAGTTAAAACGTTAATTGTCAATGGCAAATATGTAATTCCATTCAATTCCAGTCCTTATTCCACAAATTCAAATTTCCTTTTCCTTTTTTGGTACATAAACAGAGTAGTAGTACAACCAAGAAGGCAAAAAAACAAAACAAAACAGTGTAGCTATGTCGGAACAAGTAGAAGAAGAAGACCCAATAGTAATCAATGAAGAAGAAGAAGAAGAGAAAATAATACAACATTACTCTTCATTTCATGAAATACTTTTAGTGGGTGATGGAGATTTCTCTTTTTCTCTTTGTTTAGCTCAGTTTTTTGGTTCTGCTTACAACATTGTTGCATCGTCTCTTCAATCTTATGGTACCTTTTTTTAACTCTTTTTTCTTTCTGTGTTGCTTTTATTTTGCTTAATCTATAATGGGTTTCTTGCAAAATTGAAATTTTGTTTGTTTTACTATTTGCTATTTTTGATTATTTTGGTGGTCAAGAATGGAAAATTGAACTTAGAAAAGTTGAAATGTACCCATTTTTGACTATTTTACTGTATTTTCTTTTTGGGTTGTTTTTGTTTTGCTTAATCTATGATGGGTTTTTTGCAAAATTTGAAATTTTGTTTTTGTCCTTTTTTGTTTATAGGTGACGTGATCAAAATGTACAAGAATGGGAAGTCGAACATAGAAAAGTTGAAAGCTTTGGGAGGAACTGTGTTGCATGGTGTGGATGCAACTAAAATCCAGCATCATCCTGATCTCAGGAACCAGAAATTTGCTCGGATTATTTATAACTTTCCTCATGCAGGGTGTCATGGCAGTGAGGATGATAATCATCTTATCCAGTATGTTTCCTTTTTTGGGGTTATGTTGTTTAAATTCAGCTTGTATGAAGTATGTAGTGCTACATGCTAATAGTTTCACACAAATGGGGTTCATGTATATAGTTTTTGTGTATCGGAAACAAACAACCTCTCTACCTTCTCAAGGTAGGGGTAAGGTCTATGTACACAGCGGAGCCACCTTAGGCGAAGGGTGGTTTGGTGCACTCCTTTTGCTGGATAATTATGTAGTGTACATAGGTTAAATGTTAGCTATGATAAGTGTGTGTTTACTTTTGCTTTCCTTTAACACAACTGAGAAGAGAATTCACCCTTAGCCAAATTCCTGGCTACACCAGTGTTAACACACTACCCTCCCCAGACCACAATGGGATTACACTGGGTTTGTTGTTGTTGTTGGGGTTCATTATATACATAAAAAGATTTTGAACTCGGGCAATGAGGTTTTATGGACCCCCCACCCCCACCCTCCCTTACACCCCTCTGGTTTCACGCCCTTGGATGTATGTAACATTTTTCCGTGGAGTTGTTGAACTATATAAAAGAAATATACATTTTTCAATTTATTTTGTGTTAGAGAAAGGTGGCATCTATAGGAGTAGAAGGTGGAGTTTGAACCTAAGGGTGTAGCTTAGACAGTAAAGTGGATGAAAACTATGGGAGACCATGATTCAAACCCTTGAAGTGACAAAAGGTTTAGGTATTTTCTTCTCTCTGCCAAGCCTTGATGGTCAAAATCACCTGCCACACTGTAAAATAGTCGAGTTGCATGGACGCCTTAAAAGACAAAAAAGATTTCTTCAATCCAAGCAAGCAAACATTGTAAAGTGTTTTCATCAACATAACCTACCAAACACTCTTGTTAGTTGGGACCATATCTTTGTGACCAGTTTTTTTTTTGGGTCATTCAGGCCAATTTTGATCATACTGGGAAGGGAATAAATTCCATATGCTGAAAGTATTGGCATTTATCCTCTAGGTTAGTTGCTTAATTGGCTTTTTTTTGTTGCACTGGATTTGCATTGTCTCAATGTCTCGTGTGCCTTTTTTCCTTTGTGCAGAAAGCATAAGAAACTTGTGGGAAGTTTTTTTGGAAGTGCCAAACAAATGTTGCGGGTTGATAGTCAAATTCATGTAAACCATAAAACGAGTCCTCCATACGACCTTTGGGATCTTGTTGGACTTGGATCAAGAAACTCCTTGACGTGTATCGAGTGTGCTGATTTCAAGATTGAAAATTACCCTGGTTACAACAATAAAAGAGGATTTGGTTCAAAATGTGATGAGCCTTTTCATCTGGGTGAGTGCAACACCTTCAAGTTTATATTCGATCCATCTCGTAAGAATGTGCCAAGAATAAACCAAAAGAAACGCAATTTACAGGCGTCATCTCAGAGTTTTCAAAATGTTCCCAACTCCATAAGTCCTCCGATTTACTCCCACCATCCAGCTTATGTCAATGACATGAACGGTTTTCCAAATCATGCCGGTTTACCTGCTAGGTATGACCCCAGAAGTGAATTTTCCAGGATCTTTACGCCGCATTTCAGTTATATTCAAGAAACACTTGGAGGAGTGGACGTTGATGTTGAACTTTCAGTTCGTCGAGCTATACGTCATGGTGCTTTGATGTTCAGGGACGAGGCCAGGAGGCCCCCTGAAGATAACTTGGCAACAGTGGAAGAGTTTCGTTGTTGGAGGCGGTCAAGACTTATGAGGTTACAAAAGGAAGCTGCAGGATCTTGATCGAAGGCTGTTTGAGCAACAGGGTATGGGATATCACCTATAAGGCTATAAATTATGTGAATACTAGATATGCATATGCAAGTAGTTGTAAGTGGTTAACTACTCCTTGGGAGCGAGTGCCAATGGAAATGTGTGTCTCTTAGTTTTGCTGAAAGATCTTAATCACAAATGAATATTCTGAAGAGTTTGTTTGATCAAGTTGAATTATATATGTTCAACAATGCTTGAAATGCTCTTGAAATTTGATTATTGACTAGGCAATATGCTTGATACTAAGTTACAGTAACTGTAGTATAATGGGCAACTTTTCTGCATTTTTTTCTCCACCTAAATCTACAAAATTTCATAAAATTGAGCGGATATCCCGACTCCAGTTACTCTTCTTCATTGTAGACCATGGTAAAAATGGCTGATTTAGCAAATAAATCTGGAACATTCATTATTGTAAGGGACATGTGTAATGATTTTAAGGCTCAGCTGGAGGGACCGGACAGATTGGCTATGGGAGGGGAGCCAAGTCCGCGTGGACTATTACTTATGAAACTTAGTTTTCCTATTCTCACTCGGGAAATAATTGTCCGAATTTTTAATCAATTTATTTTCCTAGAAAAATATCTTAACCAGCCAAAAATAAAATATTTGAAAAATATTTTCGAAAAAATGTTTTACTCATACCAAACACCCAACGCCCATAAGGCCATAATTATAATTTAAGTAAATGCATATAGTTGCTCTTAATTTACTTGCATTACTATACGTACTCCCATATAGGAAACCAAGTTATTGTTTGGGATGTTGGGACCACCATAGTACATAAACCTATTATTTAATTAAAAAAACTAAGTACCATAAATCATAATATAATAATACTCCCTCCGTATCAAAATAGTTAAATCTGATTGACTTGACACTTTTCTTAAAAAATATTTATTAGGGTTTTATTTTATCAATTTAGCCTTATTAATTATATTTTGAAAATATAAATTTGAGTATATATACTTTGTGTAATCATGTAATGATAGAAGCAGTATTGAAAGAACGTAATAAAATTATCTTAATTTCATAAATAAGACAATTAAATTAAAATAAATATTTTTAAGAAGAGGGTCAATTAAAATAAAACGAAGGGAGTACTTGGACAAGTGGATATATTGGGGATTAGATCAAAGTTTGAAGTTTCTACATCATGGTTTATGTAAATATTACTATTGGCTATAAGTCATTAGGTGAGACAACGACTGACATGTTTCATATCCAACTAAACAGGTGAAAATCATTTACCCTCTAATTTAATTACTCGTATGTTACAACTATAGATAAAATAGCTCCTTTTTATGAATTTGTTACAAATTAACTGTTATTTTTTTATGAGTTCTATTTTAATACAATGCGCATTATGTATTGAATTACACTTTCTTAATAGCGGAGCTAAAAATCATACAAAAAGATTCAGAAAAAAATACTAATGAAGTAATATTTTTGGTATCATACGGGAAGCTTGCTTGGGTTTAATCTCCCATATAAGTTTACCCTTTCCCCTACCCAACACGGGAACGGATCGGAGGAAATCGCAGCATGGGGAATGTCCATGTCTTGTTGCAAGGCTCACTTTTCGTTGTGGGTCATAAGGCGGACAACTTTATCTGATCAAGGGTCAGGTCACAAGGGTCCTGGTACTATCCAGGTACGAAGAACCTCAAAAGTGATTGCAATAAGCAAAAATCTCACTCAAGGCTTAAACGACGAGCAAACACTCAAACGTGAGAGCGAGGGATCACCCAATGAATGGACTAGCCCAAAGAGGGAAGGGAGGTAAGAACCATGCTTTCACAGATCTATCCCAGCCTGATTTAAATCTTATCTAAACTGCGAGAATAAACTGACTAAGCCGTGCCTAGTAAATATGTACCCATTATTTTTATATTTTCTCTGTTTCCCCGCATAAAAATTTCATAAAACTTTACCAATAACATTACCTCGTCCAAGTAAATATTTCAATTATGTTTAATCCTCCTGATGCTGATATTATATACTTCCTCCGTCCCAATTTATGTGATGTATTTTGATTTGGTACGGAGTTTAAGAAATAAAGGAAGACTTTTGAAACTTGTGGTCTAAAATGAGTTATAGATATTTGTGTGGTTGTAAATCATTTCATTAAGGGTAAAGTGAGATTTTAAAGTTAAATTGTTACCAAATATAAAAATGTGTCATTCTTTTTGGGACTGACTAAAAAAGAAAGTGTGTCATATAAATTGGGACAGAGGGAGTAATTAACATATATTTTATCCCAAGCCAGCAAACTCGTTTTAATTTAGATATTTCAGTTCCACCGGTCCATAAGAATCTTCTACAAGTAGTCTCAATCACATCAATGATCTTCTTAGGCAGCAGGGAAGATTTCAAACCAAAAAGGTTTAGTAAAAAACAATTACTCACTCCATTTTAATTTGTTTGGTCTAATTTGACGTAAGAAAATAAATAAGATTTTTTATTTGCATCATATGATTTTAAATTAAAGATATATCAAATATATCAAAATGTTCTTTAGTCTTGTGGTCTTAAATATGACATGCGAAAAATTGTAATGAAAGAGTTACTATTAAAAAGAGAAATGATCATTCTTTTTTAAACGGAATGATGAAAATAGGTCAAATAAATTAAAACGGAGGGAGTACTATTTTGTCTTTCTTATTTTTCAATATTTTATCCTACTTGTCTCTAGTGGCAGCAAATTAACTAACAATATTTAGAAGACTTAGGGAGTTGATTAGTTTTTTTATTGGCGTCCTAAGGTTGACGTAATCATGTAATTATATTGTAAGTAGTAGTACTGTAGTAGTAGTAATATTATTATTACTATCATCTTTTGAAGCAAAAAATAAAATAAAATAGCTAGTTGTACTATACTATATAATATATGAACACAGTATTGGTATGGAAAATATCATCACCTATATATAAAGACCTATATTCAGGCTCATTATTTATTAAGCCTTCATTATCATTTTTGAGTACCAGAAAATTGAGCTCCATTTTTAATCATAAGAACATGAAGGTAATTATTAAATTTTCTAATTATTATCTCTTAATTTCTTCTGTGTCTACTTTAAGTTTCTAATTTATCATTAATGACATTTAGGAAAAGATTGTGATCGATATCACTCTCAGCAATGATGACTGTATATCAAAGGCTATGCAGATTGCTGTAAAATGTGCAGGTATTTTACTCCTATTCACGCTTAATTAATATTTTTCTGGAAAATATTTTACTTCATATTTATGAGAAAATGTTCGATAGAAAAAACACTTTATCCATCACAAGGAAAAAAATGACTTTCCTCACTTTTGGGCGTAAAGCGTTTTCCTCCATAATTAGAGTATATTATCAAAGGTGTATTCAAGAGGAGAAGTGTTGGAATATCGATCATGTGCGCACACACTTTTCTTTGTTGATCATGTATATATGTGAACCTGACAAATTTAAATCCTATATTCATTTTCTTAAAAAAGTGAACTCGTTCTTTTTTAAATTCTAAAGCCGTCTCTGATATATTTACAGGGGTACTATCGGTGACTTCAGATAAGGAAAAAGGGCATTTAGTGGTAATTGGAATTGGTGTAGATTTTTTCAAGTTGATGAAATGCATAAAGAAATTTAGGTGTGCTCGTATTGTGAGTGTGGAAGAAGTGAAACCCGAAAAGAAACCCGACCCGAAACCAAGTTGCCATCCAAACCCATGTGTGCAGTATTATCCAGTATGCCAACCCGTTTATGATTCTCATGGTCCAAATTGCACCACTATGTAAAAGACACCCTATAATTTTAATTTATTGTGTCGTATTATTAAATTTGTTATAATTATATATGTAATAATTAATTTGGTATGATGAAATATTTGCTACTATTTTTCTTTTTTATTTTTTCTTTGCTTATCGAGTATTTACTTTTATACTTTGTTGGTGGTGATTGAAATTGTGATAGATGATTTTGATTGCTAATGATGGTGATAAACTAGTGATGATGACTAATAAAGGCAGTTTTTAGTAATTGATTATAGTTGTAGTGATAATAATGATAGTTGATGGTGTTGATTAATTGTGGTGATTGCCGATTATAGTGGTTGTGGCTGAGGATAGTGGTAATTGATATTGGTGGGAACCAGCGACTGTAATTAATAATAATGGTGAAATACGATCTGACAGAGATCTTTCCATGAATATAATATCATCTTAGTAATATAACTTACCATCACATCGATATGTAATAAGTCAGCTCTTATTATTTTACCACTTTTTTTTTGTTGTAGATATTGTGTTCTTCCTCGAATCCCGTGTATAGCGGAAGCTTTAGTCCACCAATCTGCCGGTTTTATATTTTGCTCTTCCAAGTAGGAAATTCATTTAATTGAGAATATCTTCTAAGACCCACTCCAAATTATGAGGGTTCAAAGAATATTGTTCAAGATGAAATACATGAGCTTGTCCAAAATGAATTGTTGGGAAGATATAAAAATAAAAGTCCGGTAATTCTTTCTTAAGTAGATTTACACATAAATTAGGCGTAGGGTGTTAATTCGTGAGCTCGTAACCCTAAGGGCTCATCATTCGGTTGGTAATGGGATAAAAATAACATTACAATTCTGGAATAAGTTATCCCGCAATTTTATCTCAACCAAATATGAATAAACTCATTCTAAAATTAATTTCGGAATTAGTTATCCATCATCCCTCATACCAAACGAACCCTTAAAGTTACCCAAACCTGGCTATATTATATATTGCCTGCCTTCCTGCCTACGTTGCATTCAGTCTCCTCCTAGCTAGGTTATTCAATATTTTGTCTTGATAATCCAACAGCATGAAGTTGTTTGAACTAAAGTAAGTCTTTTTGGTAGTGTTCCATCTCATCGTTCTAATTTATTCTTCACGTTTATTACTTATGTCATGCTTGGGTGAAAAGAGGGAGTTGCTCGGATGATAAGCATCGCTCACTTCCAACTCCAAATTGTGAGTTCGAGCCATCAAAGGAGTAAAAAAGGTGGGAGTTCCTAGGGGTGGGGTTAAGAAAAAAACTAGATTACAAACCAATTCCTATATAAATTAAGATTGCAAAACTAATTTTACAAAACCTATTCCAACAAATTTTACAATACCAATTCATATCCTATATGAACTAGAAGAAACAAGTAGAAATAGAAATAAAGTAGTACTATAAAAGCACCTAATACTTGGTGACCTGACAACAAACTCACAAGTCTTCTTTTGTGTTTCTTCAGCCACATCTTGTAAACCTTCTAAAGATTGGGAAAATGGATAAACTTTTCAAATCACTTCTTCAAATTATGAAGACGACAACGACGATGTTTTGTCCAATCCAGGCCATGGAAATCTACTTCCCGGAGGAAATAATTGTGGAAATCCTCATCAGGTTACCTGTCCAGTCTCTTCTTCGATTCAAATGTGTTTCAAAATCTTGGAACGCATTAATCTCGGATCCATACTTTAAGGCGAAGCATTGCAACCATGCAAAGAATAATAAAAAAATTCTCACTGTCCAATTGTTTCCTGAGGATCGTACGTTGTCATATCATTGTGCTTCTTTATCATTGGCTCAACCATTACAAAAGATTGGTTCCACTTCAAACCATACACCACGAGGTTACAATTTATTATGTTGTTGCGATGGCTTGGCTCTTATTTGGTGTCATGGTGGTGACCATTTACTCTGGAACCCATCCACAAATGAATCAAAACAACTTCCAAAAGAACTTCCTTATCATGAATTTCTAAACGTATGCGCTAGAAATTACGGAATGGGATATGACTCGATTAGTGATGACTATAAGATTCTTTGGATTGAGGACATGAATTATGCTATCAGACCACCCAATAAAATCCTTGCACTAAAGAGTGGTTCTTGGAGAACTATTGATAACCATCCTCGTTGCTTTCGCAATAGTATTGTACCGTTTAGTACCTCTTTGGCATTTGTTAGTGGTGCATTTCATTGGATCGGTATGGATAATTTATCTAAGTATTTTATGATTTCATTCAATATATCAAATGAGGTGTACGGGGAGGTATCGTTGCCAGATGGAATTTGCAATATTTCCGACGGGATTTTCGTATCACATGGCATTTCAGTATTAGAGGGGATGCTTTGTGCTTATTATACTCGCCGAAACATGGACATCGTGGGAACTTTTAAGTTATGGGTAATGAAAGACTATGGCGTCAAGGAATCTTGGACTAAATTATTTACTATACGAGAGCCCTATCTATTTTTGGCAATACCAGAATATATGTTTGCGGATGGTGAAGTGCTACTCTTCTACAAGAAGGGATTAGATAGTGAATTTAAGACATCCAAAGGACCATATGAATTGTTGTCTTCGAATAGTACCTTAATACTAGGGTGCGTTTATACGGAAAGTTTGGTCTCTCCGAAATCGCTTATTTAATATTAGTTTATATTTGATCAAGTCACCTTTTTTTGTTGGATGTCATTCTACAGCTTGTATTTTTTATAAGTTTATAAAATTGCCAGTTGTGGTTTCAATATGTGTTTAATTTGCCAATGTTGTTGGTTTTGCTTATTTCAAAATGTGTTTGCCAATATTAATGTTATTTGGCGGAGCCAGGATTTTCATTAAGGGGGTTCAAAATCGGAAAAAGTAAACATACAAACTAGCCGAAGGGGGTTCAACATCTACTATATATACATAAAAAATAATTTTAACCATGTATAAATAGTATAATTTTCAGCCGAAGGGGGTTCGGATGAAACCCTGCCACTGCTCAAAGGTGTGAAAAAGATTAGATTTTACCATCCAAACTTTCCACACATCAACGATATAAGATATGCAATTTTTCAAGCTTACAATAGCTGATTTTTGAAGGAGAGCCTTGGAGTAACTGGTACAGTTGTTGTCATGTGACCAGGAAGTCACGGGTTCAAGCCTTATTAACAGCCTCTGGCAGAAATGCAATGTAAGGGTGCGTACAGTAGACCCTTGTGATCGGGCCCTTCCTCGAATCCTGCTCATAGCGAGAGCTTTAGTGCACCGATCTCTCACCCACCCCCACCCACCCCTTTTTTTTAGAAAGCTGTTAGGTTGCTAAACAAAGAAATTATATATTCAAACCCGTAATGTGCACTTAGTCCATACATCATTTGTTGCACTCTTATCACTAGATCAAACCCGTCGGGAAACTATCAAACATATCTTAAAGAAAGAACATTTAACACATCATGTACCACATAATATAGCAATATAGTATAAATCAACAAAATACATATGTTAGTTGATAACAATTGACTAAGCAGAAGAAAAATCTCAAACAATTTATTCTTGATTGTTGATTATTTACAGTTTGTTTAGATGGTTGTTACATATCATTTCATAATGTATTGTATAATATCATATTACACTATATATAACAACCATCCAAACAATAGATAAGCAGCATATCGAACATGTAATAAATTAATTGTTGATTGTGGTATTGAGGTAGAATGGGAGTTACGAGTTTTTGGTGTACGATCCAATGATCGTGTCATTTTAATGAAAAAAAAAAATAAAACATGAGATTTTCGATTATTTGATGTAATTTATGGAATTAAATGTTCATTAGGATTACAAAACCAATTCCTATATACATTAGGATTGCAAACCCAATTCCTATATACATTAGGATTGCAAAACCAATTCCTATATGAAGTAGGAGAATCAATTACAAATACGAACAAAGGGTTAGGATCGAAATTATCAGGGCGTCATGCGGAAGCTAATAGTTACAAATCATTGGGGCGATAAATCAGATGACAAAGAAAAGCAAAACTCTCTAAACGACTACATTATATGGATGTTTTGTGTTCTATTACGAGAAGAGAAATCTTCAATTTATAGAGTTTCAAACTTTTCCTCCAGGAAAGTAATAAACTAAATATGGAAGAAATTTATATTTTTCTTTCAGGAAAAGTAAAACAATTATGGTAATACTTTTATTTTCCTTCAATTGAAAATTAAAGCTCAAATTTGATAAAAAAATCATAAAAACCCTAACACAAAGTACTATACTATAAAAGGACCTAATACTTGGTGACATAGCACCAAACCCACAAGTCTAATAATCAGAGCAAAATAGAGAAAAGGGGGAAGCTCTAAAGATTGGGAAAATATGGATAGAATTTTCATTCCAAACCACTCAATAGAATTCTTGCACTAAAAAGTGGTTCTTCCAGAAATATTGCTAACCATCCTCGTGGCTTTCGCAAAATTGTGCGTCCTGAGGACTCTTTGGCATTTGTTAGTGGTGCATTTCATTGGATTTGTAAGGATAATTTTTATAAGTATTTTATGATTTCATTTAATATATCAAATGAGGTATACGGAGAGATAATCTTTCCAATAGGTATAACGCAACATGTGCTGTTTCAGTATTAGAAGGAATGCTTTGTGCTTATTCTACTTGCGGAGCTAAGAAGGCGGTACTTTTAAGTCATAGGTAATGAAAGACTATGGTGTCATGAAAAATTGGACTAAATTATTTACTATACGAGAGTCTCATCTATTATTCGCCATACCAAAATATATGTTTGCGGCTAGTGAAGTGCTACTCTTCTACGTAAACTTTCCATATCATGGGTTTAGGACATCAAAAGGACCATATGAATTGTTGTCGGCTTCATATAAGACCTACCTACAAGGATTCGTTTCTACAGAAAGTTTGTGAAAGAGTTTGTTTTGGTTTCTTTGTGGGGTCAAACCCATGTGGAAGAAAATTTCATGTGTCAATTTACTTGGCTAGGGAATGAACTTAGAGGCCAAGCAAAATTTGTGGAGGACAATTTTTCTATTTATTTTTCCTTTTCTTATTTTGTGCTTGGAGCCCAAGTTTGGCCATCTATAAAAGGATGGACATTCTTCATTGTTGAAACCATCCTAGAATTCATAGCAAAATACATTGTAAGAGTAGAGAATTGAGAAGCAATTCTCTTAGGTGTATTTGAGATCTCTCCCCTTTCTTTGTTAATATATAAAGGCAGTTGTTCTCTGGTGGACGTAGGATCATTCAGATCCGAACCACGTTAAATCTTGTGTTCTTTCTCTTGTTCTTTATTTCACGTTTCCACTAACAATTGGTATCAGAGCCAAGGTTCTGTCTGAGTATGCTCTGTGGTTGCAGCACAGTCTGAACTTCCATATCAGAAAGGAATTACTTTGGTTTTCTGTATTTCCAAATACTATCTGTAGTAGAAGAGGAAGAACAAGTAACGATGAGTTCCATGAAATTTGAAATTGATAGATTTAGTGGGCGCAACAACTTTAATATCTGAAAGATCCAGATGATGGCGTTACTGTGGAGGGAAGGTTCAATCCATGCTATTGACGGAAAGTACCCTGATAGTACATCGGATTCCGACAAGGAGAAGATTGAAGGCGATGCATTGAGTGTCATCCAACTGTCCCTTGCACCTAACGTACTCTGTGAAGTGAGTACAGGTACCGACGAGACGGCCAAACAGTTATGGGACAAGCTGCAAGGGCTTTACCAGGACCGGTCGGTGACAACAAGGATGTTGTTACAACGGCGTTTTCACACATTTAAGATGGAGTCGGGTACTTTGTTGCAAGACCATCTAGATGCGTTCAATAAACTTGTCATGGACTTACAGACTGCTGGAATTAAAAAGAATGAGGAGACGCTAGCATATGCTTTGCTATTTTCATTAACTTCAAAATATCGTGATATTGAGAATTCAATGATGTATAGCAAGGAGTCTATCACTCTTGAGTAAGTGAGGCAAGCACTTAACTCTTGTGATGTACGGAGGCATTTTGAAGGAGACAAAGATGATGAAGCTAGTGGACTCTTTGTGAGAGGCCGTACTAGCCAACAGGGAAGGAGCAAATCAAAGCACAGATCGAAGTGTCGTGTGAATAAGAAGAATGCGGAATGTTGGGGCTGTCACAAGAAGGGGCACTTTGAACGAGATTGCCCGACGTCAAAATCCAAAGAAAAGGCGAGTGCATCCATTGTTGAACAGACGCATGATTCTGATAATGAATATGTACTTACAACATCATGCAACAGTGGAGTCTATGGCGACAAATGGGTGCTAGACTCTGGTTGTACTCTGCATATGACATTTCGACGAGATTGGTTCAACAACTACGAGAAAAGTAAAGGAACTGTAGTAATGGAAAATAATGGAACTTGTAAAATAGTTGGCATTGGCTCAGTTCGGGTTCGCTGCCATGATGGAATTATGAGGACTATTACAGAAGTTCGTCATATTCCTGATCTGAAGAAAAATTTGATCTCCCTGGGTACTCTGGATAAATAAGGCTACAAGTACATGAGCGAAGGAGGAACTATGAAGGTGACTAAAGGTTCTTTAGTCATGCTGAAGGCCAAGCTGGAGGATGGCCTTTATACACTGATAGGAAGCACCATTGTTGGCTCTGTTAATACATCTACCGTGCAGTTATCAAATGATGACAAGGCAAGATTATGGCACATGAGACTGGGTCATATGAGCGCACGAGAATTGGAGATGTTGAGCAACCGAAACCTTTTGAATGGTGAGAAGATCAGCACACTTGAATTTTGTAAGCACTGCGTCCTAGGGAAGCAGAAGAAGGTCAGCTTCAGCACTGGCAAGCACAAGACGAGAGGGGTGCTAGACTACATCCATTCAGATTTATGGGGTCCCTCTAAAGTTTCATCGAAGGGTGAAAAGAGGTATCTTCTCACATTTATTGATGATTTTTCACGAAAGGTTTGGGTGCGTTTCTTGAAGGCAAAAAGTGATGCTTTTGAAGCATTTAAGGAGTGGAAGATATTGGTTGAGAATCAAATGGAGCGGAAAATCAAGTATCTTCGCACAGATAATGGCTTGGAGTTTTGTAGTGAAGAATTTAATGATTTCTGCAAGGTTCATGGGATCTCAAGACATAAGACGGTCAGGCGCACCCCACAGTAGAATGGAGTTGCCGAAAGGATGAACAGAACTCTTCTTGAAAAGGCTCGTTGTATGCTCCTACAAGCCAAAATGTCCAAAGTGTTTTGGGCTGAAGCAGTTCACACTGCTTCTCATATTGTCAATCGATCCCCAGCATCAGCGATTGACTTTAAGACTCCGAATGAGGTATGGTCAGGTGAACCCTCTAACTATTCATACTTGCGAGTATTTGGGTGTCCAGCTTATTATCGTGTTAATGAAGGAAAGCTTGAACCAAGGGCTAGGAAGGCCATATTCGTAGGGTATGTGGATGGAGTAAAAGGGTACAAACTTTGGTGTTTGTCTTTACTCAAATTTGTAGTTAGTAGAGATGTTACCTTTGATGAATCCTCTATACTTGATCCTCGTAAAGTTTCTGTGGAGTTATTAGAAAACGAGAACAATGAGCAGGTGGAGCTACCGGTGGAGCTTACCAAGGAGAAGGATCAAGAGACTCAAGTTGATGAGTCAAAAGATGTAGATCTTGAAGAACTTGCTGTCAATGAACCATACACAATTGCGAAGGGAAAGGACAAAAGGCAGATACGAAAGCCGGAATGCCTTATAGAGCAAGGAAATCTGATTGCATATGCGTTCGTAGCTGCAGAAGAAGAGATTAAGGATCTTGAGCCCTCCTCGTATATTGAAACAACTTCTTGCAAGGATGTTGCACAATGGCGGTTAGCCATGATAAAAGAGATGGAATCTCTTTACAAGAATCAGACATGGGTCTTAGTTGAAAGGCCAAAGGGGAAGAGGACAGTTGGATGTAAATGGGTCTACAGAAAGAAAGAGGGAATTCCAGAAGTGGAAGATGCTAGGTTCAAGGCGAGATTGGTTGCAAAGGGTTTCAGTCAAAAGGAGGGAATTGATTAGAATAAGATTTTCTCTCCGGTCGTGAAGCATAGCTCAATTCGCGTGCTACTAGCATTGGTTGCCCAATTTGACTTGGAGCTTCAACAACTTGATGTCAAAACTGGTTTCTTGCATGGTGATCTAGAAGAGACAATCTATATGGATCAGCCTGAAGGTTTTCTAGAGAAGGGAAAAGAAGATCATGTATGCCAACTGAAGAAGTCTTTGTATGGTTTGAAGCAATCCCCTAGACAGTGGTACAAGAGGTTTGATGCATTCATGACTACACATAGATTCTCAAGGAGTGCATTTGATAGTTGTGTGTATCACAAGAAGATGTCTGGTAGCTCTATGATTTATTTACTGTTGTATGTTGATGATATGCTTATTGCTGCTAACAACATCACAGAGATAAATACTTTGAAGAAACTGTTGAGGAAGGAATTTGACATGAAGGATTTAAGAGCTGCAAAGAAAATCCTTGGAATGGAGATTTCAAGAGAAGACGGTGTTGTATATCTTTCTCAAAAGAGGTACATCGAAAAGGGTCTTGAGAGATTCAATATGCATATGAGCAAGCCTGTAAGTACACCGTTAGCTCCTCATTTTAAACTTTCAGAGTTACAAATACCTCAGTCTGAGGATGAGGTGGAGCATATGTCAAAGGTTTCTTATGCTAGCGCAGTTGGTAGCATTATGTATGTTATGGTATGTACACGTCCAAATATTACTCAATCTGTAAGTGTGGTAAGCAGGTACATGGCCAATCCAGGAAAGAGGCATTGGGAAGCTGTCAAGTGGATATTAAGATATCTCAAAGGAGCTTCTAATGTTGGCCTTACCTTTCATAAAGGTGAAAGTATTTCACTTCTCGGTTATGTCGATTCTGACTATGCTGGGGATCTTGATAGAAGGAGGTCCACAACTGGATACATCTTTACTCTCGTTGGCAGTGCCGTTAGTTGGAAATCGACTTTACAGTCGATTGTCACTCTGTCTACAACAAAGGCAGAATATTTGGCGGCAACAGAGGCAGTAAAAGAAGTTATCTGGTTGAAAGGTTTGGTGGCAGAATTAAGTTTGGTTCAGCTGGAATCAACTCTAAGATGTGATAGTCAAAGTGCTATTCATTTGATTAAAAATCAAAGATTTCATGAGCGCACCAAACACATTGATGTCATATTCCATTTCATTCGAGATGTCGTTGAAGAGGGAACTATCAAGGTTGTAAAGGTTATCACAGATGATAACGCTGCAGACATGCTGACCAAGATAGTTCCGCTCGCCAAGTTTGCACACTGCAAGGACTTGGCGGGGGTATGCATCAACTGATGCAACTGTGGGAGAACAACTGCTAGGTGAAGCTAGTATGTTCAACAAAGGTTTGATTCTTCTTGTTTCTTATAACGGGGTTGCCCAGTAAGCTTAGAAGTTTTGGCAGAAGTTGTTCATACGCATGCTCTAAACGCAAACCAAGGTGGAGATTGAAAGAGTTTGTTTTGGTTTCTTTGTGGGGTCAAACCCATGTGGAAGAAAATTTCATGTGCCAATTTACTTGGCTAGGGAATGAACTTGAGGCCAAGCAAAATTTGTGGAGGACAATTTTTCTATTTATTTTTCCTTTTCTTATTTTGTGCTTGGAGCCCAAGTTTGGCCATCTATAAAAAGATGGTCATTCTTCATTGTTGAAACCATCCTAGAATTCATAGCAAAATACATTGTAAGAGTAGAGAATTGAGAAGCAATTCTCTTAGGTGTATTTGGGATCTCTCCCCTTTCTTTGTTAATATATAAAGGCAGTTATTCTCTGGTGGACATAGGATCATTCGAATCCGAACCACGTTAAATCTTGTGTTCTTTCTCTTGTTCTTTATTTCACGTTTCCACTAACAGTTTGATCTCTCCAAAAATTACTTATTTAGTACTCCGTATTAGTTTATATTTGATAAAGTCAGCATTTATTTTATTCTTTTGCTTTCTTGATTCTACTACTCTGTTTATGTACCCAAAAAAAGGAAAAGAAAATTTGAATTTTTGGAAGAAGGAGTGGAACTGAATGCAATTACGGAATTGACATTAGAATTTAACGTTTTAATTGCGGGTTGTTTATTGTGGTTTCAAGGGGTAAACTGAGAATTACGAGTTTTTTTAGAGTGCTCGATTTAAAAAGATCGTTTGATATTAACTTGGTCTTCTTTTCGTCGAAATCAAATATAATGAGTTATTGAACTATTCCCGGTCAAAGCCCTCAAATTAAAAGAATCAGGTGATCGATATTAACTTCGACTTCTTTTCGTCAAATTAAAATTTAAAGAGTTATACTGAAACACTTTTTGTTGGAGCACCTGAATTAAAGGAACATGTGGTTACTTGGTTTATTGTAAATGTTCGATGAACAAAGCATTCTGTATTTATATTTTGAAAAAAAAATAGAGGAATGATATACCCTAATACAAGCATTAGTGGTAGCTTCTACGACTTGAACTTGTAACCTATAGGTCACACTAAATTACTTTAACGTTGTTTCAAGACTCCCCTTTTAAGTTACACTACTATTAATCTTAAATTTATAATATTTTTTATTGTGATATAACATTTTAACCTTAGATTTTAGACCATGGAAAATCATTAGTCTTGTGGGATTCTTGCACCATCTGCTCCTTAAGAATAATAGATTTTGAGAAGATTAAAGGCATATCAACGGAGTGTATAAGTAGGTGATATTCTTGCCGTAATTTCATACTGATAAGGTTAAATATGGTCCACGATAGAGTAGATGCAAGTTGGTCCATGATAGTACAAAATAAATATGGCTCACGATAGAACAAACTGATTTACGATAGGACAGATGCAAGCTAATCTACGATATGATAAAATAAATATGATCCACGATAGGACAGATAGAAGCCGATCCACAATAGAATGAATGATGCTAGAATTGATATTAGTAAGAACAACATTTTCAAAGCTCTATCCATTAATTATATAAAAGTGAATATTAAAGTTATATTTACGCTCTAGCCCCAAAATAGCTCTTATGAAAAGAAATCAACGATTGTAGCGGAGATCGTAATATGAAGTTTTTTAGATTCTTGAAGAGAAAGAAGGGTGAATTAAAATATTAAGTTTATACAAAATACGACAACACTCACTACACGTACGTTAAATATTAAGCTTTTACAGCATACATTGAGGTGTACTGAGAACAAAATGATTTATTTAATTAAGAAATGCATAGTTGCTTTTGATTTAAGAATTTCAGTTGGTTGGAATGTTGGGACCAACCTAGTATATATTTATTACTTATTAAAAAACAAGTACAATATATAATAATTGGACAAGGCAATATTTATTCGAGCAAAGTTGTAGTTCCCATTAAATAAAAATAAAATTTTTGCTCTCTATACCGTATGTAAATACTATTGGCTATAAGCCTTTGGGTGAGTGAGACGATGACTAAGTTTCATCCTCCAACTGAATTTTCATTCTTTTCTTTTTTTTAAATATCTTCCAATTATCTGCCATGCCAGCAAATTAACAATATAATTAAGAAGACTTAGGAGTTGATTTAGTTTTTTTAATTATTAATTAGAAGTTTGAGGGAGTCATGTAATTATGGCTACTAGGATTATGTTATTAGCATTTTAAGTCGAAAAAAAAAATTAAACTATCTTTTGAAGAAAAAAATTGTTAATAGTACGAACTAGGTATATAATATATGAACATGGTATTTGTCTTTGTCAAAGAAGAATAATGAGATGACAATATAATATATGAGAATCATCACCTATATAATGTCATTTCATTATCATTTTGACTAACAGAATATTAAGTTCCATTTCACAAGAACATGAAGGTATAATTAAGTCTTTAAGATTATACTTAGTTTGTCTTCTTTTTATTTTTTCTTCATTTGATATAATCGCAGTTTGAATTGATCATTAATTATGTGATGGACAGAAAAAGATTGTGATTGATCTCCCTCTCAACACTGAAAAATGTAGATCAAAGGCTATGCAGATTGCTGTTAGATGTGCAGGTATTTATGCATATTCAAGCTTTTAATTTGCTTAATTATATTGTTTTTCTTCATATTTTGATAGTAATTATATGCTGCCTACCTTAATATGTGTTTGGTAAAGATGGAAACAAAACAAGTTTATCTTCTGATGTTTGGTTGCCAACAAATATTTTCAAACAAAAGAAGAAAAATGACTTCCGTTACTTTTGGACGTAAATCATTTTTCTTCTCAATTATCTTAGCGTAACTAACATTTAGGCATTGATATCAATCTTTAATACTCAAAATATCATCAAAACGTTATATACCTGATCTTCTAGGTACTATTGTCAATTTTTAATAAATATTTTCACTATCCAACCAAGCACCAAAAAATATTTTTCAGAAAGAAAATCATCCATCGAGAAGCAGATTTGGGAAAGTGACTTCGATCGTACCAAATTTAACACACCGTAACTCTAATAATATAATAGTATATCAATGCGTTTGTATTTATTGTTCTTGCATCTGTCCCCAATAGAAGAATGAGTAATCTATTTCCCTTCGGATCGATCATGGCCTTACCACTCGAACCTCGATGGTCCTCGATCGATGGCCAATAATAGAGAATTCTATATATCAACCTTTTATATTACGAACTACGAATCATCTTCATGAATAAGCTCCACGTACTCTACCTTCAAAATTGCATGCAGCTTTAACTAATTCTAGTTTAGTATGGTAAGCAAGTCTTAACCTAATTATGTAATTTTGTTGACGGATGTGCAGGGGTAATATCAGTGAATATAGACAAGGAAAAAGGTCATTTGGTGGTGGTTGGAATTGGGATTGATTTTTTCAAGTTAATGCATTGCATAAGAAGGAAATTCAAGTGTTCTCGAATTGTGAGTATTGAAGAAGTGAAACCCGAACCGGAGAAACCTAAACCCGACCCGGATCCTAAGCCAATTTGTCCTTGTCCTCCAATATGCAATCCATGTGTGGAGTACTATCCAATATACCAACCAGTTTATGAACAATGTAATCCATCATGTTCCATTATGTGACGATACATATCTCCAATATGTTTATTTTTCATTGCCCTTTCCAGGATCCCGTGCATAAAGGAGCTTTAATGCACCGAGCTGTCTTTTCTTTTTTTTCTTTTTTTTTTTAATGTTTAGTTTTCATAATTCAAAGATGCTTATTATTAGTTCTTGATTCCATGACATGAACATTGATCTTTTATCAAATTGTTTACAGAGAGCATATATGTTTAATTTGGTTCACGTACTAGTTACACATGAATTATAATCTGAGATGTTTAATTTGTGCAGTCAATAATGAATATGGTTATGTAGGAAGGCTGTGTACAAAATACCCTCCTCAAACTCTATTTGAGGGATTATATATACTGACTACGTTGTTGTTGTTGTTATGTAAAAATTGTTAATTTACTCTTCTTTTATATTGTTAATATATGTAGTCTCATCATTTCACATTTTGGTGAAATAGTTTCTTTTAGAATCAATTTCAAACCATTTGCTCTTGTAACAATCCAAACGATCCCACTACATAGCCATCAGGACCCTTTCGACGTTGCACAAAAGCCATTAGTTTACGTTCAGCTATCACTAAAAAGGCTACTCCTAGTAGAAGTGGTAAAATTATTTCAAGAATTTCAGCTGAAAGCATAGTTTGATAAGTCTAACCAAATATTGTATTAAGTTATCCGACGGTCGATTAACTTTTTCTTATACAATTAATCAAATAATGTTGTCAAAAAATGCTCCTAAAGTATTGATAATGGTTTAAGTTTTCCTCTTTCTATCTATTAGACTCTAATTGCCAAAAAAAAAAAGTTGAATTTAAGTCTAAATTGCTCCTCCTTTTAACAAAAGCGGATCATGTGGATTACAGTTATATCTCTCTGTATAACACTCATTTTGTACAACAATATTTTACTATACTAACTATATATTTTGTGGAATCGATCTTTCATGTTATATACTTATATATTTATTATATATTTTTTATAGTAAGATTTCGCTATAGTGGCAAAAAAGAAATTGAAAAAAATGACGCTATTATATAAAAGTTTGATTGCATGTATATGGTCTTTCAAATTAAATGTTTATTATTTTATCAGCCTACATGTATTCGATCTATGATTATTAATGCTCTCTCAGCGTTAGTCGTCTACGAAGGAAAACTTCTTAATTATTTAGTAGTACCTTCCACTAATTTTAGGCTAACAAATCAAAATATTCATTCTTCAATAACTATTATGTTGTATAACAACACATCTAAAACTAATACTAATGTATTTAACTATGTCTCCAAATGAAGATACGTAATCTTTTGAAAAGGTTATTTAATTTAATTAATGACTTTGTCTTTACCTAATTGAAGCTTTCCCTAATTCAGGTGTGAGGTGGAATTAGCCTGTGGAATCAACAAGCCATTGTTTATTTTCTCATATCCAATTTTAAACAATAGTAGACTTGTACTACTTAAACAAAGAATATCCAGCAAATATATATATTTGAAACAATAAATTAAAGAAATCAACAACAACAACAATTCTCTTTTTCTTTAAGAAAAAATTCTCTTTCTATAAGATTTTTGTGAGTAGTTGGATTACTATGATAAACGGCCATATATATCTTTCATTTAGTTGCACGGTATGCCCTTTAAATGGGTTGGTCTTTATTTTTGTCTTTAGCAAGCGAACTTATGCATGCCTAGCGGCACATAAGTTCATTAAGGCGTAAGACGTAACTGGTTGAAATATTATGATGTGAAAATATAAACTTATACCTCGTGAAAAAGTTATTTACCACGAAGGACAAAAATTAAAGGTCAACATAAAATATGGGCGGAAGTGCAAATGACAATATCCTCTACTATATCAGTATATCCACACTAAATTATCAGGCCTAGCATTTAAATACATGGGCTGGTCCAAAATAAATTGCTGGGAAGAAATAAAGTGGTAACAACATAAATTCCGACAGTTTGGAGCTTAGTTACAGAAAATCCTGACATTTTGCATAATTATTGAAAATCCCAATTTTGGGTCTGTTGAGATACATAATTAGCTCCCGATACATTTTTCCGATTTTGGGTCTGTTGAGATACATAATTAGCTCCCAATACATCCAATGAAGATATATAATTAGTTGGGATTCTTATAATTACTTTGTAAGGATAGGAATTTGTGTAAATATGATAAATTAAGATATGTGTTTATGTTATTTTTCCAGAAATAAATCATAAAGGAAAAATGCAGCCCAAGAATATGGGCTTTTGTAAGCTTCTTAGAGGCCCAAATAATATCACAGCAATTTATTAAGATCAACAATGTCACTGCAAATCAGTATACAATTATACAAAACTTTTGAATTAGATGAAGTTTGACTTCATATTTGAGGTTCGAATTTATAAGATTTGATCAGTTCTCAACTTCATATATATTTTTGAGCGGAAGTTTGTAAACTTCATCCGAAAGGTTTGAATTCAACGAATGGTCAAGCCTAACTTCAAATTTTCAAGTCTAAAGTTTAGACTGTCATAATTAGGCTTGACCAGTTTAAATTTCAGACACAAACGATTGAACTTTAATATTTCAGATCCCATGATTTTTTCGTGAACGTCTTTGGATATGCAAAGTAGTATAATAACATATATGGTCGTGTAATATGCCAAAATGTTAGCATGAAATGTGGTTAATTGTCTTGTCAGCATGTACTAAATGATTACTTGTAATAGTATCTTTATTTCTTGTAATCCCTTTCAACTGAAATTTAATTTCATGAACAGTTAAGTGGACACCTGGTGTTTCTCAATTCTTTTGTCTACCCTACAACAATTTGACTTGACGATGAGCGTAGTTGTTTTCTTTCAACTATTTTTCATCATAACTTTCTATTATCTAACATTTCTTTCACAATTGTTCCGAAAAACAATTTTCTCGAGTCAGGGTATCTATCGGAAACAAACTTTCTATCTTACAAAGGTAGAGGATAAGGTATGTGAACACCCATCCTTCCTAGATTCCATTAGTGAAACTATACTGTATGTTATTGTTGATGATGAGCAATTAATCGTTTGGCACTCTACATTTCAATCTTAAAGGGTTTTAATTTGATTTATTCTTTATAGTGAAATAATAATTTGCAATTTAACTTGTTATACAAGGCTGCTTCTATACTTTCTTAGTAGAACATGATATTATAATGAAAAGCGGGCTGATGAGGACGGATCAAAAAAGAAAAAATAACAGGCTTCTATGTTAGCAAACTTTCGAAAAGGGTGCATATGACACCTACAAATTCTATTACCTAATAGGGAAGGCGAGATTGGAGTACTATATAAAATAGAGAACAACAAGTTCACATGGTAATGCAAACTTTCAAATTTGATCATGACGCAGCTCAAAAAAAAATCATAAATTTTACTAGGCCAAATCGAACAATACGCGTCAATTTAGATTTCGAACATGAGATTTCTAATTAAGAATGGAGTAATCCTATCCATCCCATCACTATTTATATATTGGTAAAGTACTTTTTTTGTGTGTGGTTTTTCCTTCGGTGTTCAATACCTGTATTAAGACTCGACTAAATCTGAATTCGCGTCAGAAAGTCCCACACTGAGGGGTAAAACTCTTCCCAAAAAAGGCGATTCTATACCAATATCGCTATAATCCAAGACTTCTGGTTAAGGATGAAAGAGTACTTATCAGTTCACCCCATATATCAACACATGAACCAACCAATAGTGTACAAACAACTCTTGAATTCAAGTAAACAGTCCATGCTGGATTATATATAACTACCATTCCTATTACCAATGGACTTTTGAGAGAGCTCATAGGACATTAGGAACCAAAATCAAAAGCCATTTAGTACTCAGTTGCTGTCATTGAATCATAACAGAATTTTTAAGCAAATGAAAACTAGCCATGTTATAATAATGCTAGACTTGATACTTGGGTCATAGTGGACAAATAATCAATGATCAATTTTGTAAAAATTCTTCAATATTAACATTGATTACTCAACTGTATATGCTTGAACTAATTATCCCTAATTTTCTTGTGTTCAATGTCTGCCTTCTAAGGTTTTGAGATTGACCAAAATAAAAGTGGCCAAACACATACGATTCAGAATTTGAAATTTATGACTTCTATGATGACCTCAAATTAGTTGATTTATGCAATGTCATTTTTCGATCATCATTTAGATTTTGTTTTTATTTTAAAAAATTGAACAAATATAATCTTCGGTAAATTATCAATGATGTTAGACTTGGGCCTAGTATTTGCTCATGTATTGTCGTCTAACACTTACAAGATATAACTTACAAATTTTTAGATCATGATCTAACGTTTCTCATAAGATTTTTAGTTTGCTAAAATAGAATTCTTAGAATGTGGTCTAAAAGATTCATAAGTTGCAAGAGAGATTTTTTATTTTTTATTTTTAAAAAAAGGGGGTGGGTGGGTGGGGGGAGGGGGGTCATGTACTAAATAGTTATCGCAAAAAGGGACAACCAACGAACAAGTATTTCTAAATAGTTCTTATTATATGTACATAATACGAGCAAAAAATATTGAATTCTCATAAATTCGGTTATAAATTGTACTCTATATTCACCATTGGTCCCTGCCAACATATATATCTCGGTGAAAGAAAACATAAAAAGAACCATTGCATTTTCTCACTTTTGACTCTTATACCGTTGGATCAAGAGTCAAATTTTTTATTAGATTTTCAACAGATATTTCTTATATATTTAACGGATTTCGCAAAATTACCCTTTACTCAATAGTCAACACCATATATCCACCCTCGATTACTTTATGCATTCCAAATTACCAAATAGCAACTTGCAATGAGGAAGGCCATTATGAAAGACATCGTGAAATAATCATTAAACCTATATCACAACGAAAGGGTGGGCTGATGAGCAGGGATTAAAAAAAAATGACAGGCTTCTACTCAAGCAAGGCCAAAACACAAATTCGTTAACTTTACTAGGCCAAAACGAACAATACTTGTCATGAGATTTCATTATTACAATTAACTGAAAAGAAGAAAGAGCTTGTAACGCCACTACCAAAAATTTAACGTCTCTCCATGACTACATAACTAGGATTTTTTGCCCTCAAGTGGAAATGAGAGTAAATAGGAGACAGTTTTTTTTTTCTTTTATATTTCCAACCTATCCATATTGGGATCCCTATTAATTCAAACCCGCATCGCGTTAAGCTTATTTAAGGAGGAAGTGTTTTCTATCAGGATTTTTTTTTATATTCAGAGCTCGAACTTGAGATCTCTAATTAAGAGTGCGTGGATCCTATCTGTCCCACCACAATCTTTATATATTGGTAAAGTACTTTTTTTTTTGGGGTTTTCCTTTGGTGTCCAATACCTACATTAAGACTCAACTAAATTCGAATTCGCGTCAGAAAGTCCCACATTGAGGGATAAAAATCTCCCCAACAAAGGCAATTCCTTAGCCAACATGCATATAATTCGAGACTTCTGGTTAAGGATGAAAGAGTAATTATCAGTTCACTGCATATATCAACACATGAACCAACCAATAGTGTACAAACAACTCTTGAATTCGAGTAAACAGTCCATGATGGATTATATATATAACTACCATTCCTACTACCAATGGACTTTTGAGAGAGCTCATAGGACATTAGGAACCAAAATCAAAAGCCATTTAGTACTCAGTTCCTGTCATTGAATCTTAGCAGAATTTTTAAACAAATGAAAACTAGCCATGATATGATAGTGGTAGACTTGATATTTGAGTCATAGTGGACAAATAATCAATGATCAATTTTGTAAAAATTCTTCAATATTAGCATTGATTACTCAACTGTATATGCTTGAACTAAGTATCCCTAATTTTCTTGTGTTCAATGTCTGCCTTCCAAGGTTATGGGATTGACCAAAATAAAAAATGGCCCAACGCGTAAGATTCAGAATTTGAAATTTATGACTTCTACAATGACCTCAAGTTAGCTGATTTATGCAATGTTATTTTCCGATCATCATTTAGATTCTGTTCTTATTTTAAAAAACTGTGCAAATATAACCCTCGATAAATTATCAACGACGTTAGACTTGGATCTTGTATTTGCTCATGTATTGTTTAACCTTAAAGATAAAAGATCGTCTAACACTTGCAGTAACTTACAAAATTTTAGATCGTGATCTAACGTTTTCTCATAAGATTTTTACTTTGCTAAAATAGAATCTTTAGACTGTGGTGTAAAAGGTTCGTAAGTTGTAGGAGAAATTTTTTTTAAAAGGGTCATTTACTAAATAGTTGTCCCCAAAAGGGATAAACCATCGAACAAGTTAATATACGATAGTAATTGAATTCGTAACAAAGTATTTCTAAATCTTATTATATATATATACATAATACGGGCAAAAAATATTGAGTCCTCGTAAATCCGGATATAAATTGTACTCTATATTTATCACTGGTCCACTGCCAACACATATATCTCGGTGAAAGAAAACGTAAAAAGAACCACTGTATTTTCTCGCTCTTAATATACCACTGGATCAAGAGTCAAATTTATTGCGATTAGATTCTCAACCGATATTTCTTGTATATTTAACGGATTTCACAAAAGTACCACACTCAACACCATATATCCGCCCCCGATTACTTTGTGCTTTCCAAATTATATAAAATAGCAACTTGCGATGAGGAAGGCCATTATGAAAAACATCGTGAAGCACTCATTAAACTTATATCGTAAACATTAACAATTGCTAAAATTATCCTAGCTAGTCCATGATGTAAATTAATTATGACAAAGAAAAAAAGAAATACTTGTTTGTTGATATTCCACAACCACCAATGAGCAGACATATTGGACTTTTTCCCACCTATATTAATTACAATTGATGGAAAAATCTATATTTATATTATTATCTGTTTTTGTTGTTGAACAACCAACTATATATCGACTTGATTACCAATACTCTATTTAATTGAGAAGGAAAATTAATTAATGTATTTCTAATTGAATATCAAAACAGTGTAAGTCACTAGGATTTCAATATAATAATTAACCGCAACATCCCACGTTACTGAAAATCTATTCGATACAACATTAACTCTCTAATCTTTGCTAAAAATTAAATTCGTCATTGGTCTGTTGGTAAATAAATCATAACTAACACGATTTTCAAATAAATCGTTGCTAGTTAGACGTAAAATTAGACTAACGATAAATTTTGATTATTTTGGGACAGAAATTATCCGTTGCTAATTTGCACTTTTTATTTTTTGTAGTGGGACAGTGTCCTCAAAAGTGCATATTCTATTAAGTCAGTATACTTCTTATGAGTACAACAGTAGACACTAGGGGGAAAAAGTGTATCGATGATAAAAGTAACGTGGTTTCTATCAAAGAATTTTCTAAAATCGATGAAGATTTATGACATATTCAATACAAGAATTACAAAATGAACAGGTATATTTTGTAGCTAAAGTACATTATGCTTCCAACTATTAGCAGGATTGATACAGACGAATTCAGAGTTTAGAGTTATGATCAATACTTATTCGATATTATTGTAATCTCTCATTTAACAATATATATATATATATAATTCGAATTGAAATCAATGAATCTATTTTAAACCTTTGATACAACTAGTTGTCATAAACTATATATTAAACAAAGACTTGGAAATAAGTGGAAAATGAGATATATAAAGATTGCTTGCAAGATTCTAATGAAACGATGCATTGCCACACAATATATAAAGATACCTTTCTGGTCAAGTTGCCATTCTCTTCCAATAAAGAGATTGCTTGCAAGATTCTAATTGAAAAGATCCTCTTATCATGCCCCCACCTCATATTTTGCTTTTGCATCTCCATCAAGTTTGCATCATTCTTATTTTTAACTTTGGTTAGTTGCCTTGGAAAGATCTAAGAATTTGTTTTTTTGGTTTCTACCCGACACATCGCGTAAGATCTATTAAAATGAAAAGAGTTTTCTATAAGAAGTTTTTCCATTTTCAGCGCACGAGATTTCTGATGAAGGATAGAAGGACTTTATCCATTCAATCACAACTCTTATGTGTTGAAATAGTTAAATAATAAAAGAATCCCTTATCCAATAGTAGTATTCACTCCCTTTTAAAAATAAATGACCTACTTTTCTTTTTAATCCATTTAAAAAAAAAATGATCATTTCCTTTTTTATAACACTTTAATTCCAACTTTCCATATGGCATGTTTAAGACCACAAGATTAAAGGACATTTTGTTATATTTGACATAACTTTAATTTAAGACCACAAGGTTCAAAAGTCTTTTTTGTTTTTTTAAACGTCGTGCCAAGTCAAAATATGTTATTCTTTTTTAAAGGGAAGGAGTAGTATTTAAATATTTTTCTAAAAAGTTTGGACCATTAAATTTATTAAAATTAAACCTTTTGATCTTTGTCGAATATTTAGCAAATTTTGGTGAGTAGACTTAACATAAACGATAAATAAAAGAAATTTAATCAAATACACCGGGAAAAATACCGTCAAACACCAAAAAATGCACCAACTATAAAAATTAAAAAGGGAGAGAGTAAAAGTAGCTAAAATTAATCCTCCAAAAATTATACACACTAATAGTATAATTATTTTTTATAGTTTTATTGTAATCCTAATGGCTATTATACAAGTTAATTGGTTGTGCTATATATATACATTAAAGAAGTTATCAATTCAATATTTAGTATAGAAATTTATCTTTCATTATCTTATATAACTCATTTAGGGTGTGTTTGATGTGGAGAAACATTTTTTTTTAAGAAAATATTTTTAATTTTCTCATATTTAATAAGAGAAACAAGTTCCAAAAATGATATTTTATGTTAATGGTGTTCTCCACAACTCCAATATATAATACCAATATATAACCAACAGCCCGTCATGCACCAACCCCCAACCGCCCCGCCCCCCACCCCTACCCACCCACCCACCATATCCCCCTCCCTCACCCCACCTCATTATTATCATGTTTGTCAAGATTATATATAACTAGTACTTACTCTTACTTTTCCTCCGTTCCATATACACCCTTAATAGTACCCTTATCTTAGCCAGTGGCGGAGCCACCTTTAAGCCAGGGGTTTCATCCAAAACCCCTTCGGTGAAAATTATACTATTTATACATAGTTAAAATTATTTTTTATGTATATATAGTATATGTTGAACCCCTTTCGGCAGTTTTTATGTTTACTTTTTTCGATTTTGAACCTCTTTAGCGATAATAATAATAGCATATATGGTATAGTCATATACAGATTAGAGTGGTTATTTTCTATAGATTATCTATTCAAATAGTAGTACCCTTATCTTATGTGAGAAAATTTCGATATCTTTACCAACTCGTGGTACGTGGAAAGTAATCCATGAGTAGTTATAGTAACTTTATATAAATGGAACTTTGATCTTCACATAACAACTACAAGTATATACATATTTGTTGATCATTAATTAGAATGCCAAATTAAATCCACACACCTATATTTGTTTACGTGTCACTACTTCTCTTCTACGTCAAATGTTTGTTCCTTTCTTTCCAGACATTAAGGGACCATAACGAAAGATATTTAAATGCTAAAAAAAGAAATAAAAGTTAAATTTTAATACAATTGATTGCATGCTTTAGACGTCATTTGGGATGAAAAATCATACTTTATTCGTTTCAATTTATTTGTCTAGTTTTAATTTGACATAAAGTTTAAAAAAAGTAAAGAGAACTTGTAAATCTTGTGGTCTTAGACATTAAAGAGTTACCAAAAAGAAAAGAGATAATTTTTTTTAAACGGACTAAAAAATTATAAAACAAGAAAATTGAAGAGGGATATTAGAGAAGTTCAACGATCGTACAAGTCATTTTGAAGAAAAAATGTCACTTTTAATGCACCAAATATCTGTAGTTTTTCAACAACTTCTTTGTGAAAAATTCAAATTGATTGTAAATTAAGGTACGGTAAATTGACTAAGCTGCTAAGCAGATGACAAATGCTTTGTTTTGACCAACTAACTTAATTGAATTCACATATTTTATCATTAATCAATCAATTAATACCAATTAAGTGGATTGGGAAGGGATCTAAGAAAAAAATACTGTAGCTTATTTATATTGAGCGTTTGACCAATTCAGTAATTTAATCTTAGAAGTTACAGGTTAATGTGTAACACACATACTATTAACTAACCATGCTTAAATGATACAAATTTACCTCAAAAAAATATGTCACGATATTTAGTAATTTGGTATAAACACTTAGTACGCTGCATAATTTTTTCAAATTCATTCTTTGTGTATTAACTATTTAAAAGATATTAATCAACAACAACATATCTAGTGTAATTCCATAAATGAAATTTCAGAAGGTTGGATGTACGCTAGGACCTTTGCAGGAAAGATTAGAAAATATAGATCATAGTTAAACAATTAATTATTCATTAACTTATGGTAACTTTTCTTCTTTATTTGGGTGGAGAAACGCTTATTTATATTCTGCAAATATTAAATTAATGAATAAAAAAATTATAACTCCATTAATCCATTATAGAGGTTGCTCTCCTTAAAGACGTCCACAAATTTTCTTCAATATTCAATGGGAAAGTGATGTTTTGAAAAAAAGTGACCCTCGACCCAAATATCTGATTAATCATTATAATAAGTTAAGAATGTGTGATTATTCAAACAAATACTAAAGACAACACACATCATGTTTAATTATTGTTTATTCAAATTAATCAACCTCAATATATATTTAGATGTTTAATTATCAAATGCATGCAATACACTTTCTTTTCCAAATAATAATATAAGATTTTTTTTCCAGACACGGACTTTATATCAATTTTGACTTGTAGTTTATATTATATTCGTAATAGTTGAAGAATATTTTTTTATTGAAATATATTAAGAAAATATTATGAAAATATAGTGTTACTCTACGTTGCCTCTCAAGCTGACATTTGGTGTAACTGATGCATGGGCCAGCTGCATGATCTAACGCACCACGACACCACCCACCACCCACCACCCACCCCCTTGCCTCATTTCCCTCTGCTTCTTAATATTAATTTTGTATTCATAACTATTCGTCTAATTAATTCAAATTCTCATCATGTAAAGTCTATTATAGACGTAGGCGGGGAGACATTACTCATTAACAAGAATTTGTCTTCTTATATGATTTTGTGCAATCCTCATCTTTTGAATTAGTTTTTAAAGTTATATTAAATTCATATTTTCTTAACACGATATTAAAACAAGACTATTCAATTACTTTGACCCGATGTTAGTCTCCAATATTAATGTTCACGCTTCAATATCAGGCATAGGCAATCGCAAAGGAAGAGGTACTATGATACACACCGTTGGATGAGAGAGCAATTTGTGCCAATTTATTTTAACCTATGATTTTGAGAATCTTCATTTCTTGAACTAATTTTTTTATATTGAATTAGATTCAACTTCCATTTTCTTAACGAAACCTCATATTGAGAGGAAAAAATTTCCATCTATTCCATTAAACTTGGATAATTGAGAAAGAAAATGTAGGAAACAAAATTAAAAATTTCACAAGAGAAAAGAATACAACACGGATATACTAATATAGTTCTACAAAATAGAGTCTAGGAAGCATAGAACATACTCACGAAGACTGTTTACAAGAGAAAGGAATAAGAGAATAAAAAAAATTAGTGGAGGAGGTTGGAAAATGTTGCAAACAAAAGCAAAGATACTTTGCTTGAAAGAAGCAAAAAATAAACATTCTGTTACTTTCATCAGAAATCACATGCCTACAATTGGCTACATATCTACAACAACACTCCAACAAATTTACCCAAAATTGAACATAAAAATAGTTAAGGGCCTCTTCGCGCGAAATAAGAGGTGGGATATTTCACTGAGACAATATTTATATATTACTGACTCCGTTTCAAAAAGAATGACCTAATTTGACTTGACATGAAGTTTAAGAAAATAAAAAAGATTTTTGAATCTTATGGTCCTAAATTAAAATTATGGCAAATGTACCAAAATGCCCTTGAATCTTGTGGTCTTAAACATGCCATGTGAAAAGTTGGAATTAAAGTGTTGCCAAAAAAAGAAAGGGTCATTCTTTTTGAAACGAATTAAAAAGAAAAATAGGTTATTCTTTTTTAAACGAAGGGAGTACCATTTATTAAAGATATAAATCTTATGCAAGACTTAATTCTGTAATATCTCATTTTATCTCATCTAACTTGAAATTATCATATTCGATCTTCCAAGTGAGATAAATTCAGCCAGAAATTATAATACCAAGACTATAATCAACATAATTTAGTCCGCGCACCAAACCAATAACAGTACCACTGCAAATAAACTCAGTACTAGTATATAAGCAGTGTAACCATCATCCCTGAAGTGTAGTGTAAGCCAAACAAATCACCATAAATAAATAAAAATCCTTTCTTTGTCCCAAGTTTTTCTTTAAAACCTCTTTGCAAAACTTCACTATCAATGGCGTAAAGCATTACCAACAAAAACCTCTTGCGTGTCCGAAACCTTTACACAATTTGGGCCATACCATTACCCACAACAACAACAACAAAAAACATCAAAATAAGAAGCCTTAAGAGACTGATTGATTTACATTTAAGAGTGTGTGTATGAGGAAGAAGGAGAAAAGCAAAGCTGGGAAAGCACGGAGAGTTATTGTTGGAAGGTTTATTCGATTGTATCCATGAAATCACGACGGCGTTTGTGTTTACTAGGATGAGTGATTCTGCTTATCGTGTTGATACTACTTCACGTCTTGCTCAATGGCGTATCGACAACTTGGCTTCATGTACTTATCGCAAATCCGATCCTTTCAAGATCGGCAAATGGAATTGGTCAGTCGTATGTTTATTTTTTACGTTGACAATTTTAGCTGTTATGTTAAGAATTGACTCAATTTTGTTTGTTTCTTGTCTGATCAGCTTGTTGAATCACCTTATGTCTCTGTTTTATAAGCCATTTTGCTAAAGTTAGGGCAAAAATGAGTGAATTTTAGCCAATTTAGGAAAAAATGACTCAACTTTAACTTCTGCCATGAGTTTCAGTTTTTTTGTCGAGCCTAACTTCAGACACTGCTTGTTTGAATTTGTTTCGAGTGGGTAGAATTCTGAACTTTTACGTATTGCGGGTAAGGCTTAAATGCTGGTCCCAAAATGGGTGTTGGTGGCTGTGACGGATCCAAATTTTTCGTTAAGGGATTCAAACTACGAAGAAGTAAACATACTAATATGTATTATATATACATAAAAAGAATAAACTTAACACGCCTGACTATGAGAATCTAGCTTCGCTAAAGCTCGGCCAAGTCTTGAACCAGACGGCCCGATCAATCTTATAAGATCAGCTAAACAAATAGATCAGGAATTCGACATGGGATCCGCCCATATATAAACAATGTAATTTCCCGTTGATGGTGATTCGAATGAACCCCTCAGCCTTTTCTGGCTCCGTTCCTGGTCAGTGCACTCAAAAATAGGGTCAGAACCAAAACTACTGAGTTTTGTTGATTTTGCAAGCGGAAGCAGAATGATAGCTCTGCCTTTGTTTCTGTTTGTTTTTTTTTATAACTGTGGTGTCCTGGCCAACTTGCGTGCACCTCGACTAAATCCATGGGATACCGGCCGCCTCCCACCAACATGTACCCGGTAACTCTGTTCACCAAGGCTAGGACAGATGGGAAGAAATCACCTAGTGTTTGTCTCTGTTGGAAATTGAACCTGAGACCTTATGGTGCTAAACCCAACTTCATTGAACCGCTAGGCCACACCCTTGGATGCCCACCTTTGTTTCTGTTTTATAGCCTAAAATAACAGAGGATGAAGTGGGGGAGGGCTATATTAATTAAATATATTTCCTTTTTTTACCACTTCATGGCCTAAGATTGTGGCAACTGTTCAGTGTATCTTTTTGTCTATGAGTATTTGAATTTTGGGAAAATTTCTTGAAAAAGGGAGTGAGTTCAGTGAGTGTTCACTATGATTAGTGTAATGTATGATAGTGACAATTTTTGAGTAGTTAAGGAGTATACGCTATGTTAAACTAAAAGTCTCTTTATTTGTTTGTGAAGGCACTTAGCTGTGGAGAAGAACAGGACATTGTCCATTAAATTATACCCAGAGATATCAAATTTCACAAGGGAGAATCCTCCAATTGCATCTTTTATAATTAGATTAGTCTCGTCGTTGGGAGATCGCAAGACTTTGATTCACCCTGGTAAAATTGCCTTGAACTCATCAATCTCTTACGTGTTTTTGTTGATATCCTGATATGTAAAAATGTGTTTTTGTTGATATCCTGATATGTAAAAATGTGTTTTTGTGATTAAAGATATCTCCTGTTTTGTTCTTTGTGTTGTTTTTTGACATCTGCAGAAGTTATAGACAAGCAGCTCAAGAGTAGCGAAGATTTTGTTTGGCCAGTTGAAGTTCCCTTGATCGGGAAGTTCATCATTGACGTTGAGTTTCTTGACCTGAAAACTGCAGTGCCTAATGTACTGTTTCCTTTTCTCCTCATCTTTTCGGTTATTACTATGTTAATCTGTGTGCAGATATTCATATGGAACATGTTTGCCTTAATAAAGTAGCGTAAACAATTCTTTTTATACCAAAAACTTGATTTTGGATGCATCACGGTTCGTTATTTGCTGCCAAAACTCTTATATTTGGATGCATTTGATTTCTTCCCAATCAAATCTAATGTCAGTAGCGGATCCAACCATGAGTTCCCGGGTTCCGTAGGATCCAGTGTTTTGGTGTCTATCACTATATATATGTCGAAAATCAAGTATAGATAGAATTAGATATACTTTTCAAAACTCACAGTGTCTTGATTTTGGATTGGATAAAGCTTGTTCAACGGATGAGATGTTTCTAGTGTTGCATCTAAAAACCTCTCTAACCATGTGGAAATGACAACTTATACGTGGAAGATTAACATGTTTTTCCTCATTTGTATTCATTTGTGTTCTGTAACTGGCAGAGTGGGGAGCTGTGCTCAATCTGGGCTGGAGGATTAACCGAGAAGCAGTCGAATGCAACTGCTCTATCATCACTTGGACGAATGTTGTCTGAGAGCATTCACACGGACATCATAATCAATGCTTCTGATGGAAGCATTGGAGCGCATCGTGCAGTTCTTGCTGCAAGATCACCAGTCTTCCGAAGCATGTTCTCCCATGACCTCAAAGAGAAAGAATTGTCTGCCATAAACATCTCCGACATGTCAATAGAAGCTTGCCAATGTTTTCTGAATTACATTTACGGGAACATACAAAATGAAGAATTTTTAACCCATCGACTGGCTTTGCTTCGAGCAGCTGATAAGTACGACCTCTCAGATTTGAAGGAGGCATGTCATGAAAGCCTAATGGAAGACATTGACGCCAAAAATGTTCTTGAGAGGCTCCAAATTGCTTCCCTTTATCAACTGCCGAAGCTGAAGGCCTGTTGTATGAGGTATCTCGTGAGGTTTGGTAAAATTTTCGATATAAGAGATGATTTCAACGCGTTTCTGAAATATGCAGACAGAGAAATCATCGGTGAAATCTTCCATGAAGTTCTTGCTGCTTGGAAAGGATTCTGATATCTATTTAGGGAAAAAGTTGAACAGGGCAAAGTTCCTGCTGGTTTATTGATTCAGTATTACTTTCCAGATCAGTGTGTTAACATATGTTTACTGGGCAATATTCTTTGGTTTAAATGAATTTGGTTTGTGTATATTCAATCTTGTACATAAATTTGATTTTCACTGAAACATATGACCCTTTGGGCTTATGGGCATCGATATCATTGTGAAATTTTTATGATTATGCACTTCGAAAAGATTTGCATGAATGTGTGAAGTACACATAACGTCTGTGTGTGAGAGCGATTCATCTGTTTATTCATCTGTTTGTATGTAGCGTTCATCTTACCTTGCTGGTAGAAATAATATAAAGAGTACCTCAACAACACTAGACAAGAAAATATGATTTTCCGTTTCATTTTTTACTTGTTCGTTAAGAATCGAATTGTGGTGAGATATATGAAATAAATGTACCCTTGATCAGAGGTTTCATTTCGAGCCTTGGAAAACTTCTCCCAAGGAGTGGTTAGTGATTGAGTGAGTTAGCATTTAAGAAATCATGGTGATTCATTACTTAAGAAAGGCTTGTTGAAGACGATGTAACATTCTATCAATATAACTTTGCCTAGCCAGTAGGTAAACAGTCAATGTCAAGGCATACTTCATCAGTGAAGCAACCTTTTTAATACAACATACATCAGATTCTTAATTTCTTTGTGATGTTAACTTTTCAGTAAAAGCTATACCTCAACATGTCTCCGTGGCGTTCAAGTGTTCAATAGGTACAATCCCTAACTTAGGTATCTCAAATCGAACAAGTCTAAGGGGTCGTTTATGTATTCAGCCTTTTTCTTAGTTTAGAAACATGTTATGTGATCTGAGGATAATATTTTTCTGAAGTTAGATGAATCAAGTGATACTAAGAGAGTCATCTTATTTTTGGAGAGAATATTTTAATAGAGTAGGGAGGTTCTCACCTCGAAAGAAGACTTTGGATGCTTTATGGGGGCTGACTCATGTCCAATATCGGAAGGTCAAGAAAGTTGGTAACCTGATGACTGGAGATTTAGCGACCGAAGTGCTGGTGAATTGATCTCTCCAATTTGATTTTGTTGCAGCAAAATATCAATTTCCACCACTATTAGGAACTTTTACCAGCAAATGAAAGCAATATCTCAAGAGGTTGATTGAGGACTTCATAAAGAATATGGAGGCAATATTACTAGGATATCTTGGGAACATTCTCTTTTGACTTGGGCCAAAGAACAAAAACCAAAATTTTCAAGGAAAAGATGAAAACAAATTATGGGCTTGGTTTCATTTGGGCCTTAAATGTATAAGAGGAATGGTCCGTCATGTATTTCAAGAAGTGATCTATTTGATCCTTAGCCATATAAGTGGCTAAGGATTGTACATCTTTGTGAGATTGTATTGAGTTAGATTTCGATGGACAGAGTTATCTATTACTTATACAAAGAAAAAGGTATTTAGCAAAATAGTCGAGATAGAATAGTGATGGATAGAGTTATATAGTACTCGTACTAGTAAAAGGTTGAGTAATAGATACTGATAAAATAGTTTAGGTACGCACAAATAATTCCAGATTGTTGTAACAAAAAATCGTTAATGGTGCTTTGGAGGCTAGTCTTCTTTTACGAAAAGAGATGTTTCTTTATAATATTGTAACATAAAGGTTTCTTTAGAAAGTAAATAAAGCAGTGCAAATTTAAATTCCACAAAGACCAATAAAAGGTAGCCGAATAAATCCAACCAACAGTAAAGTGAAAACTAAAAAACGTGAACCCTGCAGACTATAGTCAATATTAAATTTGAATAAATTAATATAGATAGACTTGTCAATCAGGCACGGCATGAGGCTAACTACCTATGACACCTGGAAGTTATAATTTCTGTTTCAATTTTTTGGGGGAGTAAATGTAGTAAGTGCTAAATATTATGACGTCGCAATTCAAGCTATGTATGACTGGCATATCCTGACTAATTCCATGAGTATCTTTTTATTAAGGCTCGAAAAGTTAAGAAGAAAACACCTAATATTTTTCGCTCCCTGAAAATTAAGCCTAAGAAGGTTAAACGGCCCCAAATTTCGATAGAATGGTATGAATTTAGTCCAAAAAAATTAGTACTTTAACATCAAGAAAAGATTAATCATGATGATTTTGGATCCAAATAGAACAGATTCATATAGTTCATCCAACCAATTTGAACATGACCAAATTAACGAACTTTACACAAAATTAACTACTACATTATAAACAAAAAACACGAATCAACATACCAACATTCCTCAACACTAAATCCATAACCAAAAACAAAAACAAAAATTAAAAACCAACTAACTAATTACTAATTGGAGCATTAGCAGGAACAGGAGGAAACCCCAAGAAAGGCCTTGAAGTAGCATTGAGACAATTAGCAGTAACCTTGAGACAATTATCAGCCAGATGAAAAGTATCCTTCAATTTATGAAACCCATTCTTGAATACTCCAAATCCAAACAAAAATCCAATGGCCACCACAACTGCAATTAGGCAGACACATAGCATGCACATCCTACCACCACAACACATTTTTCTTCTTCTTGATCTACAAAAATAAAATTAAAAATATTATGGGTTTGGGTTTGTGGGTTTTGGATTGGATTATATATAGGGAGAATTAGAGAGGTTGAGTGATTTTTGTTTGACAAGGAAAAGGAGTGTAGGTTGGATTTCTTTCTCTAAATTTGTTGGTTTTCTTTTTCTCTGCTTGCTAGCGGTTACTCTACGCATTCTTTCTGCTTTTTATAGGGAAAAATACTATCCCACCAAAACCATATTCTCTTCAGTTTCGGATAGTGGGATTTTTATTTATTTTTTTTAAAAAAAAACAAAAACGTCTCAATTTATTGATATTATAATTTTATTAATTTAAAAAGGATAATTCAGTTTGTCGTACTCAAGCTAAGGGTCTTCCGAGAATAGCTTTTCTACCTCTTCAGACTCTTTTTTTTGTGGGATTTCATTGAATATATTGTTCTAAGAAAGACAATTTAGTGCACGAAACATGAAGCATTCCGTTTTATATAGGGTTTAAAAAAGTGTTGCACTTCAATGGAATGTAATGTAGGTAGTCTATTATGATACAAACATGTGCGATTGGTTTCATGGTTTAAACCCGTAATCTATAAGTCACCCATTTCAGAGAATGTAATGTAGGTTATCCATTTTGATGCAAGCATGAGTGACTGATTTCACAACTCACATCGTAATTTTATTAGTCACACACTCAAGAAAATGTAATGTAGGTTGTTTATTTTGATGCAAACACTAGTAACTAATTTCACGGCACAAACCTGTAAGTATATGCAAGTCACAATCGAGATAATGTAATTTAGATGGTCTATATTGCAAGCATGAGTGACTGATTTCACAGTTTGAATTCGTAATCTATGTTACTTATTCCTTAATTGTTGCAAGCATAAGTGCTTGATTTCACAGCTTAAAATCATATAATCTATAAGTCACATGTTGCTTAACTCGTGAAGTATAGTTCTATTAGTTTGCTTTAAAAAAAACAAATTTATATTTAAAATCAGTTTAACTTTAAACTAATTATTTTACTCTTAATATATTTTTCTTTACCTCCCCCCCTTCCTATTCTTCTTCTTGTGTGCACGTGAAGGGATATAGTTATTTATCATCTCTTTAATTGATCAATAACACATTTATTGGCGCTCCTATACGTTATTAAAGAATTTATGGACGTTACGAAATTGAATTCATGGTTACGTGAAGTGTATTATCTAAAGAATAATTTAGTCACTTTATAACCCATTTTATCACTTAAATAACCTATTCTAAATATCCTTCTATCTTTGAATCGTGGAAATTATGTGGTATTTTTCGTATATGGGTGGACGTAATTCAGTAATTTCAACTCAAATTTTATATTATATTAAAAATATATCTAATAGTATGTATTTAGAAAGCAAAAAAAAAAATTACGATTCAGAACGTACAAATTAAAAATTATGACTCCACCTCTCATATTATCCATTTACAATTTTATCAAACTTTTTTTTACTTTCTTTCTTTTTGGTTGCGTAGCTTTTTCCTGTCTCTCCCCAAAAAAGTGATTTACTTTTGTCTATAACTTTTTTTCAGTTTGGTCCTACTGTTGCACTATTAACCCATTTGTTTGTTTGATTTCTCTAAAAAGGATTTATGGATTAGGAAGATTAGTTTATCTACCCCCACAAATATAATGTGTATTTTGTCGTCATCTTCCTGTGAATTATTGACATGTTATTTGTAGTATTAAATTGTTTTTGTGAATAATTTGGAGTACATAAACTTGTTTTTATCTTTTTATTTCAAACTTTTCAATGTTGTCTTCCATTTTTGAGTCGCAAAATATTGAGCTCTATGATTGTGTCCTCGAGTTTTATACGTACAAGTTGAAACTCCAAGAATATGTCCTGGCGTTTTCACTTCGTATAAGTTAGAACTCCATAATATTGTATCGAACTTTAGTCATATGTGGATAAATTTCAAACAGAAATGACCGAAATCAGGCAATAGGGACAAGAGTAAGATAAAAGTGATTGGCTTAAGTTTTAAGAAAAATATAACTAAGGTTGTTAATGAAGTTCAAGTAAAAATGTTGAAGTGGGGCGAGAATAAGTGAACCTCAACCATATGAAACTTCAAACACCATATATATGAAGTTGTTCAAACTTGATGCACGTATATTTTAAGCTAAATGACGACATCAAAATCGAACATCCATGCACTTTCCAGTTTAAAGCCCAAGATTGTATGATTGATTGGGTCCATGAATTTTATGGAGTGAACAGTTCAAGTTTTAGCTCAACCCAAGCCACATCTAGCCCAATGTTCTTTCCATAGTTTTGCAATTTTAACCAATAACCACTTTGCAATTTAACATATAGCCCATTGTTTTCAAAGTCTTTTTTAATCATTAATCATCAAATATTTAAAACATATTAACACAATCAATTTAGATTTGCATTCTGTAGTGTTTATTCAAGAATATTGGTTAAGATAATATCCTTTTATTATTTAATATTGTATTTGAACTTTTTAACCATTGACCATTTTGTATTTGAAATTTATTAACCCGACTAATCTAAATTTTCACCCATGATATTTGTTTAGAAGGAAAACATAAATTTCTCTATTTTTAAGACTCAAATTTAAAGTCTTTAATTAAAGATAGAGAGATTTCGTCCATTTCAATACTATTGTTATCAAATTTATTGTTAACAGTACAGCATTTTAACTAGACAATGACATTTGAACCCCTAAAAAAACTAGACATTGATAGCCCTAATTTAAACCCCACTAGCAGGTTTTTCTATAGTTTCTTTTTAGCCACTTATGACATGGATTAGTTTGAAGGCTAATGGGCAAGTCATCAAATTATAAATATCATTCATTTTTTCTACTTTTATAATCGTGGTATTCAGGTTAGTATATATGTCAGACAATTTCATTCATTTTCAATAAAAAATGTCAAAATTTTATGCTCACTTTATTAATCACTAGGTCACACATTTGAATACATTAACTTAACAAAAAATTTCTATTTCATTTTATATAACATCATTGTGTATATAAGTGATGATGAAAGATAATACTAAAGTAATAGTTGAAGGACGATAACATCACAACAAAGTTGAAATATCAATAATTCATCAATTTAAAACTCTTAAAAATTAAATAACAACAACATCAGCATGCAATCGTTATAATATAAAAGATAAAATATATACGCAAATCTATCTCTTCTTTGAGATTTGAAAGTTTGTTTGTGATACACCTTCGACTCAAATTCTTAAAAATTACTACTATAAGAAACAATATCAACCATATTAAAATATCCAAAATGATAAAGATAATTACTCTAATCCTTATCATTACTCACTAACTAAGTGTTTGGCCATGAAAATTATAATTTTTTAGAGTTGAAATTGTGTTTTGACCCTTTTCCGTTATTGAAATAAAGTGAAAAAATATTTCAGAAAAAAGTAAAAAATTCTTATGGCTAAACGGGCACTAAAATTGAACTACCAAAAAAAGTTTAAAGTAAAAAAGTAGACTAATCATCCATCTCCGTGGCGGCTCTGCTCCCAAGTCTGCATCTCTTTCTCTTCATTCGGATCTCAAAAAGATCCATAATCCGATCCACCTTCTTCATCCAAATCCCTAAATCCCCTTTTTTCTCTGCAAAATCTATACATACACTCTCCCTATATCTATCCATTTTCCCCCTTTTCCACTTTCACTAATGGCTTCTTCACCTGGCAATAATCCAAATCAACCCGGTAGTGGGCCATTCGATATTCACAAATTCTTCAACCCTAATCCCCAAAACCCTAATTTAATTTCTTCCCCTTTTCCTCCCCCTAACGCTTCTTACCCACCACCCACCGGAGCCACTGCCGGAGCTTCCGCCGGAGTTGGAGTGGTCACCGGTGCCGGAGTTTACCCGTATCATCCTCAATTCACTCACCACTCACCTCAACAACATCATCAACAACAACAAAGATCCATGTCGTTCCCTACCCCACCACTTCAACCAGCCCCACCCTCACCTCACCATTACCCTAACCCTAACCCGAACCCGAACCCGAACCCGAACCCGGGGGCGAGGTTAATGGCGTTATTGAGTGCTCCACCGTCGACTCTCGAAGTTCCTGTACATGCACAATCGACTTTGCCGATGCCTCCTATACTCCCTACTACTTCCGGGTCGGAGCTATCCGATTTTGGGGGTCCGGGACCGATGAGAATGCCGAGTAGTAAGTTACCGAAAGGGAGACATTTGAGTGGTGATCATATTGTGTATGATATTGATGTTAGGTTTCCTAGTGAAGTGCAGCCACAGCTTGAGGTTACGCCGATTACTAAGTATGGTTCGGATCCCGGGCTTGTATTAGGCAGGCAGATTGCGGTTAATAAGACTTATATATGTTATGGATTGAAATTGGGAGCTATTCGGGTTCTCAACATTAATACTGCTTTGAGATCGTTGCTTAAAGGTCTTGCTCAGGTTGGCTATTCGGGTTCTCAAAGCTTGTTTATTTTTCTGTTTAGCTAGATTTGTTAGCTCTTACATGCTGGAATATCATTATTTATCTGTTATGGGAACCTTATAGGAATTTTGTTGCAGCTTATGCTAGTTGCTAAAACTTTAACAACATACCTAGTGTAATCCCACGAGTGGCGTTTGAGGAGGGTAGGAATAGGATGAACACAAACCTTATCCCTGTCTTGGTGGGTAGAGTGGTTGTTTCCGATAAACCCTAGGCTCAAAAAAGGTGTAATGAAAGCAGGATTGAAAGAAAGTCATCGACAACAAAATAGCAAGATTAACAAAGCAAATGAAGCTATAGGTAGTAATAAAAATGAAGAATAAGATACTTTGCTAATACTAAATAATACTACTAAGCAATAACGACAACTGATGCTAGTTGCCAATCATATAATGTGGTCATGGTGGTGATTGTGGGGAAGTTTAAGTTATATTCTGCGTTGTGTTCGTGATAAATTCAATTAATAAATCTATGCCTATTGATACGAGGGAGCCTAATTATATGTTTTTTTTTTTCTTTCTAACATGCATTTCAAGTATGGAAAAACTTTAATTTGGTCTAAGGACACTACTTTTATACTGAAGCTTTGATTGTCACATTTGCATTCTTAGCCAACATGTCAGTTTCGTGTGAGATGAGAATATGCTTTGTTTCATGGGATTTGGAGAATAAGCTTAATAATATTAATATGGCATTTAAATTCAACTTTGTCACAAGAAAACAAAAAAATTATTCAACTTAGTTGCCTCTCTCTGCTGTTCATCTATATTGCTGTAACCTGCACATATGTACCATTGGAAGATTTCCTTGTACTTTCAAAGTTAAGAGTTTAAGCCCGTCCTGCTAATACTAGTTGTTCTTGAATTTTGATCGGACAAAGAATACTTGTTCATGACTTCCTGGCATTTGCTTATTGGTATATCTGTTGAAGTGATTATTTTTTATTGATTGCTTAATGTACGTTGGTATAAAATCGTGTTTGGTTCAAAAAGGGAAAATTGATTTTGTGAGAAGTATAAAAAGCTGAAAATTATAATCTACTTTGTCCTTCCTTACAAAAATCCTTTATTGTAGTCATTTGAAAATCTTGTTCTTATTTCAGAGGGTCACAGACATGGCTTTCTTTGCGGAGGATGTTCATCTCTTGGCTAGGTAGTGCACTGCTCTTTTGCATTTTATTATAATTTTGTAGTAAATATTTTATGTTTTTAACTCGGTTTTGTCTCAGTGCGAGTGTTGATGGCCGGGTTTATATATGGAAAATTACTGAAGGACCAGATGAAGAAGAGAAGCCACAAATTACAGGAAGGATTGTCATTGCTATTCAAATTGTGGGTGAAGGGGAATCTGTTCACCCACGTGTTTGTTGGCATTGTCATAAACAAGTACCTACCTGTCTCTCTTTTTGGTATCCTTTTCTTCTATTGACATGGTACTTAACTTTTCTTATATTCTCTTCAATAGGAAATTCTTGTGGTTGGAATCGGGAAACGCATTTTGAAAATTGATACCACAAAATTGGGAAAAGGTGCAGCATTTTCAGCCGATGAACCTCTCAGGTGTCCTGTTGACAAGTTGGTTGATGGGGTACAACTTATTGGTACCCATGATGGAGAAGTGACTGATTTATCAATGTGCCAGTGGATGACCACTCGTTTGGTATCTGCTTCAGTGGATGGCACGGTTCGTGAGAAATCTATTTTATGTTGTTATTTTAGCTTTTTGATGCGATGTCCTTTTTCAGCTTTTTCTTAGAGAAAGAACTGTTTGATGTAGGTGTCTTTGGCATAACATCTATGCAATGGTTCACATCAGTCAACATTTTTTTTGCTGTGAAAATGATAACTTAACCAAAAAACTCCAATGCTACTTGTTATTAGCTGAACTTTCAGAGTTGAGTTGTTTTATTTATCGAGTGGGATCCTATATATCTTTTTCAAAAAAAATTAACTCCCAATTTTGTGTTTAGAAGTTGGTAAGAATAAAATGTGAAATTTTTCGGTTTCTGAGGTATTTTTCTTAACGATACTTGTATGGTTCCTTTGGTTTTATGCATTCGTTGTCTTTTACCTTTTGGACCCGTGTACGATTCTGAAATGAAACTATGATAAAGTCTGATCTTGATTGCAAAATGTTGATATATAGCATGGCTAGTTGGAAAAGTTTGGTTCCTCTGTATTGACAGGTGCCTATGGATTTTATTGTGTTCTCCAGATAAAGATATGGGAAGACCGGAAGCCACTTCCAATCGCAGTTCTCAGGCCTCATGATGGTCATCCTGTTAATTCTGTTACCTTTTTGACTGCCCCACACCGCCCAGATCACATCATACTCATCACTGGGGTATGTGCTACTGTATCTTGTGCTGGTCTTTTTTGGTTAGAATCAACTGTTTTCACAGACTAGTAGGTTTTGTTTCTTAAGAGACCTTCATATTCTCGGATTTTATTTACTTGCTGTCCAAGCTAATTTACTCAAATCTGTTTCTAAACGTCTGTGTCTTTATGAACAAAAATAAATAAATAATAATCACATTCTCAGAGACCAATTATTCTTTCTTCAGAAAGTCAATCACAACTCTCCTTTTTTCTTCTCCGTGAGTTTGCATCTTGGTGATTCTGGAGTTTGAGTTGACCTTTTAAAGGTTTTCAGGGTCCTCTTAATCGGGAAATAAAGATATGGGCATCAGCAAGTGAAGAAGGCTGGTTGCTTCCTAGTGATGCTGAGTCATGGCGCTGTACACAGACATTGGAGCTGAAGAGTTCAGCTGAGGCTAATGTCGAAGAGGCATTTTTTAACCAAGTTGTAGCCTTGTCTCAAGCAGGTCTCCTTCTACTTGCTAATGCAAAAAAGAATGCTATATATGCTGTGCATCTGGAGTATGGCCTGAATCCGGAGGCTACCCGGATGGATTACATAGCAGGATTTACAGTTACCATGCCAATTTTGAGTTTCACTGGGACGAGTGACCTATTACCCCATGGTGAACAGATTGTGCAGGTGTATTGTGTACAGACGCAGGCCATTCAGCAGTATGCTTTGGACTTGTCCCAGTGCTTACCACCTCCAACAGAGAGTGTGGTCTTCGAAAGGACAGAATCCGGTGTTTCGCGTGATGCTGCTAGCATTGAAGGACTTTCTCCTGTTGATCCCCCTGGAAGTAAACAGCAGGAGTTTCCTTTATCTAGTTCTGCACCTAAATCATCAGTACATGAAATTGGCTCCGAGATTTCACCAACAGCTAGATATCCTACAAGTACTGCACCTACTGAATCGGCCACCTCTCAAGAATTCGCTTCCTCCATTCCAGAAACTAAATCGTCTACTTTGCGCAGTGTAACTAGTGACAGTGATATTGCCCCCAGTGCATCACCCCCGCCTCCTTTGAGTCCTAAGTTGTCTCGAAAACTATCTGGTTTTAAAGGTCCGTCAAACAGCTTTGGGGCTAGCACCTCTGATAATGACCAAGTTGGAAATCTAAAAGTTGGTGAATATCCAGTTGATTCGCAAAAGGATGGCACCCCCCCAAACTTGTCCTCTGTTGCTTCCTTGGATGATGAACATAAAATGTCACGGGATGATGTTCCCTCTAGTATCAGTCATCCTGTTAAGTTCAAGCACCCAACTCATTTGGTGACTCCTTCAGAGATATTGATGGCTAGATCATCCTCTGAGGTTAGCATTGTTAATGAGCAGAAAAGTGAGTCAGAAATGAGTATCCAGGATGCTGTAACTAACAACGACACCCGCAATGTAGAGATGGAGGTTAAAGCTGGTGGTGAGACAAAATTCAGTGAAAAAACTGATATTGGCTGTCAAGACCTTCATTCTTTCGTGTCAGAAAATAAGGAGAAAGCTTTTTGCTCTCAAGCAGCTTTTTGCTCTCAAGCTTCTGATCTTGGATTAGAAATGGCTCGAGAATGCCGTGCCTTATCTCCTGAGACCCATACTTTAGAGGAATCTAGGCAGTTTGACAGGGTTAGTGGAAGTGAGGGACCATCTCAACCTTCAATTACACCAGAAGAAGATCATGACTCTTCAAAGGAGATCTCTGAAAAGGATTTAGACTCAATGGTATCTGCCTCTATTCATCAGCCACCAGCTCCCAGTGCAAAAGGGAAAAAGCAAAAGGGGAAGAATTCTCAAGTATCTGGCCCATCTTCATCAGCTAGTGCTTTAAATTCAACAGATTCTCCGAATGAGGCTGTTGTCAGCTCAAGTACCCCTTCTATGGAAACTGCTTTCTCACAAATTTTGTCCATGCGTGAGATGCTAAATCAGGTGCGCTTGCTTTTAGTCCTTAGAGCATGCGTATTTATATATGAGAAGTTTAGTGCTCTTCTAATTAATTGAACGTTTCTATTTTCATACAACAACATACCCAGTGTATTCCCACCAGGAACGTTTCTATTTTCATATTTTTTGTTTTTATTTTAATTTTATCTGTGTTCATATTTGGTATTACTGTATTAGCATATCATCACTGTTCATGCATTAGCTTTTAGGTTGTTCCATGTAGTTAACAAGTTGCTTTCATCATTTTCGTCATTCATTAATGGTGATCATTATTTCCCTTGCTTGGTATGCCACCTCTAGCTGCCTTTCTGCAATATTCCTTAGCCTCAGGGGCGGATCTATGTAGAAGGGTGGGAGTGCCATGGCACCTTGACCTCTCGGTTGAAACTCTCTCTCTATATGTATATGTATACATGTATATGGAATTATTATAAATATTAACCGTGGCATCCGGTGCAACAATGGAGCTCAAGGTGCCAGTGGTGAAAGCTCAGGTTTTACTCCCTGGGACGCAAGTTTGAATCCTACTGGTTTCATTTTTTAAATCTATTTTAGCATGCAGCATTCATTGTTAAAAAAGTTGTGGCTATGTAGAATAGAACCCTAGACCCCTTCTAACTAAAAACTTAACTACACTACGGAGACAACGCTTTATCTTGTGTATGAATTTGCTGATAAATATTAATTATAGTTTTCCTCTGTGAATATTGACTCTACTTTCACAAAATGCTGCATACATTGCTGTTCAAAGCAGCATGGCACACAGAGCTTCCGGATCCTGGGTCCGCCTCTGCTAAACCTGGCTGATTATCCTACTGAAATCCGTTGGACAATTTTTTTTCAAATTCCATAAATTTGGTGTTTTTTAATGTCTGTTCATCTTCTGGAACTACTTTTATCAGAATTTTAATTATGGAACTCTTCAACTGCTGCTCAAGTTGTGGAAGCTGATTTTCTTGTATATGCTTCTCCATGTCGGAAGAGCATTCATTACATCATTGAATTGTATCTCGTATCGAAGATATTTTAAAGGATGCTGACAGTTTCAACCTTCAGTTATATTGATTTGATTACAATCCTAATCCAACCCAGAAAAAACAAAACTCATTGTAGTTATATTCTTCAACATCTCATTCTCACGTGTTGTCATTTATCTCTGTTTGCTGTTCCGTGTAGGTTCTGATTATGCAAAAAGAAACACAAAAGCAGATGGAAGTGATGGTTGCTGTTCCTGTGACCAAAGAAGGAAGAAGACTTGAAGCTGCCTTGGGACGGAGCATGGAAAAATCTGTTAAAGCCAATTCTGATGCTTTATGGGCTCGTTTACAAGAAGAGAGTGCAAAACAGGAGAAGTCTCTTCGTGATCGTACACAACAAATAACCAATTTGATCTCTAACTGCTTAAACAAGGATATGCCAGGGCTGATGGAAAAATTAATGAAGAAAGAACTAGCAGCTGTTGGACAAGCTGTGGCACGCAGTATTACCCCTACCATTGAGAAAACTATATCAGCTGCAATTTCCGAGTCATTCCAGGTTAATATTTTTAAAATGTGGACCTCTGTTTGTCTGGATTTACTTGTGTTGTGACTGAATGTGATGGTGCAGAAAGGAGTTGGTGACAAGGCAGTGAACCAACTAGAGAAAGCTGTAAGCTCCAAACTTGAAGCTTCTGTAGCTAGACAAATCCAAGCACAATTCCAAACCTCTGGCAAGCAAGCTCTTCAGGTGAGCTGAAAGTTTTTTATTGAGCCTATGCCACTAGTGTGGGTACAAAAATATTTTCCTTGTGTTGCCATGTCATGTTTTTTCTTAATGTATGGTTTATAATGCTGGATTTCTTGTTATTCTTTTCATCTATCATATGACACTAAGAGAGTAACTTCATGATCCTTTCAACTTGCTTCCCTTCCTGCTGCCCATCCCACTTCAGGTGGATACTGTAGTCCTCAAATAAGTGCTGAATGTTGCTTATCTGATGGCATTGAAACTGTCATGCAGGAAACACTGAAATCTACTTTGGAAGTCTCAGTGATCCCTGCCTTCGAGATGTCATGCAAGGCAATGTTTGAGCAAGTAGATTTAACATTTCAGAAAGGCATTGCTGACCACTTGGTTGCTGCACAACAGCAATTTGAGTCCATGCATTCGCCGTTGGCACTGACTCTAAGAGTATGGACATTTTATATTTCGATTTATCCTTTTGTTTTCTTGCTAATCTTTTGTTAAACTGTTCTTTTCTGCTTTTACTTTATCAAATTATAATTAATTAAAATGCAATGTTGGTTTTCTAAGTGTATAGTCCTTTCACTTCCTGTGTTGAATTATTCCTCATCCTTCTGTGTTTTGAATTCCGCAAGATACTTTTTCTTCTTTGGATCTCTATCATACCATCTTTAGAATTTGTTTGGTATTCCTCAAGTTAAAACCAAATCCATGAAAAAGCTTGGGGTGCACTTTTTTATTTGTTTAAATCCTGTAGTCTATAGTGAGTTTTCTTAACCCAAGTTATCGTGTTTTTGTCCACTTTTATTTTTTATTACTGCATATTGAATGGCACTTGCCGATCTCTAAATATTTACACTCTGCTCTCCCAAAAAGATTGCCTTTCTTTCCACTTTGCTCAGTCCCAAAGTGGTTAAGGAAAATTTCTATACAACTAATATATCACAAAAAGATGAGCTGTGCCTGCTTTTTACTATCCTCATTTATCAATGCCACTTCTCACTGTTACATTATCCAAAAACAAGCATTCAATATAAATTATAATACACAGCTTGTTTCACTATCCTCATTTTTCAGTACAACTTTTTCATTATTTGTATCTCCAGAAACACAACATTAAACTTAATACACCTCATGTTCTGGAAATAAGATAAATCACTTGTTCCCCTCATATTAGTAGTCGTGCAAAGTTAAACTAATCTTCTCAATATGGGAAAGGGGGAGTGGTATTTTTGATTGTGTACAGCTATTTTCTTTCTTTCTAACAGAGTTCTGTCTTTGTTCATGTGGACGCAATCTTTCTTTCTTGTTTCCTCGCTCTCTGCTTCCTAATCTGGTGAATGTGTTAATGCAAAGGCTCTGAGATGAGTAAATTATGGATGAATTTCTGAAGTGACTGGGATCACATCCTCCTTGGAATTAGATACTCATTAGACTCAATTTTCAGGATGCCATCAATTCTGCATCAGTAATGACCCAGACATTGAGCGGAGAGCTTGCTGATAGTCAGAGACAGTTGCTTGCTCTTGCAGTTTCTGGAGCGAATTCCCAATCAGCAAATCCACTGGTTAGCCACATGAATAATGGATCATTGCTGCATGAGAAGGTTCTTCCTATACCTTAATGGAGCAAAGAGTTAGCTGCTTATATTTTGTTATGAAGAATTTACTGGTTTATACTTTTTGTTATTAAGAATTTGCGACTTATACTTTGCTTTCACCCTTCCTTTTTTTTTTTCCCTCTTGAGTGTGTATACTGAATTCATGTTTTTATGTCTGCAATATAGATTGAGACACCTCCAGATCCGACCAAAGAGTTATCTAGACTGTTAGGGGAGCACAAGTATGAGGAAGCATTCACTGCAGCATTACAAAGGAGTGATGTGTCAATTGTCTCATGGTTATGCTCTCAGGTAGGTTTTTTACATTGGCACTTATTTATAGGATTATCAGGTAGAGGCCCGCTGCTGATGAATATTGTGTTTTAATGGGAATAAAGGAGACCAATAGAATCTAGGAAAAGAGGCACAGTTAGGGGAGGGAGAGGGAGGGAGAGGGAGGGAAGTAATGGGCATCTTAATTCTTAATGGTGTTAATGTTTTTGTTGAAAAATGAAAAACTTAGTTCTGCCATTACTCTAGAGCGTATTGTTACCTTGTCTAATTAAAAATTCTTGTATTGAATGTGTGTGTTCATTGACATTCAATGAAATTGGGACGATACAGAGAAGAAAGTTCTTACCTCTACCTTATCCTAAGAAAAAATATTTCAAATTTCTGTTGTAAGAATTTATATGTGCTTGCATTTAATTCTTGAGATATGTACACAAAGAAAAGCTGTTTGGGGTTTGGGATGTTGTTCTTCCTGATTTTGGTTGCGCTAACAAAATGACGGTGGCATTCTGTGGTTGGGTCTTGATCGTTTCCTGGTGTTTTATATCAGGTTGATTTGCCTGGGATTCTGTCCTCGAATCCTCTCCCTTTGAGTCAAGGAGTGCTCCTTTCACTTCTTCAGCAGTTGTCGTGTGATATTGGCACAGAGGCAGGCCAAAAACTCTCCTGGATGAGGGATTTGCTACCTGCCATAAATCCAACTGACCCAATGATTGTGATGCATGTTCGGCCCATCTTTGAGCAAGTATATCAGATATTACAACACCGCAGAAGCGTCCCTAACATGCCACCTGCTGAAGTTTCAAACATTCGGCTGATTTTGCATGTTATCAACTCGATGCTGATGACCGGTAAATGATGATATCAAGAACAATGCTCGTCTGGTGAATATAGAAAAGCCTGTACAAGTCCTAGGGATTTTCATGGGACGGCGAAGTCGTACTGGAGAATTGAAGTGTACTGTGTACACCAACCAACCTCCTATTATCTCTTTTTTGTTCTACATTTTCTAGGTAGATTCTGTAATCATTTTGGCTGAATTGTTAAGTTGCAGAGACTTATCAAAAGAAAAGAAAAAAAAGAATTTTCAAGTTGTAGAGTTGGTTCTTTTAAGTGAGTTTTATAGAAAATTTTGTGCTTGTACATTGTTACCATCATACTTCAATTTCAAGTGGGAACTCAATCTGTCATTATTCTGTTATCAATGTGTGCAAGAGAAGCTATTTTTTTCAAAGTTTGGTCCTTTAAGGTGGACTATCCTTTTCTGTTTCTCTGTGAGGAAATATTGCATTGGATTTTTATTCTCTCTTGGGACCCATTAGTACTTTTTGTCTGTTGCTTGGTGTTCTGAAGCAGCCTCTCAAACTCACAAAGGTAGACGTGATGCATATATTCTATTCTCAGATTTCACTTGTGGGATTATAGCGGGTGTATCTTGTTCTGTTCCTTTGATGATATCATCCATGCTATGAGTTTCTAACAGGATGTGTTATTCGTAAGCAATAAATCCATTATGTGCGTTCAAAGTTTATGCTTTTGTCCATGAAACTTTTTCTAAAGTGGGGTGCTATTAATAAGCAATATACCAGTTTTGCATGAGTAAGCTAGGTAGTAACAGAGATTTTCGCTTTTACACGTAAAAAATCTAAAAAGGAAGTCCTTTACTTTTATTCAAACTTACTGGCGATCATAGAAAATCATTTCCCCTCTGGCGCTTTTAGGCTCTTATAATTGAATAAATTATGCATTTGATAATTATGATATCAAAACTTTTACTTATTTTTAAACTTTAATGAATCCACAATGTTTGAGCGGGAGAATCAACAACAAACAACATACTCACAAATGGAATCTGAGAAGGGTACACAAATTTTAGCCCTACCTTGTGAAAGGTAAAAAAATCAAAATATTCGCAACTCAATTGCAACAAGTCAAAGTAGTTATGAATGTTACACGGAGAATAAACACACAATAACATCACCTACAACAATAACATACCCAATTTAGTCATACAAAGTAATGTCTGGAGAGGGCAAAATATACGCAGATCGTAACTCTACCACATAGGTGAGCTAGAGAGGTTGTTTCCGATAAATCCCAACTTCAGACAAAAATAGTCTAAAGACGACGTAGAGAAACTACTCCAACTATAGTAGTAGTCCCACGACTACTAGTAAATGCAACAAGACAATGCACTCCTAGTTCGTGTTATCCAAACCTTCCACATGTCCCTCAAATAAGTAGAGTTCAATCATATGAATCATCACTGCTTAATCACCAAAAATTAAATAAAGCAATGAAATTATGAAACATGTATATGTTCCTCAAAAGAAGAAAATTTTCCATTTCTCTTTTTTTTTTTTTTTTTTTCCTTTTTCATATTTGCAAATTAGCTCAAATACAATGTGAGCTGAAAAATTATGTACATTAGCTAAATCTCTATAAAATTAGAGTGTAAAGGCGGAGAAATGTGGACCCTACATCACCAGCATTGATCCGTTTCCCATCTCCGGGTCGGGTAAAACCCCGACCCGGCCCGATTAACACCTCGCCGACGGGAACCTACGCTTAGCTTAAGATCATACAAAGCTCTAGCTGAAGGATCAGAAAGCGTAGCATAAGCATCATGAATCTCAATAAAATTCCGTCCATCGGAAAATTCCTCCGGCAAAGAAGCAGCAGCAGCAGCAGCATCAGGATGATACAATTTCGCTAAATTCCGGTACGCAGCTTTAATCTCTTTAGCTGATGCATCTCGACTAACTCTTAACACCTCATATAAACTCACCGATCTTCTCTCCGTCATTACCGGAGCCTCCGCTACTGCCGATGCACATACTCCGGTGTACGGAACACGGCGGTTAGATCCGATTACGGCGGCGGGGGAAGAGGATGATTTTTGGGCGGAAAAGGGGAAGGAGATTGGGGAAATTAGGGTTAGGGATTGGACCATCGGAAAAATGAATTTTGATTATTATTACTATTTTTTTTGTTGTTGAAAGGAATAGGGAGAAAGAGAAGGTGGGAAAGAGGTATTTATCTGAAAGTAAAAAGTCTAAAGAAGGAATCTTTAAACCGGCGGTCGACGGTACCCACTGATTTTTTTGGAAAAATACAGTTGGAATAGGAAAGACTGTGTGCTGACGAGGCACTTTTTAGGGGTAGTTTGGTCACTAACTTATCTCAAAATTAGTTTTTAATTATACTGTGTTTGATTGATAGAAATTTTTCCCGGTGTAAATTTATATCATTAACTAAATAGCGTATAAGTCTAATCTAAAATTTAATTCTGAGATATCCTATCTCATTCTGTATTAGCAAATGACCTCTTATTATAGTACAAAAGTGAAATAAAGAGTCCTAAAACTAATAAGTACTCCTAGTCAATACAGAATAAAATAATTTTATATTTATTTAAAATTATTATTTCTTACTTCCCATACCAAATGATCGTTTAATATTTTTTCCTGAAAAGCTTCTAGAAGATTGAGAATTGTAGATGTAGAATTTCTATCATATTTTATTGAACTGGTATAAACTATGGACTCTCTTCAATGCTTGGCGTACAAGGCCAAGTGTTGGTATTTTGTATTATACTCCTTAGGGGTCGTTTGGTCGGAAACAAATTATAATGGAATTAGCTATTTCACTATAAGTAGTGGGATAACTTATTCCATCACTATGCATTTTATCTCAGGATTATTATAATTATTCAAAGTTTCGAATATAATAGTTACTTTCACCGTTCTAATTTATGTAATAATATTTGATTAAGAAAAATATTATTTTGAAACTTGCAATATGCTACAAGTCATAAATATCCGCTGTGAATAAAATGAGGGAAGTGAGGCTAAATTTAGAGTTATGAAGAGAGATGTGCAAATGCATCAGTTAAGAGGTGTGAGAGGTTGAATATAGTTAGTAGGAGGAGAGTTAGAGGTTGAAAGCAGTATTGAGGAGAGGTGATAAGTCAGAACATGACACAACTTCAACTTGTTGAGGACATGATCTTAGATAGGAGGGTATGGAGGTTGCACCTATGAGCTTTGTCGTGCTTTTGACGGGATTAGGATTGGTGGTAGTATGGTAGCATTAGCCTTATACATGTAATTATTGTTTTTGATATGTTGTTACTATCTGTTGTCTATTGTGTTTTAGGTACCACATTGTTTTATTGTTGTTACTGTTTTTTAATTCCGAATGCTTGGTATTGCTTTCTTTATTAATTGACATCTTTTCTTCACTGTCATATTTTTGTCATAACTACTTTGATTTGTTGCACTTGAACCGAGTGTCTTTCGAAAGCAGCTACTCTATCTCCACGAGATTGATGTAAGGTCTACGTACACTCTACCCCTCTTCAAATCTCACTTGTGAAATTATACTAAATATGTTGTGGTTGTTTGTTGTAATAGACGAATAAAATTGTAAAGAGAAGTATCATTCTATTGAATGTATTGGATACGAATTTAAATTAGTAGAGTTAACAAATTAGAATGTCTAAGGACTAAAGAAAAAGAGAGTCTAAGATTAAAGGAGCCAAAATATACCAAATGCGTCAAAGTATAACAAAATTCGATCAACTCAAAGCACATTTCAAAATTCTTATTACAATTGGGTCAAACATTCTCTCTTCAAATCTGTTTTGAGTTTATATTTCTAGTAAGAAAATCAAACAAGTAATTGAATAAATACTTTTACTTAAGACTTCCAAATGACTAATTGACTTGTCAAAACTACAAATTTTAGTCATGTTAAGATAATATTTGAATGATCGATCATTTTGGACTCAAACCAATTTTGAGCCATCTTTTGTCATTTCACTTATTAAATCCTTTGTTTTGGGGTGGAGTAGTGATAAAACCAGAATTTGCACTGAGAGGTTCAAAATATGAAGAAGTACATACACGAAAAAGTCAAAAGGGGTTCAACATACTATATATACATAAAAATTAATTTTAATCATGTATAGACAACGTAATATTCCGCTGAACGAGATTCATATGAACCCCTCGGCCCTACCTGGCTCTACTGCGGAGCAATGCTTCTAGATCCAAAATTGGAGAGAAGTCACTGTCGTTGTTCATAATTGAACTGTCGAAGTCCATTTCATTTTTTTAATACAAAGTCTAAGTTGGGTATGAAAGTTATTATCTTCATGCACTATAATTTTAGACATAGCTTTATTATAATTGCATTCAAGCAAAAGATAAGGCTTCTAGAAACCTTTTCCTTAATCTATTTCTAAAGCCACAAAATTAGCAAATAATGAATGAATTATCTCATGTCTTTGTACTAGTGGTGCTTTACCACTATCTCCCTAAAAAAAAAAAAGAGAGAGAGAGGAAACTTTCCTTAATTTAGTAGAAACTGATCCATTAATTAAAGTTTTGATTCATGACGCCTCACTTGAAATAAGTAACCATCGTGGGTTGCATTTCTACTCTCTATGAATTATATATTTAAATTACTACTTCCTTAGTTTCAATTTATTTATCTTTTTTTTTTAGTTTTTTTCAAAATAAATATTTTTTTATAATTCTTTAATGTTAACTAATTAAATAATATATTTAAAATCACAAGATTAAAAGATATTTTGATACATTTTAGCTTAAGACCATATTAAATATTTATTTACTTAAACTTCATGTCAAATAAAATGCGGCAAATAAATTAAAGGAAGAAAGTATTATTTAAGCCATTCTTCCACTAAATCATATTCATCAATAGTAAATATTATCTATATGAATCTGTTTCTTTCATCATGTCATATATTTAGCTAAAGCTGCATTGAATCTAAAAAATTGTTGCTCCATAGTAAACATTTATTTACTTAAACTTCATGTCAAATAAAATGCAGCAAATAAATTAAAGGAAGAAAGTATTATTTAAGCCATTCTTCCACTAAATCATATTCATCAATAGTAAATATTATCTATATGAATCTGTTTCTTTCATCATGTCATATATTTAGCTAAAGCTGCATTGAATCTAAAAAATTGTTGCTCTTTCCAATCAACTTCATTCAATTTGATTTTATTTCTACTTCATTTCATTTAAAGTCTTCACTCACCAATCACCATAACTTTATACTTAAGAATCGATCACAAAACTTATTGACCAAACCATCTCAAACAATCTTTTCTTATTTGGTCATTAATAACGTGAGATTACAACTTCTATGAAGATGAATTCAAAAGGGTATATTTATTGTGATTGGAAATTATTCCGTGAGGTAATAGAATCATGCAAATTTTAGGTGTCTACTAAAAAAAACTGTACTCCCTCCATTCCAAAATAATTGAATTATTGAGGTAATGCACACATATTAAGAAAAAAAGAGTAAGATATAAATTAATCATGTTTTTCAATTTTTGCCCTTTTTAATTAATTGTCAACCTATTTTTGAAAAGTAAAAACATTAATCATCAAAACTACTCTCAAAACTCACTTATGTGATCAATTTATTCTTAATACAAAATTCAAAACGTGCCTCTAAGAATTACTAAACGTCTTAATTGAACAAATTTTTGGAGGTAAAACCTTAAAAATGTAGATTGAGCCAAATTTAAAATTTTAATTTCCCTCTAATTTTTTTTTAATAAAAAAGGTTTACTTTAACATGATTCTTAGTTAATTTAATAGGCTACAACACAATTTGATCTAAATATTTTATTTGATATAAATGAACTTCCTGACCTCAATGTTGAAGTAGATCACAATGTTAGATGAAAATTCAGCCACATTAATGTAAGACAGTTACAAGAAAATTAAGTTTCTTGGAACTTATAACCTAGAAAATTGAGTCCAAAACATTAATCAAGAAAATTAAGTTGTAAATGAAGGGTAAATATGAAAAAAGGTCTAAAAAATTCTCTTAAACTTTGAACAATTCAATTATTTTGAATTATAAAAAAAATCTCAACAATTCAATTATTTTGAAATGGAGGGAGTATAAGTTAAATAGCGACTTTATGTATTTTCGCACCATAAATGAAGAAACATAAATTGTGAAATATGTATTTACTCATATCCTCAAAGAAGACATTTTAATATAAAAATTTCCAATTGGCTCCTCATAAGGTAGCATAAATGGAAACAAAAAAATAAAAATAATAGAAAAAAAAAATGCAGAATATATACACACTAATCTCCAGCTAAAATGCCATTCGATAGTACACAATTTTAACGCGGCAAAATGTGGGTCCCTAATCAATCTGACGTCACCAACACTGATCCGTTTCCCATCTTCGGGTCGTGTAAAACTCCGACCCATTAATACTCATCCCTTCTCCGGAGCTCCGAAAACCTCCTCGGCGGGAGCTCAAATTCAACTTCAGATCGTACAAATCCCTAGAAACTGGATCCGATAACGTAGCATAAGCTTCATGAATCTCAATGAATTGCCGGCCATCGGAATCTTCCTCCGACGTAGATCCGGCGTCGGGATGATACACCTTAGCTAAATTCCGGTACGCTGCTTTAATCTCTTTAGCTGAAGCATTCTCTTTTACCCTCAGAACATCGTAGAAACTCGCCGGTTTGCTCCTCTGTAATACCGGCGGAGCTGCCGCTGTCGCGGCGGAGGAATATACCGATGTCCTCCGGTTAATCCGTCGGATAAATGTGACACGACGGTCGGTGGAAGAAGAAGGGTTAGGGTGGTGAAGAGAAAAGGGGAAAGTAGTTCCGGCCGGTAGAGTTAGGGATTGGGCCATCGTAAAATGATTTTTCAGTATTTTCAAATGATGGAAAGTAGAGAGATGGAGATGAACAAATTTTGTGAGCAATTATATATTAGAGGGAATCTAGGGTACCCACCGTTTCTATCGGTTTACAGTTGGAACTTATAAGACTGTGTGCTGACGATGCATTTTCTTTGTAATAATCCATTGGTTGGTTAGTATAATCAATGGAGACGGAGTCAGAATTTAAAGTATCATTTGGATCGAAGTTAGAGGGTGTTTTGATTGATTTATTTTTAAGTGCTTTTACTTTTAATCACTTTTTAATTTTAAAGGTGTTTGATAAAGACGCACGTGTACTTTAATTTAGGCTTAAAATATTTTAAAAAACGAAATCAAAAGCCAAAAATTGATTGCTATTAACTATTGACTTTTAACTTATAAGTCACTTAAAAATAGCTAATTCAAACACCCTTTTAGTGAATTCAGCTGAAACCATAACACCTGTATTTTAGCTTCGTCATTTGATCGTGTAAGATTATAGTGAGGGTGATAAATATAGCTTCATTTTTAATTAGAGATTTTGAATTCAAGCGGTGAAAATTAAATTGTCTTTAATAACTAAAAAGATCTCACTTTTTGATATAAACTCACATTGTTTGAATCTCAACATGAATATAAGATACCAAGAAAAATCAAACAAATTCATTGGTAAGCTTAGGATAATGTAGCTTTGGCAACACTATTGAGGAAAGTGGTAGAGGTGGACCCTAGAGCTTATGTCCTGTTCCCTTTCAAAATACTTGGCGTACAAGTCCAAAAAGTTGTAAGTAGTAAGTATTTAGTATGATACTCCTTATTGGATATCCAACTCAAAGAGTGAAATAACTTGTTATATCTATAGCTTTCACTAAAACAAAAATCTTATTTCTTTTGGTTTCTCATTCATTGTCAAGTATTCATATATTGGAGTCTGACTAATTTGAATTCACGTCAGAAAGTCTTACTAGAAAGGTAAAACGTTTCTTATCAAAGGTGATTTCATATCCAAAGCTCGAACCTAAAACCTTTGGTTAAAGATGAAGGAGTATTTGTCACTCCATTATCATCTTTGATGGTAAACAAAAATCTTTTTAAGTACCGTCTATTAAATAATACAGATGATTAATCTCTTTCGACAAAAACTCAATCCATGTTTCATATCTACATATATTCCATGTTTCTAAGAATCTCGTTTTTCAAAAGATGGTAAAACAAAACTTCTTGTATCGTAAATAGGGACGGATCCATAATTTCGATTGTGTGTTTATCTAAATTCGATAACTTTTGTTTTGATTAAGTATATACATATTTAGAAGTTTTTTATATATTTATAAATATTTGATTGTAAACTCAATTATTATTATATATATTAACTTAAATTGTTATATAAGAACCATAAATTTCAAATCGTAAATCAGTTTAACGAGACTGGGCACTACAAAACTGTGGTCACAAGGCTCATTGTTAAGGATGGTCCTTTCTAACGTGGCAATTCTTCTAGAAGCACTTGGCTTTTTCCTTTTTCCTTTTTCCTTTTTCTAGCACTTCCCTTTCACTACACAAAATACATATATCCCCTTAATTTGGGGAAATGTCACTATTCTTCATTGACTATGCCGCCCCCTTCAATTTTTATACAAATCAATGTTGGTTTGGACCCCTTATTTAGTGGGGCCATCGGTATAATGCTCGATATTTATATTGGAGTTCGATAAATTTAGATTCACACGCAGAAGTTCCACTTTAGGATAAACAACTCACTAACATAGGTGACTTTGTAACCTGAGTTTGAATTCAACAACAACAACATATTCAGTGTATTCCCCTAAAGTGGGGTCTGAGGATGGTAGAGTACTGGACGCACTCCGTACCACTATCTCATAGATGAAGCTGTTTTTGATAAACTTTCAGGCTCAAGATAAAAACAGTCTAGAAAAAAATGTAAAATAAGAGCAAAAAACAATAGGTAGTAACAAACCAACAGATAATAACAGAAACAAGGCTACTACAACATAATATTACAATTGATCTATCAAAAACAACAAACATTATTAGAACTCCAAGAGCAAGAAACTACAAGAGTAGCACTATCGAGTTTGATTTTGAAACCTCTAATTAATAATGAAAGAGTACTTATCATTTTACCACAACTCTTATTGTTCTCGATATATCAGCATACACTAACATAAACTATTATCTTCTAGAAACATTTTTATTCTAAATTCAGTAAATAATTAATATAAAACGACCAAAATTAAAGTAATGAATTATAGAATGTGTCAACAACAGTTGTGCTCTACCATTACTTCTTTCTTTTATTTTTCCCTTCAATTTAGTTGAAACTGACCTTTTTTTTTTTTTTTTTTTATTTCTTGAATTAAAATAACGTTATGCATCGCATTTCTCTACTCTTATAAATATACATTTTAAATATTTTGTGGTCCTTGATTGATCTAGTTGACATGTGTTGCTAAAATTAGTCTATTTATTCTTCCTTTTTGGGATGAAAATCATAAATTATGAGACATTTGATGACTCAACTTATATAAACAAAGTCAATATTACAAATAATTTAAAAAATATTTGATTTTTAGACTATGATATGACAATCACTAATGATTGTCCATTTTTCAGGTTGACTTTTAACTTGATTATTTTTTCTTCAACTCACTATCATCTTGGTATTATGGGTGAATTGGCCATAAAATTTGTGAAATTTGATTATTTTTTAAAATATTTTTAAAAAAATTGAAAATGATATTTGAAAAGTGGAGTTGTGTTTAACATGAATACAAATTAATTGAAGTTGTTTCTGAATTTTCGTGAGTAATTTGAAATGAAAAGTGTGAAATCAACTTTTTTGGAGTTTTTTTATCTCCGAAATTTTTTGGAATTCAACTTCAAATTGAATTCTAGAAATGTATAACAATTCTATGTCCAAACTATTTTTCGAAATATGTGAAAAATATCCATGGCCAAACGGGCACTTATTTAGTTAAGCAGAACCAAAACTTGCATAAGCTCTTTCTTATTGGGCCTTACATTTTTGTGGGTAAGAAGTTACTTCCTTCAAGGATGGATGGCAACTTGAGCCACATTTAGATGGGTTTGTATCTATATGAGCCCATAAGGCAAATGGTTGAGGCTTTGGCATTGAATTGTCCAACAAATTTGTGCAAAACCCATGAACATAACACAATAATTTGAGAGACAAGGCTATAGTAAGGATCAAAATAGAGTCCATATCACATGCTATGATTGTTTCAATTTTAACGTTAAAAAAAATCGCAGATACTTTATTTAGACATTGCTATTTAGTATGTATGCAGTTTTTCAAAATTATTGCTAGTCTACTTGCTTCGGAATAACTTTAGACATGCAATGTCTTGAAGTTCAGATATTTCTTCCTAATGTTCAAGTAGAAATGATTTGAACTTCATTTGTATGAAATTTCAAACAAAAATGATTGAACTTCAATCATATGTTTGTAAAGCTCAAACAAAAATAGCTGAATTTCAGTTACATTGTCCGAAGTTATGTTTTCTTAAAGACTAACTTCAGATTCCGCATGTCAGAAATCGACAAATATGCCAATTTATATATATAGGGTATAACTTAATTAACATTGTCACCAAAATCGGCTGTCATATGTGGAGGATAAGCCATGGTGGAGACACGTCAGCTTTGATAGGTTGCAAGTAGATGATTTGTCTGACATGATTGCATGTGTTATATCACATAATTGTGGGAATTATGTGAGGAAAACAAATTAATAATGGAGGGGAAAATTGGTTCATGAACACTAATGTTATCATATGTTTGTCTTGTTTGAAATGGAGAGAGCAATAATTGGACAATGATTTGTTATTCACTTCAATCCTGCACACAACCCAATAATTTATCAATTTTAATTTAATATTGTAAAGTAAGAGTATCAATTTAGTCGATTGAGGTGTGGCAAAATTATACGGATTAAAAAGAGACTGAGTTAATGATCAATTGAAGGAAATTGGATTAAAATATGCTAAATGATAGGTAAATTCGATTCGCCAAACTCTTATTATGTCTTTTAGATTAAATTTTTTTGATTTTATTAATAAGCCATTGAAAGTTAAACTAACATATTCTAAACGAGTTAATTGAGATCCTTCCCACTTCTTTCATGTTTTTTAAATAGAAATGCCTTGTGAAATGACAAATTCATTGACAATTACTATTCTTGACGGACTTATTTATTACGAATTTGAATTAGTTAAATCAATGAACAATATCATTTGGCTCAACTTAAAATATACTCAGTAACAATGAGAAAGTCTTGCTATTCTCTATCATATTTAATTTTACTTGTCCTTTATTTATTTGACACATATTTTTTAGAAATTTTAATTATAGGTGTAAAAAGGACAGCTCAGTGCATTAAAACTCTGATTATGCACGGGGTCTGGCTTGAATAACTTTAATTATAGATGTATTTTACTAAATGAACTTTATTAATGAAGTTTTGAAACTCTAAATTTGACTACTATTACTTTGTGTAACTATTTAATATCAAGAGTAATACGAGAAAAAAGTAACAAGACTCTTTTGACTAGCGAAAGTGAATAAATAAATTAAAATATCTATTTTTAGTATAAAAATCATGTAATATAAAACGGAGGGAGTATATATACTTATTGAGTTGGAAAATACGTAATTTTTGATTAATGGGTGAATCATATCATATCGTACACTAGTATCCAAGCTGTAGATGACGTGTTTATGTCATAAACATATCAAAGCTGATGTGTTTCCACCATTGCTTATCTTCTACAACTTCTTTTATGCACATTTAAATGTCTTGATGGCATATTTATTATTGACACGTCATGTATAAGTCGGCATGATATGATATGATATGAATGGAATTAGTCAAAAAAAGAAAAAAAAGAAAACAGATTAATTCACAAAATCTAATTTAGTCACAAGATGATAATTCAAAACGTTTCCTTTGTGGAATTGAAGCTTTTTTAACTTGTCCTGTCTTTAGATAAGTTTTGCTGTTAAGTCAGTTAATAAGATGAGAGTCGAAAAATTGAAATAAGAACTATCAAGAAATATATTCAACATATTTTCACTAGTATGATTTAGGTAGAGTTGAGAGTGTATGTAGCTTTTATCCATCTTGAGAGATAGAACGGCTAATATAATATATCTTTGGCTCAATAAAAAACACATTTCAAAGCTGACGAAAAAAAGAAAAAGAAAATGCGAAAAGTCATGACAAAATAATGTATAAAGCATGCTAAAACGTTCTAAAAAGGGAACATTAGTTATAACAAATAACACATTAATCAAAATACAAAAACACACACAGATAATATCAAAAATTGAAAGATAAGAAATTACAGACGTAGAATTGCGACTACTAGAGCGAAATGATAAGATAAATGAATTAAATTATTTGGAAGATATTTCCACCAGTTCATTCGGTTGCTTCCCGCCATAAAAAAAGGAAAAGTAAGAACAAAAAAACGAGTACATAAAATAGAAAAAATATCTAACTTCTTTTTAAGAAGATCACGAAAGCAAATGAAAAGACCCAAAGACCAAGAAAATTATAATTAATTACCCGTCAATTTTAAAAGTATGATCTGTTTTGACTTAGCACGTAGTTTAAAAAATAAAAAATATTTTTAAATTTTGTATCTTAAATTAAAGTTATATTAAATATATCAAAATATTTTTTAATCTTGTGGTTTTAAATATGTCATATGAAAAGTTGAAATTAAAATATTATTAAAAAAAAGAAAACGATCATTTTTTTTGAAATAAACCAAAAAAATAAACAGATCATTATTTTTTAAACGGATGGAATATCATTTATGCATATTAAAATTTGGAGCATAACTGTTTGTCCCAACTCCCACCTACCATTTACCAATAGCTCATAGTGCTGCAATTTTTTTTTTAAAGTACCTGCCATTTCAATTTACGTGACGTCTTTTAAATTTTTGGACGTCTAATTTATGTAACATCTTTTAGATTTTTGGATATAGTTTTTCAATCCTAATTTACATGATACTTTTCAGGTTTTTAAACGTAGCTCCTGCTTCATTTCAATTTACACGAAATCTTTCAAATTCTTTGACGTGATTCTTCTATCTTAATTTACGTGACATCTTTTAAATTTTTGGACGTAGTTCCGTCCATACCAATTTACGTGACACATGAGACAAATAATAGTACCAATTAATTTGATTCTCACTTTCCCATGTAGCCTAAAAGTATTTGTATAAAAGGCACAAAAGTTATGAAATTATCCCATTATATTATCCTCCCAAGCTTCTCTTTCTCCACTTCTATCAGCTATCAAACATCTTAGACACATTTATCAATCACTATACATGTTTTAATCCTCTCATTGCTTATTCTTTGTGGTGTTTTTGAGATTTCTTGATTTTTTGTCATTTATTTTTTTGGTTTCAAGCTTTAGGAAGACAAAAGAACAAAGATTTTCTTTGTGGGGTTCTTGATATTTTCTTGTATTTTGGTTTTAGAAAGATAAAGATCATATTTTTATCAGTTGGGTGTTTTTCTTAGAAAGAAAAAGATGACTGTGGGAGCAGGAATTTGTGTAGCTGAAAGGAAGCTTAATGTATTGGGACAAAGCATTCTTACTGATGTTCATGAAAATGTAATTGTTTCACAGCCAAATGGTGAAGCTTTCACTAATGGAGCATTCCTTGGTGTTAACTCAGATAGAATTGGTTGTCACAGAGTCTTTCCTATTGGCAAACTCCAGTATGTTCTTCTTCTTAACTCTTTTCTCTGCCTGATTTTACTTTTTGATTTTTCCTTAATGAATCTAAGGGTCCGTTGATGATAATGGTGTTTTATGTTTTAACTTAATTTAAGGCATCCCCTGTATTTAGTCTAAGTGTTTGGAGTTCTAATGTAAAGATTGCATTTTTGTTGTAAAGACTCCATTTTCATTTGCATCCAAGGGTGTGGTCTAATGGTCAATGAAGTGGTTGAGAACCATGAGGTCTCAAGTTCAAATCCCAACGGAGATATCCCGTGGAATTAGTTGAGGTGCCCGCAAGCTGGCCTGGACACCAAGATTATTAAAAAAAGAAAAGAAGATTGCATTTTGATTTTTGGTTCTTTGATTTTCGTGTGGGTTTTATAAGGAAGTTATTTACTTGTTGAAAGCTTGATTATGGTTTGTAGAGGATATTATATTTTAACTTCATTAAGGTTCCATGTTCTTAATCTAAATGTTGAGAATCTTTGGAGTTACAAAGTACATTTGCACTTTGTTGTAATGATTGCAATTTTTTTGGTTTTAACAAGGAAATTATTTGTGCTGAATGGTTTGCAGAGGATTGAGATTTATGTGTGGTTTCCGATTCAAGTTATGGTGGATGACACAAAGGATGGGCACATGTGGCCAAGATATACCATTTGAGACCCAATTTTTGATTGTGGAAGGAAATAATGGTTCAAATTTTGATCAAAACAACCAGGAAAATTCAGCATTGTATGTTGTTTTCTTGCCTATTCTAGAGGGAGATTTTAGGGCTGTTCTTCAAGGGAATTCAAACGACGAGTTAGAGATATGCCTGGAAAGTGGTAAGGATATTTTGCTCTTCTCTTTTTGGGACGATCTCCATTGATGCGTTTTGGATCTTGTGTGATGGTCTTTACCAGTTTTCGTGATGCTAATGATGATGGTTGATTGCAGGAGATCCTGCTGTGCAAGATTTCGAGGGAAGCCATTTGGTTTACGTAGCAGCTGGACCGGACCCTTTTGATGTCATCACTAATGCTGTCAAGTATGTTTTAGTCTTTTCTTTCATGGTTTCCATTCTTGAAATTTCCTTATTCAAATGTTCAACTCATTGTCCTCTCATGTTATGCAGTAGTAGTTTTTGGTTTTAACTTCAATCTGTCTCATGTCTTTGCATTCGCTATACCTATAGAGTCGCCCTAAGGACAAATATATGGTAATGGGGAAAAGGAAGTCCTTTCTGAAGAATGCCTTGAGAAAAGGAAGATGTTTACAACCTTTGATGAGATAGTGCTATTTCAACACTACAAAAATAGAATTTTCCCAAATATATATGCCGCGTTCCTCAATTGTATCAATATTTTGATCTTCAGATGCTTTTCCAGGCATATGTTCTGCTTGAGATTTCATATGTTGCACCAATTTGATAACTGTACCATAGAAATTTTGCCTTTTTGAAATGGAATTAATGGTTAAAATACTTTATCAACACAGGACGGTGGAGCGGCATTTACAAACATTTTGTCACCGTGATAGAAAGAAGGTAGAGTTTGAATGTCTTCTGATTGCTGCAAGTGCTATTGGAATCATTACTTCTGAATATATATTACAGCTTGTTTTTGTCATGATTCAGATGCCAGACATGTTGAACTGGTTTGGATGGTGCACGTGGGATGCTTTCTATACTACTGTTACTTCAGAGGGAGTGAAGCAAGGATTAGAGAGGTAATGACCTTAACTTTTAGCTACTGATTAACATTCTAATTTCCTGCATTGCATAGGGTGCTGAAACTTTATGTCTTTTGCAGTTTGGAGAAAGGTGGTATTCCCCCCAAGTTTGTACTCATTGATGATGGGTGGCAATCAGTTGCTATGGATCCCAATGGCATTGAATCCATTGCTGATAACCATGCAAAGTGAGTCGTCGTCCTTGTATTCCTTCTCAGTTTTTGATGTTTGCTGTGGGGTCAAATTTCTTTAGCGTCAAGCTTTCTGATCATCCTTTGGCTTGTTTTCAGCTTTGCAAACAGGTTAACTCATATCAAAGAGAACCATAAGTTTCAGAAAGATGGAAAGGAAGGTCATAGGGTTAATGATCCTGCAATGGGACTTCGACATGTTGTTGCCCATATCAAAGACCAACACAGTTTGAAGTATGTTCTTCAATATCTTCAAATATTAGGTGCTGTACTTTTAATTGTCCACTAATCTATTTCCTTCTTTGGACCATGCAATTTAGGTATGTGTATGTGTGGCATGCACTCGCTGGTTACTGGGGCGGTGTGAGACCTGGGGTCCCTGGGATGGAACACTATGAATCCAAGTTATCTTTCCCAGTTTCATCTCCCGGGGCAGAGTTACAGGAACCTGATGATGCTTTGGATAGCTTGATAAAGAATGGTCTTGGTCTAGTGAACCCTGAGAAAGTCTATAACTTCTATAATGAACTGCATTCATACCTGGCTTCTGCGGGTATAGATGGACTTAAAGTAGATGTTCAAAACATCCTTGAAACACTTGGAGCTGGTCATGGTGGAAGAGTAAAACTCGCAAGGAAGTATCATCACGCATTAGAGGCATCTATTGCTCGAAATTTTCCTGATAATGGAATTATTTCATGCATGAGCCATAGTAATGATAGTTTATTCAGGTAATTTTTTCTCACTTTCCCTCTTTCTTGCTTGTAAATGTTATAAGCTGAATTAGTTCCAAGAAACGGATGATTATCGTAGAGAGATACTAGAGAATCTTTCCATGTCCTGATTTGGTTTGATTTCTCTTTCGCTGTGTAGTGCAAAGCGTTCAGCTGTTATTAGAGCATCAGATGATTTCTGGCCACGAGATCCTGCATCACACACAATTCACATAGCATCAGTGGCGTACAACACCATTTTCCTTGGTGAATTCATGCAGCCTGATTGGGATATGTTTCATGTGAGTTGATGATATGAATCTCGGTTTGTTAGTCTACTTTCCAACTTATCAAAAAAATGTTCCGACTGACTATAATGCTTGTAATATGTTAAGAGTGTGCACCCAATGGCTGAGTACCATGGAGCAGCACGGGCAGTTGGGGGCTGTGCTATTTATGTCAGGTACTACTTATACCTTTAAAACAACTGGTTTTCTGGTGTACAATTCAATTTTCGTTAATATTTTCTCATCACTGCCTTTGGCCATGCAGTGACAAGCCCGGACAGCATGACTTTAGTCTTCTAAGGAAGCTTGTACTTCCAGATGGTTCCATATTACGCGCCAAACTTCCTGGAAGGCCAACTAGAGACTGCTTGTTTTCTGATCCAGCAAGAGATGGGATAAGGTAATTGCTTGATCAGATACGTTTTCAATCCCCCAAAAAGAAATCATCGTTTTCAACTGTGATATACTATGTAATGTACATTAATTTTGCTCATGTATATGCAGTCTTTTGAAGATTTGGAACCTAAATGATTTCAATGGGGTAGTCGGTGTATTCAACTGTCAAGGAGCTGGATGGTGTAAGGTCGGCAAGAAGAATCTAATCCACGATTGTCAACCAGGGACGATAACTGGGATTATTCGCGCAAATGATGTCAACTACTTACCAAGGATTGCTCATGATGGATGGACTGGCGACGCCATTCTCTATTCTCATCTTCATAGTAAGCTGATCTGATCACTTCTATTAAGCCTAATACTTTCTGGTTGAAGAAACATGCATTTTGCTCACCTGATTGTAACCAATGCAGGGGAATTGGTCCGTCTTCCTAAAAATGCATCGATTCCAATTACTCTGAACGCGAGAGAATATGAAGTCTTTACGGTGGTTCCAGTAAAGGAAATGTCCACAGGATCAAGATTTGGTCCAATTGGTCTTGTAAATATGTTCAATTCAGGAGGAGCAATCAAAGAGTTGAAGTATGAAACAAAGGGAAAAAATGATTTAGTCTCCATGAAGGTTCACGGATGTGGAATGTTTGGAGCTTATTCATCTATGAAGCCTAAACGAATACAAGTGGACAATGAAGAAGTACAGTTTGATTACGACGAATCCTCTGGACTAGTCACTGTTACTCTTAGAGTTCCCGAAAAAGAGTTATACCTTTGGGACTTACTAGTTCAAGTGTGAAAAGCGCAAGATGATCATTGTGATTTATAATTGAAAATTCGACAGGCATTATCGAATTGCAACTTTTGACAGCACCTTTTGACGAGAGATATAAACAAGCTTCGAGAAAACTTGTATTTTTTCGAATTATATGAAGCAAATAAGCAAACAACGAAACCATTGGTAGTTGAAGTCGAGTATCCAGGAAAAAAGCAGATTATTTGTTGGAAGGGAGGGGAATCCTTTTTGGATAAGGTGAAGAATTGGGGACTGAGTTTCTCTTTTCCAGTTACTCACATTGTAAATTTAGAGGGCAATATCTATTTTTGGGGTACTGTTGTAGCTTTGCACTATTTATGATCAATCTGATGGAAATTTAGCATAAAGATGATCTATTGGGTACTGTTGTAGCTTTGCACTATTTATGATCAATCTGACGGAAATTTAGCATAATGATGATCTATTGGGTACTGTATCTTAGTTATCTAAGCCTTTGGAAATGATTGATCCAAATACATGCTCGTAGTCTTTTTTTTCCTCTTTGTTCTATTGATTAGAAGCATCCAACAACATAAAATTTTTTATTATTATCCAACTTGTTCTATCTTAGTTATCCAAGCTTGAAAATTTAGTACTAACCTCTTCTTTTATTATCCAACAACTTATTCTATCTTAGTTATCCAAGCTTGAAAATTTAGTACTAACCTCTTCTTTTATTTTTTCTTTACAATACTTCAAACATTTTTCAAGTGAGATGTACCTCAAATACTTCAATTTTCATATTTATATATTTCAATTTTCAGGTAAGGTCTGACCTTTCATGCTTGTACTTTTCTCTTTTGAGGTTTAATTTTTATTATTAATAAATGACCACTAGACACACTTATCTTTAATTTTTAGATTACAATCTTCCTTATTTATACTTTTCTTTTTTGAGATTTAATTTTTATTATTAATAAATGACCACTAGACATTTAATTTTTAGATTACAGCTTCAATTCTTTTTAAAATATTCGTATCTAGTAGACAGAAAGGTATTTGTTTATATGTAACCGCCTGTTGTCTATATTCTTACACGGGATAAGATAAGCAATCAAATTATGCTGTGCTCAGCTCCATTCCACTCTAAGTCCAAAAATTCGCCTCTTTCCACCTCATCCATAATAAAGTAAAAATATGCCACGATAACTTCCAAATTATCAACTTACATGCCATGCACCACGTATAAAAAAAGTAGCATACACGTGTACTTTCTCCAAACATGCAACATATATATCATCATCATTGTATACTTCTACTCACCACTTCAAATTTTTCTAGAGTTTTGGAAAAAGCAAAACATGGCTGAAAATGGAGAATTAATGGAGGTAAATCCTCATCAAGTTAATAAAAAGACAGTGATTTTTGCAACAGTGGCTGGAATTGGTATTGGAGGTCCAATTTTGGGGTTAATGGGTTTCAGTTTTATGAGTTCTTTGATACTTTTGGTGGTAACTTCTCCATTGCTAATAATATTTAGTCCTCTGTTAATGGGAGCAGCTGCTGTGTTAGCGGTAGCGTTGGCGGGTTTTGGGGTGGCTGGGATAACGGGGGTTTTAGGATTGTCGTCGTTTGTTTTGGTTTATCGTTCGTTAATTAAAGGTAGAAAAATTGGTGGAGATCAGTACGGTGGTGGTACTGATGTTGTGCCCCTCACGGTGGATAAAATGATTCTACCGGCGGAGGCGGAGGAGCAGCAGTATGATACTGAAGTGGCAGGTATTTGAAACATAGTTGAATTTGACGGATTCAATATTATATTGTTGTTGTTGTAGTTGCTATTTTTGGTTCACAACTTTGGTACTTGGTGAGTTTTTAGCAATTTTTCACATATATGCTTAATCTTTCAATTTCAATTTCAGTTTGTATGATGCTATTCGACTCTTTGGTTCATAACTTTGGTTCAATTGCATATGTATATAGCTGGTTTGCAAGTGAGTTATTTCGATATTGAGTTCTCTGCATACCACGTTTGGTAACTGACTAGGAAATAGTTTATTCATGTATAAAACTAATAAGTTGTTTGATTTGCACATTAGAAATCCGTATAATTACTTATGCATGTTAAGTTTACGAGGAATTTTTTCTATTATTTTATATAGAATAGAAGGTAGAATATTTAAACTCTATGGGGTCGTTTGGCAGGAGGTATAATGTGGGATATCTCATGGAGAAGTTTAAGTTATTCCATGGATAAAATTTATATCATGGTATAAAATCAATATCAAAGTTAGTCAAGAAAATACAAGAAACAAACATACGTAAGTTTGAATCTATTTGGCTTCAGTAGTACAGATCTAAGGTTGTCATTTTGATTTTTTCTATGTTTTCTAATTAACGTCTTGGTATAACTCATCAATCATGGGACTATTTTATACCATCCCCATATGGTATAAAATTGTCCAAGGATTATAATCTCAGGATTATAATCATGGGATAATTTAGTCTACCTACCAAACGACCCCTACATAACAAACTAATGTCGGCATAAAATAATACAGTACATAGATTTCTCGTAACTAATCCATGTTTACTAGTCTAACTCGCTACCAAACGACCCCAAAGTTCAATAAAGAATGTTGGGTAACGCCAATATCTTGCCGATGGCTAGCCTAACTGATGGACTATGGCTCGAAACCGAGTCATGCTCAAACATGATGCTTGTTTGATTGGCTATGGCTCGGAATGGAGTCATGGCCAAATTTGATGCTTGTTTGATTAATAGATAGAGTCAATGGCGGAGCCAGAATTTATAATAAGGGGGTTCAAAATCGAAATAAGTAGGCACGCGAACTAGTAGAAAGGGGTTCAACATCAATTATATATACATAAAATATAATTTTAATCATGTATAAATAGTATAATTTTTCGTCGAAGGGGTTCGGATGAATCCCCTAGCCATAAGGTGGCTCTGCCACTGGATAGAGTTGTGCCGTTATTATTAGCTATAGCTTTTTTATATAAACGTTTGATCCAAATAAGTAAATATTAGAGCCAAGATGTGGCATGTCTTGATCCTAACAAAAGCAAGACTTTTTGAAACTTATTGTTATAAATATACACTATAACATTGGTCTGACGATACAACTGTTTGAAACTTTTGATCTTAAATATGCCATAATATTTGTAGACAGTACGTTATATCTGCTCCCCCAGGTACAGGGGATAGAACAGAGGCGGATGCGCAGCAGCAGCAACAGGACAGCACTACTTCAGAGCCAGTAACTGTAGATAGAATGGTAGAGCTATTTGAATCTTTAAAGGAGCCCCATGAAAATGAAACTACTGCTGCCGCAATAATTACTGTGGAGGTTGATGATGATGAGTTGGAGGAGCAACAACACAACAAGGATAGGGCAAGAACTGGTGGCTATTTGCAGCAAAATGTGCAGACACAGATCCCACAAGAGACTTAATTGAGAACATATATAGGTTCAGAAGTGGCTAGTTTATAAACTTTACTTTTACTGAGTTGCAGCTTATGATGATGTTGTTTTGTTTCATTTAAGTTCTAGCACTTCTTTTTGGTTTCTACACTATGTACCTAGTTGTTTCTTTTGATCCTGTTTTAAGTGCAAGGATTTCGTTTGGCCGCCTAGCCAATATGAGCATGTTATCTTTATTTCGTGACTTCAATTTTTGTATGTTAAAAAGGGTCGTCCAGGATAGAAAACAAAACATTTCGCGTTAATTATCAGGTTCGGAAAAGGGCTACATCCAGGGGAAAAGGATAAAATGTATTGATTATATTATTAGTTAAAAAAAAAACTATTAGAAGAACTCAATTATATAATTGTAAACATAGATTTTATAAAAAATATTATTTTTTTAAAAAACTTAAGGCTTCCATTTGATTTTGGTCTTAGGCCGCGAATATACTTGAGCCGCTCCTGGCTATATCTAAGGGTATGATGCAGATAACTAGAGTATGAATCTAGCCTAACGTAGTAGTGGCTGTTTTTACTGTTCAAATTTATGATTAATAGATTTCTAAATTGTTATGTTTATTAAGAAAATTACTACATCCCCATGTCTAAAAATTCTAAAAAAGAATGTCTTTTACTATAATGTCATTTTACTATAATTACATACAATTTACCTATAAAATTTCTCTTTTGTTTTTAATGTTAGATCACGAGTTTTAAAAAAAGTTTTTTTTTAAAAAAACATTTTAAATGTTCCCACATAAAATGGGAGGGGGAACAGTTTATAGCTATAAGCGCATTTGGACACAAAATCTTATTTATCCACTTTTCAAAATCTCATAACAAGAAAAGAGCATCATCCATCAGTTTAGAATTTCTAAATTTTGGAAACAAGATCTAAATTTTTTTGCTTTAGGACTACATTGGTGATGTCTTGTCATTTTGAGTGAATATGTTAGAGAAAGACATTAAATCTCCCTAAACTTGTCAATCAGACTTACTTTAGTATTTTAACTTTATAAATATTTATATATCCTTTTAAATAACTTTCAAATGAATTAAATATCATTCTAAAAATATAATACCACTCTCATAGTGGAAAGTGTATTACACACGCACCATGTCAGATTCACATAAAAAATATTTTTTAAAAAAATTATCCCATTAATATAAATATATATTATATAATTAAAAAAAAATAAATTATCCTCACCCCACTTTCTTCTTCAAACACCCCACCCCCTTCCTTATTCTATAAATCCCCATCCCCCGCACCCCACCCCCCCTACATTCTTTAACCTCCATACAACTTTTTTTTTTTTCCTTCTTTGTTCTTGATGGATTAGATTTTCGCTAATTATTTTTTTCAGCCTTAATTTCTTCAAACAACATTTCACCAATTTCTTTTTAAGAAAACTCTCTTGTACACTTTCTATAGGTAAAGTTTGCTTCCTCTTTATCCATGTAAAGATATGACACCTGACCTAACTCACCCCCAAAAATTAGCTCAAGAGGAGAGGATTGTCCAAGTTCAGCAAACCATCAGTCCATTCCCCAATCAATGTGAAACTTTTACCCGCTCTAACACCCCCCTTCACGCCCAGGGCTCAATTGGCGCTTGGATCGAGAGCTCAAACGGGAATGGACTTGACTCTGATATCATGTAAAGATATGACACCTGGGTCTAACTCAATCCCAAAAGCTAGCTCAAGAGAAGAGGATTGCTTAAGTCCATATAAGCAAACCACTAGTCCATATAAGCATACCATCAGTCTATTTTCCAACCCATGTGAAATTTTTACCCACTCTAACAAGTGAAATTGCAATAACATGAATCCTTCATCATCAAATTTCGTATTGATTTTTCTCTTTTTGATGTTTGAGGCAAAAAAAATTTACAAAAAAATAAAGATGGACCAGACCTTTCAAGCAAGAAAAATAATACAATCTTCATTTTCGATAGTTTGATATAACAAAATTTCATTTCTCATAAAATACAACACTAATTAGTTCTTAAAATTATAAAATATGTAATTGTGATTTTATTAATTTGACAGAAATCTCAATTTTAATAAAAATAAAATCTTCATAATTTTATCCAATTTTCATTGATAATTTTGCTTTTTTTTTTAGTTTATCATAAAAAAAGAAGAAGAGAAAATTAGAATGAAAAAAAATAAAAAAGAAGATGAAGATAAAAGGTCTAAAAACTGTGATTGTGGGGTGGGGGTTCGGAAAAGGAGAAAGAGTGTGTGGGCTTTGAATGAGGGCAAAGGGCCAGAAAGGGAGTGGGTGGGTGGGTGGGGGTATTTTTCCTTCTTTTTTTTTTCTACTTGGTGGGATCAGTGTATGTTTAAAAAAATAAAATCACACGTTTTTTTATTTTATTTTCTTTTTCTTTATGTCACGTCAGCTTTAAAGGTGATTTTTATTCAGTTCAAAAAAATTTAAGAGGGTAAATAATTGCATGTAAAGTTAAGTGTGAAAGTAAATTTAGAGGACAAGTTCAGAGGGAATTTAATGTCTTACGTATATGCAACACGTTACTATAACATATTCAATGTGATTTCATAAATTAGATTAATAAGAGCTTTTTCTCGATAGAAGCTCCTCGATTCTTTAACACCTTATCATAACCAATATAGGTTATGGTATAGTGGTGAGACTGCTTCATTCTTAATCAGAGATTTTGGGTTCGAGTCCTGAAAATGGAGAAAATCCTATTGAGAGCTCCACCTCCAAAATAGACTCTATAATGTGCGATCCAAATTAATCAAAATTCTAATATGGATACTTAATATCGGGTGGAAAGTAAAAAAAAACCACCTTATCGTAAGGTAAAGTCGACGGATAGTTTTCAACCCGGAAGAAACGTGATAGTGGTAAAGATTCAAAAGTTGATGTGACTGATGGTTGGGTAAACTTTTCTGAAGTGAAAACTTTTATAGGAAAAGTAGTAATTCCAAGTCTGCCACGTAAAGCAGGTCCAACATTTCTAACTAATCTCTTTAGTAGCAATTTCTTAGATTTATCAGTGGTTAGATAGACAATTTGGACCATATAAAAAAAAGAAAGTTCAAAGATCAAAGCTTCCTATAATAATAGCGTGTGCAACTATCATCAAGTGTTGCCGTGTGATAAATATGATGCTCTTAATCTCAGAATTTCTTTTACCATGGACTTTAAAACATTTGACGGGAAACATAGTTAGAACTTTTCTTTTTTATTGAGTTTGATGCGGCACAAATTCGAAATAATTGAAGCTAATTCTAGATGTAAAATTAAAAAAAATCTTGATAAAGAGCGATTGCCTTTAATAAGTGTTATGCATCACCTGTCCGGATTAACTAGAGTTCCGATACGAATATAGAATTGAAGCTAATTCTAGATTTAAAATAAAAAATTCTTGATAAAGAGTGATTGCCTTTAATAAGTGTTATGCATCACCTGTCTGGATTAACTAAAATTTCGATACGAGTATAGAATACTAGGTGGGAATAAAAAAGAAACTTACGTAACGTGCAGAAAAAAGAGGCAGTAACCAGTATGTAAACAAATGCAAAATGGTTTTGATTATTCTTTAACGTGGTGGAGTACAAGCCAAAACCAATTGAAAAAACAAGAACACGACCAATATACCATTCATTATATTCTTATATTGTAGTACTAGGAATACAGAGTGATGGAGAGAAAAAAGATCATCATGGCTGGTGGAATAGAACACAATTCACAAACCCCATTACCGCCTGCAACATTTTTTGGCTCTTATGATACAAATGGTATTTTGATTTTTTGTTAAAAATTCAATCTTTTTGACTTTGTCTAGCAGAATGGTATCTTGTTTTTGGTTAAAAAAATTCTCTCTTTATGACTTGGTGTGGCAAAATGGTAGTCTTGAGTATGTTAAAAATTCTTTCATTTTGACTTAGGCCTCATTTATTTGCACCTAATGAAGGTCTAAATCTAAATGGTTCAAACCTTAAACTGTATTTATTTATTTATTCAGATTTTAATAGGTGTTTGGCCATGAAAATAAAATATTTTAGAGTTGGAGTTGGAGTTGAAATTGGAGTTGGAGTTGGAGTTGTGTTTGACCATAAAAATAAACAGTGTTCTTTTTGACTTTTTTGTGAGAGAAATAAAAGTAAAAAAAGTGAAAGCAAGAAAAAGTTGTTTTCACTTTTCCGAAAATAAATTTCACTTTAGTGAAATGCATTTCATGTCCAAACACCACTATATTTCACTTTTTTTATTAAAGTGAAATTTATTTCCGAAAAAAATGAAAAAAATCCATGGCCAAACGGACCCTTAGTTCTTAATAGGTCTTAATAAGTCTTAATCATTCAAATTTGAAATCAAGTCTTAATATCACTAAGAGATATTCTTGTATTCGAATAATATTCACTACTACTCTATCCGACCAATCACCATTTCTAACCACCTCTGCCATCACTATCATTATCAACCACCACCACTATATTCAATGCTATTTCATAAATAAAACTAATAAGAGCTTTTTTCCGACAGAAGCATCTCGATTCTTTAACACCTTATCATAAGGTAAAGTTCACGGATAGTCTTAAAAACGGGAAGAAACGTGATAGAGGTAAAGATTCAAAAGTTGATGTGACTGATGGTTGGGTAAACTTTTCTGAAGTGAAAACTTTTATAGGAAAAGTAGTAATTCCAAGTCTACCACGTAAAGCTGGTCTAACGGTTCTGATTGATCTCTTTAGTAGCAATTTCTTGGATTTATCATTGGTTTTCAACAAAGTTTTCTCTGTAGTATAGTGACTTGTCTATCCCAAAAATTAGATAGACAATTTGGACCATATAAAAAAAGAAAGTTTAAAGATCAAAGCTTCCCATAATAATAGCGTGTGCAACTATCATCAAGTGTTGCCGTGTGATAAATATGATGCTCTTTATCTTCAGAATTTCTTTTTTCCATGGACTTAAACACTCGACAGGAAACATAGGTAGAACTTTTCTTTTTTATTGAGTGTGATGCGGCGCAAATTTAAAATAATTGAAGCTAATTCTAGATTTAAAATAATAAAATCTTAATAAAGAGTGGTTGTCTTTAGTAAGTGTTATGCATCATTGATATGACATGATTTCATGACATTTTCGATGCTTAAAACAAGAAAACTATGCAATAACTTGGTATGTTTGGTTGGTATGTTGTGTTTTCTGTTTTATAGTGCAGGAGAATAGATTTTTGGAGACAAAATAGACAAAAAGGAAGAATCATACTCGAGAACGAAGTATCTGAAAATGAAAGAGCCAAGTCCTACACCAGAGGAGTGACTCACGGCAGGATCCATGTCATGTGAGTTGACCTACGTTGCATGGGTATGTGCCATAGGTCGACCCCTGCAGTTAGTTGAAGCAGCCTGATTCCCACGGCCTGACCCAGGTGACGTGACTTGGTTCCATGATACCAAGTCACGGTATCGTGGGAAATTGCCGATTCTATTTTTCTGTTTTGTTTAGGATAGGATTCATTCTGTACCTATAAATATCTCTATTTTGTCCTATGTTCAGGGTTTGGTTATTACATTTTTTTTGAGACATATTTTCATTAATTTTGAGTTCATAAACTACTTAGTGATTTTGTAATCTTGGAACATCGATTCTAGGGTTTTGTTGATTTTGAGATTTAAGAGTTTTCTTCTCTATTTGTGAGTTTACAATTATGTTTTCATCTTCGAATTCTTCTTGTGTCCTTTCAATCATGAGTAGTTAAACCCATCAACTAGGGTTGTGTGAACCATGAGGAATTAACAAAATGGGTTAAGTGTAAAACAATTTTGAATCGGTGTGAACGCATGTATTGTTATTATCTTCATTGTAATTGATCTTTCAACGGTTGCAAACGTTAGAAACTCGTCTGTATTCTCGACCTGCTCGAGAGAGAGGTAGAGATTGGGAAAAGGGAATAACAACAGAGATTTGAAGCTATCAACCTTCATTTAATAACTTGAGCCGTAACAGGGATAGTTATCTGAGATTCAACACAATGGTTAGTATTGCAACACTCAGAGACCGAGACGAGAAGAGTGAAATTCGTCTAACCAAGGTCGACAGAGTTTAGATAAACATATCTTGTTAGATTTTGCATGCAATACAGCGGGACAGTTTTGCTAGCACAACTAACCAGTGGAGTTAAGGAATCATGGGGAATCACAGTCCTAGTGTATTTCTCATATTGATATCAAATTCAATAATCAACAATCGTCATTGTTACTACTTGCTTACAAAAAATCCACTAGTTTTACTTACGTGCCAATTAATCAGACTAGCATTTGATAGACTTTCGTCCTATTCCCCGTGGGATCGACCCCAACCTAATTGGATTCCATATTTGATACATCGACCGCGTTATACTTTTCTGAAAGGTATATTTTTGGGCGACATCAATCACTTGACCGGATTAACTAGAGTCCGATATGAGTATAGAATATCAGGTGGGAATAAAAAAGAAACTTAGGTAACGTGCAGAAAAAAGAGGCAGTAACCAGTATGTAAACAAATGCAAAATGGTTTTGATAATTCTTAACGTGGTGGAGTACACGCCAAAACCAACTGAAAAAACAAAAACACGACCAATATACCATTCATTATATTCTTATATTGTAGTACTAGGAATACAGAGTGATAGAGAGCAAAAGATCATCATGACTGGTGGAATAGAACATAATTCACAAACCCCATTACTGCCTGCAACATTTTTTGGCTCTTATGATACAAATGGTATCTTTATTTTTTGTTAAAAATTCAATCTTTTTGACTTTGTATAGCAGAATGGTATCTTGATTTTTGTTAAAAAAATTCTCTCTTTATGACTTGGTGTGGCAAAATGGTAGTCTTAGAGTTTGTTAAAAATTCTTTCTATCTGACTTAGTGTAGCAAAATGTTATCTTGATTTTTGTTAAAATTCTGTCTTTCTGGCTTAGTGTAGCAAAACGTTATCTTGATTTTGTTAAATTCTAGCTTGGTGTGGTGGGGGGCTAGGTAGGCAGCGGAATATTATATTATTTGTACATGGTTAAAATTATGTTTTATGTATATATAATAGATGTTGAATCCGTTTGATTTCTTTTTGTGTTTACTTCTTTCATTTCTTGAATTCTTTAGTGAAAATTCTGGCTCGGTCACTGGTATAGTAAATGGTGTCTTTATTTTGTTAAAGATTCCATCTTTATGACACGGGGTAGTAGTTTACAAGTACTAATTTGGGTTTTCGTTCATTTTCTTTAGTTGTATACTCAGACATTGGGAAAGAGGGTACAATATGGACTGCAACAACAACAACATACTCAGTATATTTTCACCACGTGGGGTCTGGGGGGTAAGTGAACGTAATTCATACCACTAACTCAGAAATGAGATAGAGAGGATATTTCCGAAAGACCCCGCTCAAGAATATGGACTGCAGTGGCCCATATTATAACAGGGGTTATGGGGACAGGGGTGTTATCACTTGCATGGAGCATAGCACAATTAGGATGGATAGCTGGTCCATTGGCTATTCTGTTCTGTGCAGCAGTTACCCTATTTGCCACTACCATACTTTGTGATTGCTACAAATCTCCAGATTCTGAACTTGGCCCTACCACAAACTGCTCTTTACTGGAAGCTGCAAGATTTTACTTTGGTAAGTTACTGTTCACTATATTTTTTTTACCTTCTTATTATTGTCTTTTACCATGGTAGTGTTTGGAGGGAAGCATTGGAGTAATTGATAAAGTTGTTGTTGTCAGGTGATCAGGATATCATGGGTTTAAGCCATGGAAACAGTCCCTAGCAGAAATGTAAGGTGAGGCTTCATATAATAGACCCTTATGGTTCGACTCTTCCCCAAGCCCCGCGCATAGTGGGAGCTTTAACTCACCGCTGCCCTTTTTCTTACCACGATTGTGTTTGAGCCAATTTAGTTTACCCACCACGGCTATTTCATCAGTACCTGCAACTACCACGAGCACACATGTTGCATAGAAATCACTCTGTTGGGATTTGATTTACTGTATAATTATTGAAACAATGAAAAGATCGTGGAGTATTTGCGGTACTTTATATTTTTGGTAACTTTATTGTGACATAACACGTTTTCATAAAGGCTTGGCAGTACAGACACATACTCACATTGACCAAATTTGTGATTTTTCGTTGATTTGAGTCTTTTTATATTAGTGGGGGGTACCCTACCAGTATATTAGTGTCCAAAAAAGCGAACGTGAATTGAATGTGATTGTGGCTTAATCTGTTAGGCCTTGAAAAAGACATGCACATGGAGCGTGTAAATGCAAATATCTTTATGTACATATCTGGCCATAGTGACAAGAACAAAAATGGCACAAGTTACTAGACTCTATATTCAAAAAGTCATCCCCATTGTGAAATTGCCTATCTCATGGTGTCAAGTTGGTTAGATTCAAGTTAGGACTTCTTTGGACTGTTGCTCTTGTAATTATATATGGCAAGAAGATATTTCTTATTCGAATTGAACTCGCGATCAAAATGAGCCACAATATATATAAAGTGATACAAATAAATCACTTTTTTAATATGTTACCAAAATAAGCTACACAATTTTTTATTCTATTTTAGACATCTTTTTTAACGAAGCCGTTAACCACATGAACAGTGTAAAAAAATGTATAACTCGAAACTTAAAATTTCGATTTGTAAATCGGAAGTAAAACTTTCGTTTTATTAAATAAATCACAAAAGCAGTTTTGTATTCCCAAGTTATAAAATAATCACAAAAGTAGTGTTGCATTTCAACTTATAAAACGAACTATTTAATTGCGAAATATAAAACAGAATTCTTAATTCCAATTTAATAAAATTTCAAATATTGTAAAATGGGATTAAAAGTTTCAAATTATTTAAAAAAAAATTCTAACATCGGGATTAAAAGTTCTGAATTGGATGTTGTTTTTATAGATTGAGCTCCCTACCTGTGGATGATGCTTGTTCCTGCACTAACTTCAGCATGTAAAATCTACCACGTCTCGCTAGCATTCTATTATTTTCTTTTCGGATCCTATTGACTGCCAACTCGTAAGACTCTTGATTTCCTCGCTAGCATTCTATTTAGTCCGTTTTTATGAGACGACACATCAACATCGAAATTATACATTAAAGACGTGACAAATTCTAAAAAAAAAATTACAAGGCATGGTGTTTATTTGATGAAACGAAATTAATTATTTCGAGTTAAAAAGCATAAAATAATATTAAAAAATGTATAAAATAGAATAAATAATTCCAAATTGTAAAATGAAATTTATTATATCGGAAGTTTTAATTTCGAGGATAAGTTACTTTACCAATTTGGAACTTTTAATCTCGATGTTAGAATTTTTTTTAAAAATAATTCGAAACTTTTAATCGGAATTAATAATTTGAAACTTTTTCAAATCGGAATTTTAAGTTATGAGTTATACATTTTTTTATACTGTTCATGTGGTTAACGGCTCTGTTACAAGGATTATCTAAAACGAAATAAAATTTTTTATATAACTTATTTTGATAACATATTAAAAAAATGATTTATTTGTGTCACATATATATTGTGGCTCATTTTGATCGCGAGTTCAAATTACAGCAAAAGAACTACAGCCAAATGTTTCTTTATAGTGGAAGCTATCATTATTGACCAAACTTGTGGCCAACTCCAACACAGATAGTTCCCCGCCCCCACACTATGTGGTACTATGGTCCGTTGTTTTGAAGGGAGTAGTAGTAGAGAGTTACGTCATTGAGCGTTTAAACAATTCATGGTACTATTAGGTGAAGACTTTAAGCAACTCATGTTTTGTGTTACTCCCTCCGTTTAAAAAATAATGGCCTAGTTTGACTTAATATGGAGTTTAAGAAAATAAAGAATATTTTTGAATTTTGTGGTCCTAAATTAAAGTTTTGGCAAATATATTAAAATATCCTTTAATTTTATGATCTTAAATATATTATATGGAAAGTTAAAATTAAAGTGTTATAAAAAAAAAGAAAAAATTATTTTTTTTTAGATGGACTAAAAAAGAAAGTAGTTACCAAGCCATCTACATATTTTGAAAGAGTTGGTTTAAGGGTCCTATATATTTAAACTTTTAGTGGCGTTCTAAGTATATATCGATCTGAGATGGAAGTTGAACGTTTTATGGAACAAGAGAGAACTTCAGGCAAAGAGGATGTAGATGCAACTAGAACTGGTAAGTTTTAAGTTTGTCCCAAAATTTTCTACGTGGCCCGAGTTTTAACATTGACTAGGATTGAATCTAAGAAACAATAGTGTACGTGCATTTTTCTGCCAGGAACTGCGTGGACTGCAGTTGCGCACATTATTTCAGCTGTAATTGGAGCTGGTGTTCTCTCTCTAGCCTGGTGCATAGCACAATTAGGATGGATTGCAGGGCCAATCACCGTGCTTTGTTTTGCAGTTGTTACATACATATCTTCACACCTCCTATGTGACTGTTACAGGTCACCTGATCCCATAACAGGAACGCGAAATCCGTCTTACGTTGATGCTGTTAGAGTTTGTCTTGGTAGATTGTTACATCCCTACAATTAGAATTATCTTAGAAACTCTTTTAGCAGCCTCTCGTATGAGGATTCCGCTTTTACATTTTTGGGGTAGGAGATTAGAAGCGTCTTTTATGTATTTTGACTTATACTCGTTCAGGCAAGAAATGGACGTGGTTGTGTGGTTTGCTTCAGTTTGTGAGCATATATGGGACTGGTGTTGCCTATGTAATTACAAGTGCAACAAGCATGAGGTTAGTTAGCTATATATATATATATATACAGCCAGATTTTTGCCTCTCTGAATATGTAAGTGTCTCAATTACAATGAACATGTCACTTTACTATGTTCATTTGGTCCGGTTATCAGATAATATATAGCCACTGTAGTGATGCGTTGCCTAGCCTGCAAGAGACTGGGTATGCAATTCAAGCCGAATGAGATATGCTTCTGTTAAGTTATTTATCCCTCCGACAATTTTTGCAGAGAAATTAAGAGCGCAAATTGTTACCACAAAGGAGGAGAAAAAGCGCATTGCGAGACTGGGTCAAACATGTCCATTTTCATGCTCATTTTTGGCATTATTCAAATAGTAACGTCGCAGATACCAAATTTTCACAACATGGCGTGGTTGTCTGTTATCGCTGCAATAATGTCATTTTGTTACTCTTTCATCGGATTGGGCCTTGGATTTTCTAAAGTGATTGGTAAAACGGCCCTGGACTGTTCTCTCTCTCCATTTCTTGTCTCTCGTCTCACCTTTCCATAAGTTTTTCTTTCGAAGAATCTGTGTATTTTGATCAGTAGACTTGATGTTCGATCTGCAGATAACAAGAGTATCAAGGGAAGCATTGTGGGAATACCAACAAAGAGTGCTTCTCAGAAGATATGGTTAGTTTTCCAGGCACTCGGAGACATTGCTTTTGCCTATCCTTATTCGATTCTCCTCCTCGAGATACAGGTATTATGTAACGATATTCCACAAACCTTATGTGTCTACTGTATACAAGTCTTTAACATCTAGCAGACCCTGACTTGTTTGAGACTCAGGCATAGTTGTTGTATGGTTTTTCTAAAATTAACTTACCTAATGTTTCTGATACAAACACTTAGTTGGAATAGTTACACTAAAAGTATCACAAAGACTGCTGATGTTTCTGCTAATATTAAAGTTGTCTTTTTTATGGATTGAAGGATACTCTAAAATCACCTCCACCAGAAAATCAGACCATGAAGAAGGCGTCAGTAAGTGCAATACTTATCACCACTTTCTTCTATCTATGCTGTAGTTGCTTCGGTTATGCAGCTTTGGGGAACGACACACCAGGGAACCTCTTGACAGGTTTCTATGAGCCGTTTTGGCTTGTTGACTTTGCCAATGCCTGCATAGTCCTGCATCTGGTTGGAGGGTATCAGGTAGTACTAAAATTCGAGTGTTTTCCTTTCACCTTTACTTGGTTTATGCAAATTTTAACTCAACACGAACAAAATGCTCGTTTCCTTAGGTATACAGCCAGCCAGTATTCGCATTTGCTGAAAAATGGGCAACTCAGAAGTACCCTGAGAACAGATTTGTGACTAAGTTCTACGCCATCAAACTCCCAGCATTGCCAGCTCTCCAGTTGAACCTCTTCCGGTTATGCTTTCGGACTCTGTATGTTATATCTACAACAGCAATAGCAATGGCATTTCCTTATTTCAATCAGGTATTAGGAATCTTGGGAGCATTGAACTTTTGGCCTATGATCATATATTTCCCAGTGGAAATGTACATTGTGCAAAGGAAAATTGGAGCTTGGACAAGAAAATGGATACTTCTTGAAGGTTTTAGTATGATCTGCTTGATTCTGTCCCTACTTGGCTTGATTGGATCAATTGAAGGAATAGTTAGTGCTAAATTAGCTTAAATTGTAAAATTTTCTTCTTTGATTCTCAATAATCTTGCTAGTAGATAGTTAGTAAGGTTCTTAAGCCAAAAGACAGTATATTTTCCTTGCTTGTACATGTGCTACAGGCTTTTTGCATTGGGACAAATTAGCTTATTTCATGCCATTCTTCAAATGGAATTTACAAATCTCATTTAGTAAACAAAGTATATAATCTCATTTTTTTAATATGCTTAACTTGAGTCGAGAGTCTATCCAAAACAATCTCTCTATCTTTACAAGGTAAGAGAGAGGCTATATACACGCCACCCTCCTTAGACCCCACTTATGGGATTACGCTAGTATCTGTGAAGTGGAATCCATTTGTCTTGGCTTCCAACTCATAAGGGAGTTGTGTTCCAAGGGACACACAATATTTTGTATGTTGTTGTATTAAGACGTTTTATTATTTTGGGATACAAAAAAATACACATAACAAATATACGTTGCAATTTCGTGGCAAAAAAAGTATATTACATTTTTTTAGTCCAAAACCTGGATTTGATCACGGAATGAAACGTAACTTTTTCTTTGTATAACATTGTATACATAAGTATATTGTATTGTGTATTGCATAATGTTATGTATACAATTATTCAATAATATACAAAATTATACAAATATATATATGTTATGTAATATGGATGTCATGAGACATATATGTGTGTGAATGTCATTAATGACAGATAAGAGTTAGTAGACAGATTGAACTTGAACACCAAGAGTTACTTATTCAAATTGAATTTGAATACCAAAGTTACTTGTTCAAATTGGATTTGAATATCAAAGTTACTTGGCCAAATTGATGTCCAAGTTACATGCTTATAAATAGGCATCTTAGTGTATTTGTAAATATACCTAGAAGTGAAGAAATAAAATCTCTCACAAGCATCTCTTCTCTACTTTTCTAGCTTTCTTAATTATTATGTTATTGATATATTATATATTATTTTATAACACGTTATCAGCACGAGATTTTGTCATCTCAAGATAAGGCTAAGGTATGGCTAAGATATTTTCGATTGGGGTATGATATTGGTGGTAATTGTCATGCCCTATTTTTCACCAAGGTTAAAACAAGCATGACTTATGGACTCTAAAAGAATTGATTTTGTACAGAGTCGCCACCTAATTTTTAAGGAAAATAAGGAAACCTATTTAATTATTGACATGTATGACTTATGTTTTAATCTGCAAAAACCAGTTTAGATTCTAGGTAAGGGTTCAAGTTATTCCAAAGGGAAAGTGTTAGGCATCCTTCAGAATCCACAAAATGTGGTACCCGACTAGACTAAATTTATCAAAGAGGAAGGAGGAAAAAAATCATTTTTTGAGAAGTATGAATAATTAAGATATGTAATAATGTAAAAAATGCATATATAAAACATGATATGTCAAATGCATATATAGACTTTATTATTGTAATATATATGTATAGAAATAAGTAAAAGTATGTTGTATATGTATAAAAATATGTATGTGAAAAAAGTGTTCTTTTATGAAAGGAAATCACTTTTGTGTGTAATGTATAGAAATAAAAGTAATTTTTTGTATTGTACTAAAGAAAAAAGTATTCAAATAATATTTTATAATTGACAAAAGTTAATGGGAGAAAAGATTAAATAAAATGAATGTTTATTTTGAAAGAAAAGATTGCACAATATTTTCTAATGAAAAAAAGTGTGAATTAATTGATCAAATATCCGAATCAGTTTGATTCTTTATATAAATATTTACGGCCTAAGTTTTGCCTAAACACGTGGTGAGGGTTACGTAAGTAAAGAATATCCCCCGCCCAACGCCTCAAAAATAAAGTTTTCACTATGATTAATATTTGTACAATTGTAAGAATGTAAAATACAAACAGAAAATTTAAACTTCTTTTTGAATGTCCTTTTCCGAGAAGTATCCTCAAGAACCTGTGTAAACACTTGTTAGAAATATTAGTAATAAACAAATAATTATAAAAATATGTGTGCATATATGTATGTAAATGTGTATATGAAAAATAATATTTATTATATAGTGGGCTCAGATGAAGTTTTAGATACGTCATGACTACGAAGTGGTTGCTCAAATTATCGGCCGTCCTAAATCGCTTTGCCAAGATACGAATCGTAAAACTTTTGTGTTGTCGTGGTAATATAATAATTTCGTCATCGCCCAAATTTATTTTTTGTTACGTATTTGTATACGTAATGTCTGTCTTTTATTTGTGGAGGCCTCAAAAATCGACGAAAATTTTTTCATTGGCCATGTATTGATACTTGATATAAAATAAGTAAACTTAAGAAAATAAAATCCGTCTTTTGTTATGGGAAGGCCTCGAAAATCCGACGGAGAGATATTGTCATTGGCCAAGTAATTTAGTATTTGGTCATTATTAATTTAATAAAATGTTAAGAAAAAAATGGTCCAAAAATGTCATTATATCTAAACAAAATAGCATAAAAATATTAGAACAACAAACAAGCATCGTTAGAGTGGTCAAAGAAATAGCACAAAAGTTAACCTCTAGAAGAAAGTCATAGCAAAATGTGTGATTTTGCTCAAAAGATAAGCGAAATTAGCGAGAAAAATAGGTCATTGGAGACATGAAAAACTAAGACAAAGATTATGATATCAGAAGCAATACAATAAGAAATAAGATTCAATAAAAACATGTATACATAAAAATGTAGTCACAGTCATGAAGTGGGGTTTGTTGGAGTCGATAAGTAGTCCACTGGAGAAGAAAGACAAGCAACATGAGAGGAGAGATAATTGTGAGCCTAAGAGTAAAAGAAAGAACTCTAAAAAGTGAGCAATAGTATTTTTCTTCTTTAAGAAAAAATGATGGAGAAAGAGGGGGAGCATTAAGAGAATAAAAAGGGAGGGAGAAATGATAGAGGGTTATTGTGTTGGTGTTGGTTAGTGTCATGGAGAGAAGAGAAAAAAGAGAGGAAGAAGGGGGAGCAAAGAGAGATGAGAAGAGTGTGTGTGTGTGTGTGTGTGTCCTCTTGAATGAAAAGAGATGAGTTAGTATATAAAAGAAAGAGGTAAGATCTTATCAAGTTTATTTCTTTTCCAAAATGTCAAAAACACATCCCTTGAATCTTGGAAAAGTGATAGAAAAAGTCAAAAGTTGAAAATAATGGAGAAGAAGAAAAAATTAAAATATAGTGAGTGTGTGTATGTGTGGATGAAGGCTTCAAAAAGCCTAAAATTAAGGGAACAAAAATCTACTATTGTGTGTGTGGATAAGAAAAGAAAAGAAAAAAAAAAGGGGGATGGTTTGTAGTCAAAATATGGTGGTTGAGAAAATCAAGGGATGTGTCTCTTTCCCTTTTTTAGAGGAATAAAAATAAAAAAATATAATTGGACAAGACATTATGTAATTTTATTTTCAAATAATATACACAGTGTGAGTTTTGAATATCGGTGAATTCACTTTATTTGATATGTATGGACTGTGTCTAAAAATATAGCTAATGTATATATAATTTTTAAAAATGTAAGTATAAATTTAAATGTAAAAATAAATGTATTGTGTGGTTAAGAATAAAAATCATACTGCTCGTATTGTGTATGTGCAGATGATAGTTAAGAATTAAAATGACAATAAATTGATAAAAATCCTAATATTTATGAAATTAAGGATAATTATCAATAAATTGAAAAAAGTTAAAATATGACAATAAATTGATAAAAATTCTAAAATAAGGGTAATTATCAATAAATTGTAAAATGTGTAAAAATTGTATTTTGTGTTCTTTAACGGCCAGGAAGCCTGAAGACGTTAATTTTAAGCACGGAGAGCCAAAATTGGGTGTCAACAGTAATATCTGCCCATGAAAACTTTTGCTTAGACAAAGTTTGAACTTTGGATTTATACTTAGTTGCTCATCTTTATTGATTTAATTATTCTACATCATGGAAGGTTAGTTTGCAATAGATAATTCATATATATATTCTTTCTTGGTTAGCATGCCATTGGACAAGTTTGGTTGGCATAGTCTTATTCTTCTTGTTAAAGTTAATCGTGTATAAGTACTGAATCTAATACTATTGAAATCGGTATTATAAGTTTGATTAGAATGGTGAGAAAATCTCTTTCACTGTCTTAATGTAAGTTATTGTTTGCTAAATCAGATGTACGCAAGTGAATCCCAAATAGTTGATTTTCATGTTTAATTTTCTTTTGGTAATATTCTTTTTAAGGCTCAAGGATGGGTCCTGTTATACTTTAATTTAATATGCGTTTATAGGTAAGACGGTGGATTCAAGCTCCATCACCTCAAAAGGTTAAGACATCAGATTAAAGTTTTGGTGCACCATGATGATAAGATATTGGGTTCAAGTCCCATCGATCTATGGCCTAAATGTCCTTTTATTTTGACAAGACGTTGAGTTTGAATCTCGATGCACCATATTGATGATATAATGATGACTAAGGCTAAATTTTAGTGAAAAGTCATGAAATATGCTTCATTCCCTGAAGTGAATGTGGTAGCAATGCATAATATGTCTGAAAGAAGACATGTGATTGAATTTATGAATATGAATGTGGGCTTAGCAAAGGACAAAATCTTTCATTACATTATATGTATGTCTCGATTTGCTCATGAAGGAGCAATATCTTGAAAGAGATTCTAAGCTATCATAATTTGATAGGCTTAAGGTACATTTATATTTCATTCCTGGGGAATGAGAATTTTGATTGTTGAAACTAAAGATCTCATTCCCTGGGGTGAATGTGATAGGAGTAACACCCCCAAAAGAGGTAGAATAATTGGAAGATTGAATATCTCCAAGTTACTATGGTACGAAACACGGATGTAAAAAGTTACCCAAGCATGATGAGATCACATGCCATAATAAACTGAGAGTTTATTGTTTATTGATACAAAATTCATGTCATAGTAAACCTGAAGTTTACTAAAGCAAAAATCATATGTCATGGTAAACTTGGAGTTTACTAGTACAAATAAGTTCATAAGTTGGCATGAACGATTATGACATTCCGAATATGTGCATTGAGTATTGACATGTAATGAAGAACTGAAAGATTCTTCAAAATTGTTGTATGTTGCTTGTTCTCGTGATAAGTTGGTTGGACCAACTAATGTTGAGATTGGATCCCTTAAAATTTGAAAAGTATAAAAGGTGAATATGGGCCCGTTCACCTGTATGTGATATCTTAAATAAATGCATCTATAAAAGGATCACATGTACGTTTGTTGTCAACCTGCAGTTTGACATTCATAAAGTTGCTTGCTCAATATAAATTGAGTTAAAAGCATAATTTTCAGATTGTTTAATCAAGACAATTCATCTTGATACTGTTGGTTTGACGTTGAATGCCTCCAATAAATAATTGAATCGTTGCTTATGAGAACAAAGCTTCATGTGATTGGTCTGAACTATGATAATCACATATTATAGAACTTATATGCATCAGACCAATAAATTATGGTTAATTTTTTCCTCTCAATTGGTTCAAGGTAAAAAATCAAATATTTCATCTAGTAATTTTTGATGTGCAGTAAATAAGTAATGAATATACCATGATGCACAAAGATGGATTCGTCAAAAAAGATAGAGGAGGTATGTTAGTTTTCCTAACATAAGAGGGAGATAACAAGCAACTATGAAATATGTTAGGAATTATCATCAGATCCTTATTCAAAAGATAATTCAAGTTCAAATGCTAGGAGCATTTGCTGACCCAAAATTGATCTCATATTTAGCTGTAAATGCTCCAATTGAATGTTCCTGAAAGACAAAGTCTACTACATGCATGAAGCATGGTAGATCATAATCGGTTGCAAATGAGATAATCCTTGAAAAGAATAAGGAGCAAATGATCATAATAAGGAAATGATGTGCTTCTGAAGAGCTTACGACATAACACTTCATGAAACCTTATGAGAGGTTCAGGTACCTGAAAATAATGAAGTGATGAGATCTCAAAATATTATGTCATATTGCGCACCAATACAAAATGATATACGTCGATGATATCTTTGATACAATATGGTACAATATTGTAAAGGGATTGTAAGGATCTGAATTCTACGTTTATTTAAGCATGCTGACGTAGAAATATTTATCAAGTGACATGAAAGGATGCATCTTGGTAAGCATAAAACTTATTTGATTTGCAGTCCGGACACTAGAAGATGTCACACATAAAATGATTGAATATTGTCACTTGACAAAATCTATATGAAAATCCCCGAAGGATATAAAAGTTTCTGGGAAACTTGTTTATAATCCTTATAAGGGGTAAATTGATGATTTGAATATTATTCGAACTCTTGGAGAGTTTTCAAAAGCGATAAATTATCTAGTGAAAGAAGTTTAAACGAGAAACATGCAAAAATGGATTGGTCATGAAGTACCATATCTTGTGCAATTGATGTATTTATACATCTTGCTATAACAATATGCATGATATAGTTTTACTCCTACATGGGGATAGTGAAGTAAGATCACTTGCATATTGCAAATGAAAACCCCTGTATGGATGTGTTTATCCTAACGAATATTGTTAAGCTTTTGAATATACAGGATATTCATATGATCGATATAAGGATTCGATATAGACATATTATCTATTGCTACGAAGGGTTACTATCATACCATAATATTTTACATGATAGTCTAATCATGTTGAGATAATAGCTATTCATGAAGCAATCCGAGAATCATGCATGACCCAACTAAAGGGAAGATTCATAAAAGGAGATAGAACGAAGCACATTTCACCAAAAACTTTTCTATACACATGAACTCCAAAAGAATGGTGATATCAACGTGTTACAGATTCGTTCGAGTGATAATATGATTGATTCATATAATATGATTGATTCATTCACAAAGTATCTACCTAATGCAACTTTCGATAAGATGATGCACAAGATTGAAATGTGAAGATTCAAGCTATGTATTGATGTTCTCATCAGGGGGAGTTAATACGCGTTGTACTCTTTTTCCCTCACAAGGTTTTGTCCCACTGAGTTTTTCTTGTAAGGTTTTTAATGAGGCAACAATAAAAACGTATTACAAGATGTGTGTACTCTTTTTCTTTCACTAGGCTTTTTCCACTGCGTTTTCCTAGTAAGGTTTTAACGAGACACATTATCTATTAATGGACATCTAAGGGGGAGTGTTATGTAATATGGATGTCATGAGACATATATGTGTGTGAATGTCATTAATGACAGATAAGAGTTAGTAGACAGATTGAACTTGAACACCAAGAGTTACTTATTCAAATTGGATTTAAATACCAAAGTTACTTATTCAAATTGGATTTGAATACCAAAGTTACTTGACCAAATTGATATCCAAGTTACATGCTTATAAATAGGCATCTTAGTGTATTTGTAAATATACCTAGAAGTGAAGAAATAAAATCTCTCAAAAGCATCTCTTCTCTACTTTTCTAGCTTTCTTAATTATTATGTTCTTGATATATTATATATTATTTTATAACAATATATATATTGTATAAGTGTGTATAAAATGAAAGAGGAACAAGAAAATCATCGAAATAAAAAGACTGTATTATATATACAACAATATACAATACAACATATAAATATATACAAAAAATGGATTTGTCTTCTTTCACGAATTCAAGCACCAAATTCATCCAAAAACACTTCAAAACTACACCAAATCATCCAAAACTTCAGATTTGGGCTATGAAAATACATAACCGATCCTTCGCAATCATACCCACTCAAAACAAAGCTTTTATACGAAAATTTAATTTTCAATTTTTTCCAAAAACACCTCAAAACTGCACTAAATCATCCAAAACTTCAGATTTGGGTTCCTCAATACATAACCAATCTTTTACAATCATACCCACTCAAAACAAAGCTTATTTATGAAAGTTCGATTTTCAAATTTTGAAGCTTCAAGCTTCAACGATGACTTCAAAAAATTCGTGCTACAGCTGTATGGGTCACGAAATGAAAAGTAACATTTTAGGCCTATATAATTGGGCCATTTTTGGTAAGAACTTAAAAATGGGTTATATTTTGGAAAAATTACATAACATAGGTAAAAAGGGTCCTTAATTATCTATCCTGATTAATGTTTAAAATAATTACCTGATATAGTCAAAAGTTAGTTAAAGAATTATTATTTAAGAGGACCCTCATATACAAATATGATAGTTTGTATAGCATGCAATTAATCTCTCTCATCTAACTAACTTAAATTTTGGCTGACTTAATAATACACTTAATTTTATTTTTTGATTTAATTATAAAAATTGGCCACTTTTCAGAATATGTACTGACATGTACATATCTTTTCCCATTTATTTGATTTTTCTCTCTCTTTACACCCCTCTCTTCTTAAATTTTTCACCATCTTCTTCAATCTTTTTTCTTGAAAAGTAGAAATTATTGGTAGGTTTTGCTATATTGACTCTTAAATAGTATATTTTTGTGATTTGCCACAAAGATTTATTGCATCAAAAAAAAAAAATCAACTTTTTTCTTTCAATTCATGCGAAAAAAGATTTATATTATATATATATAGTTACACACAAGTATGTATACCATGTCAATTTTTTGATGTATTTATGTATACAAATAACCGTCATATACAATTAGAAAGTTGTCATGCGTGGCATATACATATATATACACATATAAAATATACATATAAGTTGTATAATGAGTTTTTAATTTGTATAAAATATGTTGGTTCATATTTTATACATTACATATAGGTATACAACTATCATGTGTTTGTATAAACTATGTTCTTCTATTAGACATTAGGTATATCTTAGTTTGTATAATCTATTATTTATATTTTGTATAAACTAAAGGAAAAGAAAAAAGGTTCCAATAATTCTCACTCCAGAGGGGGGAGCAACGACGTTGTGAATGACTCGAAGACATTTTGTATATACCCAAATGTATATTCGTATGAATGTATATATAATAGATATACGTATGTCTATATATCTTTTTTTTTTTGTTAGTCACACACAAGTATGCATACCATGTTAATTTTTTGATGTATATATGTATACAAATAACTGTCATATACAATTAGACATTTGTCATATGCTGGTATATACAAATATATACATATATAAAATATACATATAAGTTGTATAATCAGTTTTTGATTTGTATAAAATATGTTGGTTCATATTTTATACATTACATATAGATATACAACTATCATGTATTTGTATATAACTCAAAGGTATTTTGTACAAATTATATTTAGTCATAAAGTGAATTTGTTTGTTTATTTCTATCAGTGTGTTTGTATTTTTGTATTTATTTTGATATATTTCTTTCACATACATTTTGAATTTGTATACATTTATACATTTGAGTTTGTATAATTAAACATATAATCTGAATTTATATCCATTTTATACATTTAAATTTGTATCAATTCGTATTTATTTTGAAGATATGAGTTGTAAGCGTTTGTATTTGTATTTGAATGTTAAATTCAGAGTTAATTTTTATTTATATCAATTCTACATTTATATTTCTATTCATAGCTAATTTTCGTGGATAAATACATTGAATGTATAAATACATTGAAATTATATTTTTAATTCTGAAGTCATAGAAGCAATCAGAGAAATTTTAGTGTGAATTCTATTTGTGTATTTCGAAAATTAAAAGATAAGCTATAATTGTCTATATGGAAAAGGAAGAAACAAAAGATTTGAAAAAGATATGATAGAGAGAATAAAGGAAGTGAATCACTCCTCTTTTGTTTTTGTTTTTTATCTCTAAACATAAATGACATAGTAATAAAATATGTTAGTTAATATTTATGTATTAGAGTTCTAAATACATTTAATCACTAACTGAAATCTATAAACTGTAATTATTAAAACTTAGACTAAGAAATTAGTTAAGAGGGTATAAGTTGACTATATGTGAAATTTTGCCTTTTATTTTGTAATGTAACTTTGTTAGATGCACTTTTATGGAATTTTTCCTATTATTTTTATATGAAAAGAACGTCTTATGTTGCGATTACTATAAGCATTTATGACAAACATGTTTAAAACATGAACTTTATGATTGTTCAAAGTAATCGATAATTAGAAAAAACTATACTTAGCATCCAAGGGTATAGCCTAATAGTTCAATGAAGTGGAGTTGAGTATCATGAGGTCTCAAGTTTAATTCATGATAAATAATTTTCAAAAATATTTTAATTTGACAAATTAAAAGGATACCCAGTACAAATATTTTCATAGCACAAATGCATAATAATACATACATTACAAATAATAGTTTGTGGGTAAAAGAAGCGAAACAACAAATAGTTTTGATTATTTGACGTTTCACAAATGTGAAAAGCCACCAATAAATCAATCATTCAAAGAGTTGTGCTTGGTCCATTAACATGATTGAAACGTGTCAATTCTTTGAAATATTAAAAAGGAGTTATCACATTTTTGTTCCGTCAGTCAATACTCCACCGTCCAATTTTAATTAAGGACATTAATAAAAATAAATATCTCATATTGGTTGATCACTTATTAAATTAAAATAAAATTAATTATTTTTTCTTATTTTATTAATACAATTAATTACAATTTCAATGTCCATTCATATGCCTCATGAATATCATTAATATGGATAAAAGGTAAAATAGTAAAATTCATCATTCCATTTATGATTTCTTAATTATCGTGTAAGATAAAATATGTCCAATTAAAATGAGACGGAGGGAGTAGTAAATAATCTCTCCTTTCAGATTTACTTGTCATATTTTGACCTGACACACCTATTAAGAAAATAATGATTGATTATCATATTATCCCTATCAATTGATGTTTAATAATGTGTATTGAAAAATGATTTGAAAAATAGTTAATTAATGTTAAGAATAAAATATAAAAAAGAATTTCTTTTCATAATTTATCAAAAATGATAAATAAAAATAGAAATTAAATTAAGAAAATAATGACAAATAAATTCGAACAGAGAATATTAATTTTGATCCTTCTAATATTTAATTGAATACATCTAATTCTTAAACTATGCGCTTTTGATCTGTTTCTTGGTAAATATTTATAAATATATCATAATTATTAATAATTTAATTACTTATGTAGTGCGATAAGCTTATAATGTCACTTTATATGTTATGGTAACATGGTTCAAAAAAATAATCTCGATATAACATACTTCCTACCTAGAGGATATGATTCTCTTCCTTTCGAATTACTCCTTCTGTTTCAAAAAAAATGACCTATTTTTTTTTCAGTTCGTTTAAAAAAGAATTATCTTTTTCTTTTTTGATAATACTTTAATTCTAACTTTTCACATGATATGTTTAAGACCACAAGATTAAAAAATATTTTGGTACATTTGCCGTAACTTTAATTTAGAATCACAAGATTCAAGAGTCTTTTTTATTTTTTTAAATTCTGTACCAAATTAAATTAGATCATTTTTTTTGAAACGAAGGAGTACAAATATATAAATCAGAAATAGCTCTTTGATCAAAAAGAATGTTTCCTAAAATATATTACTTCACCAATGAAATTTCAAGATAATAATATTTTTATTTTGGTCCATACATGTGGCAGAAAAATATTGAAAGCAAGTGATGGTGACACAATTTGCTTCCTTGACTAGGACCCCTAGTGGCCATTCCCTCCTCACACCTGGCTAAACAACATTTGAAAATTCGTACATTTTTAGTTTGAGACGCAACTATTTAAAAGTCTCCGTTAATTTCTTAACAAATTAAAATTAAAATTGGATAAGTAAATTGAAACGGAGAGAATTCTCTTATCTCTATTAGAACAGTTTATTAGACAAAATTATATGAACAACTTTCCATGAAACATTAGAATAATCAGAAATAGGGGGAAACCTGGAATAATCAGAAATAGTCAAACAGACATCTGGATCTATGGGGGTTGATGATGAAGTTGATTCTCATGTGCCATTTTTGGACACAAATTATGTTTCTTATTCTCCTTGTTCTTCTTCCTCTTCCTCATCATCTAAGCTTGAATTCAAAAAAACAGGTACTGCGTTTTTTTCCCCACTATACTACAAGGTCTTTTTTTTTTTTAAGCAGCTATCTTTTACTTAAGCATCATTTTGCAAAGAAGTTTTGAGTTTTGACAATAACAACATAGTGAACCAATCTCAAGAATCTTGATTTAACTTGTCCTCTGCAACTAGTGTTGTAGCTAAATATAGTTTAGGGTGGCCGATCGAACACCTTTCGTTGAGAAACTATGCTATGTATATGAAGAATTATACAAAGTATATAGGTGGAGAATTATTTTTCATACATAATATTAAATCTTGAACACTTGTAATGAAATTTTTGTTTTCGCCACTGGTTGTCCTATCACTGTTTATTGAAGGATGTTTTTGTTAAAGGTGCATAGCATGGTAGACCAAGTGGTTATTTTTAGGGAATGAGTTGTTTTAACATTGAAAAGGATAAATCTAAGAAAGAATAGTCAACGTGTATTTTGCTGTCAGGAACTTTGTGGACTGCAGTTGCACACATCATTTCAGCTGTAATTGGAGCTGGTGTTCTATCTCTAGCCTGGTGTACAGCACAATTAGGATGGATTGCAGGGCCAATAACCATGGTTTGTTTTGCAGTTATCATGTACATATCTGCATCCCTCACATCTGACTGTTACAGGTCACCGGATCCCATAACAGGAACTCGAAATCCCTCTTACGTTGATGCTGTTAGAGTTTGTCTTGGTAGATTGTTTCATCCTACAACATAGAATATCTCATATGAGGATTCTGCATTTACATTTTGGGTGGGGTGGGGATAGGGGATTAGAAGCGTCTTTAATGTATTTTGACTTATACTCGTTCAGGCAAGAAATGGACGTTGTTGTGTGGTTTGATTCAGTTTGTGAGCATATATGGGACTGGAGTTGCCTATGTAATTACAAGTGCAACAAGTATGAGGTTAGTTAGCTATATATGTATATACAGTTCAGATTTTTGACTCTCTCAATTTGTAAGTGTGTCGATAACAATAAACGTATCACTTTACTATGCTCATTTGGTCGGGTTTATCAGATAACATTATATCCATTGTAGTGATGCCTAGCCTGCAAGAGACAGTATATGCAGTTCAAGCTTAATCGGATATGCTTCTGTAAAATTACTAACACCTCCGAACATTTTTTGCAGACAAATTCAGAGATCAAATTGTTACCATGAAGGAGGAGAAAAAGCTGAATGCCAGACTGGGACAAACAATTTCATGCTGATTTTTGGCATTATTCAGATAGTAACATCTCAGATACCAGATTTTCATAACATGGCGTGGTTGTCTGTTGTCGCTTCATTGATGTCATTTTTTTACTCTTTCATCGGATTGGGTCTTGGATTTTCTAAAGTGATTGGTAAAACGGCCCTGTGTTCTCTTTCTCATTCTGTTTCTTGCTTTTCATCTCAAGTTCCAAAAATATATCGAAGAATCTCATGTATTTTTTATCTTAGTCCGGATCATGGAGAAAGCATTTTCTTCTCACTTTTCCGCATTGATGTTGGATCTGCAGAGAATAGGGGTATCAAGGGAAGCATTGTGGGAGTACCAACAAGGAGTGCTTCTGAGAAGATATGGTTAGTTTTCCAGGCACTCGGAGACATTGCTTTTGCCTATCCTTATTCGATTATTCTCCTCGAAATACAGGTAATATGTAATGATTTTGTAAAAATTTTATGTGTGTAATGTATACAAGTCTTAACTTCTGGAATTTTTTAATATATCAAAGTGATATATAAATGGATCCATCTCTTAGAATTTGTGCTGATTCTAGATCATTGAATATTGATTTATATAGCAGACCTCGACTTGTTTGGAACTAAGGCGTAGTTGTTGTTGTATAGTTTTTCGAACATCTGCTCAAGATTAATTGTAGCATAAATATCAACTTGGTTAATGTTTCTGAAACAAAACAAGACACAATACTAACACACTAGTTGAATAGTTGCACTAGAAGTATCACAAAGACTGCTGATGTTTCTCCTAACATTAAAGCTGTTATTTTTTATGGAGTGAAGGATACACTAAAATCGTCTCCACCAGAAAATCAGACCATGAAGAAGGCGTCAATGACCGCTATAGTTATCACCACTTTCTTCTATCTATGTTGTAGTTGTTTCGGCTATGCAGCCTTTGGGAACGATACACCAGGGAACCTCTTGACAGGTTTCCATGAGCCGTTTTGGCTTGTTGACTTTGCCAATGCCTGCATAGTCCTGCATCTGGTTGGAGGGTATCAGGTAGTACTAAAACTCAAGTGTTTTCCTTTCACCCTTTACTTGGTTTATGAAAATTCTAACTTCAACACGAACAAAATACTCGTTTCCATAGGTGTACAGCCAGCCAGTATTCGCATTTGTAGAAAAATGGGCTACAAAGAAGTATCCTGAGAATAGATTCGTGAATGAGTTCCACGCCATCAAACTTCCGGTGTTGCCAGATCTGCAGTTGAACCTCTTTCGGTTATGTTTCCGAACTCTATATGTTATATCTACAACAGCAATAGCAATGGCATTTCCTTATTTCAATCTGGTATTAGGAATCTTGGGAGGATTGAACTTTTGGCCTATGACCATATATTTCCCAGTGGAAATGTACATTGTGCAAAGGAAAATTGGAGCTTGGACAAGAAAATGGATACTTCTTGAAGGTTTCAGTATGATCTGTTTGATTTTATCTGTACTGGGCTTGATTGGATCAATTGAGGGAATAGTTAGTGCTAAATTAGCTGAAAATGTAAAATTTCTTCTTTGATTCTCAATAATGTTGCTATTATAAATAGTTTAGTATGATTTTTAAGCTACAAAACGGTATATTTTCCTTGTTTGTACGTATTGCTGCGGACATTCAGCACCAACAACATATGAGGTCCGATGCTACACATTTTTAGCATTGGGACAAATTAGCTTGTTTCATGCCATTATTGAAATGTGATTTACAGATCTCATTTAGTAAGTTCGATTGAATTCCCTCGGCCCTACCTGGCTCCGCCCTTGTTCAGTTTTAGTGTTCTCCTCTATAATTGGGACGACGACACCTGTTATGCCCCATCTGATGATGTATTGTACAAGCTAGCATAGATTTGACGATCTTGATTGCCCAAGTTCCTATAAAAGAAAGCTCAAGATCCCTTCCATCACCGACGTGAAATTCTTTCCATTTATCAGTATCACTAGTTGTTACTCTTGAATCTCCTTTTTTGGTGGTTTTCATATAAAATATTTAAAGCAATATTATTAACGTTCTGAATTGAAAGAAAAAGATTGAAAGCTAAAATAGTTTGTGGGTAAAAGAAGCCAAACACTAAAATGGTTTTTGATTATTTGATGTTTCAAAGATGTTGAAAGGCAACAATAATTTCTATCATATAAAAAGTTGTGGCCTTAACTTTTCAATTTAGAAAAAGATATGCTACTCCACTAAGGTCAGATAGAAATGCGATATTTTTTTATTAATAATTATTTTCATCCCTGTGTGATAGCTTTATTATAGTTTTGATCCTTGTGATATTTAACTTCTCATATTTAAACTTTAATTAATTAAAATGAGTAATTTTAATCCTTTACTAATGATGGTTATTTATTTTAACATAAATGTATTACTGACAAGGATAAATTTGATAAATGACATATCGCTTTTTATCTATCTGGCAAAAGATCAGTACTCACATGGGGTAAAAAGAAATAGGTGAATTTCATAAAACACTTCCATCTCTTTTTAATCTTTGCTTACATCAAATTTGATTTTGTTTTTCATTTGATTAGAAGAATTTTTGTCCAAAAGACATCAACATGAAAATTTTAAACAAAATAGTTTTGTCCATGCGTCAATTTTTCACCAATTCACATCAACTTTCTAATTTTTCAAGGAAATAGGCAGCTACAAATCACCTATCCAATAACAGAACAAGCAAATATCGACTTTCTTCGATCTATTGCCATAATCGGCAGCCATATTTTTCAGCCTTCACCACCGTAATCCACTGCCTTTTTTGAGCTCACAACTTACTATTTGCTTCGCTATCTCTGACGACTTGCTCATTTAAGTATAATCTCCGGCTAAACAAATACTAATGGAAGAAACTCCAAATGTTTCACGCTTAAACCTTCTGAATTAACACCGACGACATTTCTCCCAATTCCTCACACTTAATATTCTTCGTGTTCACTTTTCTAATTTTACTCAAAATGTGATTTGTAAGGCTCCGTACAATAAACCCTTGTGGTGACACCCTTCTCCAGACACCGCGCACAGCGATAGCTTTAGTGTATCGGATTGCTTTTTTTTTTTTACTCGAAATTTGATTTGTTGTTTATCAAATTTAATTTTTACTCTGATTATATCAAGTCGAGGACTCTTCTCAATTTTTCTGTTCAAGATGGAGATTTATGATTCAACTCATTCCTCTTCGATCCTTTTTTACAGACTTTGATAAAAGAAAACATTTATTTTTATCTGATTTTTTGATTAAGCACTTAAATTAATATTTTATCTGATTTGCATATCTGAAGGTTTTTTTTGGTGGCTCAAGTTTAGTGGCGATGGATTTGTCTATTGAGGGAGGACGCTATGAAACATTTGTAAATGTACATTTAGTTTTTTTATTTTTTTAATAAAATATTTCTTGTTGTAATACTATAATTGCCCTTGATAGTAGTGACATATCTGTTAAAATAGATAACCACAATTAGGAAAAGGATCAAAATCACTCACTTTAATTAATTAAAGGTTAAATGTGAAAAGTCAAATATTATAGGGATCAAAATCATAATAAAGTCATAACATAGGGACAAAAATAATTATTTTTCCTTTTTATTTTAAAAATGAACATGTGTAAATTAGATTATTTAAAAGAGTTAATAGCATTTTGATCCTTCAATTATTCATAAATTCTAAGTTTGATCCTTATATTATCTGCTAAACACATTTGTGCACTTTAAATTTCTTTGCTAATGAGTATTTACTAGTTAATAATAATTATCAACCATTTAATTACTCATGTACTGCAATAAGCTTATAATGTTACTTCATAACAGTAACATCGTTCTGAAACTAATCTCGATATAACATACCTCCTCCCTACATAAGAGGACTAAAAATACACATTTCAATCAATTAAATGTTAAATGTGCATAGTCAAACCTCTTTTAAGGATCAACACTATGATTACCAATAATTGAAGGATTAAAAAATAGTATAATCTCTATTAAAACATAATTAGACAAATTTGTATAAAGAACTTCCCATGAAACTTGGAGTAATCAAGAAATAGAATCATACAAACAGCTGTGGGGCTATGGGGATTGATGAAGAAGTTGACTTTCATATGCCATTTTTGGACTCAAAATATGTTTCTTCTTCATCATCATCATCTAGTTTTGCCATCAAGAGAACAGGTACTAAATGTTTCTCTTTCCATCTTCAATTATTACATGGTATTTATCCCACTATACTGCAAGGTCAATTTTTTTTAGCAGTTATTTTTTCTTGTCCCATACATATTTTTCCTTCTTCTGCAAACCCCTTTATCCCCGCTTAACCACTTAAGCTTCATTTTACAGAAAGTTTTAAGTATTATTTTCTACTAATTTCTTGCAAAAAATTGAAACCTGTACAAGTAGATGATACTCACAGAAGCTAATATGTGCCCTCCTTGTGAGAATTCAGGAAATGAATGGACAGCTTTAGCACATATTATTACAGCAGTAATTGGTTCTGGTGTTCTATCACTAGCATGGAGTATGGCACAGCTAGGTTGGATTGCTGGTCCATTGACTATGCTCTTATTTGCTTGTGTCAGTCTTACTTCTGCACTTCTTCTCTGCAATTGCTATAAGTCTCCTGATCCAGAAACTGGCCCTGATAGGAATGTCTGTTATATTGATGCTGTACAGAAGATTTTAGGTGAGGATTTCTAGCTAAGGTGAAACTAGAAAACATGTACTGCACTTTTTTAGTTCAGATGAACCATTTCCTTACTTTTTCGTGGAAACAAATTATGTTCAAGTAAGCAAATATGTCGTGGTTCCAGTGTCTATCTATTGCGTATAGACTTTAAGGGCATGGTGGCCTAACCATCATAGAACTTTAGCTTTCCTTTAATTGGAGCACCTACTGAATAGTTTGTGCAACATGGCAAAAATTGTCGTTATGTAGAACTTGGAGCAATTTTCTTCTTACCTTACTGAACTCAAAAGGGTTGTTATACACTTGGGCTTACACAGCAAATTCTTTTGTTCTGGCATCTCAGGGAAAAGAAATGCCTGGTTTTGTGGAATTATTGTTCGTATAAATTTCATCAAGGTTGCAATTGTATATACGATTACATCTGCTATCAGCATACGGTATGTTAATGATTTTTTCTCTACTAGTATTGTCAATGCCTCCTTTTAACAATGTACATACATTTCCTTTATAAGCTTTGCTGCTCATCATACTGAATTTGTGCTTGGGTTGTCCTTGATTCCATGGTTGTATTTCCATAGTATTCGACAACTTAATTTTTGGATGATTGCTTAATGAACTCTTGCCAAATTCAAGCTTCAGACCTATTATCTTCTCTAAACTAGTGAGGTTTTCATTTCAAACTATCCTCTGAGATGCCCTTAATCCTTAACAACTCAAATATAAACTAGTTGGGGAATCTTAAGGGTTCAAGAATTACTGAATTATACGGTGTAAAGCATCGGAATCTTGTTATAAGCAGAGAGTTGTATTCATGCCATCATTCTAATCAGATAATTAGAGGGGGATAAGGTAAGTATATCTGATAATTGGTGAAATGAGGAGTTTGTTCCATTATCAAGGAGATAAAAGTTCCATAACCAATGGGATTAGGAATCCATTTAAAAAGGCTACATTACATAGTATAAATATAAAAGTTGATATTGCTATCATGTATTCTCAAATTAAACTTTCACTTGATATCTATTATTAAGGAGATGTGTCCCTAGCTAATATTAGGAGTCTCATATAGCCAAAGAAATAAGGAATCATAGTAAATAAGACTATGTTGCATAGCACATATATATATAAGCTGAGAGTTGTTACTCGCGCGCATTCTCAAATTATCTATTTGGAGAGTTTTTTCTAAAGGTGATATTAATAAAGCACCCTCTAAATGTCTGCAGAGCAATCCAGAGATCAAACTGCTATCATGATCAAGGTCACGAGGCTACCTGTGGATATGAAAGTACTAGATATATGGTAATATTTGGATTAATCCAAATTATAGTGTCTCAAATTCCTGATTTTCAGAATATGAAGTGGCTCTCCGTAGTTGCTGCTGTCATGTCCTTCACATATTCAATTATCGGATCAGCACTTGGCTTAGCCAAAGTAATAGGTAGGTTACCTTTTTGCATATGTCTTTATAGTCAAAAAATCTTCACAATAACAAGCATGTGTAGGACTAGGATCTCAGGCAATATAGATGATCAAACTTGTCATTATCTTAAAATTCCATCCCGGGATCTTGATAAGCAGAAAATGGAGAAATCAAAGGTAGCATTACAGGACTGCCAAGTTCTACAACTGCTGATAAAGTATGGTTGGTTGCTCAAGCGCTTGGGGACATTGCCTTTGCCTTTCCATTCTCTCTTGTATTTCTGGAGGTTCAGGTGCTGATAATTGGCTTTCTGCATTAAATATGAAGTATAGTCTTAAACAGTATTCGGAAACAGCCTCTCTACTTCATCTGAGGTAGTGGTATGGACTGCGTACACTGAACCCTCCCCAGACCCCACCTGGTGGGAATTCACTGGGTATGTTGTTGTTGGTAGTCTTAAACAGTATTAAGCAACACTGAAGCACTTACTGAAAATTTCCAATGAAGGACACGTTAAAGGCATCTCCTCCAGAAAAGATCACCATGAAGAAGGTCTCAATAATGACAAGCTGTGTTACAACATTTTTCTACCTTTGCTGCGGGGGATTTGGTTATGCAGCCTTTGGTAATTCCACACCAGGGAATCTCTTGACAGGATTTGGTTTCTATGAACCATATTGGCTTGTAGACTTTGCTAATGCATGTGTTGTTCTTCATCTTGTTGGTGCATATCAGGTACTTTTACGTAAGTTTTATGTCAAGTCAAACAATGTTGTCCCATGTTCTTAAACAACTGCTACGCCTTCACCTCCAAACTTGTTCGGAACTAAGGCATAGTTGCCATTGTTGTAGCTTTTATGCTTTCACAATCTTTTTAACAGAAGAACTCTTGTTAGCAGATATCTTAACTTTTGGCATCTTCTGCGTCTAAACTTGTTAAGAGTATCCCACATCCTTTGAGGAATGGGTTGTTATTTCCTTACAAGGTCTTGTGCAAATCCTTATTTGATATCTCGTGAGATAGCTTTTGATATTGAGTTAGGCCCAAGGTCCAACTTTTTTACATGGTATCAAAGCTAAACTCATTCCTTTTGTTGTGTTTCAACAATGATGCTCCAATTGTCCCGGCATTGGTGTTTAGGGTTGTTGGAGTATCCCTCATTAGTTGAGGGGAAGGATTTTGGACAACTCTCATCTCACGAGCTAGCTTTTAAGTTTGAGTTACACCTAAGTTCTATTTTCATTACAGAACTACAATTTGCTTCCTTGTAGTTGATCTTCTGTATTGACTTGAATATGCTTTACAGATTTTCAGCCAGACACTATTTGCAGATATTGAGAGATGGTTTGCCAGAAAATTCCCAGAGAGCAAGTTTGTTCACAAGAATCACACTTTGAAACATCTACCAATGCTGCCACTTAGATTGAATTTGATGAGATTATTCTTTCGAACAGCGTATGTTGCATTAATCACTGGGATTGCAGTATCATTCCCTTACTTTAACCAGGTCATCGGGGTATCCGGATCAATAACATTTTGGCCTATCGTCGTTTATTTTCCCGTAGAGATGTACTTAACCCAGAAAAAAACTGGAAATTGGAAAAGCAAAGCTATCGTGCTTCGCCTGTATACACTAGTATGCTTGGTTGTGATATTGTATGCATTTGTAGGGTCTGTCAGAGGAGTGATAGTTGCTAGGTTCAGGTGAAATATAGTGATTCACATCTGTTTTATATCAGTCTGAAGAAATGTAAATGGATTCTTAGTAGTGTGTAAGTGTTGACTATGTAAACAAACAATGTTTTACTTTATTAGTAACAAAATATGCCATGAACTGTAATTTTGGAAAGTCCTCATTCTTTTGTTAGTTTCTGCAAGTACCTCATTACAAAGCTTAGCTAATCAATCGAACACAAGGATAACAGGCTCATCTATTATAAATTATTAGCTTCAAGAGCTATACGGGTTTGATTAGTTAAAAGAGTTCCATTTCTAGGAAGGAAGGGATTATTAGAAAGCTCATTCTCTGTCGGGCTCAGAGCAGAAGTTAGAACATCTCTTGTTGGTTTAACATTTAGGACAGCCTACGGATAATGCACTGCGTGCCATAACTTATCGAGTAGCTCTTGTGTAGATGTGATCTTGCTTGGAGAAAGGTAATGAAATTATTCGCGAAGCTTGCATATTGAGGTATGGAAAGAGATCTGCTTTGGTTGGTGCATAAAGCCAAGAATGCAGCAAATAAGACAGTACATCTCGTGCAAGAACGTTAAAACTAGCCAAAATTAGAGACCTATGACTATAACCAAAGGTTACTATTCATCTTCCAATCATTGTCTCCTAACTAAGATTTCACCAGCAGCAGCTTTACCGCTACAGATTTTCCTAAATCATTGATACTGCTCTAACTTAGCAAAATAGTTCCCCTTTTTAAGCTCGATTTCCTTGAGAAAATAGATGATGAAACGGGGCTTCGCAAAACGGCAGCTAATGCACTAACTACCAGTGTCACACATGAAGATTAAATAAAACATTAGAGAACATCAAGGGCAATTACGAGCCTGACTTGCTACCCTCAACAAGCCCAGTGAAGCACGATTCCACAACAAAGCACATACAGAAGACCAGCAAGGTAAGTTGCACAAGAAACTTGATGATAAAAACCAGTAGAATTCAGAGGATCATGTAAAGAAACCAGAATGTATCAATAACTTTCAACTCAGATTGTGTTCGCAAGAGATCATCTGTATATATCATAAATCCACTAGAGAAAATAGATTTTTGTAATATCTAAGGAGGTCGAGCTAAAAAAATTGTCATCATTATCAGAAGAAAGAATAAACAAGGGGTACAATTCATCAATGGTCAAAACTCTAAAAATGAATGTCTATTCTTCTTGTCGTTTTATCTTTATTCTATCTCTCATGGAAGGCAAACCATGAATATCAGGCAAAGTATGATGAGGATGATGATGTATCAGCCAGGACCTGCAAAGATGTCAAATGATCTTGTTAGCTAAGAAAGCAGATGTTACATCACATATAGCCTAAGGGGTGGCTTGTTTAAAATTATTTAAGAACTACTCCATTCTTCTAGTTGTTTTGCCAAAATCTGATCCCCATCAGGAAATGGGATTTGATATAAAAAATAGGAAGCCTTCTATAGAACTTCAAGAACATACTAGTTCTGGATGGAATCCAATATAGAGCCTCTTGGCCATAAGATATCAACCATGTCATAGCCATGGATCTAAATTTTGAATCCGCCTCTACTTGTATTCAATATTTTGATTAAAGAATTAGATTGGAGAGGACCCCTACATCAGCTAAATGTACTACTAATAACAATAAGTGTACGTGTGAACATACCTCAAGTTGTTCTTCAGTGAAAGAATCTTTCTGAACGTTCCATGTGTCTGCATGAGTGCGTCGAAACTCTGCCACAGCTTTTGTCACAGTAGATTTAACAGGTGATGGTTCAGAAACAAATTGAGCCAGTAGCGTAACGTGTCCTGGCAACCAACTGCAATAAAATTTGCCAATTTTCACTAATGGGAAACATTTCTCTCAAGTAAATCCACACTACTGGAAATATCTAAGTTTAATAGTATACTACTTTAGACCATCTCAAAAAGAATAATGATATTTTTCAATATCTAGAAATAAGTTAGCTTTAAATGATTTATATTTTTGAAAATGTAATGATTGTATTTGTAAACAGCACAAAGACTGCTGGAATTCTGTGCAGCATTTAACAAAATTACTAACTCCTAATTTGAAAGCTGTTAATGTCATGCTACGTTCAAGTAACATATAACAAAATAAGATTGATTAGGTAATACGATGAAAATTTAAAGCAATATACCATGTGGAAAAAAATTGCCGTCTTGTTAGCGACAATTATGACCCCATACTTAGGAATGAAGTCCATAAACATGATTATCCTATCTGTAAATACTGCTTGAAAGAAACTGTCTTCTAGAATATTTCAAAACATTAAGCACGATCTCTACACATACTTGATAAGTTTGGACCAGCATAAGTTGATCAAATTAATATTTTATCATATTGCTGGCCCTATTGATCAGTGTCATATGAAACACTATTTAAGTTCCATTTTTTTTTCTTTTTTTAATATTATTTTATCATTTGTGACAAGTTAAAATGCTGTTTATCGTTCCTACTCCATGTTGCTACTTCCAGGAACTCCCTAAGATAACACTCGATCAAACGTATCTTTGAACATATGAATTTCAGAATTAATGTTATATAATGGGCGTGTCTGGGAATATTACAAGGAACTGATAGTGAAATTCTGTGAATATATGAAACTATATTAGACAATGGACATACCTAGGAATATCATAAGGAACAGATAGCACGCAAGCCACCAAAGCAAGTATCTGTCCATGTAGGGATGCTACAGAGAGTCCAGAACGCATGCTTCTGCAATTGCAAATATTTTTTTTTTTGAGAACGGTAACATATATAAGCAAACATCAGCACAATTGTGTTGGAATCCGAAATGATAGTTACATCATCCCTGTTCTTCTTACAGGATCCTAACACTTCCGCAGTTGCAAATTTGAAACTTTGGATATATATCAGTCATCAATAATACTAGAAGCAAGCAACCCACAGAACACATAGGAAGGCTTTAAGTAGAACTTTCATAGGAAGGCTTTAAGTAGAACTTTGTGCATAATTATTGTACATATGTATCTTGAGCAACAACCCCATGGTGCATTATATTAATTCATATGCAGAAAGGCTTGATACTCTACAATGATCATCAGGAAGGACTTAACAAGCCCATGCCACGTGCAGGGTGTTAGCGTATAAAGACAGGCTTGATCTCTCTAGGGTTATCATCTGTAATGTAACAAGCCCATCCCAGGTGAAAGGTGTTAGAATATACAGATAGGCTTGACCTCTCTAGGATGATCATCAGGAATGACCTAACAAATAACACAAGCATAGTAATAATAACTAGCCAAAATTGAGTAGAACTATAAGAATAAAAAGAACCTTTGTTTTCTCTTCTTCTGAATGATACTTGCTTCTGTATAAGCTCTATGACGAAAATCCTGGGCTAAATCTTCATCCCCACCCTTCATTAGGCCAGCCAAAACTGCTGCTGCATGCTCTCTTACCTAAATAAACGTTCAGATGGATCCAAATGAACTTCTTTAAATCACCATGTATTCCATACTTGAGTAATCAGGGAGAATTAAAGCTATTTTTATTATAAAAAGGATAAACATGACTACTTGAAATGCACCTGTCTTGTTTCTTAGGAAATACCAACGAATGCATTAAACACTTACGAACATGTTAAGATTTCATCTTGAAAACAAAGAAGCGTCTAAAGCAGGTCCAACTTCTACAAACAGAAAGGATGTCTTAATTGTTTCTTATTTGGTGGGGAATGTGACATCACATTCCCTCCTGGTTGAAGTCCTGATGTTCTAATTACACAAGTGTGGACCACCAGGCAGTTCCCCCATCTTTAATAGGACTGGACTTCTGGCAGATCACCGTCCCATTTCATGGATGCATCGCATTGCTTGTACGATGCAACAGTTGATCTGGTATGACGGTTAAATTCACACACTTTTGGCTGGTTTTCTTTAAGCTTGATCCAATTTTGTAGTGCATCGGGTCAAATCTCTAGGACAAACAACTCATCGAGCTTATCCTTGCTCACCCTGCTAGGTGTCATTACTATTTGACTCATAAGTTAAAGTGCAAGTCCTTAGTAGTGGGAGCATGAAGCCTTATATACTACTTAAACAAGTCTAGCCTATCCTATGTGGAATGAGGGTGCAATAATCAATGGTAAATTCAAGGTACACAAAAAGAGCTTCTAACTTTTCAACATAATAATCTCACTTGATCCGAACATGAAGGGTTGAAAAAGGACTATAATCAAACACATATCATCTATAAACTACATCATCATTACATACAGTACTGCATTCCCAAATGACAGAGTATCCTGTCTCATCATCAGATAACTGGAGCCTATGTTACTCAGATTCTTCAAAAATGTCGACCGGTGCGTGTTAGATCCTTCAAAAGTAGTTCATTTTTGAAGAATCCGACACATGTGTGGCATCATTTTTGGAGAGTCCGAGCAACATAGACTGGAGCTGCACCAGCAATGTTATCAGAAGCTCATGGTGCCATTTTAAGCACATGACAAACTTACAGGTTACAGATATAAAAGAGGAACGGCCATATGAAAACTGGATGTATTTGATAATACCATATAGAATTGAACAAGACATATGAGAAGCAGGGCGGTCTTTGAAAAAGGGTTGTCTTTTGGTGCATCAAACATATGATAGGATAGACAGAGAGAAATTGCATTCTGTCCTAGCCTTTCCTATTCTATGTAATCAAACATGAACCAGTAAGTTTAGGAAACTAAAAAAAAAAAAAGCTACCTAATGGAGCTTCAACCAAGCACCACCGGATAATTAATCTTGGGTCCAACCCTTGACTATACCATTATTATAGGGGTATGGGGTTCGAGAAAACAAAGGTGTATTTCTTCTAGATCAACCATTGGACAAAACAAGCAAAGAGCATCAGAGAGATCTACTTACTTTCTCCAAGACTAGACACCATAAGATAATACACAACATTTTAATTAATTACACAGCTGATACCTCAAATATTTCAGCTAAAATTTATGTGAACTTACCTCAACTTGATTATCTGTGAGTCGTTTCTCAACAGTTTGCCAAATTTGTTGTTTGTCCACCTTAAAGAGTACGAAGGTGTGCCTGTATGGTGCAACAAGATAGCAATTCAATTCTTCGGGACATTACAGGTCTATATTTGCATTCCCATGAGGCCCCAATTTGTATAGAAGATTGGGTCTCTTTTTTTGAGAATCATGTTTTGATGTAGGTTCTCTCTATTAGTATATCTTGTATACGGGGGTTTTTCCCCAATTGTTAATAAAATTACTTACCTTATCAAAAAGAAATTTTGCATTATTTAGCTATTCTAGACCACCGTAACAAGACAATCAGTTATACCTGAAGACTAAGTTGGAAATAAAAATGATAATGATTCAATTTAAAGTGATGAAAATGCTACTTTTTTCTTTCCAAGTACCTCATTTTCTCTTCAAGAACCAAAATAAGGATTTTTTTCTTCAACGGAGGAGAAAAGGAGCATGAAGATCAAAATGGAAAGATCATACCTATACATGAAACTCCGCAAATAGGTCAGAGTCATAGATCTTGTGCGCCAATTGGCATCATTGGCTATAGAAAGAATTGTGAGTACAACTTTCCTTAAATGGGACTCTGAGTAAACTCTCCACTTTAGCAATTCAAAAGCTGCTTTGGCCAGTGTCGACAAATCCTTGTTTGACGTCTCCTACAAGAAATCAACAGTATCAAAAGAGAAATGCACTTACTATTATAAACACCTCCAATGAGCATATATTAATTTATATAATGTATCAATTTCTTCATGTGTGTAACAGCTGAAAATATGTCAAGAATTTGAATTCTCTGTATCATTCGTTTGAACAACATTTCAACTAGGATCTACTTAGCTATAATCGACTAGTATCTACTTCATATACAGCTATAAATCAAAGACAACTGAATGAAATAATTAAGGGAACTACACATGCAGACTTTACATGGTCTGGGATAATATATACAGCGGAAATATCACCAGAACATGCAGGAAGCAGTGACTCGCAATTCTCCAACTTTGTACAGGATACAAGTTCAATGGTCATGAAAAAACGAGGCAATGGAGATGCCTTAGACACAAAGGTCTTTCAACAAGAAGTCTTTTCAATTTAATCCATTCTTGTTGCTATACAGTAGCTCCAGTAGCAGTTAAGGGAGAAGGTCAGTAGTAAAAGGTAATGATGTAGAGACTCGGAGAGAGATTAGAATCAAAACTCGGCAAGGAGAAGTCTATACGACAATAGTTTGATATTGATAAATGATGTGGCTATACTTTCCCTAAAAGCTTATGTTGTTAAAGTTGAGAGATTTTTTTGTTTATACAGTTCACCAATACCACTGATATTCAGGCTTAGCTCTTATAGGCAAGTGAGGATGACGAATTGGAACGAGAATCAAACCTAATTGGTGTAACATCATCTAGAATCTTAAGCCCTTACAGAGAGGAGATTTGTAGTTATTTCTCAGGTCTCAACATTTAGTTCATAGTCATCTGGAAATGCTTGAACAATCTAGAAAGCAGTAACTCGAAATAAATTATCTTAGAGGCCAAATGATGAGAGGAAGAAGAAGATGAAGAAAAAACATGTAATATTTCAGCATCTTCAGCCTACTTATTTGTCTCACCGAAAGTCCTCTTATCTATCAAGTATGGATGCAAACCCCAATCATCTATTTCCAATAATATCCTGCATTCTTCTCTTTTCCTATCCTCGTCACCTAAGCAAAGGTATTCTTCCAATTCCAACAGTAATCACTTTTTTTTTGGATCAAGTAAAAGGTTTCATTGATAATAAGGAGGACTTGGCCGTATACAAGTGATATACCAAAAAGAGGAGAAACCTAAAAAATATGGTTCTCTCCAAAAGACACCCAATCCTCTATACAAACAGGAACTACATGGGTGCTCCAAAAGAAAATAAGGGATTGGAGACTACTCTAGTATACATATATAGTTCGTAAAAAGAAAAGAACAACCAGTCAAATGTGAGGAAGTGCAAGAAATAGCAGTTAAAGACGAGAAAAAATCAGAAAAATCAAAGTCTAACCTTTTGACCACGAGATAAACAAGATGCTTCTTATCAGTTTTGTCAAAAAACAGAAGTCAAAGTTTGTTCTTTAAGAGATCTCAGTCACAGGTTTTGACAAAAACAAATATCAAAGTTTCTTTTCTCCAAGAGATCTCAGTTACAAGTTTTACCATTTTCATCAGTAAATGGAGGAAAGCCAGTATATGTCAAGTTCTTCAAACAGTAATTTCATCCATTCAAAATGTTAAAAACAACTAAAAAAGACAAGCAACAGGAATGGTGTGATGTTGCAACTACTTACCTGTAGAGATATTACAGGATACAAAAGACCAACAACAACATCCAGCAGAACCGAGGATCTTCCGGACTTCAGAGATGAGATAATGAAATGAAATAGCTGCACATTACCAAAAACAAGTTGATGAATAAGAGGTTTTAGGAGGAAAAAATCCACTAGATGAGCTCGGCTGACGGTACCGTCTCCATCCATTTAACATCATCATGAGACTGTTCACTTGATACTCCATTGTCAGAAATCCTGTCCGTTTGCACATCCAGAGTGTCTGACTGGCTAAAATTTTGGATCTTCACCACAAGCTCAGATGCACGTTCTACTAGATAAAGATCCCAATTCCCTGCTTCAACTTTCCTGTGCACACTACTTGTCCCTACTTCATGTGGATGAACTTGACTACAGGACACCTGAAGCCGAATGTTTGAGCATAAAACAGAGAGGGTGACACCAATGGATTCCCTCACCTGTTCCAGAAATGGTTTCATTAGTTGTGACCATAGAGACAAACAAATTCTACAGAAAACTTTGAAGGGGAGTGATGAAACAGGAAAGGGATTCATTCCTTTTTTGGTGGTTAGTTTTACCAATTTCCAGCCTTAAACATGTGGTTAGTTTTACCAATTTCCAGCCTTAAACATGGGATTAATTTGTCTTTTGAAAATAAACTTTTTGTTAGAAACTAGACGAAAAGAACAACTTCTTACACTGTTCTCATTTACAAATGACGACATTATCTTTACCAAAAAAAAAACACAAATGACAACATTATACATTCAAAAATTGTAGTCAAAGATCCCTTTTTTAATTCTCAAAGTTCAACAGCTTTGGATACAAAGAATATAATGAAACTATGAAAGTCGAGATCAGCTCTAAGATATAGCCTCAACGTATGTACACTTGGAAAAAAGAATGGTCAAAGATTATGTACGTGGGGATCATAATGCCTTTGAGATGCAAAGAGATGAAGCATAAAAACAATGGGATCAAGGTCTAATGTGAAGCCATAACCATGAGAAGTGCCAAAAGGTTATTGAAAAATTAAAAAAAAGGGCAGCCCGGTGCACTACAGCTCCCGCTATGCGCAGGGTCCGGGGAAGGGCCCGACCTCAAGGATCTATTGTACGCAGCCTTACCTTGCATTTCTGCCAGAGGCTGTTTCCAAGGCTTGAACCCGTGACCTCCTGATCACATGGTTATTGAAAAATATAGTTCAAAAAATCTGAGAAGGGACCCAACAATGATTCTCAGAGCTGAACCTATTAATCTGGAAAAGGTGAGACTAACAAGCTGGTCTTTCCGGTAGAACAATTGAGAAGAACCAGCTAAACTTGTAAAACTAAAGCAGCAAGGAAAGAATCTATCAAGCAAAGCAACGCATCAAAGAGTTCTTAGCATAACCAGAACAATAACACAGTAAAACAGAAAATAATAGATTGTGATCCCAAGCTAAAAACAAAATGTTGAATACTCACTTGTGGAGATGAATGGCTCATACTGCCTAGCAATTCTTCAAGAAGCTTGTAGTGAAGTGCTAGTTCAGTAACTGGCATTTTTGGTGGGGAAACTTCTATTAGTGCAGCTGAAAGAAACATGTACCGCTTGGCAACTACAGAAGTACTAACTGTTTCAGGCAAGGGGTTCATTAAACATTCCATGACCTTTTGTCTCAAAAGTGGAATTTTTGTTCCATGTTTTCCTTTTCCAGTAACTGCATAACGAATACAAGCTGCCCACTCAGGTATGGACTCAACTGTAGGTGCTTGAATAATACTCTGAAGATGGGCCATCAACCAGCTATCCCATGCTTCTGAAACACCATGAACATCAGAATGTAGCACACCAGCCACTGCCTCAGCAGCAACACACTGTTTTGTCCTCTCTTTTGCATTTATGTAGTCTGCTAATGCATCTTTTAGTGCCAGTATAACAGGAGCACCACATTCCTGGACTAGACGTTTAAAAATTCGGGCAAAGCTCGAGTAGAAAGTGTCATTTCCAAACAAAGATATCCAATTGGGAGTACGAGGCCATGATGCAGAAAATTCAAAATAAAACCGAGTGATGGATTTGTCGGCCACACTCTGAAATGAAGAGGTTCCATGATTTCCTTTAGAAGAAGCACCATCGGTGTCAATTATATGAACATGAGAAAGACTATTCAGGGTTTCATTGAAAAAACCCTCTTCCTGGAATATAGTACTTAAAGCCTCTTCAAGAGAAGACTTGGAATTATCCTGTCGCTTAGTAGAGCAAATGGGCCGGTCCTCAGAGAGCTTGTAAGGTGATTCTTTCAGCAAAGTATTAAGAGCTGAGATTGCCAAAATTCTTGTCTGCGGTAGTTGGCTTTTTAAACTTTGTAAGAAGTGACCTGACAAGATTAATCACAAGATGAGAAATTCTCAAAATCTGAAGATAAAATTAAAACATGAAAATAATGCTGCTTACTTTAGACCAGAAAAGAATCACACTTATAAAGGTGAATTAAGGCTTTCTTTACCCTTGTTTTTAATGGGTAAAAGAAAATTTCTTTTGGTCTATCGAAAACAGTCTCTACCTCTCGAGCCAGGAGTAAGGTTTGTGTTACAGTGGGTTAAAGTCCCACATTGGTTGGGGAATGAATTGGCAGTTTGCTGATATGAACTTGGACAATCCTCCCTCATGAGCTAGCTTTTGAGGTTGAGTTAGGCTCATGTGCCATATCTTTACATGGTATCAGAGAAGGACCCATCTCACCCAATGTTGAGCCTCCAAATTAAAAATTACCCACGCATCAAATGTCCAGTCCTGGGAGTGAGGTGGGGTGTTAAAGAAAGGGAGAAAGTCCCACATTGGTGGTTAATGAGATGGGTGGTCTCTTTATAAGGCTTGGGCAATCCTCCTCCCTTTGAGCTAGCTTTTGGGGTTGAATTAGGCCCAAGATCCATTCTTTACATAGTAACAAAGCTAGGTCCATTCCCGTTTGGGCTCCTGGTCCACGCTCCAGTTGCGCCTGGGCGTGAAGAGGGGTGTTAAAGTGGGTTGGAGTTCCACATTGGTTGGGGAATGGACTGGTGGTTTGCTTATATGAACTTGGGCAATCCTCCCCTCATGAGCGAGCTTTTGAGGTTGAGTTAGATGTGCCATATGTTTACAGTCTACGTAGACACTATCGTCCCCAAACCCCACTTGTTAGATTACACTGGGTATGTTGTTGTTGGAGATAGCAATCATTTTGAATGCTTGTTATGACTGATCACATTCAGGGAACAAGAATACCACAAGGAGAAGAATACAAAAAGATACTAGGAGTTTCTATTTCTTGCCTATTAAGGGAACAAGAATACAAGCAAAAATGTCCAATTAAGGAATGCGCTGAAGCAAAAACAAAGAAAACCAAACGACAAACTTAACTAACCAGCAGTTTCACTCAGAATTTTGGAGGACGAGTTAGGGTCATTTCTGGAAGCCATAGCCAACAGCAGCAGTACTCGGTTAGCCATCAGATTGTACCTGAAAGAAATGGAAGAATAAAACATTTTAAATTTATGCATAGAAGGGAAAATGGGCGTTGATTGACAACAAGAAGAGAAAACCAGTCCTGCAACTAAACTATCATCTACATCTCTATAATTAGAGATTGCAGTCGAGGCAGGTCATGGGAGAGAATACTCTTTTTAAGAAAATTGAGGGGTGCCCCACTTGTGGGATTACACAGGGTATGTTGTTGTTGTTGTATGAAAATTGTGGGCCACGACTGGTAGTGGCATACCGGGAAAATGCTGAAGTAGGATTCTACATCTCTAAACACCCATTCGTCTCTCATCACAACAGTGACCAAAGTTCATCGCTAGCTATACCACCCACTGCCCGTAATTAGCCTCCACGATAGTCCATGTTTTGAACCTCTCACTGAAGTTTCTCTACACACAACTCTTTCTTTCCCAAAAATCAGTATAACAATTTCAGCCAAGATAGAAAAAATGACAAGCTAATATGAAGCTTAGAGTTCTTCAGATATTAAGAAGAAGACACAAAGTTTAGACGCAACGTCTTTCACAGAATTACATTTTAGATCACAGTGAAAAATTAATGGTTTTAATGTAATTATTGGCGTTGATATCTATTTTCATTTCCTTGATCTTCTGACAATCTTGAATTACTCTGTTGATCTTTTCGTAATGTTCACGATGGATATGCATGAGGATAAGATCAACGAACAGAAAAAATGTTGCAGCATGCAGGCAGTGTGGACGGGGATTTTGCAGGGAGAAAAGAGGAGGTGCAGCGAAGAGAGCAGTGTAGTGTGGCAATGTTATAGCAGAAGTCGAAACCTGCTACACCCTACCCTATACAAAGAGCTAGTAAGGTGAAGTGGGTGTTGTAACGCAGCACTGTTGTGGTGGAAGTTAAGACCTGCCACACCCAGCCCTATTGTCATTCCTAGGTGTAATGCTCCAATTGAGACACATAAACTTAGAGGAACTCATAGAGCTAAGTGGTGGTGGTGAATTTTTTATTTCTTTTTTTTCCTCTGTGTGTGTGGGGGGGGATGTGGGGGGGGGGGGGGGGGGGGGGGTTGTTAAGTACATAAAGTTTTCTTACCGCCAGTGCAAGTTGGAGCTCTCAAAACTCAAAGAACCTATCTGAGAAACCAACACTCCAAAATCTGTTCCTTCTGAATTGCCTGATGCCTTAAACATGTTTCTGGATACTCCAGAAAAATGAATGTTGTACTTGATGAAAAGCTGTCAGATATCCAATAAAAAAATAAATATTCTTTGTCAACATAGGAAAGAGAAATGAAAAGACTTAACTTTGAATGTATATCTCACCTCGTTGATGGCTTTCTGAGCTTTTAGTGTTTCGTGATGAGAGCTTGAGCAATAAAGATTCAGTAACACATCGTCAACACCAACATTGTGCTATAAGGAATCACAAGCTAAACAGAAGCAAGCATAAGAATTTACCTTGACAGAATTCCAAGCAGGAAGGAAGAAAGTGCCTTCAAATCCTTGATTCAAGAAGAACAAAACAGAGTCAGGTACTCACTTCCTAAAGAATAATGCATGTAGTCTGAAGATCAATACCGTTGTTAAACATTTAAGAACAGTTTGTGTTGAAAGGACTGCACAGGAACCCAAGACTGCACATTCTGGTGAGCTAGAATTCTCCAAGTTCTGACTGAGACTGAGCACACATTTTGAGATTGTAGAGGGCCATCTTTTCATCATCTTCAAGAGAGATTTTCCAGCAAGTCTGAGGAAATGGGAAGCAGATAGATGAGATACAAAAAAATTTCCAGAAGAAGCAACTTGGTTATGGGACCTAATCACTTTCAATCTACATAAAATTGATCTTTCCAATAGAAATTAAGAATGACAGGACAACGACCATGAGAGATAAGCACACAGTTTGTACCCCTCATTGTATTGCTTAAATCACTCAAAGATGATATGATTATTCTACTCCCATGACTGTCCTACAACAGGATAAAATAGCATTGAATTATATGCTTTATCAAGTATACAATACATGGGTACTAAGAGAATGAGCAAAAAGTTTTGATGAAGAAATATTTTGTAGGTTAAATTCAATGAATTTTTAATACTTTGACCTCATGTAAGGCAAAGAGAACACATGGACAGATACCATGACAAGTAAGTCAAGCAAATAGCACCAAAACTCTCATTAAACCAGATCAGGTAGGAGATAATCATACACTATCAGATCTGAACAAAATTGTTACAGATCTTTGAACCTATAATCACACATCTGCAAGTGTCTCATCAAAGACAATCTTCCAAATTCCACAGATTCTTTCAGACACTATGAGTGAAAGATTAGAACTCACCCACGGACTGTTTCATAACTATGCAAGGAGAGATTAAGAAGATCATCCGTCAAATGAAGGATATGATCTGGAGGAGATACATTCGCAGTCAGCCGGAAGATATGATATGATGATTGTGAGGCTCTCCAAGTATTATGCATGTATGCTTTGTCAATAAGTGCCCACCTAGGCCTGCAAAATTGGCGTTATCTTCAAATTCGAAAACGACATATTTAATATGGCATTAGTCCTACATACAAAAGCATAGCTAAATTTACCTTCTTTTGCCTTTCGAATGAGATGACACAATAAAATTAACTGGAGGTTCTATTATGGCAGCAGATTCTAGTTTCCAGGAATGCCTGTGATTTGACCACTCATCATATTCGGAACTCCCTGTTGACCATCTCAATAACTTAAGATACAAGTTATGGAAGATCCATAACAAGAAAAAGAAGATTGTACCAAGAAGATGCAACTACCGTAGTTCCCCAAGGAATCAATTATACGAATCAGAAGCAACAATAGAATGCTATCATCTGATTTTTCCTCCAGTAAGTATCTGTCACCAAAGTAGTGGTCAAATTCACCACATCAAACCCAGTGAGAGAAGAAGCAAGAAAAATATAGAAGAGATTAAGATGACTACTGGCAGGTTGCATGAATAATGTCAGCAGCCTTTGCTCGCAGTTCCATAGAGCCAACACATGAACCAGTCGCTCCAGCAATTACGAAAGGATTTTCAGATTGCTCTTCAGCCATCTCATTCCTATAGGATGGTCTGAAATCAGGTAGACACGATAAAACACCTTGAAGTGATGAATCAATACGTAGAAGGGTCACTTTCAAGTGCTCTTTCTCTGTGCCTTCAATCAAAAAGTAAAAGAACATTAAGTCAATGACTTACAGAAAAGGATACATAAACAGCACATTATTTAAACTGGAAAAAGACAACGTAGACAACTCTTAACTATTCTTTTTCTTCTTTTTGTATGCATGCATTATATCTTTTTCTAAATAATGAAACATGTGTTGGACTCGAATAGATCAAAATGGATATAGAGAATTCATGGCCCAACTTCATATTGAAACCAATATCTCACAAGTTTGGATCTTCCGTTAATAAATTGAAGGACTCATTCTAAGCTTAACAATTTATGCAAGTATCGTTCAGATAATACCATGCCTCCATTAAGTAGAGGAATAGAAAATCTCCAGAAAGTTGATACTCCCTCTGTCCCAATTTATATGACACACTTTCCTTTTTAGTCAGTCCCAAAAAGAATGACACATTTCTATATTTGGTAACAATTTAACTTTAAAATACCCACTTTACCCTTAGTGAAATGATTTACAACCACACAAATATCTATGACTCATTTTAGACCACAAGTTGCAAAAGTCTTCCTTTCTTTCTTAAACTCCGTGCCAAGTCAAAGTACATCACATAAATTGGGACGGAGGAAGTAATACATAGTGTTATGATTCATCCAATTGGCAGATTGCACTTTGAAGAATCAGAATTGTAATAAAAAATAATAGTTACCTGGATCAGAATGGATTTTGGATTTGCATATTTTCATAAGGTCATCTAAAGCAGAATCAAGATGCAGCTTCAAGAGTTCATTTGCAAAATGAATTTCTTCAGCGCAAGGAACATGCCACTTAGGGGCTAACCAGGGTTTATCTTCAGTAAAATCTTTTGTGCTGATCCATTCTTCCAGTGCAGGGGACGCAGCATGGTGCAAAACACACCTGGTATTTGGAAGTGGTGCAATCAATAGATACATACATGAAAAGTCATCTAGTAGAAAACACTTGTCTCTTACATTTTGACCAAAAAATAAAATGGAAAAGACACTGAATGGTGAATGTATAAAATTCTTAACCAGATAAAAGTTTCACATACTTGTACTGATTGATGGGATAGTAAAGAACAAGATTTCCAAGGAGAGATCGAAGGACATGATCACCAGCACCATTAACCTGTCATTTACAACTAAATTATCAGATAAAGTTGAAGGACAAGGACCAAGTATACTTGGGGTCAAAGCGTCTACCTGGACTAACCAGACGATAAACAAACATATATGTTGTTTAACTGTGAATCCAAGTGCAACACGTGAAAGGTGAAAACAGGGGGAGAGAGAGAGGAAAAAGAAGAAAAAGGCTGATATGCTTTCATATTGTGTGCAAAACAATGGTCTACCTGGACTAACCAGAAGATAAATAAACATATATGTCGTTAACTGTAAATCCAAGTGCAACACGTGAGGTGAAAACAGAAAGAGAGCAAGAGAGGGAAAGAAAGAGAAAAAAGAAGAAAAAGGTTGCTATGCTTTCGTATTGTGTGCAAAACTTTCTCTTGGATCTTTGTTCTTGGAATGCAAAGTGTGGAGGCAAGAGGTTAGGTCACTTGAATATACCAGAGAGATTCTTATTGAATATGTTACAAAGGATAGTCAAATAGAAAAAAATAATCATCTGCCTCTATCTGCAAGTCATTGTCATGTTTGCAATGCGCATTTGCTTGAAATAGTTTCCAAATATGTAGATGTAATCAATGTATCCTCAATCAAGAGATGATATTGCTAAGCCTTACGCATTCTTCTTCTTTTTTAACCTCTTTTCCTTAATAAATTTGATATCGGGATTTGAAAATCAATTTGATCACCAAATCATACCGTTGGGAAATACGTAGTGTTCCCCAGGATCTTTGTAAGTACCTTGGGTTTCAACAGATGGGAGGCTGCTATTCCTAATAGGATCACTCATTTGGAAGATGGAACAAGAGGGGTTACTGGAATCGTGATTACTTAGGTGCCTGTGTCACCGCAAGGTTACTTATGTTTGAAGTATACAATCTTCTAATGCCACTAAAGAAAAGGCAAACATCAAGTCGACTAGAGCGAGGAAATTAGAGAAGAATCCACCCAGTGGACTAGGTTAGTATAGAAGACAATCAAACCGTTCATGACCAGAGGGACAAAAGTCAAGAAGTGTCGACTTCTAAGACGGGTGATAACCAACATGGCTGCAAATAAAATGAAACAATTAAGGGCTTATTACTTTTTTGGGTATAATTATTGTCAAAAGTATTGACTAGAGCTTAATCAAGCACAAAAATTGGCTCATGAGGTGAGGATTGTTAACATCCTTATACACTTGACTAGTGTTGGACTCTAAGACCTGAGGCAAGCACCACATGCTGGAGCGCAGATGCAACATAATATAAGGGTCCAACATTGGGAAACCAAGAATAAAGATGGGTCTAGCTTTGATACCGTGTGGCAAAAGTGTACCTCACACCTAACTCAATCCAAGAGGTGAGGATTGTCCAACACCGTATAATGAGACAACCACCTAAACATTTTAATTGATGTGGGTACAATCAAGGGTTTATAAAAACAAAAGATAATCGTCAGAAAAGGATACATAGTTGGAAAAAAAAAAACCTTCCAAGATGGTGAATCAAAGGCATCAAAAATAGCTTCCTTGAATTCGTCTTTGTATTGAAGAAGTGATGAACCTCCATAACTAATTGCAATTGATAAAACTTTCAACTGATATTCAATTGCAGTTTCAAGAGCGGGAGAGACCGTTGGCTTTGCCTGGCGAATTCAAAAATGAGAAATCAATGCAGACCGTGAGTGGAATCTTGAAGCATGTTAACCTTAGTTAAAGAAGAGAACCTTGCTTGCTTCGGAAGTTCTAGAAGCTCCTCTTCCACCAAATCCTGTAACAGGTGTTCCTTTTAAGGATGATAGAGCAGACTCCAACAGTGGTTTGATAAGCTGAGAAACTGCCTCGTCGGGGTTAGAATGAACACAGGCACAGCAAAGCAGTCCAACCTCTGCAATAGCCCCAGGAAGAATATTTGTTGTGACAAACTTGGAAATATTTTTAAGAGCCTGCTCAGAAAAATAGAAGTTTACATCAGTAGAAATCGTAAATCTCAGAACTATCATAATCATTTCGAAATCCAGAAAAAGATACCTTCTTGTATAGTGATTCTGAAAGCCTCCCAAGCAGGATTTCCAGCATGCAAAAATAAAATGGACCATCTTCTACCAGGAAAGTTCCTGAAGTTGCGGGCGAATGAAGACCTTCATTCCTGAAGCACCAGTTATTACAAAGCCTTGAGCATACAATTGACTTCATTTACTTGTGCTCAAGTTTTGTACCATTAAAAATGGAAAATATGACCCAAAAGGGAGAAGAATCTAATTAGTGTTACTTACACAACACTGTTAGCTTCCAAATTTTGAAGTAACGAAAATAAGCGGAACAAGAACTCGTCAAGCCATTCTGAAAAGTGAAACCCTGGCATGAGTGAGGATTGGTCCATAGTCTCCTCTAGTATGGCCATCTGCAAGGTAAGATAAATAAGCATAATCCTTTTATGAATCAAAGCCATAACTGGGAAGCAACTTCTAATATTGGTACTTACGTTGGAGAAAAAGGAGCCAATTAGTTGCATTGTTGCTAAGGTTTTAGGTGGGTCATTGGCATCCATCCCAAGTAATGCATTAGACAAGGAAATCATCATCAGGTCAACAAGTGAATCAGAAGGATCAACAACGCCCACAGCCATGGACGAAGCTGACAAGGTAGTCAGGAGAAGAGATCGACCAGCATATGCTACAGACGTCACAGCACTTTTCAACTGGTGAGTGGCTGTCATCTATTCAGAAAATATTAGTAAGGAAGTAAAATCATCAGTCTAACTCAAACAATATCAACTCTTCAGCCAAAAAGGAGCTATTTATTCGAAATGGTTCAAAAAGGAGTGAGGATCTAAATTGACAAGATTCTTTCTTAAATAAACTCACCGTCTCTAAGGCCATACGAAAGCGAGATGATAGAAAGGGAAGAACCATAGATGGTTCAACATATGAAAGGATAGAAGTGGCAGCTGCAACTGTTTCAGAAAGATGTTCATTTTTGCTATACTGTCCACGATCAATTAGCTTGAGAATAGAATTCACAAAAGCAACCCTCTCTGATTGCCCAAGGAAGATTTCAGACTGCTCGCCGTCATCTTTTCTCCTGAGCCCACAGTCTCCCAGTCAGATAAAGGCTACATATTCCCCATATAATATCTAGAATTATTATGATAGATTAAAAATTCTTACTGTTGCTCATTCTGCAAGCGCTTCTGAAATATATTTACCAAGTGGAACAAGAATCGCTCTAAGGAATAAGTCCAACGACCACCATTAGAAGGATGGTAATACCTAAAACAACAAAAAGAGATGGTTTACAACATTTTACAAGGCAAAATTTGTAAAAGTAAGGTGATATAAAATCCGTCTAGAAAACAAACTGTTCCAAGAGGTTGACCAATTTCTCAAAATGTTCTTGCGCAGAACCACCAGGTTTCAGTAGATAAACCTGCATTTACATTGACAAAAGCAGAGGTCATTTTGGCGACATGCGGATTCTTATGATTACTTAAATAAGTGAGCTTACTATTGATTTAGCAATGGCTTTTGATGGAGTGATTGTTCTATTTGAGAATAAGAATCTTGTGTTTCTGGGAACATCCACAGAGAATGGATTTGACCCACCGCCATTTGCTACGGGAACCTGTGAACAAACATGAATGAAATATTACATGAGAAACAGCAGGGCAACGAGTTCCGTTCTTCCTAAGATAAGGAACCTTTCAATTTACAAATATGATGGAATATGATCTTCTATACAAGGCATAGTAATAAGACAAACTTGTTTGCTCATGCTCATTTGCTAAGAAAATTTCAGTAAGCAACAAAGATAAAAGTATATGCAATATAAGTACATAACCTACCTCAAACATATTCAAATATTTACTGAAAATATCTGGTAAGAAATGTTCCCAGTCAATGAAGCTATAGTTCTTTATCACACGAGCTGTAACAGAGGCCCACTGGCTGTTCCAAAACTGGGAATTTGGTACGGAATCCCAGTGGACTAAACATGTAACAATCCATGTGCTGTCATAACACCAAAAAGAAAATCAGTTTACTCATGCAGTGAGATGAAAGTGCAAAGATCTTCAGCAGAAGTTGATCGTCCTTACTGAGAAAAGAAATCCAGGTTGTCTCTATTGGTAGGAAGGAACAGTCTTACAAAACCAGCACCTTCGAAGGATGAGTTATGCCATGGATTTTCAAGCAAGGATCTGCAAAATGCTGTCCATTAATGAATGAATAGCTAAACAAGCCAAATTCAACCCAAAAGATTAGCTCATGAGAGGAGAGTTATACATATAAGGAAATCACAACCCAGTCCCTCAACCAATCTGGGCGTTAACACTCCTCACACGTGCAGGACTGGAACTAGACCGTGGATAACATAGTGTGGGGTCCAACTTGAGAAACACCAACAACCGAGGTTGATGGATCTTGGCTTCGGTTGTTGGATCTTGAGAGAATGGTTGCCTAAGTCATATAAGGAGACTACAACCCATTCCCTCAACCAATGTGGGACTTAACAGCTTCGAAGTGCAAGCGAAGTCCTACCTATTAATTCATAATCCCAAAAGAGATTCAAGCGCCAAAAAGTTTAAACACAAAGTAGTCCAATCTCAATAAGATAATCCCCTCTAAATACCACATTAATCTTTTTTATAACCCAAAAAACTTCACCATGATACTGCAGATTGTGCAAAGCTCAAAATTCTGATTTTAATAAAGCACCTGAATCTGACCATCACATAATGTCAGCCAAGTTCTCCAATTGTCTTAAAGGATTCCAAATCCAACAGCTTCACATGAATAATGGCATGCCAAGGGAAAAGTATCTTAAATACAACAAAATTCACAAATGAAAAGTTCTCTTCCACCCATAATTACCACATGGGGCTAGAGAAATATATAACAGCAGCCCGGTGCACTAAAGTCCCCGCTATGCACGGGTCCGGGGAAGGACCTAACCACAAGGTCTATTGTGCGCAACCTTACCCTGCATTTCTGCAAGAGGTTGTTTCCACATGGCCTAGAGTAATATATATGCCTGTATAAATGAACTAGTATCTTCCGGAGTTAAATCACTACATGCTCCAAGCTAGCAGAAACATTAGCTTCTCTTTTAAGAAATTCTCGTTTTCAGGATCCCAAGGACAGAAGTACTTAACCCAGGAAGTAAGATCTTACTTGAACTCGGACCATATCTCGAATGCAGAGCCTGGAGGGAAAAACCTCCGGCAGGATCGAATAAGAGAAGTAACGGTCTCAAAATGTCGCTGTCTTATTCTCCACCCTTCTGGGCCGGTATTCCTTTAGCAAATAAAGTAGTTCAACAGATCAGCATATAAGTGTATTAAAAGAAGAGTAGCTGGGTTAATGATATAAAAATCTACATACTGAGTATCTGACAATGAGATTTAGATTTGTAATAAACTGAATAAGATACAGATCCCATTAGTTATGGTAGAAAAATATTAACAAAAAAGAAACATGTATCACCTCTAACCTCCAAAAGACAGAAGTATATAGGATACTAGTATGTGAGCAGTCAGATATATAAGATATTATGCATATAAACATCAGACTTCAGAATGAGCTGATAAAGCGACTATTTGCAAACTCCTTACAGTTTGTAATATTGCTGCTGATTGTCCTATTTTTACTTCCCATCCAGATTAACTAATAACGTCTTACATTCATTAAATTTTGAGTGACGCATTGACGAAGACCATCAAAAAGGATCATTCCTCATTTGAATTACTCTCCCATCAATAAATCTATGGAAATATGAGGCACCCAGTATGAGTTAGAAAGATGAGAACAAGAGATGAATCTTCAAACTCCATTTGGAAGTGACAGGGAGAGACATGGAGAATTTTGTGAAGTACCCTCAACTACTTGCTATTTAATAATCTTGAATACAAGATCGAGGAAGAGTTCAAGGCTCTTATCACTTCTACATCACACCAATTAGACTGCAAGTGTGTGCGAACACTGACGTTTTCAAAGCCATGAAAGGGTAGGACCATACTCCTAATCTATTGGCCAGCAACAATTAGACTTCACAAACCTCATGGGGGTAAATCGCATATTAGCTGCAAAGCATTCAAATGTAGGTTCAGCAAAGAAGTCGTTATCTGATACGAAATCCAGGTGTCTTAAGTTGTGACCACAAAAGAATTAATCTTTGAGAATGATAACAAGACCACAAACGAGTTAATTGCAATGTCAAAACAGGAAAGGCAATGCTAGGAATTGAGATGCTCTAATTGTTTGCACATAAATGCTTTCTATTTGTAAAGGGGTTTTCAGTACTACCTAAGTACTGGTTTATAATACAAAATGTTATCTTCTCAAAAAAAAAAAAACCAGGAAAGGCAATAAAAAGCAAGCTAATTGAGGAACAAAAGGTTACAAATAAAAGAAAAGTAGGGACTTGCCTTGTGAAATGTGTGTGAATCAGAGTATCATATAAAGGGCGCCATTGAACTTTCAAAGCCAACTTTTTCCGGAACTTATTCAGTAGCTTTACCAAGATATTTCCCCACCTAACCTGATGAGAGCAAATGACCTTAACTACATCTATAAACAGCCATCAAATAGGATATGCATGAATATGTAGCTTTCTGAAGAAATTACCTGCGCATAAAGTTTATTTTCTGATATACGGAACAATTCCAATCCAACTTCAACTACTTCTGTAACATCCTCCAGAGATAGTTCACTTTTTGCCTTTATGAAACTGCAGGTAAGTCCATTAGTAACTAGGTTTATATTATTCAACAAATCTGTCTCCTATTTGTGTTAAGTTTGCACAGGTTCCAAAGATAAATTTTTCTTTAGTCAGGAATGACTAAGTTTTTCTAAATCAAGATAATTTTTTCTTTAGTTTTGCCAAGTCTCTAAATCTTGTTATCGTATCAGCATGTTTTTTCGATTCTGTAGACATTTAAGACAGCACAATTAATCTTGTTACTTGAATTCAAGAAATTCAAAGACCCCCGACTAAAAAAGTGAAAAAGAGTGCAAACCAGGGAGTAAAACCATGTAGAACCCCAGATGGTACCTCAGGCATTTTAGGTTGTATGTAGCCATTGACAGTTAAAATTATGAGATTAGTTATGTATTTTCTATTATTACACTTTAGTCCACAATTATCTCTTTCGTCCATTTGAGTCCTGGTGAGCCGTCTAAAGTGTTATCAGTTTGTAAAAGGTTCACAAGCTCAGTGACGTTTTATACATGATTGTAATAGAAATTGGGTTTATGCAATGAAATTGGTTCCTTCACTTTATTTCTCTTCTTCCTTATTTATTACTCTTTCAATTCCACTTCCAGCCAGTTACACTGATCCTGGTTAACGTAACAGTTGGTATCAGACCCATTGATTCCTTCCCGACTCTCTGCTAGACTAAAAGATTTGGATGAAGGACGGAAGAAGGTGGAGGCACAACTCTCCCCGGTTCAGAGGTCAAAGAGATTGGAGAAGCCTTAGTATGCAAATACCAAATTTCAAGTGACTGCACAAGAGAATACAGAAATTCATCGGATGATGAGGCATTTGATGAGCCAAGCAGACCAAATCATAGTACTGAGGATGTGAATTCCTCAAGGTCGTATGCAGCCATCATGTTGCAAGGTAACACCACCTTTTAGTTCCTCTAATACTAAGGAAAATTTATCTACTGTTGGTCCTATGGGCAATGCCCCGACATCTCCTCTTGTCTACTTCTACAGCACACCAGTCTCCTCTACTAGTAAAAGAGTGGTACTTTCAACTGTTCCTGCATCCATTTTAACCCCAAGGGACAATTCAACAAACACCTACTATACCTTTTTCACAACCTAATTTTTCAACTCTACACTTTCCTTCACAACCTCAGTTACCATACCAGCGCCTATACCCAATATCCCTTTTGATACTTTAATCAAACCTTCAATTGCACTAGTTCTAAACTCGATTTCCCTGAATTCGATAAATGCGATCCTAGAGGTTGGTTGAGAAGATGCGATAGGCACTTTGAAGTTTACAAAGTACATACGGCTCAAAAGCTGATCTACGTTTCAATGTATATCAGTGACAAATTTGATATGTGGTTTAAGACCTATATGATTTATCAGATGGGTCAAGCATCATGGGACACTTGATCTTGCTTTTCTTCATAGACACAGAAGGTTTTAGCTCTCTATTGCTGGTTGCTACTTCGTTCAGTTACATTAGGGCTTTATTCAACTCTAGCAAGAGAAGTTTAAGGTGTTTAGAGTTCAAATAATGTCTTAGAAGAATGGCATACTAAAATTCTTAAGTCACAGATAGTGGAGCCAAGTCGTTCCACTTTTGCTTCACCATTCTTGTTAAGAAGAACGATGCCACCTGGAGACTAAGTACAGCTTAAAGACTATTAAGAAGAAATATCCTATTCACATTGCAGAAGATCTTCAGAATGAGCTGCAGGGAACACATATTGGTACTTCAAGAAGTTTAGGCTGTACATATCCATTAACCATTAATATATGAAAACGAGAGAACTTAAGTGTTTCTATTAGTATCCAAAACTTGCTCCTTAAGTCCATTTGAGTTCTCGTAAGCTGTCCAAACTGTCATCAGTTTGTTAGAAAGTTCACAAGCTCAGCAAGGTGAGGAGAAGGAGCTTATATACGCAATTGTAATAGCAATAAAGTCTATTGAAAATACAATTAGATAATAAAAGTGTGCTCTCTGTAACAGCTTAAGCTTTTAGATGAGATGGTCCCACATTTCAACATGGTACCAGAGCTGGCAGACGTCCTCGAATCAAATTTCACTGCCACCCATTATCAAAAAAAGAGTTCCCACGTGCTTTACCCATGAAAAAGAATCAGGCCAGCACATGAGGGGTTGTGTTGGGAATACAATTAAATAATTAAAGTATATTCTCTCTTAACAACTTAAGCTTTTAGATGAGATGCTCACACACTTCAACACGGTCTACACAGTGAAACTGTTCCTTTTTTGCTTTATTTTTCTTATTTCTTGTTTATTACTTTAAGGGGAGCCTTGGAGTAACTGGTAAAGTTGCTGCTATGTGACCAGGAAGTCACGGGTTCAAGCCTTGGAAACAGCCCCTTGCAGAAATGTAAGGTGAGGCTGCGAACAATAGATCCTTGTGGTCGGACCCTGAGCATAGAGGGAGCTTAGTGCACCGGGCTGCCCTTTTATTTTCTGTTTATTACTCTCTCATTTCCATCTCCGGCCAACGGAATTCCACAAATTAAGCAATGCAAAAAGGAAGCTTACAGGTCAAGAACGGAAACCCATTTAAGAGTAGCATAAACTAAAAATTACACTATTTATACATGGTTATAATTATTTTAATGTATGTATATAGTTCATGTTGAACCACCTTTGACTTCTTCGAGCGTTCATTTCTTCATATTTTGAATCTCCTTAGTGAAAATTCTAGCTCCGCCACTAACTCAAGAAATTATTCAAATACACAGACCAGGAAACCAAACAAATAGTACAAAATCAATCACGTTTACTTGAAATTCACACAGCCCATACTACAAAAGTAAAAAAACCACAAATCCATCATACCAAAACCAAAAATTGAACTTATAAACAACTGATCAAAGTCAACGAGCACAACTAATTACATAAACACAAACGAATTACGTAAACTATTTATTACACTTTCATTTCCATTGTCAGTTTACATGATGGAAAATTACACTACTTATACATGGTTAGAACCATTTCTGTGTATGTATAGTAGATATTGAACCCCGTTTGACTTCTTCAAGTGTTCGTTTCTTCATATTTTCAACCTCCTTAGTGAAAATTCAACTACAACAGACCAGCAAACCAAACAAACAGTACAATCAATCACGTTTACTTGAAATTCACCAAAATTCACACAACCCAAACTAAAAAAGTACAAAAACAGCAAACCCATCATACCAAAATCAAAAATTGAACTTATAAACAACTGATCAAAGTTAACGAGCACCTCAAATTACATACACCACACCAAATTCCGCAAATTCAGCGGTGAAAAAAAAAAAAAAGAAGCTTACAGGTCAAGAACGGAAACCCATTTAAGAGTAGAATAAACAGAAAATTACACTATTTATACATGGTTATATAGTAGATGTTGAACCTTTTGACTTATTCGAGTGCTTCATTTCTTCATATTTCAAGCCTACTCAGTGAAAATTCTGGCTCCGCCACTAACAACAGAAATTCACGAAACTCACACAACCCAAACTAAAAAATTACAAAAAACAGCAAACCCATCATACCAAATTCAAAAATTGAACTTATAAACAACTGATCAAGTCAACGAGCACCACAAATTACAAACACACACCAAATTTCGCAAACTAAGTAGTGAAAAATCGAATCTTACAGGTCAAGAACGGAGACCCATTTAAGTGTAGCATAAACAGAATCAGGATCATCAGAGTTATACGATTCTTTAACAGATTTCAGCACTTTAGCAAACGATTGTTTCTCCTTTGCCGTTTGTTCAGCCACCGGCGGAGGCAACCAAGCGTTATACAAGTGCATTTTTTTTTTTCTACTGAGAAAATTGAATTCTGTGAACAATGGTGAATTTGGAAAATGTGATAAACCCTTTGTAGTGGCTGGGAGTATTTATAGTGAGGGTGTTTCTTTCTTTCTTCCCAAGACAAAACTTTGACCGATGGAACCCGTAAAACAAAAGTTTGGAGTTTGGCTCAAGTTATTTGAGCTACTAGTAGAGGCGGAGTTGGAATTTTGAGCTCGAAATTTAGGGGTTGTTTGGTTGGAAATAAGAGATTCAAATTACTAAGGTGTAAGGTATTAGAATAGAAGATTAGTCGGGTAGCATTATTATCGTGCATCATAGTATGTTTGCTTAGTGTTTAGGTGTAGATATCTATCATTATTGTTGTTTATTGTGTTTCGATTATAGCATTATTTTATGGTTATTTATTATTTTTCGAGTGGATTTTACATTGTTTCCTTCAGGGGCGGACCTATGGCCAATTTCATGGTACTCCGATATCCATTAAATCCGATGCAGATTAAGTATAATTATATAAAAATTGGTATAAGATTTAGAAAAATACTCAATAAATCAAGAAGATAGCTGGGTGCTTTAATTTTTAGGCGGAACCTTAAGGCTTTGGACATCAATATATGTGTTCGAACCTCCCGAGCACCCACGATCTCTAAATCCTAGGTCCGCCTGATTTTCTTGTTAGTTGTCATATTTTCTTTATCATTTTCCTCTTATTTGTACCTGGATTTGCTATACTTGAGCCGAGGATCTTACGATAACTGCCTCTCTACCTCATCCAGATAGTGGTAAAGTCTGTGTATACTTTACCCTCTCCAAACCTCACTTGTGAAATTTTATTGGGTATGTTATTGTTTGGTTGGGAACAAGTTATCGCGATATTAGTTATTCCAGAATAAGTTAGTCCACCGTGTATATGAGATAACGTATCTCATCACTAAGGTATAAATGATGAGATAAATAATTTCGAAACTAACTAATACCTCCAACCAAACGCAAGATAAATTTGTGTATCTCGGTTAGTATTATATGTTGAATAAAATTTTAATATAAATAAAAAATCTACATTAAAGTTATTGAATTCCGTAATCAATAATAGAAATGATATGTTTATGATTTAAATTAATTTATAATTATAATATCTGAATCAAATTACGTGTATCTTGAGTCTTGACTACTATTACAAAAAATTTGTCAGCTAAAGCTTTGATGGATGGAAATATCACCCAGTATATTTGCTTTTGTGTAAATTAAACTTTAAATCTTTTAGCTAAAAAATTGTTTTATTAATTGCTAGGCCATACTCCTGATTCTTATAAGTATTTATTTGCTACTTCATTCCTTTTATTCATATAATACTCCTTTCTTCTTAATTTATATAATATTTTTTTATATTTAGTAACAATTTAACTTTTTATTACACTCTTAATGAGATGATTTATAAATCAGATAAATATTTATGATTTATTTTAAAAATTTATCTTTTATAGTATTGATGAATGTGGTCTAATGGTCAATGAAGTGGGTTGAGAATCTAAAATCTCGAATTTGAGGTGTGCAAAAGTTGATCTAGACACTACGGTTATCAATACATGTCCTTAAGTAAATAAGCAATTTTAAGTTAAAGAATTTTTAAATATTAGAATAAAAAAAAGTACTCCCTCCGTCTCAATTTATGTGATGAAGTTTGACTTGGTATAGAATTTAAGAAAATAAGTAAGACTTTTGAAATTTATAATCTAAAATAAGTCATAAATGTTTGTGTAGTTGTAAATCATTTTATCAAAGGTAAAGTGAATATTTTAAAGTTAAATTATTACTAAAGAAATGCGTTATTTTTTTTTGATTGACTAAAAAGAAAAGTGTATCATATAAATTGAGACAGAAGAAGTAATAATTTAAACAACTAAACGATAGAATACACTTGGCAGTTGGCACGTATGATGATTTGGATCGAGTCTGTCACAAGAACTATGATGCATGCCATGTGTAAATATATAGAGTATTTATTGCTTTCCAAATATGCCACTTATTGAAAAAAATATTTATATTATGTTGCCACTTTTGGAACTTTTATTTTATCCCAACTCTTAAATTCGATGCGCATTAACATAAACATCAGAATATCACCAAAAAGATTTCCCATTATCTTTTGTTGCTTTACAATTCTCCTCCAAGTCGCATGTGCTGTAGTAAGTGGTGGAGCTAGAATTTTTATTAAGGGATATAAAATTTGAAAAAGTAAATAGACAAACTAGTCAAAGAGGTTCAATATCTACTATATATACATAAAAAATAATTTTAATCATATATAAATAGTATAATTTTCTGTCGAAGAGGGTTCGAATGAACCCCGGCCTAACGGTGGCTTCGGCCCTGACTACATGGGCGGACCCACATTGAGCGAAGGGGTGTCTAGCGACACCGCTTCGTCGAAAATTTTTACTAAATATGTACACGATTATATGTTAATATTGTGCGCATAGAGTAATATTTAAATAAATGACGCTACTTGGCAAATAGATCCCCTTGGCGCAGTGGTCCAGCGCCTTGTTTGTTTCTTAGAGTTCGGGTGTTCGAACCTCTGTTGATATTTTTTCTGCAAAATTTCCTTATTTTTTGCAAAATTTTCTTAAAATGGTGGTTAAATAGTATTAAACCATGACCTCTTCTAACTTAAAACTAGACTATACCAATGGGACAAAGACATATCATGTATATAATTATGGTAATTAAATTTTTATCTTTTCTTATATAAAAATCGACATTGCTTACTAAAAATTCTTCATATCATTTAATTTACTTTTCATCATAAAATGTTAGCGTAGGATCTAAAAAATTTCTACAAGCTAGCATAGTGGTAGACCTAACTTGTGATAAGGGGTATGATTTTTTTGACCCTTGTCACTAAACGACACAAAACAAACCTAGATTTGGAAATTAATACTTCATACATGTCATATCAGATTATTTTATTTTCATTCATCTCTCCATGATCCGACCGTTGGTGGGGGAATAAAAAAGTGACCGTTGCAAAACTCAGCTATTCCCATCAGTTTAAATATCTGAATATCCCCCCTCTATTTCGGACATCAAAAGCTATCACAATCTTCTCTATTGCTAACTACAATTTCGCCTAAAGCGCCCTAAAGCTATCACAATTGTTGGTATTTTTGTTTTGTTTTTCTATTAGTACTAATTTAAATTTGTTTTTTCAAGTTTTCAAGAAAGTTTCCATCAATGGCAGAATCCAAAGATTGCCATGTTATCGTCGAAATCCCGGTCGACGAAGAGCATCAACAGAAACTTTCTTCAGCTATCACCACAGTAACTGCAATTCAAAATCACCCATTAATGGAAATCTCAAAAAGTCCAGGTCATCTCTTGCTTCTCAAGCTTTGGCAAAGAGAAGAGGATCTCTCTGGCCGCAGAATTGCAGCCAAAGAGACGAGAATGGACAGCATTCGGAGAGAGATATTTCAAATCTGTTGTTTTTTCTTTATCTTTCATGCTCTTTTCTTTACGATTCTGTTCACTTCTGTTTCAGAGGATCGCCATGATGGTAATGTTGTATGTGAGAAATGGTGGATTCCTTCGGTTTTGTCAGTTTGTACTTCGTTTTGTATTGTGTTTTTGGTGCAGGTGAAACTTTACAGGTTTTGGAAGGTGTCGAGGCAGTTGCAGAGGGAGAGAGGGGATGGTAGAGCAGTGACGAGGTGTATATCGGAGTTGAGGATGAAAGGAGCGAGTTTTGATCTGTCGAAAGAGCCACTGATTGGGAAGAAGATGAAAAGTTCTAGTGTGGAGATCAAATGGAAGCCACTGACTTGGTTATCTCAGTATGTAGTAACTATTTGTCTTGTTTGTTTTACAGGTTTGGTCTTCCCTGCTTCCAGGCTCATTCTCTGTGCTTGATGATCTTCTTCAGTATCTGTTCATACACAAATTGCAGACAATCCCAGTCCTGGTGTCCGAAGACGGGAAAAATGGTAAATGGTTATTCTTAGATTGATTTTTTCAGCTTAAACTGTACTTCAGTAAGCTGTATCCCAGTTGTGCTTCATGCATTGAGCTGCCTTTGTTACTTTTTTAGGGGATATATTGAGCATACTCCCCATTTCCCAGCAAGGCTTCAGCAAATACAAGTTTTGAGAAGTCTCAAACTTTGATGTTTCATTGAGCCGATTGGCTTAACAAGGGAACCCAAAATCAAGACATGGCAAGAACAAAATTGGTCCTTTGGCTTAACAATGCATGAAGCATCCCACGTTCATGTAGGGTCCAAGGGAACTCAAGGAGATGAAATGTTGACAGTCTACCATAAAGGAAGCATCAGTACAACTGACTTCATAACTTGAATCGGTGACTTATAGGTTCACATGGAGATATCCTTACCTTTGCTCAAATGGTGATTTCCTTCTATTTGATTGTGCTGCAATGACGTCAGTACTGGAAACTTGCTCACCATCTTCTCGGGGCCTCTCAACTCTACTGAACTTACAATCCTAGAGCTTGGAAGAATATCAAGCTCACTGCTTGCCCACTGCATGAGTTTAAGAGCAGAGATCCAGATTTTCGAGAACCAGCACCTTTGAAGTTCGCGGATTTGGAAATACAGATTAAGTAATACTGAAAACACTACCCGAGTTGTAATGTCTCTTTTCATAATAATGTGTACAGAATTTTTCAAAAATGCAGTACCTATTTGAGTCTGGATTTTGCAGAATAAATGTAAGCAAGTTATTCATCTGAAGATTTTGCTCTCTTTTTAGATTATACAAAGACCTTTTTAAGGATTTTTGTTTTATATAAGAGGTGACCTTTGGGCGCTTTATGCACTCTCGAAGCCAAATATGCGGAACACACCTACATAGTAGAAGAAGAGAAATTGTTAGCCCTCGTATAAAAGGATGTCATTAATAAGAGACTTTCGGTACTCATTTCAATTTTATTTTATTTTTAAAAAAAGGAAAGATGTTATGGTTCTTTCTTAAGCCAGAAAGGAACACCTTCATCAGCTTGGTACTTGTTCTTATCATCCCCAGCATAGGCAAGCAAGTTGTGTTTTGGATTCCATTCCACACTGTTCATGGGAGCACGACATGGAATCTGGTGAACTGATCGTCCAGTTTGGACATTAGCCTGCGAAAAATAATGGCTAAGTTGTTAAAGATATTATTCTCTATGTAGAAGAGAGTATACAGATTTCGAGTACATACAATATCAATAAATAAATCTTCACTAGCAGAGGCAATGTAATCTCCTGTGTGATTGAAACTTATTGTCCGCACTGGCCACCTGAGTAGCAAAAAAACTTGAAAAATCAGACTGTCCCTAAAACTCATGTAAGTAAGATTGACGAAAATCATACTTGATAACTTACTCGAGTTTTGTAAATGTTCGAATACATAGCATCTCCTTGATGCTCCAAAGGCTGACCAATGAATCAGCACTTCCAACAGCAAAATATCTTGTGTAATATTGAATCAAAATAACGTATTATTAGTTTAGAGAAAAAAATTCCTGACTCATGGTCTGAGAGCCCTATGTGTGGTCCTTAAACAAAGCCCATAATGACATCATAGTGTTCACCCTATGTGTGGTCCTTCGACAAAAGCCTTATCGACATCATACTGCTATAGAAGCTACTAGATGCTTGGAACTACATCAGCAGAATTCTCCCATTGATAGAAAGGAATGTCACATATTTTAAAGCAGTCTGAGACCTATTTTAATCTTCATTTAAACCATAAGAAAGGTGACATACAGCAAAATATCAAGCTCACCTCCCTAGTGGATCAATAGCAATGCAGTAACAACCAGCAGTGTGAGCATTAAGCGTGTTAACGGCTTGTAGAGACGGATAAGCTAAGACTTCCACAGTTCCTATACAACAAGCAGGAGAAGTTTAGGATTGAGAAGAGTTCATATTGGCAAGTCAAGCAACTGACATCTCACTAATTTGTACTTACCATTTCCAGTTGTAAGAAAGAACATATCGCCACCCAAGTTCCATGCAATCTCATTTACCTGATGAGGCAAAAGTGTAAAACAATGTAAACTCTGGAGAGCTAAAAAGTGTTAACACTTAACAGTATGGAACCCATCATGCTAATTGCCCGGGTAAGAATATGACTCAATGCATTGAACTACTCTTTTTGATGACCTGCATTGAACTACTCTTTGCAACTACGTACTTTTTTTTTTTTAACGGGTAAACTCTTTGCAACTAATTTCTTTAAGAAACAGGAGGCTGGTTACATGCATGGTAAAGAATGCAGCATGAAACAAACAGATATGAAGAGCTTCCGCAACTGAAGTTAAAGACTTGTCCAAAGAAGAAGAAGCATTCGCCCATACTTGAAGTTGAAGAGCATCTCTAGGTTTAAGAGGACATTGTTATTCATACCATAAGAACAGCAAGTTAGGAGAGAATTACATGCATCAGACATGTTTCTACAATAACAAGTACTTGTATCTGCCCCCGTGGAGGGAAGAGAAGATGACACCTAAGAAGAAGAAAAACTGATGCTGTGTGACTTCAAGTCTTTTTCAGAATGTCCAACAGAACCCTACTTCGAGAATTAGTTACACCACAGCAAATAAAGCTCAAACTTGCAGCAACGCATCTGAGAAATTTGATTTACTTTACAACACTTACAACGGAAAGGAAGGGCCAACAGTAAGAGAAGGAGACAGACAAAATGCAGTAACGTTAAACCCAGTACATGACAACTTTAAATAACTTCTGGTAACCTGCTAGATGGGCTTATGAATCGGCTTAAACTTAGTAGGGGGAGAGACTACCTCATAATTAAATTTGCGCTTATGAATAGGCTTAAACTTGCGAACATCCAATATTGTTAGCTCATCATCCTGCACCATATAATAACTCAATAAGAATGGCAACAAATTGGTAACCGTGACAGGTAGATAATAGGGAACTCCATAAAATATAAAAGGTAATGCATGTAAAAGAAAGAGATGAAGAGTTATACTTGCACACTCATTTTGACCACATACATATTCTAGAAGCAGCTAAGATGATAGAATCAAGATACAGGTCTGATTTAAGGCATTAATAAGTGAGAAAATGAAATTATGAGTACCCTATTCCCAACAGCTATATGTGTCCCATCAGGCTTGTAAGTGATATTGATATTTTCCCCACTGAGCTCAACTTGCTGTGAGCATTTCCCATCTGCCAATTGCAGGCCAAATGTATTAATATCTGTAGCACCCTGACCAATAAAAAATCTACAACACCCTGGCAATTTGACGAGAAACTAGGCAGTGAGAGTGCACGTAGTTTTTTGTTTTTTTTTTTATAACTAGTACTAGTAATAAAGAAGAAGGTGCATGTAGATTTACTTAATTATTACTATTTGAGGAGTCAAATAACTTTTTCTTTGACCAACCATATTTTCATATACTTCCTAAATATTTTTCATTATTAAAATTTGTAATTTTATAGTATGTTTTTATCTAGTTTCTAATTATCAAAATGTTATTCTAAAAGTATTAAGAAACTGATGTATGAGTTGAGACCGAAAATTAGAAGGCTTGACTCTTAGAGTGCAAGGGTACTCTAGAGTCTAGACCCCTTCATTCTTTTTGAAACAGAAGAAGTATACTGTTCTTGGAACGGTTACTTTATGGGGAAAAATGTAAGCGCAGATCTTTAACGACAAGGTTACACCTTTTAGGCTCTAACCTACATATATAATTATTCGGGTAACTTCAATATACATAGGCTCTTATAGCATTGCTAGAAGTCCAATTTCTCATTATTTCATACAGTACTTTTGCAGCTTAATGCTGGTGCAAAATAATTTAAACTTACTACGAGCATCCCATAATCGAACTGTCTTGTCACCAGATGCTGTAGCTATCAATTCTGCATGTTTGGGATCCCAGCATAACTGGTCCACACTGTCGGTGTGACCCTTTAATTCAACATCTTTCACCTTCCCCTGCAAAAGAGCTATCAGAAACTTGGAGTGTACTGGGACATAAAGAGGTTCCATACTCCATCTCTCAAGATAGAGAAAAGACTAGAATATTGAAATTAAACATAAATAGGTAACCACAATTTAAGCTCCCTACGATCAAAAGCTATTAAAGCTCCACATTTTTGCAAGCAAAGGCAGTAATCAAAATATCCTACAATCTTCATGCTAATTCCAAAGTTGAGGAACTTAGGATTGCGACTATGAAACAAGATAAAAGTATATTTATAGCCTTGATACAGAAAAATGAAACATGTTAAGGCAAAATATCCTACAATCTTCATGCAAATTCCAAAGTTGAGGAACTTAAGATTGTGACTATGAAACAAGATAAAAGTATGTTTATAGCCTTGATACAGAGAAATGAAACATGTTATCATTCGAGTTATAGAGCACTCGAATTTGTTGCATAAAATTTCTAACTTGCATCCACTAACTAAGTATAAGTTTATTTAGTCCTGCAAAGACACTACTAATTTTATTCTCTCTCTATAAAGTTTTTGGGCTTGTAAGCACTAACAAGGTATTAGCGCTTTTCTATTGATAATAAGCATGGCCTTCCCTTCATCCTAAACGAGTAAAGAACAAGCCTTCCATTTGCAAATACCATCGTCTGACAACCTAAGTGAGAGATCTCACAAACCCATTTTATACTCTTTCCAATTTTCTACTTCAGCAATAGGATTAGGAATGAGGATATCCGGGACAAAGTGGGGGTGGCCTCCGTGGTGGACAAGATGAGGGAAGGAAGATTAAGATGGTTTGGACATGTGAAGAGGAGATGTGCAGATGCCCAGTGAGGAGGTATGATAGGTTGGATATAATGGGGACGAGGAGAGGCAAAGTTCGGTCGAGAAAGTATTGGGGAGAGGTAATTAGACAGGATATGGCGCATCTTCAGTTTACTGAGGACATGACCTTAGATAGGAGGGCAGGGAGGTCGCGGATTAGGGTAGAAGGTTAGTAGGTAGTTGAGTGTTGTCTTAGTATTAACCTATTCTTGTAGTCTTTTAGTTTGGTCGTAGTCTAGAGCACCTGGTCTGTCGTATTCACGTAGTCTTTGGCTTTTATTTGTTGTCATCTATTGTTTATTATGTTTAGGTGGTCGCACCTTGTTGTTTATGTTATTGTTTTTGAAATGGTTTTTTTTTTTTGTTTGTTTTGTTGTTGTTGTTTATGTTATTGTTACGCCTTACTTTCCTATTAGTTGTCTTGTTTTTCTTTATTGCTTTTTTTTTTTTTAATTACTACTTTGATTTGCTTCACTTGAGTCGAGGGTCTTTTGAAAACAACCACTCTACCTCCAAAAGGTAGAGGTAAGGTCTGCGTACACTCTACCCTCCTCAGGCCCAGACCCCACTTTGTGGGATTTCACTGGGTATGTTGTTGTTGTTGTACTTCAGCAATATTTCACCATCCCGTGCAAGTCTGGAGCATTGCTGTATCTTTCTACCCATTCTCCCATTTCCTCGGATTCAATTCTCTTTGCGTATCTAGAACATTGAACTCATATGACCTTAAATGCCCTGTCACTATCCCTAATAAGAATTTGATCAAACCATATCCAGTAGGAAAACTACAATCACCTTTGATATAAAAAAATTCAATACTTGTCCTCGCCATATATTCTGGAGTAAATGCTCATGCAAAATGTTTATTTTGTTTTCAAAATTCATGGCAACAATTTATACAATTGACCATGTATCGTGAAGAGGGTATCAAGTTTAGCATATATAATCAAGTCTATCTACATGATTACATGTAAGGTTGCATCATACAGGACGTTCAACTCCTATGTGGTCAATTCATCACTTGTCTGATAACTCTTTACTGTTTCTATCCACATAATTTTCTGCAAATACCAGTTGAAAATGTCTTTTTTATTGACCGTTTGTCCCTAAATACAAATGATTGACATTGTCCTTTCAATTAGTATCATTACAATTTCTCTTGGTATTGAAAGATCGACTTCCAACCCTGTCGAACCCCCTTCTGCTCCTTTCTCAAATAAAGTTTGTACCGAAGATGGGCGAGTAGTTTTGTGCAACCTCCTCGCATCTTTCCTAAGAAGGCATGATACCAGCTTCGCAGAGCAGATTCAATGTTGTATGACAACCATTCAACCATTCAATCCAAATAAAAGAGAGAAGAAACCTAAAAAGAAGAAAGAGATAGAGGGAGAGGGAGAGGGAGAAAGCAAGCCTATTAATTTCCAATAGAATCACTATTTGCTCCTGTTTCTTACAAATAAAGCACTACTTAATCGCGTATTTTTGGTTCCCTCTAGATTATATTTTTTGCCAGAATAACTTCCATTGTAAATAGAATGTGCAAAAGTTGCAGATGGCTCTGGAGAAACTTCAAAAATACCTTTTCCTCGTTAAATTTTTTATGTCATTCCAACTTAAAAGATCTCTCAACCAAGCAACAAAAAGCAGCAACCAAAGGTCTTTCTTTTGCTTCAACTTACTTTCTGTCTACTCACTTTTTCCTTCATTACTTTCTCATTGATGCAAGGCACAAAAAGCTACTTTGTCTAATTCTGACACTAATAGAACTGTAGTCCATATTGATGTGTGACATTTCCATCTGAACACTTAAGTTGTTAGAGAGAGCACACTTGTAAACTTAATTATGTCTTCAACACGCCAACTTAATTATGTCTTCAATACGCCGCTCACAAGCGGGTCTGGTTCTTTTTCACGGATCATGCACATGCAAAAAAAATTTGATAATGGGTGGCGGTGAGACTCAAACCCAGAACCTATGTTTGCGCTTTTACCATATTGAAGTGTGTAACTATCTCATCTAAAAGCTTAAACAGTTAGAGAGAGAACATTTTTATTTGCTAATTATGTCTTCAACTAACCAACAACATACCCCAGTGTAATCCCACAAGCCCTTTGTGGGGTAGAGAGGCCGTTTCCGACAGACCTTCGGCTCAAAACATTCTGCTATCCAATTGCATAAAACAATAATTTATTGGTTTATCCAAATTATGCTGATATATAACACCTCTAATACAAGATTGTGTAGGCTATGTCACACGGGAGGAAAAAATATAGGTGCTGACAACCATCTGTAAGAACTTGTGTGCTCCTTGCCATCAATCAATATCTAATGACACAGCCAATTATTGTCAATCTAGAATAAGTTTCTCCAGAACTTTTCCATTAAACAGAAATTGGCATGGAATCATACAGAACATATGTTTTGGTGTAAGTTTTCTGTAATAAGAGTGAACCAGCTCTAGTTTCCACCTAATGCCTAAATTGATTCAAGAAATTTTCTTTTACTTTTTGACGCCACTGGTGCTTCATTTTTTTATTATCAAACCACAATTCATTCATCACTTGTATTGGTGTTGGACCAGGTAATCATTAATGTGCAATCAAGCATTGGTGTGTGAAAGAAACTCTACAAAATGATAGACTTTCTTCTTTCTTTTTGGACAAGTAACAAATCCTTTGTTTTCAAACCTAACTGCAACAAGCATTACCATCACAGCTTCCGCAACTCATACCACATAGGACTAGACGTTGGCAGAAGCAACTAAAGTGAGACACCAGCTTCTTGACTCTGGAGAAAATTAAAAAAAAAACTCATTTTGTCTATTCACAATTGTAAACGAATTTATCCACTTTATTTACCAGTTTCCCACTTCAAACTCTTGATAACAAAATCAGGTCCTACAAACAAGTAGAACCGTCAAAAATCAGAGAAGGTGGGTAGAAGGTTAGTAGGTAGCCGAGTGGTGTCGCACTTTATCCGGGAGAAACAGGGGGCTAGCCTCATCTCCTCTCCTCCTTATATTAGTATAGTATTTAGTAGTTGTGTAGTTTCTTATTCTCCAATGTGTATTACTGTCTATTGCTTCAGTTGCCTTGTATCTTGCTATTTTGTTGTCATATTTTCTTGCAACCCTGCTTTGATAACTTCTCTTTTGAGCTAAGAGTATATCGGAAACGGCCTCCCAACCTCACAAAGGTAGAGGTTAAGGTCTGCGTACATTCTACCCTCCCTAGACCCACTTGTGAGATTACACTAGTTATGATATTGTTGTCGTTTTGTGGGTGCAATAACAAAAAGCTGGCCTTTTTTCAGCATCTAAAGTTGACTGAAATAAAAAGGAATAATACATAAATAGACATTCAAATTCGGCCTCAGCTGGCAAGTAATCACTCCAATTTTGAATACACACAGCTAGACACCTCAACTCGTCTCCATTGTGACAGTTGAAGACTCCAACTTACAAAATGATCATCTAGACACCTCCAAATCTATGTGTTGTTTTGTGCATACAATAACAAAAGCTGGCCTTTCTTCAGCATCTAAAGGTGACTGAAAACAAAAACGCATAATACATAAGTAGACACTCAAACTTAGCCTCATCTGGCAAGTAACGGCTCCAACTTTGACTATTTACATTTAGACTCCTCAACTCATCTCCACATTATCAGTTGAACACTCCAACTTACAAAATAATCATCTCGACACCTCCAAAATTTATATGCCACGTAAAAATCATTTGTCACTGGAGATGAGTTGGAGTGTTTACTTGCCATTTAAGGCCAAGTTCGAGTGTCTGTTTATGTATTACACCCAAAAAAAAAAAGAGATGAGATGAAGAAGCTTACATGTCCATGAGGCTCAATTTGCCAAATACGAGCTGTTTGATCCACTGAACCTGACGCAAGTTTCGTGCCACTACAATTCCATGCCACCGAATGCACCTTTAATAAAACAAACGAAACAGAATACAAAGTATCGCCATTGTCAATTCATCTAATTATGGTTTTAACAATCACAGTATTCATATAGATAAAAAAAAAAAAAAAAAGGAAAAGCTAAGTTAGGGTTGTTGTTGTTAAGAACCTTCTTCTTGTGTCCCTGGAATTCTCTGCTATGGAGGTTTTTGAAGGGAATTGTTTCCGCCATTGCTCCTCTGCTTGTTGCTCCCTTCACTTCCCTTGGTACTGTTTGGAAGACGAATTAAACGACGTCGTTTCATGTCATTGTTCAGTAGTGTTTATAAGGTGGAGAAATAATAGACTAGTCACTAATGTTTGGGAATTGGTGTAAAGTAGTCCTTTAAGTATGTGAATGAACAGTTTTGGTCTCAGTGCTATATGTGTAGCACACGACGGTCCAAGGAGCTTATATTGTGGAGTGTGGAGTAGCAACCTATGATCCATTCGATTAACCACATGTTCAGTGGTGGAGCTAAAAATTTTATTATGAAGGTTCAAAATTGAAAAAAATAAATATACAAACTAGTCGAAGGGGGTTCAACATCTACTATATATATATAAAAAATAATTTTAATCATGTATAAATAATATAATTTTCCGCCGAAGGGAGTTCGGATGAACCACTTGGTCTAAAGGTGGCTCCGCCACTGCACGTGTTTGTTTTACTTACAGAAATGGTATCTTTAAAGTAAACTAAGAGCATAAAAGAAACAATGGTCGGCATAGCTCATCAATTAGAATACGTAATTGACGCATCTTTAACTAATAGTTATCATCCTTTATGTTATTGAAATTGAAGAGTTTTGGTCTCAGTGATATGTATGACGCACAACGATCCAAGGAACTTATATTGTGGAGTGTGGGGCAGCAACATGTGATCCATTTGGTTAACCACGTGTTTCTTACAAAATAGTGCACTTATAGCAAACTAAGAGCATGGAAGGAACTATGGTCGGCATAACTCACCAATTAGGATATGTAACTGACTCATCTTTAACTAGTAATTATCGTCCTTTTATGTTATAGAAATTGAAGAGTTTTGGTCTCAGTGATATGTATAATGTACAGTGATCCAAGGAACTTATATTGTGGAGTGTGGAGCAGCATCCTGTGATCCATTCGGTTAACGTAATCACGTGTTTGTTTTACTCACAAAAATAATGTATTTTTCTTTTCTATAGTTACCAAGAACATTAATCATATAGACATTTTTCTTAAAGAATTTTTATTTGGCCAAAGGTGACTTTAATCAGACATTTTTGTGTGTACTAACATTTGTTCTTGAGTGACTATGTTTTAGAGTTAATTCCTCAAATTGTCACTCAACTTGTAGAAATATCTCATTAAAGTAACTATTGAATTTTTTTGGACAATATTGTCATTCAACTTGTAGAAACATCCCACTAAAGTAACTTTTGAATTTTTTTGGACAATATTGTCACTGAACTATACATATATTTCCAACAAGGTGAAAACTAACGAAAAAGTTAAATTTTTAACGGAAGTTTATTCATATGTATTTTAAGCTATAATTCTAGATCAATTACCCATTAATTATGTAAATTTTATTTAATCCATTTCAGATGTGTTTTTAATAAAATAAATTATATTTATGTAATTAGAGAAAAATAATGGTGCAATCTTTCGTTAAAAAGTGATACATGTATCTTTTATTTTAATGAAAGCTTATACATTTATCATTTTAGTTTTTTTTTGGTTTAAAATTCAAATTAATTATAAAATTTATCGTAAAGATGTGCAAAGACAATTTAAGGAATCAACTCTATGTTTTACTTTTCTAAAAATATAGCAAGTGATAATTTTTTTTCTTAAGTCGTAAGTCAAGTGATCTTCAAAATAATATCCTCTATTTAAGGATTATTATTTTGATCCATTGATTGAAATATATGTGCCAAAATATAAACACCTATCAAATAATTGACAAAAACTGTACCATTATGACTTTTGGGCATGACAACATTTCAATGATTTTAAACTTAATTCAAAAGTTTGGACAACTGATACCTCTTCTTTCCCAAAAGTTTTGGAGACAAATTGATGTGATTAGATTACATATAAAATTGGATAAGTAGCTTGCCCCTCTATTCAGAAAAGTAATTTAAAGAATAAAAAATAAATATTAAAATAAAAAGGTTCAATCAATTTCCTAAATACGTGGAGAAAGTCCAATCTCATCCATTTACGAGTACTATTTGGAGATAATTCCACTTTTATTCCCTCAGTTATTGGTGAATTTAGTCCGTATGAAATTTGGTTAAGCATATTTAATCTGTAATTAATTAAAAGTGAGTTTTTGATCCCCATGTATAAGAAAAATGTATATTTAGATCATAATAACCTTAAATATGGAAAACATTATAAAATTACATTATACATATAACTTCTAATTAATTAAAGGTGAATTTTTTTATCATTATATGTAGGAAAATATGTATCTTTAGATCATATTACCATCAAATATGAAATAAATATACAAATTTAACAGAATACATTAATAATTGAATAATTTGACATTATAAGATATAGGCATTTTAGACAAAATCCAAAGGAATTAAAGTTAGTAAAAAAAAATTAAACAATAATATAAACATATGTGTTTATCAAAAGATAGATGATTCACCAATAAATGTTACTTATATAATATAGTGGAGTCATAAGTACTCTTTCATTCTTAATCAAAAGTCTCGTGTTTGAGCTTTGATTATAAAATCACCTCTACTAAATATCACTTTATTCTTAATGTGTGACTTTCCAACAAGAATCTAAATCTAATCAAGTATCAAATGTAAATATACGACACCAATTAAAAAGAGGTATATTTCTCCATTAAAATAAAAATAAATGTTAGGTCAAAAGTAAAAGTTCCTACAGTCTCAAAAATGGTTGAAAATTGAGGAACAAAAGTAATGGAGAGAAAGGAGCATTAGAGAGCTAGGACCAACTGATTGTGACGGGCGGATAAAACTCCTCCATTCTTAATTAGAATTTTTGAATTCAAATTCAAATATGAAAAAATTATGTTAAAATCATTTTTTTCTTAAGTAGATTTTACATAACACAAATTTAAATTAATCAAAACTAAATATAAATATGAAACACTAAATGAAAAAATAAAAAAATAAAAAAAAGACCAGCAGCCACCTACCACAAAAATTATCAAGGTGTGAAGTACAAGGACAGTCTTTGGTTCTACAGTAAAAAGTTGTTAACCACTTTTTCTTTTCTTTTCTTATTGAGCACTATGTTCACTGCTTTTCCTCATTCCGACATGAATTCAAATTAATCTTGTTAATAAATTTTGAGCATTGAAATTGAAGAAGATATCCAAAAATTGAAAAATAAAATAAAATACTAATTCATGTATTATTATCTATTTGTACAATAATATTAATTTATTGTTTGCAAATTTTCATATTTTCATTCATCATAATTTTTTAATTACAATTCCTACACTAGACTGCAAACCAATAATTTCCTACGAATTATTTAGTTGGGTATATAAAAATAGTACTAAATGTGATACATTAGTAACGAGGATTAGTTTATATTATGGTTATTTCTTATTTACTATTTAATTTGATGTATTCAATGATACTTATATTTTTAATCATATTTATCCATGTATTAATAACTTTGATGTTGCTAATATCATTAATACTAAATAAGAATTTTCTCTATTACAATCTACCAAACTATTCTTTAGAAGTTCTCAATCCTTTATGGTGGGTTGAAGGTTCTTTCGATCGATTTTCAGTAAATAAATGTATTTTCAATCGTTAAATGTGAATTGACGATTCTTTCAGTCGATTTTCTAGAAATAAATGTTTTCGATTGATGATTATAATTATGACACGACAATGATGTGCATATGGCGTGTCATTTAGCCAATGTCAAATTAAATTAGACGTTTAATTGAGCTAGAAGAAGACAAAAAGTTTCTCAAAAATATCCGAGCATGTAATAATATCTTTATGTTTACATTTTTTAAAGTTAAGCTCGCTAAATAAATGAGATTTTTTTTAAAAAAAAATAAAATAAATTACACATTTAAAAAACAAGGACAAATAATTTCGATCTTTTATAAATTGATCTCACGTGAACACAAAATTTACCGCATCGGTTGATGCATGCACCATTTTAAAAGGTCAAGTGTTCAAATCCTCTCCCCTTATTAGTGTCTTTAGATTATTTCTTGTGAACTTTTTAATATATAAAATCAACCCTCAAATCTTATTAAATTTAAATCAAAATAAAAAATCTCATGTGATAATAATTCAAGTTACTTAAGTTGTACTTCTTTTATGCAACCATGAACTGACAATAGAATGTCTAAACTCCGAGAAGCAAACTTATAAGAGAAAGTCATGGACAAAATCAGATAAATAATCGATAACATCCTGTCTATTGGTATAAATTCGTAAAAAAAATAGATGAAACTCTATATGCATAATAATGTATATCTAATTAATTTTTGATAGTTCAGCTTCGCAACTTTAGATGATTTTCAATTATATTGAAATCGACAAACAAGTTATCGTATGAGGATCCATATTCATACTTTACATAAACTTGTAGTATCTTATTTCATGTATAATTACTCACTCAAATATTTTCTGAGATATCATTATTGGTTTACGAATTATATACTACTTGACTCAGCATACACGTAACACGTGCAACACATGTGCTGAGAAACTACTATATTAATAACTCTGATATTGCTAATATCATGGATCGATCTGGATTAATTACACACCTTATAATACCAAATAGGATTTTTCTTTAATATGTTTTATCAAACGACCCTTTAAAAATTCTCAATTGTTTACAATTAATTGAAGGTTCTTTTAGTCGATTTTTAGGAAATAAGTGTATTCTCAATTCTTTACGGTGGATTGAAGGTTCTTTCGATCGATTTTCAGGAAATAAGTGTGTTCTCAATCTTTTACGAATTGAAGGCTCCTTCGGTTGATTTTTCTGGAAATTAGTGTGTTCGGCTGATGAACACAATTACTGCACGACAAGTGACGTGGATACGGCGTCTAACTTGATGACATGACACAACAAGACAAGTGACGTGGATACGTTATCCACTCGAATGACACAACACGACACGACGCGAAAAGTGACATCGATACGATGTCCAACTTGAATGACACGCCATACGAGCAATGCCAAATGCAAGGTAAAAATGAGTGGATTGATGATTTTTTGGGTCATTTTTTTTTAAATTAGTGCTTTCAGTTGTCGATTATCGATTGTTGGTCATCGATTGTCTTTTGTCGGTTGATAAATATAATCATGACACGATAAGTGATGTGGATATGTCGTGCAAAATTAAACTGGTGGTTCTAATTAAGCCAGAAGAAGACAAAAAAAAACTCAAAAATATTCAAACATGTAATAGTATCTTTGCATTTACATCTTTTAAAGTTAAGCTCGCTAAATAAATGAGATTTTTCAAAAAAAAAAAATAATCAAAAAATTACATACTTAAAGAACAAAAACAAATATATTTCGACCTCTTAAAAATTGATCTCATGTGAACACAATTTTTGCCGCACTAGTTGATGCGTGCATCATTTTAAAAGATCAACTGTTCAGATTCTCTTTTCTTATTAGTGTCTTTAGATTTTTATTTTTATTTTTTTGAATTTTTAATATATAAAATTGACCATCGGATCATATTAATTTAAATTTAAAATAAAAATCTCATGTGATAATAATTCATGTTACTACATTTGTACTTCTTTTATGCAACCATGAACTGATAATAGAATGTCTAAACTTTGAGAAACAAACTTATAAGAGAAAGACATGAACAAAATCAGGTAAACAATCGATGTCACTCCGTCTAGTGGTATAAATTCGCCAAAAAAATCGATGAAACTCTATATACACAATGATGTATATCTAATTAAATTTTGATAGTTCATCTCGTAACTTATTGTATGACTTTATATGCAGATTATTGTATGAGGATCCACAATCACAATTCACATAAGGATCCACAACCACAATTCACATAAACATGTATCTTATTTCATGTATAATTACTTAATTATTTTTTAAAATATTATTATTAGTTTACAAATTATATACTACTTGATTCGACATAAACGTGCAACACACATGCCAAGAAACTAGTATATTAATAAGTTCAATATTTCTAATATCATGGATCGATATGTATTAATTATACACCTTATAATACTAAATAGGAATTTTCTTTGATACGTTCACTAAATAACCCTTAAAAGTTCTCAATACTTTACAATGGGTTGAAAGTTCTTTCAATCAAATTTTGAGGACATAAGTATGTTTTTAATCTTTTATATTGGATTGAAGGTCCTTACGATCGATTTTCAAGAAATAAGTGTGTTCTCATTTCCTTATGGATTGAAGGCTTTTTTGGTCGAATGTTCTAAAAATTAATGTGTTCGGCCGCTGAACACAATTACGACATGACAAGTGACGTGGATATGGCGTGTCATTCAAGTTGGACATGTCATTCATGTGAAGAATTTTTGAGTTTCATTAGGCGTGAAAGAGAAATGAAAATTTGAACAAAGCTCTTTTCTATAGGATTTTTATCTATTGTCGATTAAAGAGAGAAAATGTTTGTGCTTATACATAGAAGAACATCCCTAGCTCGTAAAGGAGGAGAAGAAAACAAACCTCGCATCATTATTATACTCGACTTCGACAAATGATTTGATTGTCTGATAATCTTTTTGAACCAGTAAAATCTCTTTAATATTAATTTCGTGGATTGCAAATTTCATGTCTTCATTCCAAGAAGACACATGGTATCCCTACTCCAATAACAAGTATATTCATTCCATCACGAGACGAAATAATCAAATACCTCACATGCAATAAGGAGATTAAATTCATTAAAACCACAAAGTAAATTCCGTGGACTCAGATAATTAATTAAACTGCTTTCCAATTATTTCGTATATTATGGACTACAACAACATACTCAATGTAACCCGTGAGATCCACATGCCTTAGAGATAGAGAGACTATTCCCAAATACCTCGTATATTATGGACTATGATGTACTATTTGAAACTAAAGATAATAACAATGAACGCTTCACTTTTCATAAATTTAAATTAGTCAAATCCAAAATAAATATCGAATACTGTGAAAAATAAAATACAACAAATTTTGGGGCAAAAATACAAAAATTCACTCACCTTTATCCACCGACGATTATATAAAATCCAGTAGTATCCCAGGTCATTGCCAGTCCAAAAAGAGGGAAAACAGAGGGACTCTTTTTGGAAAGTGAAAAGTAGTTGAATCTCGCCGTCATCGGACCGATTCTCCCTCCACCGGCACCGCCATCGCCACCGCCAATCGCCGCCGTTGAACAAGATGTCGTCGGGAAGATACATGGCTTACTCACCATCTCCATCAGCTCCTCAATCTCCTCATATCGTCGCCGGTCTTCGCTCTGCTTCATCAGCTATCGCCGAGCAGGAGAAGTTCGTTTGCTCCTTTGTTCATCATATTCGTTGTTTGTTTGAAGTTTTCGTATTTGTAGATCGTGCTGAAATTGGCTAGGTTACTTATATCCGATCTTCAGTTTTTTTTTTTTTTTTTTTTTTTGAGATCTTTACACGAATAGCCGAGCTGATTTACTGTTTACTTTTTTTTAGCTGATATACTTAAATTTATGCGATCATACGTATGTTATATATGAATTATACATATATTATACATGTGCCAGCTATTTTTAGTTTAATCAGTTCCATAGACGGCTATTTACTTTGCCTCCCTTCGTCTGTTGCTTTAATTTAGCTTTGTGGTTGTGATTTTGTGACTTGATTTCCCTTCTTTTTTTCAACGATTTGTAGTTTTTTTTTTCTTCCGAAAATGAAAGATCTGGTTTAATTTAACTGTTTTTTTTTATACTTAGTTCAAAGTATTAGTTTAAGGTTCAATGAACTCTGCGGCAATTCTAAACAGTTAGATTGTTTGGAACTGCGGCAGAGTTTATAGGAGCAAAGAAACCAACTTTTTTGAAGCAGCAGATCGGAATAAAAGTATTTGAATTGACAAAATGTTTTGAATGAAAAGGAAATAGTAATAACCAAATTCCAATAGGAGCAATAAAAAAAACTTCTTGGAGGAACAAACCTAATTAAAGTATTTGAATTGATCCAAGGAATTCGTATTGCCAGTCAGGATTGGCTATATGAATTCCTTGCATCGATTCAAATGCTATAATTAGGTTTGTTCATCCGAAAGTTGGTTTTCTTTGCTCCTATGGGAAGCTGATTGTTACTCTTTCTTCTTCCTTCAGAACATTTTGTCAATTAAAATACTTTCATTCAGTCTGCTGCTTCAAAAAAGTTGGTTTCTTTGCTCCTTTCGGATTTTGATTGTTACTATTTCCTCTTTCTTCAGAACATTTGTCAATCAAATACTTTTATTAAGTCTGTTGATTCAAAAATCTGGTTTCCTTGCTCCTATAGGATGTTAACTGTTACTATTATTGTTCCCCTGATTGATCAAAGTGGATCCGGGATTTTAAGTTGGGGGGGTATGCACTGTGGAGTACCACTGCTACTTTGTGATGGCCGATGCAACTTTTGGTATAGCTGTTGCACTCACTGAACAAATACTGCAACTCTGTCCTTTCGATTTGCATTTTGGTTCTATCTCACTGAAATCGACAGTTTGTTTTTTGCGTATTCTAGTGCATCTTTATGTGATAGACCTAACAAGGAGACCTTGTTGCACTATGTACATTGTTTTTCTTTCAATCTTCAGAAAACTTACAATAGCACAAACAAAATACTTTGGACTATCAACCTTGGAACAACCGTTATTTGATAGAGATACTGATGATTTTCTTCGTGTGTGTACCTAGATCATAAATTGTTGCGAGTGTTTAATTTGTCAATGTGTTTTAACAGGTATCTCTCAGAGTTACTTGTGGAACGCAACAAACTCAGCCCATTTGTGCCCGTCCTTCCTCATTGCTATCGATTACTGAATCAGGGTGAGTAGGAAGTTGAATTTTGATTAGTTCAGCCATTTGTTCTTCTGATATCAAAAGTAATTTTTATTGCTTAACACGAGACAAGTCAAAGATAAGAGAATGAGGTTGAAAAATATTTTAAGTTAATGGGCACATCCTCTTCAGCATAATGAAGATGATAAATCCATTGTATGGTTCTGTTTTTGCTAGTTGGGTGAAAGTTCATCTGATATCAAAAGTAATTTTTATTGCTTAACACGAGACAAGTCAAAGATAAGAGAATGAGGTTGAAAAATATTTTAAGTTAATGGGCACATCCTCTTCAGCATAATGAAGATGATAAATCCATTGTATGGTTCTGTTTTTGCTAGTTGGGTGAAAGTTCAGATCAAGTTTGGGAGGTGGCAGGTATCCCGTGGAATTAGTCGTGGTGCGCGCAAGCTGGCCCGGACACCACGGTTATCAAAAAAAGTTTGGGTCTTCCATGTAAAGTTGGTCATCACTTTTTTCTGGATGACTCCCAACTCTACTTGTATATTCCATGAATGTCTTTTTGTTATTCATGTTTAGCTATATAATTGGCCCATGAAACAAGTATTAGTACCTCTAGGTTCCTTCTTCTATGATCAGCTGTGGATTTTCTTCTATGCTCATAAATTTGTTGGAACCACTCACTAGCAAGAAGGAGAAGAGGTTGAGAGAGTAATGGTATTGAATCCATGTTTATTTCCTATATGTTGGAAATAAACACTTCATTGTCCCATTCCAGTTCCAAGAAAAAAAAAGAAGATAAAACAACTTCATTATCCCCTGTATCCTATAAATAGTTTTTTTTTTTTTATGTGTGTTCACACATCTGCATAAAAACACATATCCTTGTGAGCCTCTTAAGTTTTAGATGAAAGGTGTCAGTGAAATCATTTTTTGGCCAGATCGTGGAAAGTTTGTTGATAGTGTGCAATGCAAAAGCCCCAGCTTATCCGTAGCCTATCATATATTCATACCCATACCGGGAACTGGAAGTTTTCAAGTACTATTTAGTGTTGTAGCCTGTAATGATCTAGAATAGAAGGAAAACATGCTTCTGCCTCCCACTGACTGTCAAGAGGAATTGATGACAAGGAAAATGAATACTTGATGTGACTGACTGCCCAACACTAGTAGTATACAAGATTATGATGAGGACTACGGAGTTGATCCTTGAAATATAAGAAGCATGATGTACATTTTGCGAAGCTTGTATTGTGTATTAAGGGGAGGGTTGAACTGTTGTGTGATGAGCAATAGCATTCAAGTTTGAGTTGTGGACCTGCATTTTGGGATATCTCAATATCATAGTAAGAGGTCATACTGGGCATGCTGTTCCTCTTGTAAATGTATTTGGAAATGGTGTATTGCATGGCCAAGGACATGTCAGAGCTATAAGGGAATTCTTTTCTTTTCATACGACTTCTAAAAGTATCTTGGAAATATTGGAGGATATGTCCAAAGACAAGTTGGACCTTTAAGGAGTAACTTCCTTTTTAATTACGACTAACAAACCAGGACTGTCCTAACTTATATCTGATTTTTTGCTGTTGTCTGCTTAAATTCTCTCCTTCAATTAGGTTAAACCTCCTCCTCCTTTCACCTTCTTGTCGTCATCTTCGGGACTTCTTTTTATAAAAAAACAATGTTAAATGGCAGAGATTTTATTTGTTATAGAGAAGATTGTATATATCTTGATATCGATGTTTGGCATCTTCACCTGAAAAAAGGTGCCTTAAAGTGCCTGTATTAATCGACAGGTCTTGTTTCCTCTCTAATTGTACCTTTGCTTCTTAGATTTTCTGCCCCATGCTTCCCATCTTTACTGTTCCTCATGGTTTATCCATTCATCCGCAAATTAGGAATCTTAGGAGTCTCTTTCTGTCCATAACATTTGAACTTTGCTTTAACGAATAATTTTTTTTCTTTAAAATCCGTGAGATAACTAACCTATGAAGGTTCCGTCTTCTTGTCCATATTGTGGTGGCTGCTAACTGATTTATTAACCACTGCTAACTGGTACGTCTTATTCTTGGAAATTGACCTTTTTGAAGCAGAACTTTTGCGTGTAACTACACTGTTGGGGAATGCATCAGTTTTAGATCAAAATGGGCTTGAACATGCTAGCCCCCTGGCTTCAGGAGGAATGTATTCAAATGGAGGAGCTAATGTGGACAGATGGGCATCACCATTTCAATCAGAAGTATGGATACTAACTATTAACATAACCTCTTTTAGATCTAATTTCTTATGTTTGAAAAGCTTTACTGACAAAAGTTTTTAATTTCCATGCTAACTTGATTTCTTCTTAAGTGTTTTAACTTCAATCTCCAGTTGTCTTGTGACAGGTAGTTGAAGCTAACTACAGCAAGATTGATATTTAGTTTAAGCTGAGCATCTGATTTAGAATTTTACTTTTTTACTAGGTGTCATACTGTACTGATATACTGACTGCCAGCTAAATTTTACGATGACAACTAGATGTCTATGACATCACAAGAGCATCTCCTTTTATGTAGATTCAAATAATTTTCTCAGTAGAATGTGAGGGGCTTGTTCCGCAGAATTCTGCTAACACATATGGGATGCGATCTAGATGTCTATGAGACTATTTGACAATGAGATCTAGATGACTCCACAGGAGCATCTCCGTACCTTCAGTTCTGCCAACGCTTATGGGATGCTTTGATCCATTCTGAAATACCGGAAATTGAAAATCATGACCACGTTATTTCCAAATTTATCAGTCATCAAGATCTGTTATGTTTTTAAGGGTGTTGGTATATGTCTATCTTCTTTCTGTAAATGTTGCATTTGTGATTTGTTGCTTATTGTCTTTATTCGTTTTAACTTTTGTAGATCTGGTGTGTGCTTTCTTATTCCTCTTGTAGTCTTGGATTTGGAATGTCTTAAATGTTCTGAATCACAAGGAGGTTCAGGGTTAGTTACCTCACAAAAAGGAGGTTTTTCGGGTTTATCTATAGTCTAGTACAAAAGAGAGAGCAGAAGGTGGGGATTTTCCTGTTTAACCAGTTTTGTGGTAATCATATCCAGATATCAGGTTTAATGCACTCACCGTCGACTCAAAACTGGCTTAATACTCAAAGTAACTCATCAGGCATCAGTGTGAAGCGAACACTCAGAATTGACATACCGGTGGATCAATATCCTAGTGTATGGACTAATCTATTTTTTCATTCTGTTATTCATGCTTTGGCTGCATTATCTTGACGTGTGTTTTAGTTACATTTGCAGTACAATTTTGTGGGCCGCCTCCTGGGCCCTAGAGGGAACTCTCTAAAGCGAGTGGAAGCTACTACTGAATGCCGAGTTCTGATAAGAGGACGCGGAAGCATCAAAGATCCAGTAAAGGTAATATTATGAACTGATGTAATCATGTAATATTTTAGAGCCCATGAAGTAAGCATGAGAGACAACCTTTCCTTACTTCTATTTTTCCTCCCAGATCCATTCTCAATTGATTTTTTTGCCAGCTGTGGTAATAATTGAAACTACCTGTTTACTTTTTTGGCCATTAATTAATAGCTTGAAGCTCCTTGTAAGACTATCTTCTTCTAGTATGTTTGTGTTGCTTATGTAGGTCTCTGTTCCAGTCTGTTTCTATTGGTTGATAATATAGTTCTTAATAAATTTAGAGTCAAGTTTCCGTTCCTATTTTAGTTGATTCATCTGTGATATTAAGGTTGACCTTTGCCTCCATAGATTAGTTGATGTATCAAGAGTACTTTTTTTGGTAGAGGTCAAATTTTGATTCCATTCTATAGAATCGTTGGTAACTCTTGTTAGTGGCATTGGATAGTCTGAGGTGGTGCTCAGGTTGTAATTTGTACAATTTTGCCATGTGGAATCATCTTTCTCAAACATGTAATGTAAGAATTTACTTTGTCATTTGAAGGAAGAAATGATGAGAGGCAAACCGGGGTATGAGCACCTGAATGAGCCTCTTCATGTTATTGTGGAAGCTGAACTGCCAGTGGAGATCATTGATGCTCGGCTATTGCAAGCACGTGAGATATTGGAAGATCTGCTCAAGCCCATGGTAAATTCAACATAGATTGCAATTTGTCATTTTTTGTCCAGTATCACACACTTTCAAGGTGGAGAGTTGATCCATCTTCCTCCAAACGCAGGATGAGTCTCAGGATTTCTATAAAAAACAGCAGCTACGTGAACTTGCAATGCTGAATGGTACTCTTCGTGAAGAAGGTTCTCAAATGTCTGGTTCTGTTTCCCCCTTCCACAACAGTCTTGGGATGAAGAGGGCTAAAACCAGAGTGTGATCATACCTTATCTAGTGGATTTGGAGCTTGTGCATTGATACACACCACTAACCAGCAGGTCCTATGCAACAGGTGTTGCTATAAAGTCAGATGCCTCGCACTGCCATCGGGGCACTGGTGCTGTTCTGTGCCAGTTCTAACTTGTCTCTATAATGATATGAAGTGTGTTTATGTTCTGGTTGGGGAAGATTAAGTAACAGTAAGCTGTAGTAGTGGACCGCGTTAGAGGTTTGCTTGATGTCGCCAGGTGGTTTGTCCAGAGCAGTCTTGTCTTACCAACGTCATTGTATTATTCCATTAATTTCTAGTTTGTGATTTGATGGTGTGGGAATGCCTGTAATGCTAGCGAGGCGTGTCTGTACTGAAAAAAAAAAAGGAAAAAAAAAAAAAGAAAGAGAGAAGGTGAAGTGAAGATCTATGTTTACTGTGTCTATGTAGTTGGTCATGCTCTCCTTTGGAACATTATCTAGTATTTTAGGAGAGTTTTCTTCTTAATCTTGTGGACATCTAAGCACTTGACACCATTTATTTGATGGTTGGAGCTAAGTTTCTGCTTTGTATACGTTGTTGGTTGTATTTGGAATTAGCCCAAAATTATTCTTTAAATATAGGCTGAAGCAATTTTAGTCCTGCAAAATTCGCCATAAGTGCCTCACTTAAGTGAGGGTCTTTCGGGAACAGTCTCACTACCTCCCCAAAAGTGCGTGTACTCTATCTTTCTCGTACCTCACTCATTAGATTTCACTGGGTGAGACTTTCCGACCAAAAATAACAAAGCTCCCTGTCCTTTCTTTTTCTTTCTCTCCCCTTTTCCTCCCTTTTATCTTTGCCACCAGCAATCCCAGGGTAAACAGTAGAAAATGAGTCGACAAGATGCCAAAAGATGAAACTGAAAAGACTGAAAGTTAAAAAGAATGGGAAAGGAATATGAGAGGAGGAAAAAAAAAGGAGGAATATGAAACTCTGTACTTGTTTCTACGGCAAATGCAGTAAATTAAAGTAATTATGAAAAAGAAAATATAACAATGAAAAAAACATATTAATTAATAATGAAAACATTATAAAGTATTTAGAAAAAAGAACACTAACAACAACAAAATAATTCGATAACTAAAACACAATACACAACCGATATCAAAAATTTAAAAACTACATGTATAATGCCACCAACAGACCAAAGAGATCAAAAGTACATATTTTAATTATTTGAATATATCATCTCAAAATCATAATTTCTAATCCGATGCGAAAAGGAAAAACTAAAAAGTCCAAAATAAAGAGGCAAAATGGAAAAGGGGAAAAAGGCTATTAAAAACACGTGCATGGCATGAGGTGTCCACCGCCTACAGGAGACTCTTCCTTTTCCAAATAGAAAAAGAAGGAAAAATAAATAAACCCCTTTATATATTACTCCATAGTCCATAGATTACGTAATTATTATATTTACCCTTCAAAATTCCATACTTTATATTCAGCTCCCAAAATTCTTATTTTGCAGTCTCCTACAAAAACTCTTTTCTCTATCTCTCCCTCAAAAAAAGGTTGGTAACCCTACCGATTCCTCAGCCTTTTCAAATCTATCATTAGTTATATACCATGTTGTTTTAATTTGATGTTTTTATGGTTACATGTTTTGTTTGTTTGTTCCTTTTTTTTTTGTTAATCTTTTTGTGGATTTATATGGTGGTTTGCTGAAATGTTTTTTTTTTTTTTTTTTTTTTTTTTGCGTGTGTGTTCATGTGAATAAAGTATTTGTTGTTATTTTTTTTTTAATCTGTTTTGTTAATTTTTACGGATTTGAGCGGCGTGATGAGAAGAGAATTCATAAAGATGATATCGTTTAGTTTTTGTATAGAGACGTAGTAGTAGTAGTAGTTGGGGGCTGAGGCAGGAGCTAGGTAGGGTCAAGGGGTTGTTTGGTGGAAAATTATACTGTTTATATATGGTTAAAAATGTTTTTATGTGTATATATATTAGATGTCGAACCCTTTTGACTTATTCGTGTGTTTATTGTTTTTATGTTTTAAACTTCTTAGTGAAAATTCTGGCTTCGACTACTAGTAGTAGTAGTTAGTTGATTGTAAATTTTGAAGAATTGATGTACTGAAATTTTTTGAAAAAAGCTTAATTTTTTAAGCTTTCTTCATGACATAAATTGAAAAGGAGCTTTTTTTCTTCTTTTTTGTTTTGTTTTGTGGAGTCCTTGGATGAAATTGGATTCTTGTTTTGGCTTAATATGCATTATCAGGGCCGCAGGGGCAGAGCCAGGTAGGGTAAGGGGTTCATTCGAGCCCCGTTTCTTGTATATACAAGTAAGGACGGAGCCAGGTAGAGCCGAGGGGTTTATCCGAATTAGCGAAAAATTACATTGTTTATATATGGTTAATTTTTTTTAATGTATATATAGTAATGTTGCTGGATTATACTGGATAATACTACAATATTGTGAACTCATGACTTAGTGAAAATCTTTGCTCCTCCACTGTATACAAGGTTAAAAGTTATTTTGTTATGTATATATCGTAGATGTTGAACCCCCTTGCTTCTTCTTTGTCTATCTGCTTCTTCATATTGTTGAATCCCTTTAATGAAAATTTTGGCTTCGCCAGCATTGGTTGTGTTAACTGTCTAGAAATTTTGGGAGGAAGAGCTTGTGGTGAAGTCAAGGAAAACCATAAACACTAGGATGTAATGGTTTCCCTTGTTTTTGGTGTTAATGGTGGTACTTTGACGCCATTAGTTATATTAATTTATTTGATTTCCCGTTCCAAACTTCTGATCATTCTCTAAGATAGAGACTGGGATGTGATGATTTCTGTTGTTATTGATGTTTTTGTAGTATTATTTTGAGACCATTGATTATGGTTAAAATCCTTTCTTTAGGGAGGGGAGAGTGTGTTACCGGGAAGGGCAAAAGGGCAGCCCGGTGCACTGAGCTCCCGCTATTACATTGATCTGGAACTTCATTCTCTGCCATCTTGTCTGAGATTACCAATATAATGTAATATTTCTTGCCTGCTCTCCCTCTGCACTCCCTGGAGAACCACCGGGAAGGGCAAAAGGGCAGCCCAGTGCACTAAGCTCCCGCTGTGTGCAGGGTCTGGGGAATGACCGAACCACAAGGGGTTATTGTACACAGCCTAACCTTGCATTTCTGCAAGAGGCTATTTCCGCGGCTTGAACCCGTGACCTCTAGGTCACATGGCAGTAACTTTACCACCGGGAAGGAAAGCCCATATTCTCTTTAATACTGTGTATAGTTACAACTCCTATGTAAATACTTTGTAGCAGTTTGCTGCTCCTTAATACAATAGTTTTACCCCCCAAAAAGTGTCTATAGTTATCAATGTTATCAAAAGCAGAAAGCGCAAAAAAGCTCTAAGGTCTGTTGGGGCTTAAAGCGCAAATCGCAAATAAAAGCGTGGGTTTTAATGACAAAAGGCTCAAAGGGAGAAAAAGTACAAATATTACTTAATATTTAGTCTAAAACTAATAATTATAATTTATAAGCATGAACTACAAATATATGAACAAAGAAATTGAAAAACAATTACGATAAAGTGAAATATCAATAATTTAGTGTCGCCTCTTCAGAAGAGACTCATTGGCAAGGAAAAGTATGCCTTAGAAACTTGATGACGACAGTGAAGCGCTCATAAAGCGAAGCGAAGCGCTCAACACATTTTGAGCCTCGCTTTAGGGCTTAAGCGCCTTTGATAACACTGATAGTTACAACTTCTGTGGAATTACTTCTGAAGTGTAATCATCTTTCTCAAAATTTTGCTAATATTCTTGTTATCATTATTGATTTAGATTTCTTTTTGCAGTGAGTAGTCGATCTCAAATTCGTTATGGCTTCAAAGAGGATTCAGAAGGAACTGAAGGACTTGCAGAAAGACCCCCCTGCTTCTTGCAGTGCAGGTATATATGAATGTGTGACTTGTGCTGCTTAATGCCTCTTTATTACCATGTTATAGATGTTCCCTCTAGGTTTCCTGTTCCTTAAGAGCTTGTCTTTTCTCCACATCTGCAGCTTGAATATGTGTTGAAATTTATTTGAGATACATCAGATATGTGCTGGGAAATAATCTGATATCTTTTCCCTTACCCTCCGATTTATAGTCATTACTTTCTGTTCATTTGGTCCTCTTCTCCTTTGTTCCCCCTCCCCCCCCCCCCCCCCCCCTTCTCTAATTTAGCTGTGGGTTGGTTAGGATTGATAGAGTAACAGGTGACAATTTTTTTTTTTGCTCTGTTAATATTTTGTTAGACATGTCTGCACTTGCTCTAGAATTTGTGAAAATTGTATAATTTTAACTTTGATACCGTCTTAGACTGAAAAATATTTTGCAACCTTTCTTGCAGGTCCTGTTGGTGAGGATATGTTCCATTGGCAAGCAACCATAATGGGTCCATCTGACAGCCCGTTTTGTGGGGGTGTTTTCCTTGTGTCTATCCATTTCCCCCCAGATTATCCCTTCAAGCCCCCAAAGGTAGATTTAAATTCTTACAAAATATTATGTAGAAAGATTTGGTCTTTTGCGGATTGTCTCTTTTTTCGTAAAATTTATCTTACTCCTATTTCCAACATTCCTTACCTTAGCAATTCTGTTTCTCCAATGGACTCAAAACTATTTAATGCAGGAATTTTCAGTAGATTAAACCTGATCTCCAATGATTTGCCTTACATACTTGTTGCTTGATATCCTTTGCTTGAGTCGAGAGTCTATTGGAAACCTATCTACCTCGACAAGGTAGGGTTAAGGCTGCGACCCCACCACCCTCCCCAGATCCCACTTGTGGGATTACACATGGGCTTTGTTGGTGGTGGTGTTGTGTATTAGGTCTGATGATAACGAATGTCTTCCAATATTTTCTGTGATGGTAACTAAGTAAGCTTCACTCATATTCCCTAATAAAGTATAAAAGAGAACATTATGCTTTTTTTGGTAGCTTCCTCTATGAGTTCTCACCATACCACATTCCAGTAAGCAGTAGGAAATGATCCTGCACCATGATATCCGTACACAAACTTTGCGATGGAGGGCTACACTGGTAAAAAAATGTTAAAACCAGGTAACACTGAAATGTAGTACTTCAAGCAATCTAGCGTTGTTTGAGGAGATGTTAAATCCTGCATCTACATTCCTAGACAACCATTGACCTTGTTCAATCTCTTGTGTTCTTGGAGCTAAGTATGGATGTTGGCCATTCTTTTATTTGCCCTTGATGTGTTTCCTGTAGTCCTTGCTTTAATGTTTTATAACCGAGAACTCATTCTGTCAGCTTCCCTGGAATGTCCAAGGACATATGTGAAAGTGCTTGTTTTTGCTACTTTGTTGTGTTACATGTAAATACCAGCAAAAAGCCAGCTTTCTTGTGTTTCATCATTCTTAATTTGTTGCAAGGCCCTGCTTTCAATGAGTGGATTTTCAATTTTTACTCTTCTGTAAATTCTGTAGGTTGCCTTCAAAACCAAAGTCTTCCACCCGAACATCAACAGTAATGGTAGTATTTGTCTTGATATCCTTAAGGAACAATGGAGCCCCGCCCTTACTGTATCCAAGGTAAACTATATCATACTTGGCTCTTTAAAGCTTTCGCTTTATGCATACATTTTGGTGACTATTATACTGGGAAATCGCAGGTGCTTCTTTCCATTTGCTCATTGCTTACTGATCCAAATCCAGATGATCCTTTAGTCCCGGAGATTGCGCACATGTACAAGACGGATAGAGTGAAGTATGAGAGTACTGCTAGATCATGGACCCAGAAATACGCCATGGGTTGACCACATTTGGTTCTTCTTCGATGAATACCATCGGGCCTTTATGCTATAGTAGTAAATAAAAATAGGCAATGGTGCACAATTTTCTGATATTGGTGTTTTTTGTTTTCTGGTATTTTGTCCTTGTGTTTGACTGGTTAAATATTTTTATTCAGTTTGATTTGTCTGGTAATAGTGAATCATTGCACACATAATTTGGTTCAGACTTGACGATTATCATAGCTTAGTTTCTCGTTTTAAATAAAAAATAAATAAATTATTACTCCCATGTAGATTTGTAGTTCACCTCATGGTAGTGAAAAAGTGTAATAGGACAGCATGCGTTACGCCATGTTAATTTTGATTTAGGGATGGCAATGGTGTGGGGCGGGTTTAAGGCGGGGGCGGGGCGGGGCAGGTTGAAGTAACTTTTTTAAAAACTAATGCGGGGGGTTGCGGGTTTAAATTTAATCTTGATTTTTTACATGTTATAAGAATGACTTTTGGGTCTTTCTTAACCTTCAACCTCTGTTTCTCAACTCAAAAAGTGAACAAATTTTCTATGTTCGATCAATTTTTTTTTATTTTTTTGAGAACTGAAGCAGTTAGAGCAAACTGTTGCAGCGAATCAAAATTGAAAAATCTATAGAAAAAATGAACCAAAAGGGTGTTTTTTGGGCACATTCAATCACTTTTCTGTGTTTCAAAATCTACATATATACAATACCTACAAATACAGAATATGAAAGTGTTTTTAATAAAGCAAGTAAATAGATTGGTATGTAGGGGTGGGCATAAAAACCGGAGAACCGAAAAATCGTACCGAACCGAATTAGTTCGGTTCTTCGGTTCGGTTTCGGTGTTTTTTTTCGGTAGTTCGGTTCTTCGGTTCGGTGTTCGGTTTAGGGGTAACGCCGAAGAACCGAACTTTTATTAAATTTTTTTTTTTTTTTAATTTTCATTTAGCTCATGTTTTCCCAAAACTTTTCAAGACCAAGCATCAAAACCCATACTCAATTACTCCATCAACATTTACCTTCCACCCTTATTACTTTTACATTTTCCTAATTTTTAATTTTAATTCCTAAAATACTTATATTTCTAATGGTAATTCCTAAAAAATTTCACACAAATACTCCTAATTTCTAATTGTAATTCCTAAAAAATTTTGACACAAATACTACCACCGTATTGTGATATGAAAAATAGAGCACTACAATGATATATATTTGAAGTTGTCCTCACTTGATAGTCTATTTACAATGTTTTAGATTTTTTAGTGTCTTATATTTTGATTCGGTTCACATTTTATTTTTTATTTTGCACCGAAAAAACGATTTAAAAACACCGAATTAAACCGAACCGAAGTTGAAAAAACCGAACCGAACCGAATTAGTTTGGTTCGGTGTTCGGTGCACACTTTTCCAAAACCGAAAACCGAAGAACCGAACCGAAATTTGATAAAATCGAACCGAAGAACCGAACGCCCACCCCTATTGGTATGCGACGCGGGGCCGGTTAAAAATGAAAAAATTTGCTATGCGGGGCGGGGCCGGTTAAAAGTGAAAAAAATTGCTATGCAGGGTGGGGCGGGTTAAAATTTTTGCGGGTTAAGCTCAACCTGCCCCGCACCCACCCCACCCAGCCCCATTGCCATCCCTATTTTGTTTGGGTAAAAAAAAAGAGTTAATGGTCATAAACGCGTCAGCACTATCACTTTTTTGTGAGATATATATATCTTTTTTATTTGAATTGTCATGATCTATGTATTAAAATATATCAAGTTGATCGTGGATTCGGTTATGAAATCTTTAAGTTTTTAAAAATAAAATTTACATTTTAAAAATTACGTAAAAAGTATTACAAGTTATAATAATTGATAATTTAGAAAATTTAAAGATAATAAAAAAAATTACTGTCAAAGAAAATCTTATTTGATTATCAAAATTCGAAAGGTACCACATAAATTAATTTATTTGAACATCGAAATTCAGAAGTTACCACATAAATTGGGAACATAAGTACACAAAAGCAACAACATGCAAAACAGATTCTGATGAGAGGAACAAAATGGGAAAACTTTCTCAAGAAATTGAGCAAAAGCTATACTCAATGATAGTGATTAGTTCTCAATTATATATAGGGATTGACCAAGTAACTATTTGTTGGGTGTTTGACTAATGGACCAAATTTGGTGAATTTAGTTTGAAACTATTTGCATTTTAGGCAGAAAAAGAGATGGACTATCATCACTTTATCAAAAAAAAAAAAAAAAAAGAGATGGAATATTATCCAGCTACACACATGGTAAGGTGGAAAAGTTTGGCATGTAAAACAAGAAAGTCCAGTAAGAACAAACTTGGTAACATTATATTACAGAACAAGAAAGTGATTTTACAAGATCCCATGAAATTGGACCACAAAAGAAAAGTCATCTTCACCTTTCAAATTTCTTTATTCTTATATACCAAGTATGGAGAAAGAATTTAAATTTTTTTTTAGCTTCTTTCTCTGGTCAGCACAATGCAAAAGGAATATGTACATATTGTAGTTACATGTATACAAAAAGTTAAAGTGGTCCTCTCCATATACTGTATCAAAGTCTTGTCATATTTTTTAAGTTTAGCCAGCTAACAATATTACAAAGATGTAGGCACAATATTGGCATTTAGGAGGGCAGTAGGCAAAAGGAAAGTAAAAGAGTATTAAGATGAGAAGTCCATTTACTAGCAAATTGTGAAGTCTGTCTTGGAGTTAACTCATTTTTTTTCAAATTCAACTCATGCATTTGGTTTTACACAAAATGTCTTTTCATGTCCTTCCAATTAGTTTCTACAACTGTTTTTCAGTGCCTTTCTTGAAATTCCGCTTCAAAAAGATTTCTTTTGTGTTGAGCCGAAACTCTATGGGAAAAAGTCTTCCTACCCCAAGGAGTAACGTCTGTGCATATTCGACCCTCCTAAGACTCAACTTGTTAGATTATCAAGGTTATGTTGTTATTGTACCCCGTTGAAAAATGCTATTTCAAGTTTTGAACCTAGTTCAAACCTTAAAAATGGAAGTACTAAAAGTCACTCATACTGAGCTTTTCGCGGCGCGAATTCAAATTAATTAGATCAGTAAATTTCGAGCATCGGATGATTAAGCCAAAAAAATTGCAACCTTCTTGTTAAATTATACCAGCTCACGAAGCTCCCTCGGGACTTTCTTAAAAAGGAATCTCATGTAAGTATCATGAAATAAGGTTTGATCCTAGCAATTTCATGAAAATTCTGAAATTATTCCAAAAATAAGAAGTTCAACATAATTGAATTTTTTTTCTTGAAAATTGAAGGTATTACTAATTCATGATGTGATATCTATGTAAAAAAATAAATAAATCCACGCTTGAGAAGAAAGACATGAGGACATGTGTCTTCACCTTGTCGGTTGTGATACAGTCTTTGCATTTGAATTTTAATATCACACAAAACCATAGTTAAGTGAATATAAATGTTGGTGAAAGGTGAAATTAATTAGTAGAAAAATCGTGTCCATGTAATTGTTGCAAAATTAAGATAAAAATAAAGATAACTTGTTCTAAACCTTAAGAAAATCAGTTTATTTTGGTAACAAAAAAATTTAGAAAGTGACTTTGAGGGTAAAAGTAGGAAGAATATAATCAAAAATAGTACTCCCTCTGTCGACTCACATACTTTTCATTTTAATCCGTTCCAAAAAAATATCACTTTATTTAAAAAAATTATTTTAGAATTTCCCTTTTATATTTAATAAAATAATTTAGAACCACATAAATATTCAAGAATTATTTTAGATCATAAATTTTAAAAGATTTTCTTTTTTTCTTAAATATCATGTTAAATCAAAATATGTCATATAAAATAAAACGGAGAAAGTAATTACTAGTCACAAAGAAACAAGACATGTGATGAGTGATCAGATCTAGGAAAGAGTGGCATGTTGGCTGGCCCAGTTGAAAAGGTACGTCAATATGGACTACACAAATTGACCTTTGAAAAAATACTATAATAATGATCGAGTTTGATCGTCTCAGCTTACATGAACCTCGATTATTCTATCAGATATATATTATTTTCTGCCAACATAAAGGTTATAGTTTATGAATAGAATTTCTTCAAGTTTAACTAGATGTCTCGGGTCGAGCCTCAAGAAAGAAAAAGAAATTTTGATTGAGAATGATTGATTCATTAATGGGTCTTATGCAGCGTACAACATCAATTGTTTATTAGATATGTACTTGTTATTTTCTGTCATTACGAAAATTATACTCGATGGATAAAGTTTCTTCACACTTAACTAAATGTCCTGATTTGAGCTCCGGAAAAGAAAAAACCATGATTGGAACTGCATGTTTGCCTTACACATCATAAACATTGATTATCCTACTAGGTATTTTCTATTTTCTCTCAACACAGAAATTGCGTGAAATGAATTGGGTTCCTCCATCCATAACCAAAGATTTGAGGCTCAAGTCTAGGAATAAAATAAACTTTGATATTGAGTATGTATCTCCCTTTAATAGGCTTACACAACCAATCGAGATTAGTCAAGGTTCCTAAATGGATACCGTACATCTAATAAAAACACAACAAATGAATAAGCTTTGCTCGCTAATCTAGATAAAAAGAGATCACCTACTTTCTCTATTCCAAATTATGTATCCGAATTTTCTTTTAATCAGTCCTAGAAGGAAATATCATACTTTTTTATTTAGAAATAGTTAAACTCATAAACTTTTTTATAACCTACAATACCCAATTAAATATCGCCACATCAAAACAAAAAAAATATTCAACACCAAAATAAGTTCATCAATCTTACCCCACCCCCACTCCTCCTAAAACCCAAAAGAAAAGGAAAAGGAAAAGAAAAAGAAATGATCAAAACATAGTCAATGAATAGAGAATTTTTTTCGAAAGACTATAATACCAAAGCTGTCTTTAATTAATGTAGTGTCAGTAGTGAAACTATAGGTTAAAAGAATTGCAAATGTTGTAACAGTGACATGACAGATTTAGTCCCTTTAAATTATAATAAGCTGTAGAATACCCCGTACCGTACCCCTCGTGAAAAAGATAGCTCAAAAGATCTGTGCTTTGTCCTCTTATTTTTTATTTAATGCTAGCATGTGAAGGTGTCCATCAAAATTCTCATGCACACTGCCCTAATATATATGGTATTGTAACATTTTTTTAAAAAAAAAAAAACATTAAAACTTGACAAGAAAAAAAAAAGGAGATTAATGATTTTCACACAATTAATTCTCATGAAAGGGTGTTTAATTAGTTTATTCTATACAATGGTAAGACTCATTACATATAGTTGATTATGAGTTATGACTAACACTTAAATACTGGACGAGATATTCTAAGTAATGGAGTGACCTTTAGGATACATTGAGGTTCAACCTGTTATCGATCTTATCCGTTAAGATAATGAACTTTTATATAATTATATTTATTTATCAGATCTTATCCGTTAAGATAATGAACTTTTATATAATTATATTGAGGTCTAGGAAGGATACACGACTTTACCTTTACTTTTAAAAAGATAGAAAGATTGTCTTCGAAAGACATCCTAATTACAGTGTTATGTTTTCAATAAATAGAAGTCAAGATGAGGATTATATTGTACAATGTGTTATATTAGTAGAAGACTAATATAACATATATATCCACTGTAATTTTCGTGGGGCAAACAATATGGGTAAAAAGTTAAATGAAGGGAATTGTGCAACAGTTTTGATGGGGACTAATGAAACTGTAAAAAGACAGATAGGTTTGTTCTCTTTATTGAAGTATAGTGTTTGCTATAGCCATGTCTTTTTCTGTAATGTTTTGATAGTGACTTGTCTACCTCTTGGCATTTTCTCTCAATTCTCCTCCTCTGACTTTCTTTACGTTTTAACTTCTTTGTCTTGATTCTTGAGCCTAGCTCATATATCAGTACACACTACTGCACTGGTTAGATACTGTTTCTTCCACACACAAAATTAGTTAGCGTTTTTACGTGCGATATGAAGTGTGTAATTTGAAATCATAAAATAAAATTAATGTTTGGACATGTGATTTCATCTCATAATTTCATATCATGACATAAAATTTTAAATTGTCCAAAAAATATGATTTGAGATTTTCTATCATGATTTGAAATTTTTTTAAATATAAAAGTTGATTCACAAGTTTATATTTTATAAAAAAAGTCTCACCATTAATATTACTGTTATCAATTTTTAAACTATTTATATCTCATATAACCGTTACTCTCATTAACATAAATTTTCTTTTATGTATTTCAAATTATGAACGTCATAACTTTACACAAAACTATCTCATTTCCGTCACATGTTCAATTTTATTTTTTTATTAAGCTAAAGTTTGATCAATAAATGTTGTTTTGTTTTAGAATATCTTTGTGACAGTGTATTATACTTTTGTTATGAACTTTTGTTTATTCGGTAAGATTGTATAAAGAACTGGGGTAATTTTGATAGTTTTCAAACCTTATGGGGTTATTATGTTTATAAAAAGAAATACAACGTAAGAATCACAAATTTCATGTCCAAACAAAAACTTCAACTTCATTTCATATGATTTCATATTACGATTTCAAATCATAATTCACCTCACATGGCCAAACGGGCCTTTAGTTTGAAAAGTTATAGTGAGATGGGAATATAATTAAGCCATATTGTTAGGACTCTTTGAAAATGTTATCGCATCAATATTGGATTCGATACGTACTCATAGACATTTTTCAATGAGTTCGAACAACATGAGTAAACTTCAATTCATGACATAATTTTTCATAATAAAAAGAACTCAATGTTGAAGTCTTTTCTTTTAAAAATTTTGTCTTTGTGAACTTGCTCATAATATTAATTTCAAACTCGCTTATATTGTCGGTGTCAAACTACTATAAAGGAGAAGGATTACGATAGATATTGACGGTTCTAAATTTAGTGAAGAGGTTAGATTGGATTTTCTTCGTCAAATAATTATACTAGGCATATAAAGCAAAATAAATTGTTTTGTACAAACAGAATTTTTTGAATCCCTTGATTTAATGGAAGTTATAATATATTTAGGATAACTGATTTAGGTCCAAGGTTTTGAATTCTAGACATGATATTTTAGGATTATTGACTTTGTCACTATTATAAATTTAAAAGTCAACATAAACTAGTTAATTAATGATGAATTATCACAATATATATTAAGTTAAAATGTGCTCTCATCTAGCTGGTACGAATGTCAGGTCGTCTTATATGATATTAAATCAAGATAAAATTAAACATAGTGATATAAACAACTTTCCTAGTAGTACGTTGAATTTTCACTTTCGTGGTTTATCTAAAGAATTTAAAGGTAAGAATAGGGTTCGCATACATTCCATCTTTTTCGGACTCCACTTAATATATAAGAATTGTTTTGGTTAGATTTGGTTGGAATATTTTGGGGCTAAAACTGGTGTTAAGATTTAAGAGAAAATGGTGTTTTGGTTCTTTTGTGTGAGGCATAAGGTATAATAGTTCTGGGATAAAATACAAGATTATTTTGTCATGCGTTTGGTTGGAGGTATTAGTTAGTTTTGAGACTATTTATCCCAGTATTTATATCATAGTAATGAGATAAGTTATCCCATATACATATAGTGGGATAACTTATCCCGAGATAGCTAATCCCGAAAATAATAATCCCACGATAACTTGTTCCCAACCAAACGACCCCGTATAGTACTAGTTTTATTGTTGGGGTTGACGTCCAGAAATACAAATAAGTATTGGCCCAATAATCATAATTTAGTTCATTAACCAACTAATTATAGTTTATAAATAGGGTAAGTTGCACAAATATACGAATATTTTGTGATTTAAGGGAAAATGGGGTAAAAAAATCTTCTGGGGATTTTATTGTGGCTTCTAATTCAGAAAAAGTTTCAGATTCTCACATGTTGTTGTCTTCTATGATGTCTCAAATAACTTTTGTAAAATTCCAAGTACATTATTGTCTTTTTTTCCCTCCAAACAATTGTCCTTTTTTTTTTTTTTTTTTTTGAACTTTAAGTTATTGGAGTTTTGCTTTTTTGCACAAAAAATGAGAATTAGTAGTAGTGACTTTTCTTTATGGATGGAGATATGGTTGTGACATTATTTTCAAGATTTGATTCCCTAATGAAATTTTGCTTTTTCCCATTGTGCTCTTTTGTTCAACCACTTGCCTGTTGATGACTTGTGCCACTAATAAATCACATTTTTTTGTGAGTACATGTCATCCCAATATCCCTAAAATATTCTTGTTTTTCTTTTATCTAAAAAAAAAGGTTTGTTTTATTCCTTAAATGTTAATTTTTGGCACGAAGTGTTTCCCTTTATATTTTCTTTATATCGGTATTTACTGCCATGAATGCGATCTAATAAATGAAATTTCTTCACCTTTGATAATTATTTTCTTCATTTTATTTTAATTGGGCACATTCTATTTTATACAGTAATTAAGAAATCATAAATAGAATGATAAATTTTATTATTTTATCGTTTACCCATATTAATAATATTCATTGGGTATAGAAATGGAGATTGAAATTATAATTAATTGTAGGGATAAAATGAGAAAAAATCAATTAATTATCTCTTGATTTAGTAAGTGATCAATTAATATGAGACACTTATTTTTAATAAGATGACTAACTAAAATGAGACGGAGAGAGTATAAATTTTAAGTTCAAACTTTAAAAATAGAAATAACCTTTTATAGAGAGTATTTCCCTCAAGTGGGTTTTACATCAACACAAATCTATAAATAGCACTCAGATCAATAAATTTTAAATACCAAATAATTAAATGACACTTTCACTTTCTTTGGAAGTTATCATGTATAACCTAATATATTTGATATTTACTATCAAGAAATGCGACTAGATGTATAAAAAAAAATTCACCTTTAATTATAGATTTCGAGTAGAGGAACATTACGGTTTAGAAAGAAACCTATGCGTGAGCGGTGGTAAATGTCGAGTTGAGTAATGCATTCAAACACTGAAAACATAAATAACTTTTCCATAGAGTGTGTTCTACATCAACACAAATCGAATTTTAGATACCAATGATTAAATTAAAAAAAAAAAAAAAAGTAAAATACTTTCTCCGTTTATCAATAGTTATCCACTTTTAACTTGACACACATGTTAAGAAACAGTAAATGATATGAGTAATTTTATCATATCATCCTTTGAATATAATTAATTTAATGCTTTAAGAAATGTATTGGGTAATAACTGTAATTAATAACTAAGAGTAAAATGGAGAAATTATTCATTATTTTTTTAAACTAAATAAATATTAGTAAATATTTGTTTTTTAATATAATAAATACTAAGTATTATTGGAATGAGGGAGTAACATTTTCCTTGGAGGTTGCCATTAAAGCTTTTTGTCTACTATATGAGGTGTACCAACCAATTAATGTCACCAAAATAAATTTCACTCGATAGGTTTTAGCCCACCAACATCATTAAATCAATCTGTTTCTTTATTTTGTACTATATCTAGGTAGCAGTTGATAAAACTATTACATAGTACAAATACAAATAATAATACCTATTTTGTGCAACTTCATTCAAGTAAAATCACACACATCAAAATGAAGTAGAACAACGCAACACATTAATCAAAAGAAAATAAAAAATATACGGACAAACAACAATATCAGGATATATTTGACCTGTATTATATATTCTGTATAATAACTTAAAAATATTCAGGCAAACAATATTGTTAGACTGTATATAATTTGACCTATCGTTTTCTCTAATATTTTTCTTTTTGTACTTTTATCTTCTATTCCTTCTCATCCACACACAGTGCAAAATTTCATCTTGATCTACGTTATTATAATTGACTTTTCACCCAAAAACTAAAAAGAATAAAGAAATAGTCATATGTCAAAGGTCAAAAGAGTTTATTAAGTAACGGGACAAATTTGTTGCCATAATCCTCTTAGTTTCCAATAATTTTACGTAATCTAGTATGCTATAATGAACAAGCTAGTAAAAGGAAAAACATATTAATTTTAATGTCAAGTAAAATAAAATGGAAAAAGAACTAATTTGGTTAAGATAATTTACATATTCATGAATTTTTAATATAAGTATCTACTAAATCAACTTAAACAGAAACTCTTTATATAATAGGAGTCATTATAATAAATAAAAAGGAGAAATGACGTTTTTGATCCATGTGTTATAGCCTTATTTCAATTTTAATCCTCGTATAATTCGACTAAGAATTACCTTTTCATTAGAATACACGTGCTATTTTGATCCCTCAAACTAACGGAAGTTAAAGACTTAACGGAATAATTATTTTTGTTAATTTTGAGAATTAGAGAAAATAAAAAATTAAGAATAATGTGTTACAAATGCTATCCCCTAATCCCCCGTGTTCCTCTGTTTCTCTAGCTCTTCATTTTCAAAAAAAAAAAAAAAAAAAAGTGGATTCTGTCTTTCTTGTTCATTAATGAACATTACTAGCATTTCTTTGGCTCTGCTTTTTCATAATTTTGTATTTGAAAAATATACATTTTTGATAAATTTGATTTTAGCTTAGCACTCTTGGAGGATGAATAGAAATATGTGGACAAATTATAATTTTCATAATGATGTAGTTTTATATAAAATTTTTTTAAACAATATCGCAACTATATATATATATAAAAAAATATTAGTCGAATTACACAACTAGAATAACGATATAACATAGGAACTAAAAATATCATTTCCCCTGGATAAAAATTGAAATCTTAACCGTACCATACATGTATATTAGTTTGGATATAAATTCACAGCTCCAATAATGTGAACATATTTAAGAGCCTCTTGCATTAATGTCTTTCCTCTTGTACATCATATCCAAAAGTAATAGTTTGTTTTTTTTAATTCTCATTTCTATTTATTTTAAATTTAAAGACGTTATAGTTAAATTTATATACGTGGTTTACGTATACTTGTCACTTGAATTGTGATGATCAAAACACATGATTTATTATGAATATATTTAAGAGCCGCTTGCATTATTTACTTCCCCCTGAATGCATAATTATCCAAAAGTAACAGTCTTTAATTTCATTTGCCAGTCAGAGATAACGTAATCTAGACTTAATTATCATAACAAGGAAACATTATTTAATATTTTCAACTCCAAAATGAAAATAGGCACTAGTAAACATTTAATTTATAAATAAAAAACAAATAGACAAATTTAATTTTCTTTTCCTCTATATAAATTTATTTATCAGGCTAAATAGAGTAAAAAGATTAAAGCGAGTCAAACGAGGTGAATCAGAAAATAGCGGCAACAGAAAAGAACTGTTCTTCCTTTTACCTTTTTTTTTTTTTTTTTTATAAAATAATATAAATAGGAAATTTTTTTTTTTTTGGGGTCCAAAAGTAGAAAAAATCTTTGCTTTGCTTTAGATGCATAAAATCATACTTCTGACTTTGACCTACGAAAAGAAAACATTCAGAGTATTTTAAAAGATGTTATGTCATTTTCATAATATATTTTTATACTAACAAAAAATTCATGTCATATTTAAGATTATCAATTTTTAAAATTAATGATGCTCAAAACATTTTTAAGATTCAAATATGTAAATAATGTTTTACTTGATTAATATTCTATTTGTTTCACTTATCTGCTGCAATTTTCTTTTTAATTTATTTTAAAGAGAATGATATTACTCTCTATTTAGAAAATAACTCAACTTTAATGTTCTATTTTACTAATAATGAGACTTATTATGACTTATTTTAGATATAATTCCTAATCTTTTTCTTTTTTCTTCTCTAAAGTTTTGCATCCTCATAAAGTGTATCACAAGAATCGATACACGAATTACTAATTTTGAAAAATCACATTTTCATGTAATTTCTGAAAATATCAAAATTCTACTTTAAAAATTTCATCTTTTTGTCTGTATAGAGAAAGTAAGTACATACAAGATCAAAAGTAATATTTTAAAACAATTTTTAAGCACGCTGTACTTTTTCTCTCTTCTTATTTTTCCTTTTTCTATCAAAAGATTCTATTTGCTCCGTTTCAATTTATGTGAAGTATTTTTTTTATAAATTTTTAAAATTTTTTTAAAAAAGAATGGAGTATCATTTTATTATAATTAGTGATAATTTAATTTTATAATTCTGTTTTATTCAAATAATTTATACTACATAAAGATCTAAAAATTTATTTTAGATTATAAATTTTAATTTTTTTTATTTTTCTCTTAAATAGTGTGATAAATTAAACGGTGACACATGGAATGGGGGACGAAAACGAGCACGAAGTATATAAGTTGCTTATTTTGATTTTTATGCTTAAAAAGTGACACGTAAATATTAACAAAAATAAAAAAGCAAAGGCAGAATATATAAAGTGGCGCTGGAAACTTCAGCAAATTGGTTGAGTGAGAGACGGAAAAAGATACTCTCTCCCCATCTATACATATAGAGAGAGAAACATATACATATAGAAAGAGAAAAAAATGCCATGTATATACGTGTTATATAGATTACAGTGAAATCTTTCTTTTTCATTTCTCAATTATTCATTCATTCTAAGCTGAATACAGAATTTTCTTGAAATTTATGATGTTCTGAAATTAAACCTTTTTGGGTTTTATTGAGGTTTCTGTTAATTGGATTCTGAGAAAAAAAATTAATGGTAAGGCTTTGTTAATTGATGATTTAGCTTTGGTTTTGTTGGGGTTCAGGTGAGTTTTAGTTTTTTTTTTCGGTGGGGTTTTGTTTATATGAGTTAAGAAGTAGAAAGTTTTGATTTTTATTGTGTTTCTGATATTTTAGATGGTTTTTGTTGTTGTTTGGGATTAATCTTGATGTGGGGTTGTGAGATCTGAGCTAAATTTACTGTCTTGATAAAGTTGGTTGAGTTTATATGTGATTTGAATTCTTGAAATTACTATTTTTTTCTCTTGTTTTTGGTACGTAAATTGCTTTTGATGTATGAAAAGTTAGCATTTTTAGTGAATGTACTAATCAATTTAAGAGATGGTCATGGTGCATTTTGAAAAGCTTTGTTTTTTGTTGTGTGTTTTTATGTTTATGGTTCTTGTTGTTGTTTGGAATTAATCTTGATGTGGGTTGTGAGATCTGAGCTAAATTTAGTCTCTTGATACAGTTGGTTGAGTTTTGATGTGATTTGTATTCTCAGAATTGCTACTTATGTTTTGGTACCTTAATTCTTTTTGATGGATGGAAAGTTAGCATTTTAGTGAATGTACTAATCAGTTTAAGAGATGGTCATGGTGCATTTTGAAAAGCTCTGTTTTTTGTTGTGTGTTTATATGTTTTAGATGATTCTTGTCATTATTTAGGATTAATCTTGATGTGGGGTTGTGAGATCTGAGCTATATTTAGTCTTGATACAGTTGGTTGAGTTTCTATGTCAATTTACTGTGTTTGTATTCTCCAAATTACCTATTTCCCCCCTATTTTTTGTATCTAAATTCTCTTTGATGGATGAAAAGTTAGCATTTCAGCGAATGTTATTAATCAGTTTAAGAAATGTACATGGTGCATTTTGAAAACCTCTGTTTTTTGGTTGTGTTTTTCTATGTTTTAGGCGATTCTTGTCATTATTCGGAATTAATTTTGATGTGGGGTTGTGAGATCTGAGCTAAATTTACTGTCTTGAAACAGTTGGCTGAGTTTCCATGTGATCATCAATTTGCTGTGTTTGTATTCTCAAAATTACTAATCTTTTCCCTTTTTTTTTGAACCTAAATTCTTTTTGATGGATGAAAACTTAGCATTTCAGTAAATGTACTAATCAGTTTAAGAAATGTTCATGGTGCTCAGTACAGTTTAGGTTATGTGATTTAACAAAATCCAGCTAGTTTGTGATTGAGGGATAGTTGATTGATTAATTGAATATTAGTGGGTGGGTGTGGAGTGTTTGACAATGCACACGTTGTGCGCTTGTGCATTTTGGACTTCAGATCTGTGAAGCCAATTTATTCATAGGGAGAGAACTGAGAGGAAATGAAATTTCATTTTCCCCAATTTTATCGGTTCTTGACATCACTAGTTCACTATAATGTGTATTCTGTTCTAGTCATTGCGCGGTGTTGTACGAGCACTTCCATTGAAATCAAAGGACTTCTAGTAAATGATATAGAGGACTCTTTGCATAGGAAGAATGTGGTTCAAATTTATAGGAAGATATATGTCACTTTCATCAATTAATATTCTTCTTATCTTCCAGACATTAGTTAATGTGTCATCTTTCGTTTCTTTCTGGTATAAATTAAGTTGAGTTTTTGATTGGAGTTACTCTTCTTGTCCCATATGAAGTAGTGCCACTTGAGCTCGGATGGTTTTCCTGCGGAACAACTTAGATTGCTTTAAACATTAAGAGCCACATTCTTTCATCCTGTTTGTCGCAAGGATGTCAGGTTTGTGCTTCCTATTTAATAACTGACTTTGAGAACTGTTATGGATGATTTAGTTTGTACATTTTATCTTTATACTCACGTACACATGTTCTGCGTAATATCTGTATTCTAGAATGGTTGGATGCTTATGATGACGTAAGAGAAAGAAGATCAGACTTTGAGGTTTCAGAGGACGAAAGACTACGTTCGAGAATTGGTGCTTTCAAGAAAAAGGCATTAAATGCTTCAAACAAGTTCACTCACTCTCTGAAGAAAAGAGGAAAAAGGAAAGTGGACTACAGGTTTCCTTCAGTTTCGATAGAGGATGTACGTGATTCAAAAGAGGAAAATGCTGTCTGTGAATTGCGTCAAAGGCTCCTTGAGCGGAATTTGTTGCCACCCAGACATGATGACTACCATACGTTGTTAAGGTGATTTTTTTTTCTGAGAACTTTCAGCTAAATTTTCATGCGTACGAACACCTAGCAAGAAGACAATTTTCATTAGAAATATGGATGAAGAAGCAGTATTATTTGATGGAGATGGATCTTAGATATCTTTTGGTTTTCCCTACTAATTTTCCTGAGACTTTGCTTACAGTTGCATAGCGGTTTGTTTTCTGCACCTGCATATTGTGTCCTCGTATCTTGTGGCCAGATGTTTAACCTAATTTTATTAACATTAATTTTGTGTAGGTTCTTAAAGGCAAGAGATCTCAATGTTCATAAAACTATTCCGATGTGGGAAGATATGCTTAACTGGAGAAAAGCGTTTGGAGCAGACACAATATTGCAGGTATTTAATACCATTACCTCAACATTGATTTCACTATTGTTCTGTGTAATTGTAGATTCTAATTGGAACTTGTGACAAACTCAGGAATTTTACTTTGAAGAGTTGGAAGAAGTACTGCAGTTTTACCCACAAGGATATCATGGAGTTGATAGGGAGGGAAGGCCTGTTTATATCGAAAGGATTGGACAAGCTAATCCTAACAAACTAATGCGGATAACCACAATTGATCGCTACTTGAAATATCATGTCCAAGAATTTGAAAGGGCACTACATGAGAAGTTCCCTGCATGTTCTATTGCCGCAAAGAAAAGGATCTTCTCAACAACTACAATTTTGGACGTGCAAGGCTTAGTATGTTAATTCTATCAGTGGCTAATTTTCTAAATTGATGTTGTTTCTAACTTGTATGGCTTTCTTAGCTACACGGTCTGAACCATTTTAAACGCTTACGGATTTAACTGCATTGACTAGAGACCTGTTTTTTTCTGTTACAAGGTCGTCTTGACATGCATGAAACATTCTAGTGGTATTACAAATAGCTAGCATTCCCATGAGTGGTTTTACCTGTGTCTGGATTAATTGCTTCTATCATTTTCTCCAACTTGATCATAGACAAACAGTATAGGATTTTTTTTCCTTCTAATTGGTTTAGTAGTACCCTTGTGAAGATATTATGTGTATATTTTTGCATTAATACAAATTTGTGTTCGCCGTTTCCATAACCAATCATTGTCAGTCAATGAAGTTTTCCATGTCAAGTTTTTTAGAGAGTTATACTTCTTGTTTTGTTACTACTATTGGTTATTGTTCAAGTTCAACTTTTAATATGGTATGCTGTCGATGCAGGGGATGAAAAATTTCACAAGGACAGCTGCTAGTCTTTTGTCGGCCATTGCAAAAATTGATAATAACTATTATCCTGAGGTATAGCTGTTGATTGTGAACACCTATAAATGAGATTGTCCAAGTAATTTATCCAGATTCTATTGTCTTGAGCATACCTTTACTAATATCCAACTTCTTTATGTAGACACTGCATCGGATGTTCATTGTCAATGCTGGCCCTGGCTTCAAAAAGATGCTCTGGCCAACAGTTCAAAAGTTTCTGGATGCAAAGACTATTGCCAAGATTCAGGTAGTAGAGAAAAGCATGGCTTTTACTGTTTTTATTTTTGCACTCTCTAACTACAATTGACTGAATCTCTGCGTTCCAATCTTTACATTTGCAGGTGCTCGATCCCAAATCTTTGGGTAAACTACTTGAAGTTATTGACCCAAGGTTCATTATTTGTTTCGTTCTATGTTTTTCCTTTGAAAAATAAAATCGTTCAACCATTTATCTGATTGTTTCTCTTTCCCTCTCTCTCAAAAGTCAATTGCCCGACTTCTTAGGTGGCTCTTGTACCTGTTCTATCGAGGGTGGCTGCCTCAAGTCTAACAAGGGTCCATGGAGTGATCCTGAAGTAATGAAGGTGTGCTATGCCAGTTCAGTTATATTACTCTTTCTGTGACATATTCTTCTTCTCGGTATGCTTTAACTAGTCCTGGAGTGAGCATTAGTTGGTAATAATCTGTTATTTTCTCCTCTGCTACTAGCTTGTGTATAACGTAGAGGCAACAACTGTGAAGGAAATTTCCAGAAAAATCGGTGACCAAAGGAAAATTGAATCCTATATCCAGATACGCCCTTTAAAGGTAAATTTTCACCTTGGCATGCTCCTTTTCCTTTTTCTTTTGTGCATTCCTCTGTATGACAATTTTTTTTGTAAACAGGGAAGGAGTAGCGACACATCCACAAGTGATTCAGTATCAGATGCTGATGACTCGTGCTCACCAATTAGAGGAAGTAGTAGCTATTTGAGGCTGGCCCCAGTTGATGAAGAAGTGAGTTTTCCAAAGTGTAGTGTACTTTTCATTTGTGTCATCCAACTCCCGTAATGTTCCTGCACTTGCGTTTCCCTTATATCACTCCTTTCGACTTATAAATCGTTGGTTTCTCAGGCTAGGTCATCAGATTCAACAGCTTATTGTAGCTGTGATGATGAATTCAGCCTAGGTGATCGAGGTGTTGCTAATGAGCATGGATTGCTGCATCGGACAGTACAGTCTCCTGTGAGCAATCCAATGAATTTGTCGACTAATACATTGCCTAATTCTGAAGGTATTTGTCTTGTTACTCATGAATTCCATCAAAAGAACCTTTAAACAGTAGCTACCTTCACTAGTGTGTTGTACGATGTGACCTGGTATATAAAGACACCATGATAATTATAAAATGCTCTTAGTTGAATTTAATTCTCAATTCCAAGATATGATCCTTTGTTTTCATGTTCATCTACGGGTAATTTTATCTCGTCATTCAGAAGCAGCTCATCTCCTCTGACCCTATTACCCAAGATTTTTCTCAGATCTTACTCTCCTCTAGTTTTAATGCTAACTTTGCTATCTTATGTTTCCCCATTACTTTTTTGTAGGTGATTTTCAGTCATGCTGTGAAATTTATGTTTCTTTCCTCTCCTTTTCCTTTGGAGGGATCATCAATTTAAGTCGATTAATCAGCTATGCATTTAATTTCTGGAATAGGTCTTATTCATATGTATTTCAATTTTTCCAAGAACTATTTCTTTGAGAAAATTTCACTTACCCCCTCAATGTTTCTTATTACTGTACAACATCACTTGTTGAAATTACATGAAGGTCCTTTATAGAAAGAGCTTGAGCTTACCATGGTCCTCCTGTGTTTATCAACTTGTTAAAATAAGAAGATAAATAGAAATACTCTGTATGCCAGCAAGGAAGAAATTGGAATTTGATAGTGCGAATGGGTCATGTCTAAAGTTATAATAAACTTGAGAGGAAGTTATGCTGCCTCGCCACACTTCTCCAACCTCCAAGGAAAAGAAAACCTAAAGGAAATAATGATTCTTGTAAGTATGAATTTCAGAACCGGGATTTCTCTTGCTTCAGAACCTTTTCCTTTTGGCATGTGAAAGGAATGTGGGAAATGGGTAACTTCTTGTTTAGGTCTTATTTGCCTTGCTAAAAGTCTTGTCTTGGCTGTGGATGTGCTGACCTCGTTTGTTTTCAGCCACTGTGTATCCACCTAGTGGTTTTTCCTTATTGAATACTCCATGAAACCTATATTCTGGCCATCTTTTTCTACTCATTTTCATCATTTGTGTACACACTCTGCAGTGACGTGCTTAGCTGTGTATATGTATACTCTTTGCTGTCAAGTAAATTGAGTTCTGAATTCTTCAAAGCGAAGACTCACGCTAGAATGGTAAATTTATATATCATGGGATTCATGTCCAGTATTCACATGTTTTTAGGTACCTGGGCAATTCATTGGTGTGAAAGAATCCAGGAAAAGATTCTGAGCAGCTGTTTCAGTTGTTTGGAAAGGAAACTGATACCTTTCATACTCAAACTCTTCGCATTTATTCGTAGTCTGCCCTTTGAATACTGGAGGAAGCAGACAAATGTTTTCCCGACTAATGCATTGGAAGAACAGCAAGGGAGCAGTTCATCTGTTAATGATGAAGCACTTCAAAGAGAAAGTGAGGCTCACCTGTGCATGCAGCGTCTTCATAAATTGGAAAGTTTATTGGAAGAAATAAACAAAAAGCCCGCTGAGATCCCAGCAGAGAAGGACCGAATGCTTCATCAGTCACTTAGCAGGATCAAGTCAGTTGAGGTTGACCTAGAAAAAACAAAAAGGGTAAGGCTCATCAATGATGCTTGTTAAACTTTGAGCTTGGAGTGCTCTCTTATTATGTTTTACATGTTCAACAGGTATTGCATGGGACGGTGTTGAAGCAACTTGAAATTGCAGAGTTATTGGAAAACCTAAAAGAGTCGAGATACCATGTAAGAATCACATAGCAATATATATGTGCTTCGCTGATCATGTGATAGTGTCTGCATCTTTCATGATAGTCTTTGCATATGTCTGCTTTTTTATTTGTAATTTCTTTCCGTGTATGGCGAAAAAGCGAAGGTGTTGTTGCCATGTGATCCAACTGGAAAACTATAATGAAGGCAATTCACTCTATTGGTTCCTACTGTTATGGTTGTCCATTATCATGCTTTAGCATCATTCCCGCGAAGACCTGGGAGGCAGATGGACAGTTTGACATCGAGATTGTCTGCTGCTGGTTATGTTGCTATCATCTGATAATCTCTATTGATCCACTACAAGATGGTGATTCAAAGATGAGTTTATACAAGGCCAGCAAACATGGATCCCAGGCCTCATGACCTGTATATCGGGTTGATATGTATGTGTTATGCATGAGCTAGTTGCTAGATAAGCTTATAACTCCTGACAGGACAGTCACAGGACACCTTTTTAAGTCATAACAAAATGTGTGAAAACTAAATGGTGGTGTGTCTCTGTTTCTAATGAGAGGGTTCTGTGTCCGATATGACTCGCGTATCCATAATGCTACATATGACACAGCTTATTTTCTTTGCTCTTGTAACCTTCATGAACTAAGTCTGAGATCTGCTGATGTTTTGTTGCAGAGGCGGGGGTTTTGGTGTTGAATATTGAAAGGCTGGAGATTCGAGTACCTGACAACGCGATGAGAAATTTTAACTGCTAACTATGCTGCGAAGGGAGATGTTTAGCTTATGCACTCCAGCAGTGGTTACAAAGTTTTCCTTTTTTTTTTTTTTTTTTTGTACAATGTCCTTTACAGAGCTTGCAGTTATGGTACTGCAAGATGATGTTGATTATACTGTACTGTTAAACATCTTAAAGGAAAAGCAGCTTAAAAGAAAGCCTTCTGAGGGTTTAGAGGCATATATGCATACCATCTTAATATCTATTCCTCCATCTCATTTGATTGTTGCTTATCCCTTATCATAGGTTTAAGTTATTACTCTCTGTCCCAATTTATGTGGCACCGTTTGACGGGACACAATTTCAGACATAAGGGAGACTTTGTTATGTTTGCCGAATTGAGCCATTTTAGTGCTCACTTTTAGTTGATTTTTCTTCACAATAAAGTGGTAAGCGAGATTCAAAAGGGTAAATGAGGATGGTGCCATTAAATAGTTGCTACATAAGGAAAGATGACATTCTTTTTGATGCGGATAAATGAGAAAGGTGCCACAAATTGGGATAAAGGAAGTATCAAATAATGGATTTAGATATTTGCAAGTGGGGGTATGCAAATTTTGATTTAATGGATAATCTGAATCAAAAAAATGTTATTGATTTGTCGATGTTGGGTTATTGGTCTAACGATTTGAAAAAAGTGTTATTGCTGACTTGGACATAAGGTTAAAAAAAGACTAGGCATTCTAGAAAACAGCAGTAGTTGTTAAGGAAAACTTCCAAGTGGATGTCTGTTGGTTTTAGTTCTGTAATTCAACTTCCACAGCTCATAAATAATTAAAATTGCCTGCTAATTAATTAATTAAATTAGTAGAGGCAAGAGGCCAACACGTTGTTAGTCAAATGCTAATGAGATGTGGAGTCATGAAGACGTGGCAAAACAATAAAAACTCAAATACTTTAACTTACATTAGGTATTTTCTAGAAATTTTATAGGTTAAAAATGTCTCATTCAGTAAATTCTTAATACATAGTATATAGAGTATAAATTAAAGTTATTGAATTGAATTGAATCGAATTTGTATGTTATATTGTACCTAAGTAAATAATTTTAACAGTATTAACTTAATTTAACTGTTTAACAAGTTGTCTACATTATTTTCTAAGTAGCAAGTTCTTTATTTTTTTTGAAAAAATATAATTTTATTGATAAATAATATAAGTACAAGTCTGTTTGTTCCCATGATTCCACTCTGATGTATCACTAGAAAAATCCGGTGGCAACATTGATAAAGATAGTATTTGATGTCTTGATCTCTTTACTAATATCCCATGAGTTTTCAAGTTATGTGCAACAATTTGATGTCTTGATCTCTTTACTAATATCCCATGAGTTTTCAAGTTATGTGCAGCAACTTTTCTGATGATATAATTATCTAAATATTTTTACTTTTGTCAATTATAAAAATCGAACTCCTTTTATTTTCAATGAAACCTAAACCTAGTGAAAGCCACAGAAAAAAAGAAGAAGAAGATATTGTCAAAATCGGATGCTATTTTTCAGGCTTTTATCTCTCTCTATAAAAACTTCAAGATAATTATGGGATTAGCATTAAACAAAATGATAAGCAAAGTACAAGAGCATATAATAACCCCTTTGATCACACATTTCTTAATGAATAACTAATCCAAGTATCCAACAATTATCTCTCGCTATATACATTAACATATAATTTTTCGATGAAGTGAATTTATTTGAACGGACTCTCGACCCTCTATCAAGGATAACAAAACTCTGTTACTTTGTTTCGAATTTTGTAATTATATATAAAAATTTACTTAATATTATGTATAAATAATTTTATCAAGAATACAATAAATCACGTTTCTAGAATTTGAAATTATAAACTCCAAATCTTAACTTCGACTCTACCTATGCACTTGCATCACTCAAGAGCAAAGTTTAAATCTTTGACCTACACATCTTCTATCTTCCTATTTCAACCATTGACTAGTCGAACAATAACTCAAATAATATAATGTCTCGATTCCAAATAAGTTATATCTACTCGAAATATTTTCATCCTAATTTTAAGATGAAGAAAAAGACGCGGTCCCAATTTCCGCGTGGAACGGCGCTAGCTGTATATGCTGTACCCACTCCAATTCTTTTTCATGTATATTTTTAAATAATAATCATATGTTGTTATTAAACCCAAATTATGTTTCTATTTTCTAAAAACATGATTACAAGTTACTTTGACTTTTCAAAAATATTATTAAATGTGTGCGAATTTTTTAAAAAATAGTACTGTATATTTTTATAAAATTCAACACCTATAATATTTTTATGAGAGTCCGAACAACTTAAAATATTTCCACTGTGAACATATATACACATAATAATGCACATCAACTACTGAAAGCAAATTAGCTGGCAAGAACATAGGTAACTTTTACTTGTTAGAATAGAAACAGAACAGATAGATCTCTTTCTATTTCTGACTAAAAAAAGATTCATTTTTTTCTTCTGGTTTTTGTTGAAACTTTCTTCCAAGAACTCATTTTTTCACATTTATAATTTGAATTTTAGCATAGTGATTGTTTTTAGATCAGCAACAAGAAGCTCATCTTTACAGTAATGGAGTGGAAGCATTGTTTTTCTTGTATTTTTCTACTGTTTTCTTGCTCCATTTTAGCTGGTGTTTCAGCTTCAGCTTCTTTATCAGGTTTGTATTTTTTTTTTTGTACTTTTTTTTTTTTTTAACCAATTGTTTTCTGCTATAAATGTTCTTACCTAGTTGATTATACAGATGGGATTTTTATTAATCAAGATTCTATTGGAAGGAATTTACTTCAGGCCAAGAAAGGTAAGTTCTTGATTTTTGTCTTGATTATCTTTATTGTTTCATTTGGTTGTCTTAGGAGCTAGATTTGTGGGTGTTTTAGATTTATAATACACCTAGTTAAATTTTGTATCATCTCATTAGTTTGACCAAAGATCTGTTAAGTTGGTTTTGTCTTTCAAGATTAACTACTGTTTAAAAAGGGAGCCTTGGAGTAACTCGTAAAATTGCTGCCATGTGACTAGGAGGTCACGGGTTCAAGCCGTGGAAACAGCCTCTGGCAGAAATGCAAGGTAAGACTGCGTACAATAGACCCTTGTGGTCCGGTCCTTCTCTGGAACCCACACATAGAGGGAGCTTTAGTTCACCGGGCTTTCCTGCTGGGGGTGTGTTTTGAGGGAGAGGAATTCTTTGTAGTTGAAGATGGACAAGGCTCTTTTTTGGTCTATTACTTGCTGCATTATGCTGATCTTTCCTTTGCTGATTTGTCTCGGTCGTGTTGTTTCAGTTGGGTTTTGTTTTAACATGCTTGAATGCCTTCCAAATAAGGAAGAGTTTTTTTAGAAACTTGTGACGATAGTGTTTTCCTGTAATTATGTTTAGGTTATTGCAAATATAAGGACCAAAGCAAACCTTTTTAAGGATTGTGAATGATCAATTTGAGCAATTTCTGACTTTTCCATAAATTTCTAGGTTATTATCATGTGATGGTTCTGTTAGGTGCTTTTAGTGCTCTGTATAAAGGTCAACAGGCAATAGAATGTGCTCCAATATCCTGCATATTCTCGCACTCTGAAGTTCTGCATAGCACCACATGGATTCGATAGAGATGTTTTTCTAATTTGTGCATCTCAAAGTGTTCCAGCAGTGTCCGACTGTCTGTTCAATGATACTCAATTTCAAACCTGTAGGACTAGTGTTTGTAGTTGGTGACACTGTGTTTTATGGGTTGAGGATGTTCTTGTATGCTTTAATCATACATGGTGATGGAGAGTGATATGCTGGTATGGAAGTGAAGTAGAATTTGGGTTTTCCGGCTTAGTTATGTATCCATGTGGTTGAAATATCATTTAGAACTGCCTGTTACTTCAGTTGAAATAAATAAAAACAGCTCCTTGATAACGAGAATATGTATGTTTGTTGTTTGTACTGCATATTTTTAGGTCATGGTGGCAAAAAGATGATAAATATGGAATAACTTTTAAGATTGACTGCAATTGTCGTGGTAGATAATACCTTAGTGGAGGGAACTACCATTCAACCTCATCTGTCAATATAAAAATACAAATTTTGGTAGCTAGAGGGCAAGAAGGAAAACCAAACATTAAACTTGAGATGAGTCAAATCGCGGAAAACATTAAAGTTCATAGTTAGTGAAGATTATTTCCTTTCTTTGGGATATGAAACATGGTTCGCCCCATAACTGAAGCGCGTAATCTCTGCTTCAGATATTGCTGTGCTGCTATCAGAAGTTTTGGAGTTTGGACTAACCGACTGACCGATATTTGACCCGTGAAATTTTATGGGTCAGGTGTCCATCCCATAAATAGGAGATCCATATATGGGGGAAGGTGCATAGATAGCCAATTCTTTAAGATATAGCCAAAGTTCTTAAATTTTTGCAACTTTTAGGGGTCGTTTGGTAGCTGGTTTGGAGATGAGTTACGCAAGTATTAAATTTTGCATTAGTAATACCACGTTTCCTTAGACTTTTAGCTCAAGAGCTTGAAAGACTTGCTGAAGAATGTTTTATTTCAATGTTTTATGCTTAATGTTTTATTTCAATGTTTTATGCAGCTTGTCCTATTAGCTTCGAGTTTCAGAACTACACTATTATCACTAGCCAATGTAGAGGACCGCAATACCCAGCCAAACAATGTTGTGAAGCCCTTGCGCAGTTTGCCTGTCCCTTTTTAGACTATGTGAATGATTTGGCAAATGATTGCGCCTCTACCATGTTCAGCTACATTAATCTTCATGGGAAGTACCCACCCGGTCTCTTTGCCAGTGAGTGCAAAACTGACAAAAATGGGCTAGTATGTCCTGATTTAGCACCATCAGAATCTGCCAATGCTAGTAATAGTCAAATGAGCTGTAGACTTTCACCAATGCTGATGATTGCAACAGCTCTTACGGGCTTGTTATTGTTGCTTCTCTGAAGATCCCTAAAGGTTTTGGTGTAGTTTCTGTATTCTTTATTGTCAAATATTGTTTGAACTCTGGATTCTCTTCTACCACGGTACCATTGATTAATGATCAACAAGAAACTCATTTAAGGCTCCTCTTGTAATTCTTTATATATTACAACATCAGTTATAGCTGATATGATACTTGTGCATTGCAAATGACTCTCCTTGGTAATCCAAGGATTTGTTAAATATTATTTCATTTTGTTGTATTTTGAATATGGTTTGTGAACCCTTTTGTTTTCGTTCTTCCTTTTTCCATTTCTGGTTCAAATCCCTACAAATCGGGGGAGGACTAGGATGTGTCCAAATGTTGATGATTGCATACACGAGACATCTTCATTTTGTTTACAATGTGATATGCAGGACATACATTGTTATAAACTGTTCTTTAGTATAGTTTACAGAGTATAAAAGGTCTAAATGCAAAACAGTGAGCGTCAACATTTCAATTTGAAATGCACTGTGATCCTAATTGTGACCTCTTAACTATTGGACTTTCTTTTGGCAAAACTGTTATATATTTTGTTCTCTTTCCAAAGTTGGGGACAAATATTCTAAATTAGTATTTCTTGTACACGAAAGGGAGCCTTGGAGTAACTGGTAAAGTTGCCTCCATGTGACCTAGAGGTCACGGGTTCAAGTCGTGGAAACAGCCTCTTGCAGAAATGCAAGGTCAGGTTGTTTGTTTAGATAAGGTTTCTACGGCTGAGAATTCAAAGGTGGAACATATAAGCCAATTCAAGGAAGCATTAGACAAATTCACTTCCATCAGCCAACTATTCCTCTAGAAGTGAAAAAAGTGAACACAAAGTGTAGAACACTCTAAAGTAGCAGTTGCAACAAATGGTTGTTGCTTCCACAAGCGCTCGTGTACCAGAGCAAAACTTTTCAGAATTACAACGCAAAAAGAGAAATAAAATCCCAATGCATTGTTAGTTTTTGAATCATCAATTCAATCACCTGATACATTTGCTTATAATGTTAGGATCAGAGGTTTGACTCTTAGCAAACGCCCTATGGAGTCGTTGTTTCTGTATGAACGATCAGTAAAAGATGGCCTATTACTGGATAGCCACACGTATACTTTTTGTTCTCAAAGCATGTTCCCATTTGGAAGCTGTTATTGAAGGTAAAACAAGTACATGCATGCACAAATAATCTAAGAATGGAATAGAACCAAATGCACAAGTTCTTGATGAAGGCTACTCCAAATATTTTCATCCTGAACAAATAGTAATAGTAACAATTTAAGATGACGCAATCATAAGAAAGCCAATTTCGGCGTTGATGTAAAACGAGATGCAAGAAACCACAATCAAGCAAATAAGATAAGATACACAGAAATATAATTAAGAAATAGAAAGGAAAGGAGGAGATTTAGAAGAAAAGAAGGGAAGCTCTAACAATTAAAATACATTAATTACTCCCTCCGTTTAAAAAAGAATGACCTGTTTTGACTGGACACGGAGTTTAAGAAAATAAAGAAGAATTCTGAATCATGTAGTCTTAAATTAAAGTTATGTCAAATGTACTAAAATGACCTTTAATCTTGTGGTCTTAACACTCCACGTGGAAAGGTGGAATCGAAGTTTTGCCAAAAAAAGGAAAGGGTAATTCTTTTTGAAACAGACTAAAAAGGAAAGTACGTCATTCTTTTTGAAATGGAGGGAGTTAAATTCCAGGGAGAAGAGAAATTGAACTAAAGGAATGCTTACCCAAGTACTCAAGAAGTGTTCATGAAGAGATAAGGGAATTAACCCAAAGCTCAGATAAGGACTATTGTCTATTTATAGTAATCTTGCAAAAATGACTCAGTTATAAAAATGATCAAATTATTAAAATAACCAATTAAGCATATTGGTGGCCTTAAGTCTTCCTCCCATGCTTTCTTTAAGTCATCCAAGCTTACATGGTTGGAAGAATGATTCAAAGTCCTTGACGATATTTATGATTATAATCACTTTCTTAATAAATTCATTTGAGCTTGTTATGAACTTTGAAAGATCTTTTAATAAATCTTCTATGGTACTTTGAGCTCTCCATGGATGATTGTAGTCCACACCCTCACTCTTGATATCAATCTTGCTATCTCGATTTGCATGGAACGGCTCTAGCTGTAAATGCTTACCTACTCCAATTTTTTTTCTTATATATTTTTAATAATTATATGTCGTTATTAAACCCAAAGTATGTTATAAATATATGAATATAAATATATCCACCATTGGTTTTTTGTTGAAACTTTCTTACAAGAACTCATATTTTCACTTTTATATTTTGAGATTTTAGCTCATTTTACAACAATGGAGTGGAGGCATTGTTTTTCTTGTATTTTTCTACTGTTTTCTTGCTCCATTTTAGCTGGTGTTTCAGCTTCACCTTCTTTATCAGGTTTGTATTTTTTTGTACTGTTCTTTTACACAGTTGGTTTCTGCTATGAATAATTCTACTTATGTTTTTTTTTTTTTTTTTTTTTTTTCGTCATTTGGTTATAAAGATGGGATTTTTGTTAATCAAGATTCTACTGGGAGGAATCTACTTCAGGCCAAGAAACGTAAGTTCTTGATTTTTGTCATATTATTGCTTTTATTTGGTCATCTTTAGGAGCTAGATTTGTGGGAATTTAGTTAAAATTTGTATCATCTATTTAGTTTGACTAAAGATCTGTGAAGTGGGGTTTTGTTGTTCTTGAGGTATAACTGTTGCTAAAGAAGCTAAATTTGTAAAATAGTTGTTGGGTGTTCTTGAAGGAGAGCCTTGGAGTAACCGGTAAAGTTGGTAAAGTTGCTGCAATGAGGTCACGGGTTTAAGCCATGGAAACAACCCCTTGCAGAAATGTAAGGTGTGACTGTGTACAGTAGACCCTTGTGGTCCTGCCCTTCCCCAGATCCTGCGCATAGTGGGAGCTTTAGTGCACCGAGCTGACCCTTTTAGTTGTTGGGTGTTCTTGTATTTCAGTTTATTTTCTTCTGTTTCTGTTTTCTGAGATCCGGATGTGTCATTTTCACTTATGTTTGAGGTGAGAGGAACCCTTGGTAGTTGAAGATGGACAATGCTCTTTTTGGTCAATCTGTATGCATTAGTATTATTCTTGTTTTTCATTATTTTTCGATTACTATTTCTACACGTTGTTCCTTTAGCCTCGCTTATCTTATTATCTTCTTGTTGTTTCTACCTGTTGCTAATGCCTCTTTTTTATCGTTCTTTGAGCTGAGGGTCTATTATAAACAACCTCTCTATCTTTTCAAGGTAGGGGAAAGGTTTGCATACACTCTACCTCCCATACCCCACCCGTGGGATTACATTGGGTTTGTTGTTGTTGTTTTCTTTGCTGTTTTGTCTCACTTACGTTCTTTCAGTCAGGTTTTGTTTTAACATGCTTGAATGCCTTCCAAATAAGGAAGAAAGAAACTTGTGATGGTTGTATTTCCCTGTAACTATGTTTAGTAGGTTATTGCAAATATAAGGACCAAACCTAACTTTTTAGGATTGTGAATGTTCAATTTGAGCAACTTCTGCATTTCCATATAATTTCGTAGTTGATCTCATGTGATAGTTCTGCTAAGTCCTTTTTAGTGCTCTGTGCAGTTCAATAAGCAGTAGAATGTGCCACAATCTCCTGTGTATTCTAGCACTCTGAAGTTCTGCATAGCACCACATGGATTTGATAGAGATGTTTTTCCAATATGTTTTCTTGATACTGTACCAGGAGTGTCTGTTTGATGATACTCAGCTATATACGAACCTATAGGATTAGTGCGTGTGTTCAATGATACTCTGTTTTGTGGGCTGTGGATCTTCTCGTATGCCTCGTTCATCCACGGTGATGGAACATTGAAAGGGAATGGCATGTCAGATGGTATAAATGTGAAGTACATTAGTGAGTATTGCAGCTTAGGACTGCCTTTTAGTAAAGATTACCTCCATCAAGCAATTTAAAACTACTAATGTACCAGAAAGAGGGAAGTTCTACAATTTCGTTTGCCAGGGGATTTTGACACCCTGAGTTGCTTGATAACTTGTTTATTAGCTATTGTGAAACTCACAGTGTTTTTGCATGTTTGAAACTCACTGTTGATCACTTTATGATGATTATGAAGATTTTGTGTGCTTAAAACTTTTACCTCAAGAGCTTGATATGCTTGCTGAAGAATGTTTTGCTTCAATATTTATGCAGCTTGTCCTATTAGCTTCGAGTTTCAAAACTACACTATTTTCACTAGCCAATGCAGAGGACCTCAGTACCCAGCCAAACAATGTTGTGAAGCCCTTTTGCAGGTTGCCTGTCCCTCATCAGACTATGTGAATGATTTGACAACTAATTGCATCGATACCATGTTCAGCTACATTAGTCTTCACGGGCCGTACCCACCCGGTCTTTTCGCGAGCATGTGCAAAGGTGACAAAAATGGGCTACCATGTCCTGACGTAGCACCATCAGAATCTGTCAATGCTAATAATAGTCAGATGAGCTGTAGACTATCACCAATCCTAATGATTCTAACTGCTCTTACTGGCTTGTTATTGTTGCTTCTCTGAAGATCCCTAAAGGTTTTGGCGTAGTTTCTGTATTCTTTATTATCGAATATGGTTTTAAACTCTCAAATGACGATCAACAAGAAACTCATTTGAGGCTCCTCTTGTAGTTCTTGATATATTACAACAGCAGTTATTGCTGATATGATACTTGTATATTGAATATGACTTTCGTTGTTAATCCGAGGATCTGTTAAATATCATCTCATTTTTATTGTATTTTCAGTATGGGCATTCGTGAACCCTTTTTATTTTGTTCTTCCTTTTCCCATTTCTTGATCTCATTTTTATTGTATTTTCAGTATGGGCATTCGTGAACCCTTTTTATTTTGTTCTTCCTTTTCCCATTTCTTGTTTAAATCCCCGCAGATCCAGGGAGGACTAGGATGTGTCGAAATGTGGATGATTGCGTACAACACGAGACGTCTTCATTTTGTTTACAATGTGATATGCAGGACAGACATTGTTATAAGCTGTTCTTCAGAGTAGTTTACGGAGAGTATAAAAGGTCTAAATGCAAAACAGTGAGAGTCAGAGCATCGCGCAATTTGAAATGCAATATGATCCTGATTGTGACCTCTCAACTATTGTACTTTCTTTTGGCACTGTTATATTTTCTTTTCTTTCCACCAAAGTTGGGGACTAATATACTAAATTAGTATTTCTTTTACACAAAACACGGTTGATATGCATTCCACATTTGCTATCATGTTGTTTGTTTGGATAAGGTTTCTATGGCTGAGAAAAGAAAGATGGAACATATAAGCCAATTCAAGGAGCATTAGACAAAATTCACTTTCATCATCCAACTATTCCTCTAGAAGTGAAAAAAGTGAACACAAGTAAACACACTAAGCAATTGCAACAAATGGCTGTTGCTTCCACACGCGCTCGTGTACCAGAGCAAAACTTTTCAGAATTACAACGCGGAAAGAGAAACAAAATGCCAAGCAGTGTTCTGTTACTCCAGATGTGTCGCCAAAATAAGGAAGTCAAACAATTACACGGCCAACTGATTCTCAATGGATTAATTCATCGCTCTCCAAATGCAGTGAGGCTCGTAGAATCCTATGTTGGAGTGTCAGAAACTGATGATGCATTGTTAGTCTTTAAATCATCAATTCAATCACCTGCTACATTTGCTTATAATGTTATGATTAGAGGACTGATTCTTAGCAAACGCCCTATGGAGTCGCTGTTTCTGTATGAACGATTAGTAATAGATGGCCTTTTACCGGATAGCCATACGTATACTTTTGTTCTTAAAGCATGTTGCCATTTGAAAGCTGTTGTTGAAGGTAAACAAGTACATGCACAAATAATCAAGAATGGAATAGAACTAAGCACCCACATTTGTAGCTCTCTAATCTCTATGTACTCCTACGCTGGTAATATGGCATCTGCTAAACAAGTTCTTAATGAATTTTCAGCGCACAACAATGCCATTTGTCCCTTTAACTCCATGATTACCAGTTATATGAACGAGGGTCTGGTGGAAGAGGCCATTGAGATCTTTGATACAATTGGAAATAAGGATACAGCAACTTGGAGCGCGATGTTATCAGGGTATGTTAAAAATGGTATGCACGAAGACACGCTTGTAACCTTTCAGAAAATGATCAGTTATGAAGTCCCATTGAATGAATCTTCACTTGTGTGCACTCTATCAGCTTGTGGAGAGTTGGGAGCTTTGGATCAGGGAAGATGGATACACAAGTATATCATGAACAAGAGAGACATTGTAAAGAGTGTCAATGTTGGTACTGCTTTGGTTGACATGTATGCCAAGTGTGGGTGCATTGAGTTTAGTTATCAGTTGTTCAAGAAAATGCCTCAGAGAGATGTTGTAACTTGGGGAGTAATCATTTCGAGTTTTGCAACACATGGGCAAGCCAAGAAATGCTTTCAATTATTCGATGAGATGATCGATTCTGGAGTTGAACCAAATGGAGTTATATTTGTAGCTCTCCTTTCTGCTTGTTCTCATGCTGGTCTCGTCGAAAAGGGATGTCAGTACTTCGATCAAATGGTACATCAGTTCAGAATCAGGCCATCCATTGAGCATTTTGGATGTATGGTGGATCTTCTTGGCCGAGCTGGGAGGCTTGCAGAAGCAGAACAGCTCATTTTATCGATGCCAGAAGAACCCAACTCCATCATATTGGGTGCATTGTTTAATGCTTGTAGAATCCATAACGACGTTGAAAGGGGAAGGCCCCTATTCAAGCAGCTAATAAATTTGGAACCCTCACCTGATCGATATAAACTAGCAGCGTCCCTGTTTGCTAATAACGGAGAAGATTATGAGATCAGAAAGCTGCTCAAGGATAAAATGTTGGAAACTAGATGTGGCTTGAGCAATATTCAGGTGGATGGGGTTGACCATGAGTTCATGGTCAGTGACATCGAGAACGACAGAGCTCAAGATATCTATGAGACATTAGGAGGATAGCAGATCAACAAAGCTGGTGAACCATTGATGTATGAGGCTTCTGTTAAGAATGTAAAATTCACAGCACTTGACAAAATTCTTTAGGAAGAAAATGTGTAACTGAATAAGACTATACGCCTTTGAAGACTCAATCTATCAGCTTAAATCTAAGAACAAAAAGAGTAAAAGCTAGTGCAAACACAAGTATTACCAGCTTGCTTGATGCATTTGACTCTGAAAACCGTAGCTGAACGAAATCAAAGCTGCTGATGATTGACACTGACAAACGATACGAACGTAGTCAATTACACTCGTACATTGCTGCTAATCCACACAAAAGATAAGAGTTCGACATCAGAGGAGAAAGGACATTGTTTAAGCAGAATAGAGCAGAATGTGTGCGCGTGTGGTGAGGCAAAATGTAATCACAGTACCTGCAGGAAATATTAAAAGGACCACATGATTAGAACACATGGCTTAATAACATTGTCGCAGTTGCATGGATCTGCACCCTCCAGTAGACAGGACAACACCTCAAAAGAATCACGACCTTAATGTAAGAGCAAAGTCATAGTCATATAAGTGAAGCGATTAGTGATACCAACAAGATTTCCTCGTTGATGTTTACACGACATCATTCAACTTCAGATCCAACAGGAAATGAAGCAACTGAAACTCCAACCAGTTCTATAAGAGTGTAACCAGAGACGAGCAATTGTATAAACACATAACCAGAAAAAGGTGCTCCTTTATTATAGTCTATATGTCTAAGTTACAAATATTCACTCCATTTGAAACTACCTCAACAATCTAATACTTTGTACGTTATATGATTAGTAGTTCCACATGACTGAACGACATAACATCAGCCTTTCCACATGATGTACAGATAGACTTATATTTGTATCTTTAACAATGATCTAATCAACAATACAATAGTTGATCTTCAACCATGAGGCACATCGACAATTCTTGATCTTAGTGTTGGCTTGCTGCTGACATCTTAATCACCACATAAATTTGCGTCTTGACCTATGACGAAATTGCTTTCTCATCACACACCAGGAAGTGGGGAAGGAACTTAACTGTAGTAAACAAACAAAGAATTTGTATCATAATCAGGCATATGATAAAAATTAGTTATCAAGGGTGAGACTAGTAAAACCTATGTTTTAGGCCCACCAACTCTGAGGCCTCAAAAGTTTTTAATGGTGAATTTTGTGATTTTATTTTTCTCTTCGATAATATTGAAGATTATTTAAAAAGAAAAAAGAAAAAAGAGGACAAAATCTATATAAAAAGAAAAAAAAAAAACTATCTATTTTTTTATAGATAAATATTTTAGAACTTTGAACTAAACTACTCAAATCTTCATAGTAATGAATAATGTTTTTACCATAACATCCAAAATAGTGTATTGCAAAAAACAAAACAAAATAAAATACTAATGCAGATTGGATATTATTACTATCGAAATTAAGAAAAAATTAACAAATTTCTCAATTCAAGACATCGTGTTAAAGAAGTTTGTCGATAAGCATGAAGTAGCTTACATTGCCAATCAGCTTAGCTCCAAACCAAGCAGAATCAACGCCATATGGAGGAGGAAGTACTCTAATTCCATTGTTCATGCATGGGGAAAGAAGTCCACACAATTCTTTCTCCAATCGTTCTGCAATAAAATTCATAATAAGAAAAATTAATAGTTTCCTTGAAAAATGTATTTTTTTTATTTTGTATGTTAATAATTTCACTTTTTACTTTCCTAAATTATAAGAACGTGAATAAACATAAGATACCATCAAATACATTGTCTAGGAAAAAGGATCATAAGTTGCAATTTACCTGCTAATCCAGGCAAACATGCACTTCCCCCGGACAAAACTACTGTTTTGTACCAACTATCATCAACCATTAATTCAGCGTCGTTGCAGTGCTCCATGCACAGCGCCACAGCATTTTGCAAACTCATAGCACGCCTGACACATGACCACAAATCTACTAATTTTCCATGTTCAATATTTCTAAATAAAGTTCCTACAAAAAGGTAACTAGACGTACATTCCTGCAATGCGAGGCTGGAACAAAATCTCTCCTGTTTTAAAGCGCTCTTCTGAAAGTGTAAAGCAACCTTCAGACGCGATTTGAAAAGTTGCTTTGGTATCTTTGGATAGCTCAACTTCATAATCGAGTGCAACATAACAAAGGTTCTGCAATACCAACCAAATGGATCTAGAAAATATACTTGAAAACATCTCTAAGAAATAAAAAATCAACCCTAAGTCTCATGTTGCAAGCTTGTCAAGTCTATGTTTGATCACAAGGTTAAATAATTGTATCTTAACATGATTTGTGTTGTTACGCTAAAAAGAATAAAGTAACTTGTACACTAGTAGTTTCTTTATTTTTGAATAAACAAAATACAATGAAGAGAAAGTGAAGCAGAAGTTCTAAAGTAAGTGTTCAATTTATAATCACATTCCTCTCCGGATACCATAAATTTCTGGAAAAGTTAAACTTAGATTACTTGGCAAACCTTACATTGATTGTTGCAATTCGACCATTTGTAAAGAAGAAAGTCACAAAGAACTCACACAACTAAGATATGCATTTAACATGATTTATTGAGGTTATCAGCAGCAGCAGCTAGTTCATATGAAGTAGTGTTGCAGCTACCAATCAACAGGTGAAAAGCTATTATTACCCGAACAAGCACTTCACAAGATTAGTATCTGGATGTGGTATTTAGAGGGACACGACAGTTCAAAAATTTTGCACAACGAAATGGTTTTCAGTAACAAAAATGTTGCCAACACATATTTTTAAAATGATTCAGAAACTGTTCACTTGCAAGGAAAAAACAGTACAACGAATCATGCCTAGGTGAAACAACCTCCCTTCCCACCCTAAATGTTCTACAACCAGAAAGTGGATACCTCTTTCAATGCCCGCACAGTGTAAAGTGACCCAAAATAAATATTCTTTTGTTGCATCTGCTCCTTAAGAAATCCTGTAAGCTTCAATGCTCCAATTCCCACAACTTCCACACCCACCTGGTGCATGACTTTACCATGAAGAACTGTAAAAGACCAACATAGTGGCTACACATAAATTGTTGAAACAATGTGAGCAAATTGCAGCCACAAGGATAAATAGAAGGATGCAATCCATGTAGGTTGTTCATGAAGAAATTTAAGATTAAATTACATCATCAGAACGAATAAAAATCAAAAGTTAATTCAAAAGGGGTAAAGCAAATGTGAGATTAAATTAGTAAACAAGAACCACTGGAACCAATTGATGATTGATCTCAGCAGTTGTCTGGTCGCCGCTGATTAACTCAGAAAGCTGGAGAATACAAACTGCCAACTAACGACTTTGAAAACAAAAGAATCATCACAGTTCAAAGAATTATAAATGAAATATGAGTTCTACAACGTACAAGTTCATAATAAAGTCAAAGGGCAACCAAATAAGTCTGGTACATAAGTAAAAATCTTACTTGGAACAATGGATGTCTGGTGAAACCCAATGTTGACTACTATTCCTGAAACTTTCCTTGCAGCAAATAAAGCTAAAACGGCCTACAATTTTGAAAGAAAGACATTATGATACTATTAATAATCTAAAAACAGATTATTATCACCAAAACTCGGAAGAATCTTTGGTAATGTGTAATACAATCTTAGAAAGAGAATATGAGAAGTTTGCCAAGCTGCTCTCGACAATTGCTCTTGATATATTTCAACCTGACACATTAGGCTAACAGACTGAAACCTGATGTTCAGATTCAAATATAACAATAGCAATATCGAACTTTCAGATTACATCTATATAACAGCTTAAATGTATCGTATACATAAGCAAATGAATAAGTACTACCTGGTTGACAGCACAAACAGCAGGAACATTCATGTCAAACAATGCAGAATGGATGGCGTCTTTTAACTGTGCTCTAGCTGCTTTATCAGATTCGGTATCTATGTAGGTAAAGTGAAGTTAGAAAAGGAAAAATAAGAGATCAAACATAGTGATGAACTTTGAGTACCCAAGAGCAACTGAAAAGATCTTCCTATTCTCTAAGTGTCACTTTTTAATAGTTAAAGATTTAATTGAGTGAGATCTAGAGTTGCATGAGCTGAATCAACAAGTAACTACGAACATATATGCATATATTTTTAAATGGTATTCGCCCTCTAAACAACAAATAGAGTCATTGATAGATTAGAATAGAAATTTAACTGGATTTTTCAGGAAATAGAAGCTGACCATCATAATGGCATATTGGAATGGACACAATGATTGGCTGTGTTGAAGTTTTCACCTGCATCCTGCATTGAATCCTTATCAGCAAAAGAAAAAAAATTTAGGAAAGGGTTCCAGTAACAAACTCATATCTTATCTACTAATTCTGGCTTGTAAGGAGCTACATGTAAAACTCTAAAAAAGATGTGAGGTGTTTTAGTCAAATTCTGGAAGTCATCGCGAATCCAGCCTTTTCTACCTTTTGCTCTCTTAGTGGGCAAAACTGATGATTTATAATATAAAGAGTCTTTTTGTAGATAAAATTTTGACAAGGATTCTTCTTTGGCAGTCAGATGTCCATATTACAACCAATTAATAATGTAAAAATAAGCATGTAGAGTGTGCGGTATTACAGTGTTAAAAAGCAGGTTTACGAAAAACAAATTATGTTGGAGAACCAAAACCCTTTTAGAGTGCTCAACCATGGATGTTGGTTTAGGTGGTCAAGCACCTTTAAGAAAAAACAGCACATGTAAGCCTTCCAAAATGTAGCTAGACCGGACCAATGTAAAATGACAACAAAAATGAATGGAACACAAACCTGGTGTATATTGTTGAAAAGAAGTGTCTCAATCTAGAATACATTGGAGATTCAATGTTACCAAACTCCTGTCGACGAGACAAGTTGTCAGGAAGAATAAGGGTGAGAATTTGTTTGAGCACATGGAACACAACAAATAGTTCGTAAAACAACATGCCTCAAAACGACAAATGTGCAAATGATTTTCACAAATTAACAACTAACTGTCAACTCGTATGAAAGCTCACCAAGAATGTCGCTGATCTCCCTGATGGAGCACTATACTTGCTCCAACCAAATTTGCAATAGCCTGAACCACCTTTAAATGAGAAAAATAAGAAAGATACATAAGCTCGAAGAAATCATTTCTCTTTGTAATGTTACACTGTTACATTCGAATTTATCTAAAATGCCAAAATTGAATAAAAGGAAACAACTAGAGCATTGTGCCAACTAAAAGATAGTGTAGCACAAAGAAAAGTACGCACCATCAATAATAATAGCACCAGGTACTTGAGCCCGTTGACCATAAATACTCATGAATGACAAGTCGGGTACTGAATTTGAAAGCGTCCTACAATCATACACTTTGTCAAACCAACTATGAAGAAAACTCCCACTAATTTCTTTATCCCTAATTTCTTTATCTACAATTCACTCTTTTATCTACTACTCCCTCCGTCCCAAAATACTTGTCATGTTTCATATTTCAAAAGTCAAACTATACAAACTTTGACCAACATTTTTACATGCATTTTTCACCATAATATAGTATTTCTCGTATAACTTTCAAATATCTAAGATTTAATTTCAAATTATTGAGTTAATTTAATCTAATTAAGCTCCGAAGATTAGTCAACCATTTTTACATGTATTTTTTTTTTGAAGAATTGCAACTTATAGTATTTTTCATATAATAGAATTGGAACTTATAGTATTTTTCATATAACAGCATTGCTACTAGTAATATTTTTCATACAACTTTCAAATATTTAAATTTTAATTTCAATATATTGAGTAAATTTAATCTAATTAAGCTCCGAAGATTAGTCAATTTAGTCAACTTGACTCTCGAGAAGCAATAATCTATCTAATTAAGCTCCAAAGATTAGTCAATTTGACTCTCGAGAAGCAATAACTTAATCTAATTAAGCTCCAAAGATTAGTCAAATTGACTCTCCTGAGGCAAAACGAGGCAAAACGTGACAAGTATTTTGGGACAGTGGAAGTACAATATTTTATTATGTTAACAATTTAGACTAGCTAAATGACAATAATAGTAAAACAAAAAGCGATTATACCGAACGGGACCGGATCTCAAGTGAGTTTCTGCAAAAAAGGTAGAATCCCAAGGCTCATGCTGATTCTGAAGAAAATAAATCCACAGTCGATTATCAGAAACAATGAATTTCCACGATTTACACACAGCACTCATCTTCGCAGACTCTTTTGGCCCTAAAATCTTCACAATTTGAACGAATATATCCAACGGAATCCGATCGAATTCTCCCGTTGACGCTGTTTGTATATACATCATCATCTGATCGAATCGATCGATAGAGTCGGCACTTGAAATTGAATTTGAATTTGAAGAGGAACTTGAACGATTTGATACCGATTCCCATACCTTACGTAACAAAGTAGCCATGGTTGGCTGCAGTCATGAAATTAGAGAGGGTATAACAGAGAGTTTCGGCTGAATTGTCACTGTGGGGGTGGTTGATGGAAATAAATTTCATATTCATAAACATGATCAATTGGAGCAACACGTGGATAATAGTTTGGCACGTAAATATAAGGAGTGCTTTGGTACGTGGATAACAATAATAATTATGAGATAAAATAATTTCATGAGTTATCTTTGTTTATCTCATAACGCCTAATATAATAATTAATTCTTTAAATTTATCAAGATATACTATTTAGACACTTAAATTAAATTATGTTTCAATTAAACACCTCAAATCTTATTAAAGTGTTCCAATTAGAACTTTCATTTCAGATTTCGATATATTTTTTGGTGTAATATTATTCGTCTATTAGATAGTTAAATTAATCACTTAAAATATGTCATTTTCTTTAATTATACATATTCATTTCAAAAAGCGATAAAACAGTAGATATTTTCTACTTGAAATTGATGCATATAATTGAAATTAATAATTTATACTCTCGTTAAAATAAAAAGGAATCAACAATTTTCCAATGTTTGACGAGATTAAAAGTGATAGGATTCGGCTTTGGTTTGAAGATACATTATGTTAAGATTAGTAATGCTGATATTGAAAGTGTATGAATGGTAAAAAATATTGTGCGCCTGCCACCACAGTGTATATTCTTTTTTGTTATACCATCAATTACTCCCTTTCTTGGAAGTTTTTTCCACTTTGTAATTGATGGAAAGAATTCCCTTTGCCTTCGTTGCAATAAAAAGAGGTTTGATTTTTGGTTTTAAAAGAGGAAAGTGTGCTTACTAAGCCTGTGTTTGAGCACTATGCCTTTGCCTTAGCGAGTCTTGGCTAAACCCCCGAGCAAACCACCCTGATGAGCGCTACTACTCGGTTAGCATTAAGTGAGAAGGCACTGAAGAAAAGAAGATATATGAGACCTCCGATCAAAGAACCCATACATTTCATGGCCTAACTACCATGGTATCTCTGGAACAGATTTTTGGTTTTGCTGTTTGTCTCTAAAGAACAAAGAATTCCCTTGCCTATGGTCTCTGGCACAATCTTGCTGCATCCTATGCAAAGTCATTGTGTGCTCCTTAATTGGTGTTACTTTGTTGATCATTGTGGATAGCTTATCAAAATTTACCATTGGTATAGTAGAGAAAAGTTTTGCCAAGTCAAATTAACCCTCAAATCATCTTCTTATGGGAATTTTATCATTAGCTGTTTGATCTTACAGTGTTCTAGTGCATCTATCCTTACAATTTAGAACATTGAGATTTTCATTGTCCTACTGGTTCAGCTACAGCGGTTATGTTTGATGGTTTTAACTTCTTTTCTCTGTAACGTATACAATACGATACATCTTGTTCTTACTAGCTATAAAAATAGGGCTAAATTGTCTGAAGCATGTAAAATTACTGATGAATGAGTCTACGACATGACATAATGCTTTGGGAATGTTTCTGCAAACTAATTAAGTTCATGCATTTCTTTTTATGTTCCTTTTATTTGGTAAATAATACGAGTAATATTTATTATTACCAAAGAGCCATGTAAGTACAAGAAAAAGAGCGAGGTCTGGACAGCCCAGCCAAGCAGAATCACATCAGCCAACAAATTCTCAAGACTAACCTAGCTATGGATAATAATCTAAGCAACTTAGGGGTCGTTTGGTGTGAGATATAAGGTATAATTGTTCCGAAATAAAATGCAGAATTGGGATAGCTAAGGATAACTTGCTCCCAACCAAACGACCCCTTAATGCACCAGCTAGTTTTGTCTTCATGGACTCTATACACTTGATAACCTTCTCTGGCATCACAAATATTTGAGCCCAAAAGATCTGAATTGAAAAGAGCACACTTTTGACTAGTTAGACCCTACCTGCATATGTTGCTTTATTCAAGAAGGAGCTGCAATACTAACCAAGCATTTACTATTGCAGATTCTTGGGATGGAAAGAGAAAAAAATTCCATCGGGAAATACAAATCCCATAACGATATATCCAATGTGATCCCACAAGTGAACGAACATAGACCAGTTAACTCTGCAACTTTGTCTTTTTGGTGTTTTTTAAATTTGTATAACCGTGTCACGCAACTCGACTAAATCAGGTAACTCTGTCCTCAAAGGATACGATAGATGAGAAGAATCACCTAGTGTTTCTGGTGGTAGTATCAATTTGCTTGTTGATACTGCAATACTTATCTTGTTAAACTGATTCTTTGTGATTAGAATGTATCATGTCTAATCTCTAGCAATTACTTACTATGTCTATAATCAGACCTGCTAAAGATTGGTTTTTTATAGTATTCGAGCTGAAGCAAATGAACTAAATGCAGAAGAAAAGTAGATGGTGCAGGAATCTTCATAAAACCTACTCCTTTCAACTTATCACACATTGTTATTTGCTGAATGAAATAAGCAGACCTTACCACTACTCGGGAAGATAGAGAAGCTGTTTTCAAAAAACCCATCCAGGTATAAAGAACACATTGAAGATAATATGGCAATACGAGAATCTACCATAAAACCAATAATCAGCCACAAGATAGTGCTATAATCAACAAGCATAATTTAGAATACCATAATAATTAACAAGTATAGTTTTGAATCTAGAAAAAGGAATTAGCAGATAGAAATTTAAATACTGTAACTGAACATCTTTAATATCATCATCTTCCAGCAAATATTGATCAACTTATTTGCCGTGGTTTTCTAAGTCACTTTTCGGAGCATGAGTTTGGAGTGAAATCAGCTCTTATCTTTCGACCATCAATTAGAGCGTTATTATTCATCCTAAAATATGCTTGCACACAGGGTAGCTTGTCCTGGAACTCAATGAAACCATAACAGAGGCTATTCCCAGTCTCGCCATCTCTAACAATTTCAGCAGCTTTCACGGTTCCAAAGCGTGAGAAGATTTTATACAGGTCTGCGCTTTCAGTTACCGGATTCAGATTAAAAACCCAAAGCACATTGTAGAGGTATTTCATCTCAGTATAAGGAAGGTCCCCTAAAGTTTCAGGTACTACCGCTCCATCACGCTTCGGATCTGAATGAATCTCATCATGAAAAACACGAGCCAGCTCACCGTCATGTTTCACATTTGAACTTGTCATCATCATGATAGCGAAATAAGGACGGATTTTCCGGCGAACACAGAGAAAGGGAATGGGAGGGGACGAATTGCAATTTGCGAAGAGGGTTTTTGTGAGAGAAGCGAGGCTACTTTATTTATAAAAAAAAAAAAAAAAAAAAAAAAAAAAGAGTTATCGGTGAGAAGGGCAAAACTGTGTCCTAAAATAATTTGGATAGCCAAAAGAAAAGTTAAACGGTGGAAAAGTAGAAGTCTAACCCACATATAATTTGGATAGCTAAAAAGAAAAGTTAAGAGGTGAAAAAGTATAAGTCTAACCCAAATATAGTTTGGATACCCAAAAAAAAAAAAAAAGTTGAGAAGGTGAAAAAGCAAAAGTTTAACCTAAATATAATTGGGATAATTATACAAAAGTATAACTAGCAAATAAATTTTATATTTAAGTAGTCAAAAATATACCTTACACTTTATAGCCCAAATCTAATTTAGCCATTTATCGTAAATTAACTTTTCTTTCTAATTATATTGGGAACAACACTTGTAAGATACACGGGATATGGTAATGCAGAAAGCATGTCATTCGAAAGATAGAAAGAGGTCACAGGGCACAAAATGTTGATAAAATGTTCTGTCCTCTTACTGTACTCACCTTAATCCAGAAAAGTATTTTGGGAATCTTATCAATATATTCCTGTTTGATCTTACAGTGTTCTAGACTCTAGTGCCTCTATCCTGACTAAAAATTAGAGTATTGAGATTTTTGCGGTCCTACTAGTTCAGGTTCAGCAGTTAGGTTCGAAGTTCTCAACTTATTTTCCCCATAACGTATAGAACAAATTTATTGTTCTTACTAGCTATAAAAAGAGGACTAAATTGTCCGAAGCATGTAAAGTTACTAATGAATGAGCCTATGAAGACATAATGCATTTAATTTATTCAACGAGCTGCAATACTAGCAAAGCATTTACTTTTGTAGATTCTTGGGGTGGAAAGAACAAAATCCCATTAGGAAATACAACAACAACATACCCAATGTGATCCCACAAGTGGGCTCTGGGGGAGCGTACTATCAATTTGTTTGTTGATACTTCAATACTTACCTATTCGTTCTGTTTCAATTTTGTGATTAGAATGTACCATGTCTAATCTCTATGAATGTGCAAGTTGAGTATGAAACCAACCATGTGAGTTCTTTTATTTAATTAGATACTCATGTAATCAAATTTGCTAAAGATTGTTTTCTTGATGGTTTTCTAGTTGAAGCAAATGAACGAAATGCAGAAGAAAGGTAGGTAGATGTTGCAGTAACCTTCATTCTCTATCACCTGATTACACATTGTTATACGCTGAATGCCATAATAAGCATAACTGAATCTGCGAAAAGGGGCTTAGCATATAGTTATCTAAACTAGGGGCGACTAGAACTGCAACTCAAAATCTTTAATTTCATCTTTCAACCTATTTGACCAGCCTTAATTATTTGCCAGTGTTTTCTCCCTATGTGCTTTTTTCTCTCTTTTCTTGTTCTCAGAAATTTTGAGTACTTTGGGTTACCATATCCGCCATGCTGCTTGTTGTCTTCTTTAAGTACGTAGCTTCTTTGCTGTTTGATGGCATCAACAGAATCATTATTGAAGCAACCACTGCCTCTTTGCTTTCTGCTTCGATATTGGGACCATAACTTTGCTACACTCTGACTGAAATCAACGTGTATCCTTCGATCATCAATCACAGTATTATCCATCTTAAAATACTTCGAATCCTTCTGCAATTTCTCCAAAAACAGTATGTTTCCCATCAAGGTAATCCAAATCTTTATCACGTAACGTGATATAGAACTGAGAAGCATTGCGATTCTTCTCCCCGCCAGCGCTAGCCATTGCTACAATACCTCTCTTTGAATGTTTCAAATCTGAATGAATCTCATCATGGATAAACCGAGCCTGCTCACCATATAAAAACTTGTATATCGAATCACCTCCGTATCCTGTACCAGTTGGATCTCCCGTCTGCGTTATGAAATCCTTCCAAACTGTATGAAAAAGACAATCATCGTAATAATTAATCTTGCATAACTTCAAAAAGTTTTTGCATGTCAAAGGACATTCACAGGTAAACAAGTCTATTACCATATCTCCCAAACTTGTTTTTAACATTACCGCCATAGCGGAATGAAGGATGAATTGTGGAGCAAAGAAAGAGGGGACAAAGCTACAATTTGCGAAGAAGGTTTTGTGAGAGACAATGGGGCAGGCTATTAATTTTATTTATTTATAAGGAAAAAAAGGTTACGCTGTGAAATGGGAAAAGACTATAGTCCTAATATAATTTGGATTGCAAAAAAGTGAAATCTTAATCCTAATATAATTTGATTTGCTATAATGTATAGTAAGTAGTAACTCTAAAATTAGCATATTTAAACCTACATACCTAAAATAATTTTTGATTTCTTTATATACAATCTTTTAAATTATGGCTTCATTAACTATGGAGTGATAATAATACTATATGGCTAACATAATGTACGACTAATAAAATCATTAATTATTATAAGAAATTGTAATGATGCACGTGCAAAATAATTAAACGTGCATGTTTAAATATACTTGGTAAAAAATGCTATTAAGCTTTTTTTAAAAAATATGATCCTTTAGTTAATGAAGAATATTATTTTTTTTGCAATTGATAGAATTTATTGTGGTTTAGAGGACTTGATTTATCTAAATGTGGAATGATTTTTTACTTGTTTCGATGGTATTCTATGGAATTTCAAGTAGACACTTATATTTGACCAAATGCATATTTTAAACACCTCTAACCGTTGAACAAACCTATATAATGGTAATTATATTAAATTGGACAACGTACGTGAATCACACACATATTAAAAGCATAAATATGAATAACTTTAATTTAAAAAGAACTAAAATTTGAATAAAATTAAATTAAAATCAAAGAAATTTAAAAAAGAAAAAACGAGTAACCCCCTTTTGGTGGAGTATACTTAAAACTCAGTGGAGTATAAAAGTACTAGGGTCTCTCAAATTGTTTCGCCAACTCGTCAATATAGGCCGGCCTGACCCATTTTATAATTTAATAGGGTTGGCCTAAGATTTTTGCAGCTCATTTAAAAATATGACTTTTTAGTCTGGCCCGTGAAGTTTAAGTAATATGGGTTGGGCTGGTCCGTGGGGCTAAAAAAAATAATTAAAAAATATAGTATAGTAATAAGAATAATAAGTGGTGTCTAAACTTGAAGTCTACTTAAACCATCACAAATATTTAAATATTAACTATATTTATAAATATATAAATAATTAAAATACAAATTACTAAATTTTTTAAGGAATCAGATATACTTAATGAAGATGATGTGGTGGTGTTGAATACGTCATAAGTGCCATGAAAGTTGTTTGTTTTTTTAGGAGTTTATTTTCACTTTTAATGGATTTAATATTGACATTTTTTTGTGTGTTTTATTGTGTTATATTGAAACAAAACTAGGTTACTATTGTTATTTAGCTATATTGTTACTCATTAATTGTTTATTTTGCTTATCAATATCTCTATGGTTTGAACGGTATCATATCAAAAGTTATTTAGTATCGTAGATTATTAGAATTTTTTTGTGAATTTGTGACTTGATTAACAAGTAGTAACATCAAGTAATATTATATTGTAAATATTTATGTTATTAAAAATTTAAATTAAGATTATAAAAATAATATATTTTAAAAAGTGGGCTGGCCCGTGGAGGCCTGCAGCCCACAGAGTGATGGATCGGGTTTGCTATTTTCTGGCCTGTTATCTTGATGGGTCATCCCGACCTGACCCGTAAAATTTTAAAACCCGTGTGAACTAGCCCAAATGGACTGGGCCGACCCGTATTGACAGCTTTATGTATTCGTTTAACCATTGAGATTCTGCTTCTTGTAGTTGTAGCTAATGGAGATGTCTTCTAATCTCTTCAACAACAACCTATATTTATTTCACAATTTTTTTCGATATCGAATTTTATGGTAATAACTTGTATGTTTTGATTTAATTTATAGACATTTTAAAATCTTTTTACGATGACTAACTCAAATGTTTTTCTATTTTTGTTTAACAAAGTTTAAGAGTTATTTCCTCATATATTTTGTAAATCAAATTTTAGTTCATAATCTATTGACCACAATCCAAAATATATTTATATCGCATGTACAACATAAGCTAACATAGAAATCACAAAAATATATCGTATATACTATAAAAGTTGCGAGTCATTGCTTCGTGTTTGCACAATTTATTTTGGTTCAGCTTAATATTTTGTTGAATATATATACTTTATTTAAGTTAGATTAACCATCACTTAAATTATATTTTTTTCCGCTTATTTTTTTTAATAATCAAGCTATGTCAAAGGAAAAAACATTTGCTCTTCTTCGCTGCAAATAATTATATTGTACGCTTAATCGACTAGTGAGGAAGAATTTTCTTTACGCAATATAACATTAATTATCTCAGTATTATGTTAATTTTTATTTTACAACAACGCAAATTGCACACAATACAAGTTAAATATTTAATGAATAGTCAATTTAATTGAGTATGGCATAAAAATATAAATATGACTTCTTTAATTAAATAATATAAATAATAAGTGTACACCGAATAAACCATGTCAAGTATTATATCATATTAAAGTTTAATAAGTTAAATTTGAATTCCTCAATTTTATAAAATGATGTACGATGCTGGTATTACTAAAATAATATTAACATTTCATACATTTCAAATCAAACAAGACTAGAATATAAAATTGGGGCTCAAAATTATGTTAGATATATAACACTAAAATTCTTAAATCCTTTATATTCTACAAAATAAAAATAAAAGATTTTTTCATCATACAATCTTCTGCCACCTAATTTGATTTTAACATAATTGGTTGATCTATTCTATCTTTAAAAGACAAATCATTTTATCCCTATTTTAAATATGAATAATTCTTTTTAAATATTTTCTTTGAGTTTCCACACAACGTTAAACAAAAATACAAGTTAAGTTTGTTATTACCCACATACAATAGCTTCATATTTACTATTTTTCAATATCAATATGTTTTAGTATATCACAATTATATTATTAATTCATCTCTATTATATATTGCATATAAAAAAAAATCCCTAATTATTGATGAAGAAAGTTAAATTCATATTTCGTTCTCCCGAAACTATTGATTTCAACTCTTTATCCATAATACTCAGTTTCGCTGAATATTTTGGCCTAAAAGCTTTAAGATTTCAACAGGTAATTCATCAAAATCTGATACATACATTATCTATTGGTATTGATGTCACCTTAGCGGGCAAAATGTAACACTAAAGAAGTTAGACACCATCAATAACAATAACACGTGATACTCGAGAACGATGACCATAAATGGTCATCAATGACAAGTTTCGATATTAAAGGAAGCATCCTGTAATTATATACATTACTTATGTATCAATATTTGCATTAGATATATCTTTTAGAATTTTTAAAATCTGAACTAAAATGGACTTAAATGATATTGAAGATTTAGTGACAACTTCAATTTGTTCAGATTTGAGATTTAATTATTTTTATTGAAGTTGTTGGTATGTTATTGCACTTTTCAAGATGAAAATATTTTACATTATATTAGTGAATCATTTTTTTTGCTAGTTTGAAGACCGAGGAGATCACAAAAAATATCTAGAGAATGTGATAACTGACAGATGAAAAAGATGGATAAAGTCAAAATAATTACAAATATAAAAATATAATATTATGGCCGAAACAAGATTAATGATTGAACTCAAGAAATAACAAAATTGTCATGCAAGAAAATTATGCAATCTTAGTGATATTAAACTTACTGCTATGTGAGTCCTAAGTTATTCCTGTCTTATGATCACGATTCACATTTTTTATTATAATTATGCATGCTTAAAATATACTTATGTCAGTATGTATAATATAAGGTCAAGTAGAAACCATAAAATATATACCGTATAAATTAAAAGTAGCGAGTCATTACTTCGTGCTTTCACAGTTGTTGCATTGTAAAAAAAAAAGTCAAACGAATTTTTATCTTTCATCTCTCGGAATGTAAATGTTGAATTTTTTGATTTTTTAAAAATGTATACATTTTTTATATTTTAATTTTTTTTTAGTGAAAATTCTGACACCATCACTGAATTCATTATTTCTTGGGGTGTTGATCACGATACCTAGCTATTAATGGTGAATATTAAACCCTCTATCCTTAATTAGATATTTCGATTTTTTTCGAATTTAAACTAGAGGAATGATTTGGTAGAATATATAAAAATAGTACTGAATAAAATGTCTTAATAATGTTGGGATTATCTTTTGCCCTCTGTTTGGTTTGATGTATCAAGAGCAGTTATGTCGTTATTTATGTTATCTATATTTAATAGCTCATGTATTATAATACCATAATTTATTTTGTATTAATTATATACTCTATAATACAATAAAATGTACAACAAATACATTCAAATATCTCTATAGTGACAATATTTGTCTGAAAATTTCATGACTGCTATAGAGAGGTACTGTTATATATGTATACTGACATTTGACGTTCAGATCTCATTTAGCTGTTATAAACAAAAGTATGCAAAATTAGAAAGAGTATGAATATAAAAAAGGGCAAACATTAGTAGTCATTTCCTCGTGAAGTTATGAAATAAATGATGTGCGCCATTTAAATACAATTTTTTCCTTTAAATTAGACATTCGTACATGAAATTTACTGTGTGCATGACATTAATGATGATTTCCATAAATATTTTGGTATTTTATTTTGTACATAATATATTTCTTACAAAATATTATTACATAATATTTGAGTATGGTGTTATAAAGAGATAATTTTATAAAGAGTGTACCACTATAATAAACGTTATTGTTGTTATAGCTAGAATACCGTTATAGAGAAGTAAAATATAACATAAGAAATTGGTTCCGAAGAAAATCAAGTTGCTATAATGAAATGCCGTTATAATTAGATGACGTTATAAAGAGGTCTGACAGTATAAAGATTAGTTATACATAGCTCAAAATTTCACCAAATAAAGAATTAAATAATAACGTGACTAGGGAAATTTAATAGCTTAGTCAGTTGATTACCCGAACTTTCACTTTATTCTTGAGAGTTCAATTCCATATATTGTAATCCCCTCCTTCGTGAGAGTTCAATTCCACATATTGTAATCCCCTCCATATTCTCCTTTCCTTGACCCTCAATTAAAAAAAACAATAATAATAATAACAATAACATGACTAATACATATTAAATTCTCTATAAATAAAAGGAAAACTCTATTAAGAAATACTCCCTTTAATTTATATTAACTTAATTTGTGAGCTATTTTTTAATGTTTAAAATAATTTAATTGTTCAATTCTCAAGAAAATTATTGAAAATTTCTTTCATCATTAGATATGCATTGCCTCACAAATTAAATTAATATGAATTAGAGGAACTATACTTCCAATGAACTTTACGTGGCGCGAATACTAATACCTAACAGTTGGGGGACAAGAAAAGGAAAAAAAAAATAAAAAATATTGAGACTAACCGACATTGTGATTTGAGAATGTTTTGTACAAATTAGTATGTAAATATACATTGTTTTTTTTTTCCTCCGCCTCTTCGAAACCTATCGCGATCAACAAGCCAAAAACAAGCAATTAATTCTGCCTAAACTTGTCTTAATTCTATTGCTTAATCCTTAATACTTTCTGATTAACACAAAGCAAAGGAGCTTAATCATCTTTTCGCCCCAAGGTTAGAAATTTATCAATCCTTATACCTCTATCATCTATGCACAATCGTGTTTTTTTTAGCGAAGGGTGAAAAATACACCTACATTATTCCGATTTTTTGAATTTCATATCTGAATTATTACGTGTGTGAGTTGTGTTGTGATAAATAGTTGGTGACCGTTCAGGTAAAATTGCATGCATGATAGTTCATGTATGGAACTTAATAAACCAGGACTTAGATGTATTTTTCTTATATAGGTATACAGTGGAATTAGTCGAGGTCCGCGCAAGCTGGACGGGACACCAACGATTATCAAAAAAAAAGACAAATAATTGTGTCGAATGCTAGGTTTATTATGGTTAACTCACCTTGTAATTTGGTGTTATAATTCATCTGGGTGTTTATACTAACTATGGAATATTGTCGAATTGACTTAGCTTATACTGGCAGAACAATCTTCTGTGTTTGAGCTAGACTCTGACTGCTCCTTTGGGAGTTTTTATATGTAGAATTTATCTGAATATTCCTTGCTTAAATTTGTAAATTTCGCATGGGTCAATAGGGTGGCAAAAGTTTCTTTCTTTATTTTGGCAATCGCGCTGTTCAGCCAGCCTGCGTACACTTCGATTAATTTTACAGGATACCTTTCACTTTCCATCAGCAATAGTTACCCGGTAGCTTTGTCCACCAAGGTTAGAACATATGGAAAGAAATCACCTAGTGTTTTTGTCTCTGTTAGGATTTAAAGTTTCAGTTTTTTTTTTCTTTTTTGATAATCATCGTGTTTGGGCCTGCTTGTGCGCACCTCAACCAATTCCACGAGATACTTGTCACTTCCCACAAGCAATAGGTATCAGGTAATTTTGTCTATCAAGGCTAGAACAGATTAGAAGAAATTACCTAGTGTTTTTTATCTCTATTGGGATTTAAAGTTTCAGTCTTTTTGTTAAACATGGAACTGCTTCTTCTCAAAACATATTGTGAGGTCTTGTTGTGTATGTTTAGGGTGAGCTGTAGTACTTGTTAATTGAAAGAACTTTTTAAAACCTGAATTTGCTTTATTGAACTACTGTAAGAGATCATAGTTTAGGTTCAACCTCTTGCCCTCTTTTGTGATTCGATTTTATCAAGCTACCGGAGCAGATTGAGCATGTTGTCTAGCTCTCCTACCAGGGGCGGAGCCACCTTTGGCGAAGGGTGGTCAGATGCACACCCTTCGCAGGAAAATTATATGGTGAATAGAGGTTAAATATTAACCATTATGAATGCATATTTAATTTTGCACACTGTTGATATAACTGAGAATAAAATTTGCACACCCTTCACAAAATTTCTGGCTCCGCCACTGTGACTCCTACGGGGTAGGCTTGGTGGATAGGTAGTATTAGCATTATTCTTGTAGTTTCTTGTGCTTCGTTTATCGCATTATTCTGCTTTGATGATATGCTACGCTTTCTTTATTATTTGTTGTGCCTTGTTTTAGCTCTATATTGTTTCTTTCAAACTGCCTTGTTATGTGTTACTTGAGTCGAGGGTCTTTCGGAAGCAACCTATCTATCTCTACAAGACAGGGGTAAGGTTTGCGTACACTCTACCCTCCCCATACCCTACCTGTGGGAATACATTATACACTGGATAAGATGTTGTTGTTATAGTTAACATTCATGATTTTGTGTTTTAGATCATTTAGTTGGGGTGTAACATGGCCTATCAACAAGGAGATGATCCTGATTACGTGGAAGATGACTATGAAATGGAAGAACTAGATGATGAGTTCCAAGGCATAGAGTTGGGTGGCTTTCATTTGGATGTAGATGAGTTCCAAGGCATAGACTTGGGTGGCTTTGACTCGGATGTAGATGAGTTCCAAGGCACAGACTTGGGTGGCTTTGATTCGGATGTGGATGTGTATGACGACATGGTTTGTTAATTGATTATAAAAATTTAATTGGTGCATTTGTACACGCCTTAGATGTATCCATGTTTTAGTACGAATCTGCTTCAAATGCTTGAACTTTATTGAGTTGTTTCTTCTTCTGCTGGAATAGAATAATAGAACACAAGATACTTGGGCTGCTGAGGCAAGGAATGGCAAAGATATTCAAGGGATCCCTTGGGAAAGGCTTACATCGACCAGGGAGGAATACAGGCAAACAAGATTAGAACACTATAAGAACTATGAAAGTATTCCTCAATCGGGTGAGACATCAGAGAAGGTAATATAGGCTTGTATTTTAATTACTTTCTAATTGGTTTAGATGAAAAAATGTTGTGTCCAAAGTTGATTTGGTGTAATTTTGCCCTTTTGCATATCGACAGGAGTGCAAAACCACAAAGAAAGAGGGTTTATACTATGATTTCAGACGTAATTCAAGATCTGTTAAATCAACGATCTTTCACTTCCAGGTAAATTTCAGAGCTTTGTCAGCCATTTTATTTTTTATAGTGTGTGCAAGAAACTAGGAGTTCACTTAGAGAATAAGTTCAACAGCATTTTGAAGATTAACATCTTTAATAATGGAATAAGCTAAATGTCTAACTGAGTGCGTGAACAGCAGTGGAACTGAAAATGAATTTGGTCTGAGAATAAGTGCTCTGACTATCATGGAGTCGGCAAATGGATTAATTATGCCTTTATATCTCTGTACTCAAGTGCGTGATATAACGCTATTTGCCGAGAGCAAAACTGTTCTAAAGTTTTTTTCATTGCATATTCTTTCGGGCCTCAGCAAGTACCTTTTATTTCGCTATATAACGAGAATAATCAGTCTATTCTTTTTCTCTTCTTTTGTCAAATTTTGTGACATAGCTGAGGAATTTGGTCTGGGCAACTTCTAAGCATGATGTGTACCTTATGTCACATTTTTCTGTCATTCATTGGTCATCATTGACCTGCGCGAGTACTGAAGTTCTCAATTTATCTGGGCATGTAGCGCCATGCGAGGTATGTATTTTTGTACATCAAATTCACTTAACATAGTTGTAGTCTAACTTGGTCAGGACCTCTTTTTGACTCCTTTCTTTTTCTGTTCTCTGTCTAGAAACATCCTGAAAGCCTTTTAGAGGGATTTACGCAGACCCAAGTAAGCACTCTCGCTGTGAAAGATAAGTTGCTTGTTGCTGGTGGACTTCAAGGAGAACTTATCTGCAAGGTTTGTCAATGTCCTTACCACTGTTTTTTTCCTTAAAAAAAATACTGTTGGTCTTAGGACTTCCTTTTTGTGTTTTCTTGCTTAAATATTTGAGTGCCTCCGCCCTCGTTTTCATGTTTAGCTTTTGCCATCAAATTTACTAAACATGAAGAAGCTTATGTGCAGTATTTAGATAAGCCCGGAGTTTGCTTTTGTTGTCGGACAACATATGAAGATAATGCCATTACCACTGCTATTGAGATTAACAACACTGCCAGGTATTGCATCATCTTGCTTATTGCCTGAACCTGCACTCCTTCTCTCTCTCGCTCTCCGTCGATAAGGGTATACTTTCTTTTCTTAGTGAGGATGAAGCTAAATGGGATATCTATTCTCTGCAGTGGTGCACTTCATTTTATAGCTTCAAATAATGATTGTGGAGTGAGAGATTTCGATTTGGAGAACTTTCAACTGTCTAACCATTTCCGCTTTCCCTGGCCAGTTAATGTAAGTCTGTATTCGACTAGTCTGTCTGTTTTTGGGAATGGATAATTACCTAGAATATATTATATTACTGAGTAATATGTTGGTAGATTGTGTGCGCGCATGCCAGCTGTGATCGGTGGAATACATTTGGTTTTGATATTATTAAATCCTTTTCCCCTTTTTTTGCTCACAGCATACATCACTCAGTCCTGATAGCAAGCTTCTCATAGTAGTTGGGGATAATCCGGAAGGTATATTGGTTGATTCCAGGAATGGAAAGGTATGTCTGCACATCTCAAACGTACTGCATCGCGAATTATTAGTATAATAAGAGGTAGACTCGTGGTCCTATAACAAAATTCATTGTTCACAGGACGTTGCTCCTCTGTGTGGACATGTGGACTACTCATTCGCGTCAGCATGGCATCCTGATGGCCTAACTTTTGCAACTGGGAACCAGGATAAAACGTGCAGAATATGGGATCTTCGGAACTTGTCCAAGTCAGTCACTGCTTTGAAAGGTAACCTTGGAGCTATTCGATCAATCCGTTACACATCCGATGGTAGATATATGGCTATGGCAGAGGCTGCAGATTTTGTCCATGTTTTCGATGTAAAAAGTGGGTACGAGGTGGAGCAAGAAATTGATTTCTTCGGTGATATATCAGGAGTGTCTTTTAGTCCCGATACAGAGTCCCTTTTCGTTGGCGTGTGGGATCGTACATATGGTAGCCTCCTTGAATTTGGACGACGACGCAACTATTCATACCTTGATACAATACTATGACTACTCTGCAGGCTGCACCAGTAACATAGTCAGCACAGGTAGAAGTGGCTATTGCATAGACATAAAATTTGTGTTACTGAAATTTGCAGGGACCTGTGAAATTGATGCCAATTATAGTGTGTCATTTGCAAAACTAGGTGCAATTCAAAAAGGATTGTTCTTGCATAATACATGATTATTCAAACGTAACTAACGCTTAATGAGCAAAATCCAAAGACTTGGGTGATTGAATGTAGAATTAAGACTCATTACTACTATACTATTATGTACTTGATACATAATGTAAAGAATTTCTAGAATATCATAGGTAAACTACAATAAGACTTGTAGTGAACGGGGATTGACAACCTAATATGGTACTCCCTCCATCTCAATATATGTAATTCTTTCCTTTTTGTTGGTATGAAAAAGAATGGCATCTCTCTAGTAACATTTTTACTCAATTTTTTAAATTTTATCTTTAATTAAATAATTTATAGCTATATAAATATTTATTGCTAAGTTTAGACCAAAATTTACAAAAAATTTCTTTTCATTTTTAGCTTTGTGTCCAATCAAATATCATCATAATTAGAACGGGGAAGTAGTGAACTTGCTACAATAGACTATGAAATGGTACCACCAAGAGATGTGATAGGACAAAAATGTGTTGAGGCTATGGACATATCTAAAGTGTTATCTACGAGTTTACGTGAATCTAATAGTTTTTTATTTATACATGTGCCAAGTAATCTGTTATATACCTCATAGAATTGCATAGACTTTAAATTCTGGATCCATCTTTGAATAAAACGTATAAAATTCCTCCATCAATAATCAGAGATCTCGAATTTAAGTTATGGAAATCAAGAAATTTTTGGTATGGAGTGATTACTACTCAATGGATTCTTTATAGCGTGAATTTTGATTAGTCTGATCGGTAAGTTTCTAGTACTAGATGATTACATAAAATGAACCATGAGCTGAAAACAAGTAAAGATAATCTAATAGTATAAATTTTTATTATATTGATGCAAATAACTTAACTCATGTGGATTTCAATGATCTCTAATCCACAAAGAACCAATAAGACAAAGCCAACTCACCTTCAAAAATCTACTTCCCCTCATTCCCCCTCACTCATTTCCAAATCCACTCCAACTTCATCTTTTAGATATTCCAATTCCAAAATCTCCAATATCCACATATACTCCCACCCAACACACACACAATTTGCAAATTGCATCCACAACAACTCATCTCCCCTCTCTCTAACCTCCGCACATCTCAAAAAATGGCTTCAGCTCTGCTCTCAGCACCAACTTTCCAAGGCCTTAGACCTCTCAACAAGCCCACAGACTCCTCCCTCTTCCTCCACAAAGCCACCACCTTCAAACCAATCACCAAAAAAACCTCAAACCTTGGCATCAAAGCTGAACTCAACCCATCAATTGTCATCAGTTTAAGCACTGGTCTTTCACTTTTCCTTGGAAGGTTCGTCTTTTTCAATTTCCAGAGAGAAAACGTAGCCAAACAAGTCCCATCCCAGAATGGAATATCGCATTTTGAAGCTGGAGATGTTAGAGCTAAGGAGTACATAAGTTTGCTTAAGTCGAATGATCCAGTTGGTTTCAATATTGTTGATGTTCTTGCATGGGGATCTATTGGACATATTGTTGCTTATTATATTCTTGCTACTTCTAGCAATGGTTATGATCCTAGTTTCTTTTAGATGATGAACAAAAAAAAATTATGATGTGTTTTTTACTCATTTATGTGGAATTGATGTGGCTTTGTTTGTAATGATGCAGTAGCTTTCATTTGTATAGTGCCAAAGAATTACTAGTACTATCTCCCTTTTCTTTCCTTCGATCGTTCAATTTTGGACCCTTTATTCACTCGATCGTTGCGTTGGTATTCGTATTGAGTCCGATCAAATTCACATATATATGGACTGAAAAATCCCACAGCGGGTAAATCAAAGGCGACTCTATACCATTTTGGACCATTTGTTAGATTACCTAAGCAAGAATCTTCATGAAAGAGTTCAACCTATGAAAAAATAAGGCGGAATACATTAGCAGCCCCCTAGGTTTGTTAGGTTTTTTCGTATTGACACCTTAATTAGGCCATGTTTTTATTGAACACCTCAACTATATTCAAACTATGTCAATTCAGCATAAATTGCACAATCCTAGATTAGATTTAGAGCGTGAAAGCCACTTGCCATGACATGAGAACTATAATCAATGATAAAAATACACGTTATCAAAGAAGAAAAAGTCAAAATTAAAAGAAAGAAAAAAAAATTCCCATTTTTTGTGTCCTCTTCTTCCTCGGGAAGCCTTCATCTCTTTCCTCCATTGAAGCACCAAGAGCTAATACCAAATACTCAATTTCTTCTTTCTCCCTCTTTTTCCATTATCACCAGCCTTTTTCCTTACATTCGTCCTATTTCTTTGGTCTTTTTTAATTTTCCTCTCACTTCTCAAAACATAATTTTCAGAGAGAAATCATAGATAAAAATGGCCAAAAATGGCAGGACATAAGAAGAGCTTAGACAAATGGCTACAGAGGTCAAAAGCGTCAATTCAGAGGTCATAGTCGCGACACTCTACAAGAAAGAACTCAAATTTCCTCCGTAGAATCTGAAATTCAAACTTTTGGAAACCCTCCAATGATTTATTTCTATCCCAAAGTCAACAAACCTTTCTTAACGACTCCTTCTTCTTCTCCCAATAAACACAAAAACACATTTCTCTCTTTCTGCACAATGGTTATACACACACCCAGTTGAATTGTTTCGTCGAAGAAAAGAAAATCACCATGACTTTAGCTTCAGATCCTTATAAAGATTCTAGATCTGAAAACAAAAATCTTTCGATCTCTTATGTTCTAAGTATGTAATTTCTCTGTCTCTTATGCATCTGTTGTTTTTTGTAAATTTGACTGGCAATTGATAAGAGAAAAATTAAAAAAAGAAATAAAAATATATTAGGGCTTCTCGTCTCCTCTGGAGAGTGTATTGCACATGTCAGACAATTATATTTAATTGAAACACTTTATTAAGAATTTAGGAATTTAATAGGAACATGACCTAATTGAGGTGTCAACACGAAAAAAATCAACAAGTTCAGTGGGCTACATATGTATTCCGCCAAAAAATAAACATATGAAAAGGTCAAAGGTAATTCAATGTTTATTATAAATACATAAAAATAACGTTAATATTGAGTATATATAGTGTAATTTTATACCCAAAAAAATCGGATGGACCGCCTTGCTCCACTTGGCTCTGCTCCTGCATGCTGACCCACGGCTTAATAAAATTAAATGAAAGTGCTAATATTGAATGAATGGAGGGTATCATGAGTACATGAATTCAAAATTAAAACTTAAGGGGTTCAACATTAAGATGGTACGTTGACCTTATCCATATCTTGTGAAGGCATAGAGACTATTTATTCACTAAAGTTTAAACTAGTGTCCAGTAGGACAACCATTTATTTGGCTTTCTAAGAAAATGGGATTCACGTTAATTGATCAAGAAAAAATATAAGCTAGTGCTAGAAGATGACTATATATTGCAAGCAACGGATGCATGTATATATATATATATTCATTGTATCAACTTCAACTAGCTACATGCATGTGATCGAGTAAATGTGTATATATGATTGAAATTTCCAAAAGTATTTACTATCTATTTTAAGTGTAAAATATAATTAGGGATATATAAAGTCAAATTGATCATAGGGAATAAATTGGGATGATATTTTCATATAATATGATCACGAGAATGTGGGCAGGAAACAGTTGGGACTTCATACTTATTTCTTGGCTTACCATGTATTGTAGCATTCCCTCCTAAATGATTCAGAATTAGCAGTATATCAAAAAGGAAAATTACTTTATTTGATCCCTTTCGTCTCCGGCATAACACAGTATATAAATGTATCAACAAATTAAAGTAGTAGACAAAAAGGCTACCACGTTCTTCATTTTCTCAACACGTGTCAAATCTCCCTTAAATCTTTTGTAATTTGTTTGTGCTTGCCTAATTAATATAAGAACAATTTATTAAGAAAAAAAAAATTAAAAAGATATTCTTGGCTTTTTAGAAGTTTGACCATCAAAGAATATAAATGCCTCCCATTTTTCTACACACTAGCTAACAACAACAACAATTTACCCAGTAAAGTCCCATAAGTGAGGTATGAGGAGGGTAGAATTTACGCAGACCTTACCACTACCTCGTGGAGGAAGAGAGACTGTTTTCGAAAGACCCTCGGCTCAAGTTTCTACGCACTATCTAGTTAGTGTAAATATTGATGAGTGCATCTATTTTCTTCAACCCTCCCCTTATTTTTCTCTTGAGGGAAAATAATGTATGTTAACTAATTATACTTGAGTACTATAAAAGTCTACATATAAATACACATTATACATCTATTAACATAGTATAAATATCGGGTGCCAATAATTTTTTGACCAATCCATATCTTGGAGGAAGAAAGGATGAGAACAAATTCCCCCAAATTCCTAATGCTGATTGTTGTGTTTATGATTTTTTCCTCAAGTAGTCTGTTATAGGTCCTTCTCTCCCTATCCTAAGCCGTGACTTACGGTGCCCTATATGTTCGTTCTCATTTTCTCTTAACTTGGAACATTTTCATATTGACCTATTTATTGAGTCAATGAATCATACAAGATGACACTAGGGGTTGTTTGGATGACAAACACTTCTCACCTTTCACTTTTGGGTAGCAAAGAAACAAAAAGGACGGGAGCTCCTAGGAAGGGTTTTTTTTAAAAAAAGATCATAAAAATTGAATAATGTCTTAATCTAAATTAAATTAAATTAATTCAATATTTTAAAACTAAAACTTAGATGTTCAAAAACTACGTACATGAAAAGTGCAACTTAAGATTTTACAAGTGGATTTGAGGATGGGGCAGAAAGATTGTTTCAGATAGACTCTCAGCTTAGCTAAATCGATTTTTCCAATATCAAATATGGTAAAAATAATTTTAAAAAAAAAAAAACTTTAAAATGTTGGTCAAAGTTGGCGTATTGACTCGCGAAAAAAGAGATGTGACAAGTAATTAATTGAGACAGAAGGAGTAATTCATCAATGTATTTTCACCTTCTTTTTTCAGTTATATACTTGCAAGCAAAGTTTAAGAGTCCTAGTCTTTGAAGAGCTCTTTGATCTTCTATATCCTTCAACTTCTCATTTTCCAATTAAACTAAATGACAAAATTTGATTTCAAATCCATCAGGAATTTAAGGTGGTATAAGTTAATTTACATGGCCAAAAAAGATATTCAACCATGTGTAGGAAAAAGAAAAACAAGATAATCACAACCATCCAATAACTATATGGTTTTTCACTTATCAAGATTCATAGTGTCAATAACTACATGAATTTTGACCAAAATTTTGAAAGGCATTTTTCATTCAAAGATTAGTCAAATTGACCGGACGAAGAGAGTAGCCATCAAATACAATGAATTCAAACGTAAATATATACCGCATAGAACTCAACAATATAACATCCCGTGCGAAATGGAGTCTTGGGAGGATAGAGTATACGCACACCTTACGTACCTAAGGAAAAAAAATAGTCCAAAGCAGTTCAGAAACAGCAGAGAAATCAGAACTAAAGAACTTTGATTACTTCTGTACACTGGTCAAACTGAAAATTAAACCAAGACATCCTGTACATATTTATATACATTTGATGTTTTCTAGCAGGATTGTTGGACAGTCGTGCTTCCCATCAAGATAATAACAACAAAGCCCCACTTCTAAACACCACATTAAAGATGTTAACCAAGGAAAAAATTAAAAAAAGATAAAAGTAACCAAGATGGTTAATTACTAAGCTGCAATGACTAGAAAATTAAACTAATATGTTGTCAATGGCATCCAAGTGCACGAAGCATCCCCTATTCACGATTGATTCCACGGCTCGAATATGTGACCGAAAACAATTTTATCATTTCTCCAAGGATTCCCCGACAAGACTAATGCATTGTTAAATTGGAAAAAATGGGAAGTACTCATGATTACCAGAAAGTTCATCTTCATGATCAGGGGGCAATTCATTGAGATCAAAATCCAGAATTCTTCGTTCAATCGAATGGCTGAATTCACCGGGCGAATTCAATTGACTTGATAATTTGCTATCAGCCAACAGCTTTGAGCTGCTAGCAGCTGCTTCTTCACTATTTGCACCAACATTAGTAACATCCGAATTTTGAATTACGATTCTGAACTTGTTGTGGCTTGATTTATGACCTCCGAGTGCTTGATGAGTTGCAAATGTTTTTCCACAAGTGTTGCAATTGTATTTTTCAGGCGTTGCCGTGGTGGCGGCTGAAGCAGGACTAACAGAATCTTGTACCGAATTCAGATGCCTTAACTTCGTCTTCTTCTTCTTTCTCTTCTTGTTGTTACCGATGATCATCGATTCAGATACATGATGAGGAGATGCCTCATTTTCAGCTTTGGAAGTAAGAGAATTACTGTTTGTTTTTTCCAATTCTTCCGGAATGACTCCAGTAACACCGGACTCAATTGAATCTCCGTTGGCTAAAAGCATTAGATGATGAACAGCATCGTGTAATTGTTCCTCGTCCTTTGAACCTGAGTTGGTGGCATCTTCAGCATTGGCCTTTCGGCCTCGCTTAGCTGTCACTGACCAGCAAGGTACAGTAACAGTCGTAGCAATAGCAGCAGAAGCAGTTTTTCTATCAATCTCATCACGAGATTTCAATTGAGGAGGCTGAATTCCCCTCCACGCCCGTTCAGGATGACACCTCATATGCCCAAACAACGATTTCATAGACGGGAAATTCTTACCACAAATTGAACAAGTTGGTGGCAACAACTGATTATCTTTGTAATCTTCTAAATCCACTTCGTCTTCTTCTTCATCTCGTTGTAATATACGTTTCTTGTAGTACCTATCCACGAGTGGTTTCGACTTTTTGCACTTTTGGAGCAGCTTTTTTGAAGCCTGAACGTGAATTCTCATGTGACCTCCCAATGCTTTACCAGAGCCAAATCCTTTGTTACACACATGACAAATCTTCCTCTTATTATTATCATCATCATTATTTTTTGGAATCTGAACTTCAATATCTTCGTCTTCATCTTTATCTCCAAGTTTCATAACATCATCGTGATCATGATCTTGTTTGTTGTGATCTTCCAACACATGGTTCTCGGAAATATTCAGCTTTATCCATAGTGTCCCCGTGCTAACTCGATGATCTTGACAATCAACCATAATTACTGAAAAACATGAACAAGCAAACGGACAAATTCTGTATCTAAACAACAAAATTCGTCACTAATTCTATTCAGCAACCAGATTCTATAAATAAAAAATGATGTTAGCTACGAGCTGGAGATGGATCTCAACTTAGCTAGCTAAGCTAACTACAACATACAAAACCCTACAACTAATAACAAAAATCAAGGAGGTAACTTAGCTTAAAAGGAAACCCATAGAGTAAAAAAAAAAAAAAAAAAAGGGGGGGGCAAATTTTGTAGTCAAATAACAAAATGTTGAGCTCCAACAAGGAAAGATAAACACAAATTATTATAGTGAGTAATTAATATGAGGAAGTTGTAAGAGAAAATAATTAAACTGAGAAGAAAATGATGAGAAGAAGGGGGGGAAGGGATGAGGAAGAGTCATTGTAAAACTGCTAATTGTGTGGGAAATTGACTGTCACGTTCTCAACTTAAGAGGCATTGACTGTGGCGTGTGTGGGTAGGAAAAAGAGATTGTGTATATCTATCACTTTTTATTCTTCTTCATTTTATTTTTAACTCTCGTAATATCTGACTAAGCACATCAATTTTTTCAATTAGTCCCTCACTCCCTCTAATTCAATATAAATAAATTGTTAAGTGTGCAACACTAGCACATCGTTAAAAAGGATATCTAAAGACACTAATCAAAAGGTAAAAGAATGCAGTCCAATGCACTAAAGCTCCCGCTATGTGTGGGATTTGGGGAAGGCCGAACCACAAGGGCCTTACCTTATACTAATCAAAAGGTAATTATTAATCTTACCTTTTTGATTCTCAAACTCTTCTTAAAGGTAGAGATGATAGTCATTCTTTGAAATTTAAAACTAGCGAGAACCTAAAGAAAGGTAATTTTAGAAGGAAAAAAAATCACCAACACATTCTTAAATTTTATAAAATTCATTTATATTGGACTAGCGGGAATAATTGACACGTGCTCTTCTGATCTCTGTACTTGTGAATAATCACAAATTATTTCACTAGGGATTGACCATCTTGATATTCTTATTCTTTAAAATATTTTTTAATTTTCCAATTTATGTAAATTATTGATGATTCGTTATGTTGGATATGCTTAGGTGTGAAGTTGAAGATCTTTTAAGATTTTGACTACCAATCAAAATTCAAAACCAAAAGAGTAGCCTAATCAAATTATAACTCTTGTGAATTCAAATTACTTTCAACTTTTCAAAGTGGTATATATCTAATACTCCTGCCTCCGTTTATTTTTATTTGTCATATTTTATTTTACGAAAGTTAGTTTTACTAAATTTTAAAACTAAATTGAAGTAGATTAATTTAATTTTTAAAACTAAAATTTAGATGGTTCGAAAAATGCTATAAGTTGCAATCCTTCTCATATTAATAGGATGAAAAAATATATTTTAAAATATTAATTAAAGTTCATGCAATTTGATTCATGAAAAATAAAACGTGACAATTAAAAATGAACGGAGGGAGTAAATATTCCCCCACTTATTTTGCTAAAATTTCTAGCCAACTAGTAAATGGAAAGTTTTGTTGAGTATGAAAGTTACCAAAACTCTTTGCAAAAGCTTTTATTTTTTTACCGTGTGCATTTAATTTTTTTACTTTGAATGTGGAAAATAGTCATTAATTACCTTAATTAAGTGGTCATTTACTAATTGTGTGTTTCTTTCACGCTTTTTTTATCCGATCATATTCTTGCCTTATACACACCGCCCAAATCCACATATTAATGCCATGTATATCCATATCTTAGTACTCATTTCGTTGTAAAATAGTTTTCATATTTTACTTCTCGAAAATTAATTTGATTAATCTTTTAAGATAAATTAAATTAAATTAATTGAGCATTTTAAATTTAATATTAAAAAATATACGAAAAGTAACTATAGATTGCAATTGTTCTTATACTAATATGTTGAAAAATATTACTCCCCTCATTCATTTTTACTTGTCCACTATTTCAAAAATAGATTTTCATTTTCACCTTCGCTTTTAACCTATTAAGAAAAGACAACTATTTTTTTTTTCCATATTTTACTTTTAACATTAAATACTTATTTCCCAAAATATTTTGAAAGATCTATTACTAAACTCAATTAGTATGGGTGGGCATTATGATAAAATTTTCACAATGGACAAGTAAAAAAAAATAGAGGAAATATATATTTTACATTATTGATCGAAGTTTATGTAATTCAATTAACTCTCAAGAAGTAAACCTTGATAAATATTTTGGAAAAGAGAGTGTAGCCTTTTGTTCTTTCATCACAAATCCTCTCAATGATTTTAAATTCGTGATTTGAACTTTGATTGCATTAATTTGTAAAATTAAGGACAGAAATAATCTTTGCATCTCAAAATCTGTCCATGAAATCCTGACTTTAGAAAAAAATAAAATGTTTTAAATGGAGCAACGTGACCAGTGAAGAATCATATAATCGACCAAAATTTGATTGGGAGCGAAACATAGGTATTTTTTTTTTAATCAACGCTCATTCTGTTCTCATTGTTAACAAATGTGTTCTATACTTCTATGGAGAACTAGTATTTGATTTGCTATATAGTCCAATCAAATAACATATGGTCCTACACCAAGTATTAAAGAGGAGGTTACTAATTTACTATAATTAGATAGCAAAGTGCAAAACAAACATTTGAATTTACGGTATCATATGTTAGTGACCAGATTTTTATTCTCCTTCTAAAGTAAAAATAAAGGATGGTACGCAATTCCTAAGAAGGAAAAATGAATGATCAACTGCCTGTGATTACATATCCACTTTAATATTTACAATATTTTTCATACTGATGTACATGATTATCATGGGCAGACTTTCTTTTTAATAACCGTTGTTGTCCGAGCCGGCTTTTGCTCACCTTAACCAAAGACTTTGAGCTATCTTATAAAAGGGCCATGGATAAAAGATGATATGGTTAGCCGTTAGGGCCTAACAAATCTTGGTCCAACTTTTTAGGCTACTGTAAAGGGCCGAAGTGCATAGATACCCGATCTCGGAATCACCATTTAAGCCATACACGCAGCATATGAAAAATTGCAAATTTATCAACTTCGGAATAAATCCAGACATTATTTGAAGTTTGATATGACTGAAGTTTAGTCTTTTTTGCATGAACTTCAACCATATGTGGTTGAATGCTTGGATCCATCACTTTTGCCTGAAATTTCATGTACATACGCAAAAGTTCAATCATTTTTGCGTCAACTTCAAACAAAAATGTCTAAAGGTGTATGTCATTTCATGCTTTTCAATCGAAGTAGATGGGTTTCCACAACTCCAATAATCCAAGTAGACCATTCGATAATTCATCACACACATACTATTGTAAACGGGAATATAGAGCCTAGCTAACAATTGGATGAAAAAGGATCATGAGACCAGGTTAAAGAACTTATAAGGGCTTACCCTTTTATAGAAGCAAAAAACTTGACAAAATGAGAAGTAGGTATTTCAGCTATCTATAAACATCTAAAACAAACTAATCTAACATTTCAACATTGCACGATGACGATGTTGATAATATAGAAAAAGAAAAGAGAAAAAAAAGCACTTCTTTAACATTAAGTGGGTACAAGTTCAGCATGATCAGGAGACGTCTGCATCAGAAACAGTCCAATGGCAACGGCCAACAACACCAACTGTATGAAAAGACACAAACTGTACTTACAGACTTTCTTCTGTAGCTTTAGCTTTTCATCGGTGCTGCTTGCTAAATCTTCACAATAACTTACCAACTTCTCAGCTTGTGTCTTGAGCATTGCAGCCTTTGCTTCTGCATCTCCTAGCATGTGCACCATCTGTGCTTGTTCGGAAGCTAAGGTCTTCTGTTCTTCCAAGAGGGTAAGTTGATCTACTGCTGCACTTCTCAACTTTTGGGCTGTTGATGATATTGTCAAATACTGAACTTCAGCTTCAATTTTCTGTCTGAAGAGACCCTCGAACTCACTTTCAATAGTCTCTTCTTCACTCTTTGAGCTACTACCTAAAATGGTTTCAAGTTCAGCAACTCTTGCTTCCTTGGATTTAACAAGGTCTGTTGCCTTCTGAACCTTGTTTTGCAACAGTAATATATTCTGCTTTAGGCTAACCATTTCAGACTCCAAGGAGTTGAGAGAATGTTGAGCACCATCCTGTGACAGCACGGATGTGCTTGGTCTAGGGATATCTGAATCATCAGAAGTGAAATCTGAAGGTATACCAACATCCTCAAGCGAATGAACTAAAATATCTTTCCCGATTTCTTTGAGTTTCTCAATTTCTGTGGAGAAAACACGTCAACAAAATTCAATTGCATGGGTAACCAGAAATTCAACCAGTTTTTCCTAGAAACGTTTAATGGTTTATCTGATTAAAGTCAGACAGATAAGGAAAGCTCAAGGAATATACTTATTCACCAAAAATCAATGGATATACTTATTCACCAAAGAGATCAGTAAAAATTATTTAAGCATAGTAAAAACTAAAAACATGAGACATAGTAAAGCTCATCCAAAAACAGCTCATCCAAAAACAAGAATATTCACAATGAAGGAACTGGTCAACTACTTCATATGATATACTATGTACTTCCCTTTTAATGTGCTTCTGAGGTTAAACAGGACCAACACGGATAACCAATAAAGAAAATATCCTTATATGTCAATGATAGGGATAACTAAACTGGGAGCGCAGAGAACCTAAGACCGTCCATCCAATGCTTCAAAAGCAAGAAACAAAGTTTTATTTGACCAAGACTCTCAAACTCACATAAAAGTGACTTTTGTTTCTCTGTAATTTGTTCTATCTACAGTCTTCTGCAAACAAAAGTTTTATGTGGTTCATGCAATAGGGAAATCCACGAAACCGTGAGGTGCAGGGAAGGTGTTTGGATGGAGTGGGAGCAACAGATGTAAACGGAAGGTCTGGATGCAGATAATAGAAAGTTAAAAGGTACTTGTGTGGGACAGGGAGTTAGAGAAGGAAGTGGTATCAAGTTCATATAGACACAGAAAGATAATCTTTTGTAGATTGTTTCCAATTAACATGATATTGAACTTTACTAATGGTTTGATGACATGTTTTAAGTTGAAAATGGCTTCTGTATCAATAAATACATTCTCAACAAGATCCACTATTGCTAACAGAAATATATGAAATATCAACACCTTCAAAGTATAGCCCTGAAGTTATCATACCGACAAGGCAACAATAACTTTAAAGAAACAGTAAATTGCAAAATACATGAGATACACATGCATTAAAGTATGATAACCAAATATAAACGATTAAATGCCTCCTCGAAGAGAAGAAAGCATAGCCCGTCTCCAAATGATGCATTAGGCATATGCACATTATTAGGATTATGAATTCTACCTCCTAAAAACAATTCACTGGCTTATAGCTTGATGTTATTGTTCCTCTAATAATGCTAGCATGTATTCGTTGAGTGACGCCCAAATAGGCAATGTCACACATAATTACCATTCTCTTAGCATATTGATTAAACCAGAATGACACTGCCTTGTGCAACATACAGAATATGCAAAGTAGAACAAATTTATGAGGCAAATCATGATTTACATTGTAATTTATCATTTAAGCAGAAGAAAAATTGAAATGATCAATAAGAACTAAGGATGTACCTCTTGCAAGCGCTTCTTGAACAGCCTGGTAGTTGTAGATAGATTCCATCAGAGGATCGTGATCAGTGGATGAACCTTGATTCTCACTCTTCTCTTCCTTAACCTCCCACGGAGATTCAGAAGCTAGATCTTCTTGTGACACATTTTCAGACTCCCTATCATTTCCTCTCTCGAGACCAGCTCGGAGTTCCTCACCAATTGGCCTTTCTCTGTCCTGAGCTTCATCACTGGATTCTCCATCATAAATATTTGACCTTTCACCTTTTGTACCATTACTTGTAGCATAGTTACCCTGCATAAAGAGAAAATTAGAGCTCCGCGAGTCAGATTCCATGCTGGAATGAGAGTTTTCCTTCTCGATTTTGACCCTTTCTCCTCTAGCCTTTTTACTAGTTTCAGCCCGACCTTTTCCCTGATGAGGTTTCTGTGCTGATGTTCCCAAGCTCTTCCCACTCAAACTCCTCAACCAATGCTTGTCAGATGGAGTATACCTTGCCTTTGGAGCACTAGCTGCAGTAGAAGACCTACTACTCCGATCCTCACTGTTCTCTGATTCCGATACAGCATTAAAAATTGATCCAATACCCAAACCAGAGTCACCAATTACACCAAATCCATCAATCAAAACTCCAGCATTCCTAAACACTGCATTCGTAGATGAAACCGATCCATCACTTTTTTGAATCCTTCCAGCTGAATTACCAACCGGATTCGCCAAACCCCGTTTCAACACCTTACCACTGTTTACACTACTATCCCCATCCTCCTTATGCGATTCCCTCTTCATCCTTTTCCATTTCTTCAACCCAAACCCTTTAGTTGTTCGCGATAATTTGGGTTCCTTAATTTCTTCAATTCCCTTGCCTTTTACATCAACCAAATTATTACCGACATTGTTATCCCCAACAGGACTAGACCCATTACTCTCTACCTTGATTTCATTATCCTGGACCAATTTACTAGCTGAATTTTGATTTTCCAAGCCCATCACATTACCTTTTACATCATCCAAATTATTTCTACTATTATTATCCCCAACAGAACTAGACCCATTACTATCTAGCTTGATTTCATCATCCCGGACCAATTTACTAGCTGAATTTTGTTCTTCCAACTCCATAACTATCAAAAGATGAATAGGAATTTAAACTTTTTTTACAAACCCAGATCAAGATAAATACTCTCTACCTTGCTTTCGCTATCCCGGACCAATTTAGCTGAATTTTGATCTTCCAAGTCCATAACTAGACAAAAGGTGCATAGGAATTTAAACTTTTTTACGAACCCAGATCAAGATTGAGTATTACTCTCTACCTCAATTTCGTTATTCCGGAACAATTTACTAGCTCAATTTTGATCTTCCAAGACCATCAGTACACAAAGATGAATATGAATTTAAACACTTTTTTACGAACCCAGATCAAGATCGAGGATAAGCAACAATCATTCCAGCTGAACAATTTCAACAGAATTTATCAACAAAATCAATTTCTTCGATAATTTGCAGGTTGAAAAATCGTGATCATACAGAACAAAATTGAATTTGTTCATTGTTTAAATTTGTATTGCAGCAAAAATAGGGACGTACCTTTTTGTTCATAATTATGGCGGATTTTGCACAAGATTTTTGATGAATTGGAAGACAATTGAATTATTGGAAACCCTAGATAGAGGACGGATTTGGGAATTTTATAGCCGCCCCGGAACTGCTACAACTATATTTATTTTTATTTTTTTTTTAGCATAGTTTCTCATTTGTTTGCACTTAACAGAAATAGTTATTAATTATTCAGATCAAATTCATTAATTTTTTATGTTTTGTTTAATTATTGATATTAATATTTGCTTTTTTAAATTTGATAATCACTTAATATATTTAAATACGTTTGAATAATTATTATTTATAGCAAAATTTTGATATTATTGAAATGTCTTTTTAAAAAACTTTTTACAAAAGTGTCAGCTCATTAGTATTTTATCTAATTTTACTTATTATCTACGATCACCATTCTTCGCTACATCTATGTATCATCATCGTCTATCGTATACAATGATCATCTTTAACCACAATCATCACCTTTGTCAACCTAATAATTAGCTTAATCACCATATATGCTCATTATCGTCAATCACTATTGCGTTCACTAATCAATACTAATATTCACCACTATAAATCATTAAATATCATCATCATTCATCACCGTCATTAAGTATTACCGTCATCCATTATAATTGTCAGTTTCTATTACCTTGATTCTTTTATTCAATACTCAAGCCGGATAATAAGTAAATAATCAATTAGAAGAATAAAAACAATGTAGAAAAATAAAATATTGATTGCAACGTGGGGTAGAAGGGAAAGAACTTTTAAGACCTAAATTTTTTTGGAAAGATGATATGAAATAAGAGGGAAAGGAAAAAGAAAGACACAAATAAAAAATAAAAATAAGAGACTTTTGAGACATATTTAAATTATAGTACTCGAGAAAAGTTGCACCCTATCACCATTTTCTTTTTATCATCATACAACTTTTTATAGATTCTTTAATTACAAAAACACAGCTTTCATATGACTTCACAATATTTTTCAAAAAATTCTAAACAAGTTATAATATTCAACTATAACATTCAATTCAAAAGTGGAGATCAAAAAAAAAATTATAAATGATGTAATAAAACAAACTTATTGAAAATGTTATTATAACAAAATCAATATAGGTTCTAAAAACTCATACGTTATCCACTTTATGGACAAAATATTCATTGTCATTCTAACATTTGCAATAACTTAAAATTATTTATCGTGGTCTAACATTCTATCACAAAAATCTTAGCTTGCTCAGAAGAAATATTTAGCACACGATCTTTAAAAAGTTCGTAATTACAAGAAAAAAGAAATAGGTTATTTGTTAAACAATTGTCTCAAAAAAGGACAACCCCGAAAGCTTTACCATGGAAATGGGCTATTGAGACAATTCTTCTTCCCAAGCCCAATGTCATTGTTTTGGGCCATACCATAGATGATGGAATCTAGCCCGGCCCGCACGAATAATTTTGGTAAAACTCTTGTCTAAACATTTGTTTCACCCTGCATGAGAAATCGAGTCGATACTCGTTTTGAGGCTCGATCGTACTTATGATTTAAATTCAATGTAGAGATAAATCGACTATTCGCAATAAAATTAGCTTCTCTAATCTAAATAGATGTCGTACTTTATATAATCTTGCGTTAAGCATTATTATGACATGCATCGAGGAACATATTAGTCACTTCTTTGGAGCGCAATGATTAGGGGTGTGGGTGTCGGGGGAATTATACTATTGATTCATTTCTTAAGAAGTGTGTATTTAGATAGTATTATACTATTGTTTTTTTTTGCTAGATCAGTCTTTAAATTTTATCGTTGTTATCCTGATGTATAGTACGAATGTAAAATATGTGAATACACTGTGATTTGTGAGGTCTAACGAGCAAGTCTTGATGGACTTACTTTTTGTCATAATCATCTTTACTAATTGCCTTTTGAGTACAAATATATGTATATTAATGCTACGTATATTGCTATGTGACATGACTACACATTACCACAGAATTCAAAGTTATCACAAGTTTCCTAAATTTCACTATTGTACTAAATTACTTTTTTCAAACGAAAACGATCCAGAGATATACAAATACAGTACTTAGAACGATGTCATTTGTCCGAATACTTTTTTATTTTTATAGTGAAGTGATATCAAAGAAAATCCGATTATTATAGCAAAATATTATTATAAAGGATTGATAGAGATATCAATGCATATATGTATATTTCTCCTCTTCTTCTTTATAACTTTTTTTTTTTGGACAGTGAGAAGATCAATACACAAACTTGTGGATAAACTTGTTACATTTAAAGTAGACAGTCCAAAATAAAAAAGGAAAATGACAAGTGCACCATACATTTAAATGTCCTTTAATTGGTTCAATGAATTTAGTTGCAAAAAATGAATACATACATCATCATGGTACTATTCTACTATTCCAATCTAAATCATTTAGTTCCAATCAATCTAAATGTCTGGTAGTGGAGAGACAATTCATAACTTTGCCATCCAATTACATTCCAATAAAATGGGGATTCCATTACCAATATATTTAGAACATAAAATAAATTTATGCCCAAGTTGAATAAATTAATTAATGGAATGGTTAAATGTTAATGCATGTTTACATATACTCCAATTGCTTTTATTAAAGTGGTATTTAAGTGTGGCACGTACTTGAATGTTGCCTACGGTGCATCTTATATGAAGGGAATACGCTTTTTTGATCGATGTGGTATGATTGTCGGGCCCTCCCCTTACAGTCAAGTGATTTTCAGCACCTCTCCTAGTTCCGTCCTTCCTATTGGGATAGCAACCTTCGAGCTTTGCCTGCCGTTTCTAATAAAAAATTCCGGCTCGGCTCAGGAAAGCGCTGGCAAAACTTTTTTCTTTAGTTTATTTTTTGAAGAGGTTATGCTTGTCAAGTAGTAAAAGGGGTGAAAAAGCGAAAACTAAGTGCATTTCATCGTGACTTTCTTTCGAAGTTTAACTAAAGTAGGCATACACATACAAAAAGAGATATAGATTACTTCCCAATATGCATTTTCTTTACAATATTAGGCAATATTCATATATCTAAAGAGGTATTAATCAAACTTATTATCGATTCGACTCTCTATAGAAACATTTCTAGAAAAATGTAATTCATCGAGTTTAATTCAACTAGCTCTACCCTATTTTTCGTTTTGATGAGTAGTTTTTTATTTTTTCTGTCTATTTAGTTAGTGAAACATTAGCCATAACCAAAACTTGTCAAGGGATAAACAAAAATAATGAAGAGACACTAAAAAACGAATGTAATTATTAGATTGCATGTTCAATATTGTGATATTTTAAGTAAAAAACATAAAATAGAGAAGAAAAAAATTCAGGTCAGAAGTATATTAAATTCCAACACCAATTAAGAAATGTTGAATGCACATGCAACAGGCAGGTTGTAAGAATAAGAAATGCTAAAATGACAGATCTTCATGAAACTTTTCATAACTCATAATCACATCATAATTATTACAAATAATTTACCGAATCAAAAGTCAAAATAAAACCTTTTTTTTTTTTTTAGAACTATGGTATCTTAAACAACTTGCGTACACCTTAATTAATTTCACGGAATACATGTCACCTCCCATCAGCAACAGATATCAGATAACTCTGTCCATTAAAATTAAAATAGATGGGAAGAAATCACCTGGTATTTTGTCTCGACTGGAAATTGTCTAAGGCAACAAAAATTAATTGTAAAGAAAAAAAAAACTCAAAATTAAAATTTCCAATTAACGTACCGACAGAAGTTCAACTAGAGGGGTCCCTATTTAAGTCAAAATAGTTTTCTGAATTATAACTTAGAAATTTCGAAGTGACAGTGGCATACTATTTGAAATTTGATGGATAATAAGTTCGTCCCTTTATAATAGCATATGATCGAAAATTTATAAGAATCGAACTTGTAGCGTGTATTTAAACATTCCAAAAAAAATTTCAAAAATTAGTAGCATATGATCAAAAATTTGATGGATAATAAACTCGTCTCTTTATCATGCTCCAATTAAGTATCAACCTTTTGTTTGTGACATGTTTAGAGTAAGCGACATACAATTTAAAACTTGTTAGAGACGAGGAAGGGTGTAGTAATCGATGAAATGCTTCGAAGAGTTGAAAATAAACATAGATCTGAAGATTCCTGAATAGGCAACTTTTCGAACTATTATTGAATTCATGGGCAGGTAAGAGACAACCTGACAAATTGAAACATCTTAGTAGTCAGAGGAAATCATAAGTCATCTTTTTATATATCCTTCTCCATTTAAATATCAACTTCTTATGTGCGATAATTCAAGAGTCAATGACATGCAGTTTGAACTTCAATAGATAAAATTCAAATTCATAACGTGCATCTATCTCACACATGACACTCGCTAAACTTTTACCACTAAAATAAAAGTGCTAGGAGCCATCATCCTACTATAGCATCTTGTAAAAGGGGAAAGCTTTTATTGCACAAAAGGTGGAATCCTTAGTCTAACCCTAACCTAACTATAAATGTTCCTTTTGAAAGCCAACTAGTAGCAGGGCCCATGATGAATCTATTGCCTGCCTATTCTTTCTTCTCTTTCCTTTTTATAGTGCATGCATATTCCTAAACAATACCCTTATGAATTATTATTGTTTACTTTCTCCGTTTCAAAATAAGTGTTATTTTAGAACTTCAACACAATAAGTTTTTCAACTATACCCTTATATTCCATTTTCTTATTAGTGTTCACCTCTCATACATTTATTACATAGGGATTAGTTTAGTAAACTAAACATTATATTTATTAATTCTAACGTGATTTTTGCTAAAGTGATACTTATTTTGGGACAAAGGGAGTATATGTTAGTACTTCAAAGTTGTGGTCTCAAATAGTTCTTGAAATAATTTAGTTAACTTCACTTGGAGAACATAGTTCACAAATGCTGAAACAAATAGTCCTTTTAACAATTTAAGTTAAGATGGAATGAAATGAGAAATACTAATACAAATATACACTCATATTGAGACAGGGGGAGCTTTCAAATTATTGATGGTTTTAGTGCTCAAAGTTGGACTGGTCTTTGGTCCAATTCCCAGAGCAAATAATGAAAAATGTGTCAGATGAATAGAGAGAGCAAACCTGCATTGCAAACAGCAATGTTTGGTTTTATTCATTCAGAGTGGCATTTCTTGTTTTGAATCCCCCTATTCTCATTGCAACTCAGCTACCGTTTGGGCAAAGATTTTAGAGATAACTTTGAAAATTTATCTTCGAATATTTTTTTTGGTCATAAATTTTTTTAATTATATTTTGAAAATCTATCTACAACGAATTTGCAAATTTTGCATCAATTTTTAGAACTTCAACTCACAAGACTTCAAATATTTTACATGTCCATGCGAAACTTCAAAATCTACTGCAAAACGGAAGTTTAGTGCCCCATTTCCACTAAGGTCACACATAGGGTCCTTGGTTACTCTCCCAATGCCTTTTTTTACCCCTCTGTATTCATTCTGACCAACCTTTGGACTCTGTGACAGAGTGAAAATTATTTAGTATAGTAATGCATAAATACTGCTTTTATTACTAAGTTCAATTATGAAATCTTACGACACATAAAACAAAAAGAATGGCTAAGCCCAAGATAAAGGGATTAAACTAAGCACATAGAATATTACACCACTTAACCACTTACAATCTGCAGCTTCTTTTGAGAGCAATTTCTTGTAATATTTTATGTTCAAAAACCTCATAGATCCAACCCATATACTAGATTCCCATCTGTAAAGCTAGGGTAGCAGACTCAAAGCAAATGATGTTTTCCTTCTCTTTCCTTCTTGGCTTCTAATGAACCAAATCAAGGTAAAGTAAACAAAAATCAGTTTTTTCTTCTTTGACTCATGATGGCTTTATACAATAAGTGCTACATGGATCAAATTAGGTAAAGACTTTCTTGTTTCCAATGTAGATGTACACCCTTTTAGCTATTGTTATTCAAGTTCTTACCACAGTTTCTTTCTGAGTTCTGACTTAAGGAGGCCCACAGTTAGAACAAGATGATATGATATTCACATGTAGATTTCTTTCTGCTTTCAAAAGTCTTTATTGTTGCATTCATATGCTTCTTGAAAAAGACTCTTTTGATCCCTACCACAAATTAATATCAAGTATCCAGAAACAAGATTAGTTTTTTTTCCTGATTCCAATCAGGTAAATATGGTTCTTTTCAATTGAAAACTATTGAAATATAGCATTTTTGTTACCTCCTTGTATCCTCAAAGCTTTTCCAGTAGAAAACTCATTATTCATCAGTTGATAATGGATGAAGAGCAATCTTCTAAAGAGATCCCAACTGTTGATACTCAGTCCCTCACCATCAAGATTGCAAATTCAGGCAGCAAGAAACTGAGTAAGGACATTTTGTCCACTGTTCTTCCTTCAGGTCAACAGAAATTGATAGCAAATTCAGCAACATCATCACCATATAACTCCCCTTCTGTCATCTCTCCCCCATCTTCTGCATTTGTTTCGGCATTACAATCACCTTACATTTCTCCAAGGGCCACTTTAGTTACAAATCCAACTCAAGAAAACCTCATTGCTCCTCCCATTATAGTTGCAAATCCAAAACAAGAAACTCCCGTTGCTCCTCCTACCTCAGTTGCTCACCCATCCCCACCAGTCTCATACTGCGGTTCACAGTCTGATGATGTCCCCAGCACCTCCTACACTCCTCCACCAGAAAGATATGATTTTTCTGATGACCCCACAGACACAAAGCTCAAGATTGTCACCTGTGTCCCCGTTTCAGGACCGGAGATCGATCCCAGGATATCCTTTTCTTTCCCTGTCCCTCGAATTTCGTTTGCCAAAGGCTCCATTTCACCTGCTTCCAATGCCAAACTTAGGAGCTGTGATGTGTATATAGGATACCATGGTCAGAACCCGAATTTAGTACGCTTCTGCACGTGGCTCAAGTCAGAACTTGAGCTTCAGGGTATTGCTTGTTTAATTGCTGACAGAGCAAAGTATGCAGATAATCAGAGCCACGAGATTGCTGACCGAGTTATATGCTCAGTAACCTTTGGTGTTGTAGTTATCACCACTTGTAGCTTTTTCAACCATCTTAGCTTGGAGGAAATAAGATTCTTTGCTCAAAAAAAGAACTTGATTCCTTTGTTCTTTAACACTGATGCCAATGAAATTGAAAGTCTTTTTAACCGTAATGGTGATACTAAGAAATGTAAAGAGGCACTGGATGTAATACTAAAGTGCCATGAGTTTAGATTGGAGACAAATGAGAGTAATTGGAGATCCGGTGTGTCGAAAACAGTTGGGATATTAAGGGCCAAGCTTGGCAGGAAAAGTGTTGTTGAAAAGAGTACAGAAGGCTTTGAAGAGTTGCCCTTTCCAAGGAATAAAAGTTTTGTGGGAAGAGAGAAAGAAATTATGGAGATAGAGACGACTCTTTTTGGCTGTGCCGATTTTTTTGAGCAAGAAAGTGCTGTCCCAAGTGTCAAAGGAGGAACACCGGGACAATCTGAAGGTCTGGCTGATGATGAAAGTGAAGCTGATGCTAGCAGAGGCAAATACATAAATCTAGAGATAGGAAAGAACAAGGAAACAAATAAAGAAGCTTGGGTTGAACCAGTTACTGGAAGAAATTCACTGAAGAGACCCAAGTACAGAAAATCAAGAAGTGGCAAGGATAAGAATTTGAGTACGAGTGTTGTATGCATAAATGGTTTGCCTGGTGTTGGAAAGACAGACCTTGCTTTGGAATTCGCTTACAGGTATTCAGAGAGATACAAGATGGTCTTGTGGGTAGGGGGTGAGGCTCGCTACTTTCGACAGAACATATTGAACTTGTCTCTAAATTTGGGACTGGATGTGAGTGCAGATGCAGAAAAGGAAAGAGGGAGGATTAGGAGTTTCGATGAGCAAGAATCAGAAGCATTCAAGAGAGTTAAAAGGGAGATATTCCGCGACATGCCATATTTAATAATCATAGACAATTTAGAGACTGAAAAGGAGTGGTGGGAAGGGAAGGATCTGCATGATTTGATACCAACTAACACTGGTGGTACACATGTCATTATCACCACACAACTCAACCGGGTAATGAACTTTGATCCCCTGCAGCTGCAGCCATTGACCACACCTGATGCCATGATATTGATAAGGGGAAGACGTAAAAAGGAGTATCTGGCTAGCGAGGTAGAATTCCTTCAAAAATTTGATGAGAAACTAGGAAGGTCTAGTTTTGGTCTGTGGGTGGTTGGTTCCTTACTATCGGAGCTTGCAATATTGCCATCTGCTCTATTTGAAGCTGTGAATCAGGTTCCAGTTGAAGAAGCCACAAGTTGCTCTAATCTGTCCATTCCACATCAGCAATTCTGCAGAACCAATCCATTTCTAATGAAAACGTTGGTTTTTTGTACAGCCCTCTTGCCGCAAAGCAACGATAGCAGGGATTCCCTTGCTTCAAGAATGCTTCAGGTAGGAGCATGGTTTGCTCCAGCACCCATCTCGGTGAATTTACTGGCAGCAGCTGCAAAGAAAATTCCTGTAAACAGAAACAAGTTCAAAAAATGGACAAAGTGTATGAAAGTTGCTCTATGCTTCTACTCAGGCCAGTGCCTGACAAGCCAAGCATGGAAGAGTGAAGAAGAAGCATCACTACTTCTAGTTAAACTTGGCTTGGCACGAAAAGCCAACAAGCAAACAGGATGCTGGATCCAATTCCATCCCATCACGCAGATTTTTGCTAAAAGGAAAGATGGACTAGTTGCTGCTAAAGCCAATGTTCAAGGTGCAAGGAAACTTGCAAACCCGGTAACAGATTCTGACCATCTTTGGGCATGTGCTTTCCTTGTGTTTGGTTTCAAGTCCGAACCACCAGTTGTTCAGCTCAAAGCCATGGACATGGTACTCTTCATCAGAAAAACAGCTCTTCCTTTGGCAATTAGCGCCTTCACAACATTCTCAAGATGCAACTCGGCCTTAGAGCTCTTGAAGGTCTGCACAAATGTGCTCGAAGAAGCAGAGAAGTCATTTGTTTCTCAAATACAGGATTGGTGCCACGGATCTCTGTGCTGGAAAAAGAAGCTGCAATCCAACCAAAGAGTGGACGAGTACGTTTGGCAAGAGGTGACATTATTGAAAGCTACCTTGCTGGAAACTAGGGCAAAGCTGCTACTAAGAGGAGGCCATTTTGATAGCGGAGAGGATCTCTGCAGAACCTGCATTAGTATCCGAACCGTAATGCTGGGTCATAACCATGCTCAAACATTGGCTGCTCAACAAACATTAGCTAAACTAGTAAGGATGAGGAGCAAAATATGATCCCAAAAGTCACTTTCTGGTGGCTCAGTTTTGTTTACAGTGACCATTCAATTCACTCTTTAGTTCATGTAACATAGAAATCATCCATTATCAAGTACTTTTCACCACATTAGTTCAACTTATTGTCAAGCAAATTCATGATTTTAATCAATTACCACAAGATCATCCTACAACATTTGTAGTATCTTTCCTGCTAAATAGACATGGTGTGTACTACATTGTACTGTTTCTCTAGTTGGATGAACCATGTCCCATGGAATTTGGTTCATTCATTTACTACATACCAGTTCTACCTCATTAAACCATTAAAAATTTGTCTTTTTACCTTATCCCACAACCTATGTTGCTCGGACCCTCCAAAAATGTTGCCGCACCCATGTTGGATCCTCCAAAAATAAAAAAGCTCGACTTTTGGAGAGTCCGAGCAACATAGCTCACAACCAAGAAAAGCTTATCTTGGAAGAAAAAAGCCAAATCAGTCAAAAGATATTATCTTTAGTTTATTTCTCAATCAACAGAAGCTCATCTTAGAAGAAACAGACAAAAACGAACAAATTCATTGAAACAATTGTCAAAGAAGGCACAAGGCCAGTAGCCAACAGGTTTTCCTGTTAACTTTTGGAACCGGTAGGCATCTCTTCCTTACATACAAAACCAAAACACTCAGTAATTCATTCACAATCAACTACACACCCAGTAAGGTACAAAGGTTGTTTCCGATAGACACTCAGCTCGAGAAACTCACAATCAACAACCAACCAAAAAAAATCAAATCTTTTAGCATTTCTTCCTTTAATTCAGTAAAATTCACACAAACTGTATCATATTAACACAAAAACACAAAAAACTAAAGATCAATCAAATAATGTTGTCTAGTCAGTGAATCAAGACTGCGGGCCGCATACAATAAACTCTTGTAGTTCAACCCTTTCCCAAACCCCGCGCATAGCAGGAGCTTTAATGCACCGATCCTCTTTCAGCATTTGAAATCAATCCAGTAGAAACAGCATCATCTTCATCAACAAACAATCCTTCCGGATTCCTCAAACCTCCATGAACCACAGAAACCAAAATACCAATCGCTATACCAATCATCAAATTGTTCAAAATTCCAGTAAACCAAACAGCAATTGCAGAAACAGTCACGAGGCTCGAAATCACAACGACGTCACTAACTTGATGACCGAAAACAACCATAGGATCCTCCCGGAAGAAGAGAAGAATTAGCCAGGAAGCAAATATCAAACCGGTAAAAATCAATAAAACCGGTGATCCGATGAGTGAACCAGCTGCACAAACGGAGATTATAATAGCGTAGTTGACGGAGAAGTAATTCAAGTTACGGCGGATACGAATTGCGGCGTCGGAGAAGGATGTCGGAATGTCGACGGCGTTTGCTCCGGCAAGAAATTCCGGCCATGGTCGGCTTTTGGAGAGGAAGGTGTAGAGATTTTGAATGGACCTGTTGATGACGTCACCGCCGGAAATTGGAATGGTGGTGTAGGTGGTGGCGGCGGAGGCGGAGGTTGTTGATGATGGCATTTTGGTGAATTGGGTGAAAAATTTGACCGGGGTGTTTTGACCAATGCTCAATAAGGACTCATTTGTTGTAGCTCGTGATGTGTCAGTTTAAAAGACGGCAATTTCGCTTTTGACAATAATAATAATGATATTTTTTCTTTTCATCTCTTTTACGTGTCACATTTTGCTTCAACAATAATATAGTTAATGTAATTTCACGAGTGATATTCCAGAGGCTAGTGTGTATACATACTTTATTTTAAAGGAAATTATTTCTAATAGATCTTCGACTCAAGTAAAAACAGTATAAAGCAGTTTGGAAAAAGAAATAACGGGAGTACTTGTTCTCATTTTGCTTTCTTTTTTTTTCCATCATTTCACTTCACGAGAGTTAATTTGACTAAAGCTGAATAGAATTAGATTAATTCAATATTTTATATTTTAAACTATACAAAAAATGTTATAAGTTGCAAGTCATTTTGTATTAATATTATAAATATATACATGTTCAAATGTTGGATAAGTCCATGCTGTTTGACTATCAATAAACGAAACCTGACAAACAAAAAGAAACGGAGGGAGTAATAATGTAAGGGGTCGTCTGGTACAATAATAATTTCGAAATAAAATTTGAAATTAACTTTATTTTATATTTAATTTAAGATATTAGCTAATTTCAAAAGTATCTAGATAAATAAAACAATTTCATGAGGTATCACTACTCATGATATATTTTAATTCCATCTCGTGTACCAAACACTATTAATGTTTCGAATAATTATTTACGTATATCTTTCGACTTTTTTATGCTTAGATGTGATTAGTAGATCCATGCATGCTTTGTCACAATTATTTGGGCTTTAGCCCCAATGTCCAACTTCATTTAACAATATGGCCCAAGAGTAAAATACCAAAAATTTTGTGGACAATCTTCTGAAAGAAAAGTTTCTTAAAGGCTAATTGTAGTTGACTTTAAGCGCACTTGAATTATCTATAGTCTTCTATTTACGAACTTGTACTTGAACTAGCCTAGAGAAAATAGGCATCAAGCCTATAAGTCAAGCACGCAAGAAGAGTTTATAAGCGAAGATACTCTCAGTGGAAGGAAAAAGGAAGGAGGAAAAGCATGTAATGCTCACATATACTTCTGAAAATGTGCACACTTCTTTCGTTGTCAAGAAGATCCTGAACAGAATAGAACAGAACTATTAAAAGAAAATAGGTAGATAGAAGGATATGGAGGCTGAGAATTAGGGCAGATGGTTAGTAAGTAAGTGATCTTTGCTTTTTGGCGAGATATGCCTGATAATAGTTTGGAGCACGGTATTTGTCACATTTGGTTTCACTTTCTTACAACAATATTAATATTGTTCTCGTAGTTTCTGTTAGTATCCTGTGTTAAAAATAATAAACCATAAAAATAAAACTGAAAAAACAGAAAAACAAAGAACTTAATTAAAATATCTGAGTCCATAATTTTCTTGTGTGTACTGAAGGATTTTAATCCCCTCACTGTACCCGAGGTTTTGGATTACTTCCTCCTAGCATAAAACGGATATACCTATCAATGGAGTACCGGTACCTCAAACGCCAATGACTTCATCGAATGCAAAGAACGGTAACAAATCACACATGACTCTATATTTGTTTGTCAGAAATTTGATGCTGAAAACTGAGGCTAATCCTCTAAATTTATAGTCAGCGAAAAGGTAGTATGAAGAGGTGCTTATTGTGCCTTATCGAAAAAGTCACAATTTATAGGAAAAATCACAACCTATGGAAAAAGTCGCAACCCATCGGAAAGATCACAACCATTCAAAGTGAAAATGTGTCTATTCAAATTGCATTCTTTCTCTTGGTGTTTTTTTAAAGAAAACGCTTATTCATTTTCCATTCACACCTCTTAAAATCCCAATAATTTCTTATCTTTTGTTTTTTGTGACCATCGGTGTTTACTGTTTCTTGTGGGATAGTTGATTTTTTGTGAATGCTATGGTTGCCATGTCTTCATCATTTCAGTATTTTCTTTTTCAACCTGCTTTCAAATGCTTTTCCCGAAGTCGGGGGTCTACCGAATCAACTTCTCTACCTCCACGAAGTAGAAGTTTGCATAGATCCTACCCTCCCCAAATTCCATTTGTGGCATTACACAACATATGTTATTATTGTGGTATGGTATGATAATAAATTGGCACTTTCAATTTGAGAATTGGACCCATATACATTACTGTTTTTGAGTTTTTAGCAAGGACGGGCTTGGGTAATAAAACCCAAACATTATGGGCTACGTCCATATAATCGAAAATTTTCACAAATATAGCACATTATGATCACTATTTAAATTTTGTCCTCGCTGAATAAAATTTGCAAGTAATTTAATAAGATATAAGAAAGTAAATTATACTTAAATTATGATATGTCCGTCATAACTTATGAACAATTAAGCATGTGTTGATTTATATATATAAAAAAAGATGAATAATATTTAAGTAGCTTTTCGTATGAATTCCAACACTGATTTATTGATTTATGTATATATCATAAAAGTTATACTAAATTGTTTTTGAAGAACCCTGTTGGATTTATTTATTTTGTATTTTGGCTTGTCTTTTTTCTTTTCTTTTTTTTTTTTAAAAAATCATCTAAAATGACATGTGTTTTATATTGTAATCAAAAGGAAAAATTAGTCTACTCTTAAATAATATAGTGCCATAATTTTCCACACCTTCCAATCCAAAACAAAAAAATATTGTATTAAAATAACATGCACTAAAAAACCTTGCCCTCTCAATTCCTTTTTGTTAATTACACAGTACGTAAGGTTGTTTTGCTTTTTAATTTTAATTGTACAATATGTACGTAAGGTTGTTTTGCTTTTTAATTTTAATTGTACAATATATAGTTGAAATCTGGAGATTAGGAATTTGCACCATTACCTCACCTTTCACCTTTAAAATAGATTCTAATCTTGTTTCGGCGATTTAGCCCTTCAAGTTATAACAAGGAGATGAGCCGCTCCAATTGAAAAACACTAGTAACATTAATACTCATGCACGAAAACTAATACCTAGACACAATGATTTTTGTGCAACTACTAAGCCGTTAATTTTCATCTTCATCAACTAATGGGAGATTTAAATTTGTAGCTCATTGCAAACGTTATATAAGTTAGGTGATCGTTTTTACAAAAAATCAGTAAATATACCATTGTGGACCCACCACAAAATTTTCGAGTTCCAAAATGAATTATTCTTTCTGTAGACAATTTAGCTTATTAATACATATATCATGAACGAAATTTAAACAATAGCCTCAAAAAGGGTCATTTATGCAAATTCTCCGTTAGAGATGGAGGAATTAGGCAGTCCACATTTGCCAAACTTTACCCACTAGAATAATAAAGAATGGAAGAGAAGTATGTGTGACTTTAACTAGAATATAATTAATTCATTTATGGATGGTTGGGCAAGATAGTGACTTTTCATAATAACTAGCAAAGTACCCTTAGTAATTACTACTATTAAATGGATTTTTTTCTTCTTTTATACTATATAATATACAGAATGATTTAGGTCAATTATTTAAAAATCTCTAATTTAAAAATGTGTTTTCTATAGCTAGCAGATTAAATTTTTAAATGAGTTGATCATACACTTCAACATAGTATCAAAGATTAAAAAATATAAATTATTGTGGAGATTATAGGTATAGGGGAATTAAGTCAAAGGTATAAGACACCCCAAATTATGTGGTAGTAATATTTTATATTAGTTAATGAAAGTAGGTGTAGCATATTATAATACAAGACACAATATATGTGCACTCAAGTGGTGTCATGACACAAGACTAGAATCTCTAGATAGACAATATATTCTTCTCACTCACACAATTATGTGGTAAGAGAGAAATATTTGAATTAGAGCATTTCATGTCAGCAGGTTCAGAAAAGGTCACATTTTGAAAGGTGTGATTTAGACAACATACCTTAATATAAATATTAATGATTGCTTTTACGATTCGAATCTGTAACCTATAGATCAAACAAAGATAACTTGATATTTGCTCTAAGGCACCCCTTACAACACAAAACAAGATATTAATGTTTAGTTGGCTTAGAGACATTAGAAGATCAGAAGGTGTCAAGTGATGATGAACATCACCGTGTATAATACACCATGGATATATGTTTCCGGTCAGTGCGTGCATATCTCGATTAATTTTATGGATACATACCTGTCAACTCTTACTAGTATAAGTATCGGTTAACCCTGTACATCAAGAGCTGTATAAGAAATTAAGTCGCTTAGAGTTTTTTATGTATACACATGTATGGTTTGACCCTAATTAATTAAAATACGATCGATTGGTTAGATCCTCCACTACTTTAGACACGATTAGTTGTTTCTACTTAATATATATAATTTAAAAGTAATTAAGATTTGTCAAAGGCGAATGTGATTAATTTTCAATTTTCTCATGTTTGATTTATTTACATTTTTGTAGAAAATAGAAAAAACAAGTCTCATATATGTTATGTTGTTTGTCTCCCTCCATCCCGAGCCAACTCGCCCCCCACCCCCCACCCTCGTCATCTCCCCACCTCAACTCACCCCCACCTCCACTTAGCTTCACCTTATTCATCCTAGTGTTTGTCTAAATTACGAGTATGAAAATATTTTGAAATACTTTTTTTTTCACTTATCAAACATCAAAGAATAAGTAAGAAAATCATTTATTTTTAGTAAAAAGGACCATTTTCTTACATACCAAACGCACCCTAAATAGCCTTTCGATTAGATGTTGTTCATATTACTTTGTATATAGTTGATATATAATTACATAAATCAACGGACAACTTGGTCATCTTCATATATTCTTATTAATTGATATAGTAGGACCCATGTTTCCACCCAAAAACATGTTACACCAGTCATCTCTTTTGTCTTGTTTTCTATCATTTGTTTTACTTTTGACTAAGTTGTGTAAAGGGACAACCACAAGTTTTGGTCGTACACTATATAATTTTCTTGCTTGTTTGTAACGGCTATTTTTCTTGCTAGCTACCTATATTATTATTATTATTATTGTGTGTCCATTTCATATCTAACAAACCCTACGTATACTTGGGACTTTTCCTCACTTATTTGGTTTATTATATGATCTAGTACTAGTTACTATTGTTTTCATCATACCAATTGTATACATTTTCTAAAGCTAAAGAACACCAAAAATATTCTTACATGAAGGTTAATAGAAAATCCATGGAGATTCGAGGATCGATCTAGAATTTATAGAACATATGTGTCCCGCTAAAGAAGGGAGAAAAAATTAAGTATTAAGTGGAAAATGATCCCTATTCGTTTAAGCAAATAACTCATTTAATTTTCTAGAAATGTCAACATATAATATTAGATCAATTTTAGAATATATGTACATAAACTACCTAATTTTGTGGGGAAAAAAAATCATGAATTCACGTATACCAACAAAACTATCCGCCCATGTTTACAATTCGTGGTGGATGGAGAATATAAGTAACGGATTCGTATATGAACTTGCATTTTCAACACGAAATATAAAATATATATATATATATAAATCACTATAATTTTAATATAAAATAATAAGTTCTGCGCCCATAATTTCAAATCCACAATAGATTCAACCGTAAAAATCTAAAGATTGAACACATCAAATCATGAACCCGCCTCTATTTACCATCTTATAAGAAACAGAAAATGACATATAGGAGCGTCTCTGTGTAAACTTTTTTCCCTGCATGCAATAATACAAATGCACCAGCACACGTACACCACTGCAACAACAGCATCAATGGACTATTATGCTCCCTCCACCCCACCCCACAACCCTCTTCAGACTAGTTATTTCATCTTTCTCCATCAACGCAATAACTATGTTGCTCGGATTTTTTAAAAACTCAAAAAAATGCATATCTTTTGAAGAATCTAACTCTGACTCGCACCCACAGATTTTTTTGAAGAGTTCGAGCCACATAACTTTTAGCCATCTCATATTTTCTCTTTTTTTTACCACATGAAATATAGAGATATCACTGCACTAAAAGCATAGATATTTGATGAAAATAGAAACATGAAACATGAAGCATGATAATGGAGAAGATACATATGTATGTTGTTTCATCATCAAACGTGCAAATGCTGAGAGAAGTGAATGCAGGTCACATCAAGATTATATATATAGCCATGCAAGCCAACTTATAGATATATGTCACTCCACTACTCCCACCACTGACTCATTTACAACCTGTAATGTTCTGTATCAAATTTCATGATTTTCTTTCAATTTTGACATTAAGTAATTTTTGAACTATATACCATATAATTTCCAATGAAGAGTATTCAACTGACCATCTTTCACTTAATTATGTGGCTACGCCATTGCGTCCAGTCGTTAAATACTATATATAAACCACTAGTATGACAATAGTACTATCATCTTAAGACTCTTCAATAATGCCGATGGCTGCGTATCGGATGCGACAACATTTTGGGAGAGTCCGAGCAACACAGCTAAAAGAACAGCATTAGTATATGACCATTATATTAGAAGTAAAGCAATATACCCTTTAAACTAGAGAGAGATGTTAAGAAGAAACCAATTCGGAAGTTCATATGCTTTGGAACAACTCATTATTTGAAGACTTTTTATACATTGGAGACTTCAGGGAACTTTCAACTGGCCTCAGTAAACTGCTTTATATATATATCTATGGAACTTTCGAGTAAACATCAAACGCGCTATGAAAGCGAAAACCCAAACTAGAAAAACTCATCTGCTCAACTTTGCCGCGTTTTCTTTCAGATTTCTATTGTCAGTCAAGAGAGTAAATGACCATGCAAAAGGCGACTTCTTGGTTATGAAAAGCCTGGAGAATAATATAAAGATGATCTAAAAGGACCTGCAGGTGATGAGGAAGCCGAGAAAGAGCTTGGATGAACTAAACTACAACTGTCTGGGTTGACATTCCACGTCTTAGCAGGAATCTCATTTACTTGAGTAGGAAAATTTGCATTCTGAGCTACTCCAGATCCACTGTAAGGAGAACCACGCGGTCTATTTTCACAGAGATCCACAAACCTTGAGGTATAGCCCGAGCTGATCTGCATTTTTCCTGTGCCCGTGGTGTATGCAGAATTAGCCTCGTTTTCTGGAGAATCATCAATTACAATGATTTCTCTGACGGCATTCGTCCCAACTGAAGTTCCTTTCTGCCAGTGAGAGATGGGAGGAGTGGCTACAAACTTCTTCATATCACATGTCACGTTTGGTCCATCACGCACAGTAGGTAAATTGGACCCGCCTAAATAGTCTTGTCTGCCAAAGGAACCCATCAATCCACTGCCACTACTCTTACACGAAAACGAGGCTGGAGATGTAGGGGATAGCTGTTGTGGCCTTGATGAGTAACTGTCATGACTTTTGAAACCATTCAACAATCTGACATCAAAATAGTGTACTGGATCACCACTTTGAGGGAAGTAAGAGACAAGACGATTATGCGCATCCACCTGACGGAAGGAGTTGACATCCTCATTACGAAGATTGCCACAAGAAACACCAGGAAGTCTAGTGTTTGCCAGGTCATTCAAGGAATTTGAGTGGGATGATCTTTTCAGTAAGGAATCTTCATCTTTGTTGATCACCATTAAGTCCTTCCCCATCAGCCTGAGAACTGGATTAGAAGCAGATGGACTAAAAGACTCGGAATCACGAGTTGGGAGCTTGAACTCAGAATCAGCAGAAATACCAAATTGAGAATGTCCCGTGGATGATTTAGTGGCATTTGTTTCAGGACCTGAACTTGAGTCACTAAGAGAAAATGAGTTGCTCTTCAATATGATATTATTAGGTCTCGTGAGTGGATCACGGCTCAACTGATTCTCAGTGGCAGGAAAAGAGGAAGGGGCCATGGCTCGTCGCTGTAACAGCTGCGACTCTTCACGATTCAAAGCAAACCCTTGAGATCCTCCCTCTTTCCTTGCACAGCAACATGGCTTATCATTTGCAAATCTGAGAGTTCCTTTGCCAGGAAATAGCGTATTTGCATTAAATTTGTCCAGTCCATCTTTATCATTTCCTGTATTTGCAGTCTGACGTGGTGTGACAGAATTTTCCACCAGAAGATCAACAGTGCTGCTAGATAAACTAAAACTTTTATCTTCCCAGCCAGTGTGGCATCTGAGCATTTCTGACGAATCCCTTCCACCATCATACAAATTATCCGAGTATCTTGAGCCAGTTCTAGCCATAGTTGAGTTAGAAACTGTTGATGCAGCAGACGTAGGCGAACCGGAATAATCCTGATCAACAAATCCAGGATGATCTGCAGAAGATTGAATTCTGCTGCTGGTTAATGATGAACTCCCATGAAGGTCTTCTGAGTTCATACGACCAGGACTGGGTAAAAAGGATCCGGGTGGTCCTGGTATGAGAATCGGATCAACCTCCAAAAAGTAATTCCCTTGCCCATCGTTAGATCCCAATTCAGCAACATCATGGACATTGCCATCAATCATACTTTTCCCAGTTTCCACTGCACTAAGCATCCCTTCAACACCTATAATAGGATCTTGTGAACATGTTGCAGCTTTGGTTCCAAGAAAAGATCCTTTGTACTCTTCACTAAACAATTGTGAGTCGCAGTGAGACCTAGCAGGCTCGGACATCTCATCAGATCCAGCATCCATAGACTTGCTAAAACTCATAAAATCACCCCTCGCAGCGAAGTCAGAGGCAGCTGGATCCATAGTCTCGTCATTCTGACTTTGATGATTCGCTTTCACAGACCCCATAGCATCAGATGCACCTGTTAAAATGTTGCCTGTTTCATTATCAGAATGGGTCTCAGCTGAGGATTGTGAGCTCTTCAAGCCCAGAGTGCCTTCCACATCAGAGGCCATAATTCCCTCCCTATTTTTCCTGATGCTCAAAACTTTAGATCTTTTAACAATTACCCTATCACAACTCTTGCTCCCTTGAACGTTTGTTTCACTGAGATTTCCTCTTAAACAATGTTTCTCTCCTTCAGTCTGGCAAACTTTAGCTTCTTCAGATTCTGAGCTGGAACTTATACTAGACCTCTTACGCGAAGATGCTTTCCACTTCAAATTACATTTAACACCACGAGCAGGCCCTTCAACAATGGACGAAAGCTTCTTCCTCAATGATGACAACTTCTTCCCTTTCGAGGAGAATGATGGATGAGGGGTGGACTGCTCACAATTGATCTCAGAGTTATCCGTGTTTCTCCCAACTCTCATATTTTTCACAGAAAGTGCACGATCTACTATTATTTTCGGACGATCCGCAGAGCTATTGTTTACAGAATGGCCATCTACCTTCAAATGCTTTCCTTTGCAACTTTGTAACACTACGGATCTCTTCTTGTTAGATGGGTGTGGAGATTGAGACAATGAAAAGTTCGCTTTCTTTTGCGGAGAAGACTCCTCACTACGTTCATCTTGAGGCTGATCAAGTAGCATATCCCCCATTCTTTGGCTACTCTCAGGAAAACAAGCAGAAGACCTTGGAGATTTCAGAAGACAGCTTCTCTTCATAAATGAATCAGTTCGAGGCAACACATCATTGTCAGTTTGCACGCCAGTCGACATATCACCTCTAGAAAGCTGATGGCTGTCCTTATCGTTGATCTTCCTTGTGAGGCCAGTTCTCTTCGAACATGCCCACTGTTTTATGGTTCCCAATCCATTTGATACCATCTGGTCTGGAGATCTGAGGCGCTTATTTAGGCAATCCTCTTTGTCAACATTTTCTCTGGTAGAAAAGGTGCTCTCTAGACCACTCTTAATCTGTTCATAAAATATTTAGCAACTTAGTTCTAAGGAAATAATTATTACATACTCCGACTACTAATTGGTAACAACAATTTCAATAAAACTTAAATGAAGTAACATAGCAATCATGAAATCAAATTTCAAGAGAAAGCGCCCCTACTTTCCACCAACCACCAAAACAATCATGAAATTAAGCGAACATGAAGGCCAAAATACAGGAAAAGACATTTAACATTGCTCTCCCAATATTCTTTTGTTTTCCACTCTTAAAATTTTGCAGCTTCTTTATTGCACTATATTGCTACAGTTCCGGAAGAAATGAAATTTCAAAGATTACGTATAATATTCTTGATTAAAAAAGGGGTTTCAAGAACAAAGACAAAGCTAAGGAAACTTCTTTATATCCAGGATGGAAAACGAAACATAGCAGATAAAAAAACATACCTTCGGACGGTGCTCGGGCTTGGACAAGCAAAGCCTTTTAGAATGAGAAGCAGATTTCAAAAGCTTGTGATTTTTCTGGATATGATTCGTCTTTCCTTTCTTTGGCAAAAGGAATTTGCTTCTTTTATCTCCATCTACTATTTTTCTCTTGAGAGGATCATTAACCGGCTTTGATGATGGTCGCTGCTCATCGTTGAACTTGGACAGAATTCGAAGCTTCGTGCCATTGGCGTCAATATAAACAGCACCTTCATTAGCAGTGCATTCAAGGTCCACAGGAGGAGGTTTTTCCAGTGTCTCAACAGCAGGTACATCAGTGATCTCTCGAACAGATAAAGTCGGGTTTGAAGCCCAGTTGGTTCCGTTCCTCCTATCAAGATCCTCCAGTGTACAGCTCTTAGCCGTTGCATAGATATCCACCATCAATCTTGTTTTCCTTGGCTTTATCCTGTACTTAACCACCTTAGGATTTGCTGTCCACTTGACTGTTGATGACTCCCCAGAGAGACATTGATCAATGTGAGCGTTCAAGGTCGTATTAGATGAGGATGTGAAAGTCTTGCAAACTGGACATACTTTCGAAGCCATTGCCTCAGAAACCATGAAACTGTTTGTGGTAGTCATGTCCTCTTCCACGTTCCGATCTGTGACGTTCCCCAATTTGACTATTATTCTGCACTTTTTCCCCGGTGGTTGTACCGTGCTCCCACTCTTGTTTGACATAGGAGGTACAAGACCCTTACTTTCAGGTTTCCTGACCGAAGGTTCCAGCAAGTTAACAGCTTCTGCTCCCAAGCAACGATTTCTTTCAGCTGTTGGAACTGAATCAATTTCAGAACAAGACCGACTGGTTATCGTTGACTGAAACACCTTCTCTCTATCAGATCCAATTGAATTGATATTTCTACAATCCACAGCTAGTTTTGGCATGCATCTACCACTGCTAGAACTAGTGCACACAGGATCATCATCTAGCTTAGCATGTTTCTCCCCAGAAGTGATGACTATATTGTCCTCGTCAGTTGAACAATTATCTACAGCACATCCCTCAACAGATTGAAAAGGAGGCAACAAATCAGTCGTCACGCCATGCTTCAAACAAAGCTGCAAATTTTTCTGAGAAAATGGCCAATTGTTCTTGATGTCCTTTCTCCGGGTTCTGAAAACATAATCCCTGCAAAGATAAATACAAAATTATTACTTTAGTTGAAATACATTCATATCATATGTCAATAACCTCAAAACAAAAAGAAAGCAACAGTCTATAATTAATTGCTTATATCATATGACAAGGAACCAACATAAAACTCATCTAATACACATTCACATAAGATTTATAACATAAATATAGTTACATGAAATCTCAACCAAGAATATTGGACTAGGAGTAAAAGACAACAAGCTAAAAAAGACTAAAAAAAATTTCTTTCCCAAAACCAAAAACCAAGAAACAGTGGATCTAACCAACAAAAAGAAAAAAAAAACCCAGATGACTAAAAAACCCTTTCAACAGTAAAACATTGAAGAGCTAGAAAAGATCCAAAACAAGAAACTGAAATCCCAATCAAGGCAGAAGCAGAGTTTTATTTTATTTTTTTACCTTATAGAGAATTTATTTTTGTTGTTGTTTTTGTTATAGTCGTCGTCATCAAGGTCAGAATTGGACAGATCTACTAGCTTGTTATCAGAAGAAGGCCTTTCATCACTACTACTACTTTTCAGTAGAGAGATATGACAAGGATCTGGTGGAATGTTTTCAATGGATAACATCTGCTGATAAACTTCTCCCTTCTTCTTCTTCTTGTGCTGTTTTCCCAACAGTCACAAGAACTGCTGCTGCTGCTACTGTAGCTATATTTACCAAGACTACTACTTAGTCTTATCTCCTTATTATACTTAGCCTTCAGCATAACAGGAGCCTAATTAAAGGCCTCTCCACATACACACAAAAATAATAATAATTCTTACTGTCAAACACAACAAAACCCCACCACCAACACCAGCAAGATTTACCCTTTATTCACCTGCAAAGATCAAAGAGAAATCAAGAAAGGGTCAAACAAAAAGTACTAGATTATTCTAAGACAAATCACTATCAATGTTATTTTATGTGTTTTGAAGTAAATCTGAAGCATCTGTTTATGTTGAATCATCTTTAAAAGACTAGCAGAACAAGAAAAGAACCAATTTTGGGAAAGAAAGAAACCCACAAGCCAAGATGTGAAGACAAATCAAGTGTTATTTTATGTGGACAAAACCAAGAAAAAAGGTACATAGAATTTCTCAATCTTTGCTTATTGGAGAACAACTAAGCACTAATCAAAAGATCAAGACAAAACAAAGTAAATCTAGATGACTTTAATTAATTTTAACAACAAAGAATGGATTTTCAAAAGTTTTTTGCTATATACAATGAACCAAAATATAGAACTTTGAGTCTTTGGTCAAGGTATATAGTGGAAAAATGAACAAGAAATCAAAAGGGCATTGAAGTTAGAGAGATATGAACAAACTCCATAAATCAAGATTAAATCTTTTTTGGTTGGTTTCAATGAACAGTAAGAGTTTAGAACTTTTAGGCAAAGACCAGATTTGCTTGTTTTGATCAAAGAAAATTCCAAAAGAGTTAAAGACCCCCAAAAATATCATAGCAAAAACACAAAACAAGATCATGAAATCACAAGAAATATCAGTATTCAAACCTCATCTAGCTAGTAACCAAACTCAAATTCAAGCAAAACCCAGATGTAAATGAAGTGAAAAAAGATCAAACAAGAAAAGAAACAAGCAAATAAAGGAAAAAGATCAAGTGGGTGTAAGAACAAAACACCAAAAAAGAGAGAAAAATAGAGTCTTTCGTTGTTTTCAAGACTAGAAATGAGAGGTTTCAAGAAGATAAATGAGGTGATGAATGGAAAAGAAAGAAAGAAAGAAAAACACTAGTAACAAAAAATATACCAAAAGTATTAGTAGTAGTAGTAGCACTGGATGGATGGGAGAGTATAGAAGAAAGATGAAAGAACAGAAAAATAGTAGTGAAGAGATATACACAGTTTTGATGAGAAAAGAGCACCACCCACTCACACATCAAAAGAGGGCATCAGGTTCTTCTCTCCACCAAAAAGCAGGTTTGTACAATTACTCACCCACTACCCCCCACCCCCTCTTTTTTTACCCCCAATCGCCCTTGATAAATAGTAGAAAAAGACAGAAAAAGGGTGGATTGTTTTCTTACTACTCTTTTAAGTTTCAAATTACTATAGGAGTCTATTAGCACATACTACAATAAAACCAACAAAGATTGTGATAAAATAGTATGTAGTGTTTCATACTTAATCAAAAATTTTGGGTTTGAGTTCCTATAAGTATAGAGTCATTTTTATTTATCTTTAATGTGAAACTTTTTGATATAAATTTAGATATAGTCGAACTTTAATATGGATATCGAATATCGGGGTGCGAACTTAACCAAATACAAACATGCAATAAACACTCATCAGGGGACATTTGGAGGGTTAAGAGGATATTTTGATGCATTAAAGCTTTTGTTCTTCATGGAGTTTGCTTTCGCTATGCGTGGAGTTCAAGAAAGGACTACCATTAACATAAACATAAATTTTTTTTTGTTTTTGTTTCATTTCATATGTTTTACTTGATCTGAGGGTTTATTAAACATAACCTCTTTATCTTCAGAAGATAAGGTTGAGGCTGTGTATATACAAGCCTCCCAAGCGTCATTTTTAAGTTTACATGGTGTATGTTGTTGTTGTTGTAGTAATTTCATTTTTTGTGTTTTATTTTCACTAGATTCCAAGTTCAAAAAATATATATATCTAAAATGTGATCTTGTGTTTATTGAATTAAAATATCCTTTGAATCCATATACTAACAAACACTTCATTATTAGTCAACATTTACACAGTAATTCATGTATTATAATCTTCCCATAACCAAAACACGAATCAAATGATGCCTAAAGTTTTGATCTTAAACATTGCATGATATTTTCATAATTTCATTAAAAATAAAATAAATAAAACTTAAAATATTTCTTAAAATAAAAATATAAATTGGCAAATGTTACAAATTAAAAGATGAGAAATGGTAGCGTTACTCTACAAAGCTGTCCTATCCAATACCTACCCTACTTAGGAAGGGGGTTAGGGGTCATCTTTATTTGGAGTATTTATATATTTATTTTAATTGTGAATTGTTTATTGATTTTTTTTTTTTTCTCATCATATTTGTGCTAGAATGTCAGTTTCGGCCCCACATATTTCATGAAATTACACACCGCTACACTACTTTTTCCCAATTGCCAACTTCACTACACGACAGCTTTTCTCTCTCTCTCTCTCTCTCTCTTAATTGTGTGTGTTGATGATGACAACGATAACTAAGGTCGACATCCAACTTGTACTACTCTTTTTTTCTTGTTTTTAAAATTCTATTTACCTCACTTTTTACCCTTCTTCTCCTCTTAATTACCTCCTTCTTGTACTTTGGGTAAAATTTTCTCTCTATAATTTAGTATGATGTGTGTTTTAGTACAAGGAGAGCAACAACTTGGTAACTCAATAAATAATGAATAGTACTTTAAAGTATAAAACTTGCAAAAAATGATAGATTTTAATAATAAGTTGTTTGTGTATTTGATAAAAGTGAAATATGTAAGTAGAGTTAACAAGTTCTTATTTTGGAAGAGTATATTAAGAGGTGATTAATTTGGTTGGTGAAATAAAGAATAATAATTTTGTGATAAAATATAAGTTTATTTTATTTGTACTTGATTATGGTATTAATTGATATTGAGAACTATTTTTGTACTAAAACAGTGGGACGATTGAGTCGGAGTGGAATATCTTATGTAGTATCTCACCTTCTATAGGTAATCTCGTGAGATTGTAATATTCTTGTCTATCCATCCTGGTAACCAAACAACCTCAAGTATTAAAACATATTTTACTATTACAATAATAAAATATTTGATCAAAATAAAGATACTTAAAAATAATAAGTGAGTGATCATCTTATACCTTCAGCTATTTTTACTTCTAAGCACTTGTGAATGTTTTATCAAACACATTTATAAAATAAAATGTTTATAAGCTTAGTTACCTTCTATTTATTATAATTTAAGATAAAAATGTGTATTGATTAATTCTAATTCATAATAAATAAATAAATACATATATATATATATATAATATGTCATATATTTATTTTGTTGGATTCGTATAAACACAAATTTGATGCTAAGTTGTTACTCTTACTTTGTTGCTTTGTAAACAATCATCTAATTGTCTTGTAGCTTCCTTGTAATATTATAAAGGCATTCACACTAGCTATCACAAGTTTACTGTGTTCGTTTTGTTTTCTAGTAGAACACAAGGAAATTGCAGTTAAGGTTCTACGCGTTACATAAAATACTACAATATATATGAATGGAAGAATTATAGTTCTAAATTTTATGCATATATCTTGACATGATTATCACGTCGAGTCGTGAAAATAATTACTAATAACATTTATTTTAGGATAGATATTGTTCCTATCATATTTTTTAGAATATAATTTTTTTTCGAACTTCAAAAAGATGCTACTGAATATTTTGTGCATCAGACTACTCTTTGATCATCACGAAGAGTTTCTTTGACTCTTGAGTAACATGTAATTAGTTTTAGTAAAGCAACTCAACGTTGATGAATAGCCAGTGGCCTTTTTGTACATGGGTTAATTACTAGACAATTTTCTTTACATTTGCATTAAACTTATCATAAATTTGCTTGCTTTATTTTTTTTTATGAACTATATCAGTATGATATATGAACTGTATCAATATAATATATAAAATATATCGAAATTAGGAAAGGGTTATTTTGGGGAATTAAGTCGGCTATATTTTTAAGCCGTCTTTGAAATGACAATTTTTGGTAGAAATATATTCCCAAAAGAGCCATAGAATGTACTTTTCCCTTTTCTTTAACCATATAATTTGATGCACGTTAAACATTTTGTTGGGTTCGAAATCGAGAGGGCGTCATGCGGAAGCATATAATTTGCAAACCATAGAGGCGATAATTCAGAAGACAAAAAAAACATATTAAAAAACATATTATTAATATGGTTTGGTCAAACGACCTACATATTATGAAACTAATATCAAAAAACATAAAACCTATTGGGAGAAATCTCCCCCTAAACAAGACTCTTTAGAGACTACATTGTGGATGCTATTATGTTTTGATATGAGAAGAGGGGTCTTCTAGTTATAAAGTTTCAAAACTTTTCCTACAATAAAGAGGTTAGTCAAATATAGAAGAGTTTTATATTTTCCTTTTAGGAAAAATAAAGTAACTATGGTATTACTTTTATTTTACTTTAATAGAAAATTAATACTCAAATTTGGTAAGAAAATCAGGGCAAAAACCCTAACAAATCTCCCCTTTTTGGCTTGATTTTCTTGACATAACTTGATCCGCCTTCTTCACTTGCATATATGATCTTTGTTCTTCACATAATCTTCATCACTGCTACTTGTAATGGTTAAAAATAAGGTTTAAAATATCATGGTTAAAAATTGGTTAAAAATTAATATTTTATTTTTATTTTTATTTTTAAAGATGCAGCAGCAGGAATGTTGAAAATATAGTTGAAACTTCTTCTCCACATGTAGTTGGACAAAATCTTCATTATCATCAAATTGGTTGCAACTTGATTTGAAACCGCTTTGAACATGTTTTTAATCTCGTTTCACCAAATCATTGGACCTTTGGACCATAGGCTCTGATACCACTTGTTGGGTTCGAAATCGAGAGGGCGTCATGCGGAAGCATATAATTTGCAAACCATAGAGGCGATAATTCAGAAGACAAAAAAAACATACTAAAAAACATATTATTAATATGGTTTGGTCAAACGACCTACATATTATGAAACTAATATCAAAAAACATAAAACCTATTGGGAGAAATCTCCCCCTAAACAAGACTCTTTAGAGACTACATTGTGGATGCTATTATGTTTTGATATGAGAAGAGGGATTTTCTATTTATAAAGTTTCAAAACTTTTCCTACAATAAAGAGGTTAGCCAAATATGGAAGAGTTTTATATTTTCCTTTTAGGAAAAATAAAGTAATTATGGTATTACTTTTATTTTACTTTAATAGAAAATTAATACTCAAATTTGGTAAGAAAATCAGGACAAAAACCCTAACACATTTTACGTTTAATTTTATTGCGTAGAAAATTAAAGCTACGTACGTAATCTTTTTCCTTCATTATATTTCTTGCAAGCTTTGGTCAAGTCCTCCTCGGTGTACGTTCTTGTTTTCCTTTGTTAAATAATAAATAATTTAATTCATTTAATTTTGATTGGAAATGACGTATTTTCGACTTAGTAAGGATATGATTTTAGATAGAAGAATATGAAGAGATTGTAAATTATGGTAGAAAGGTTATAAATAGGTAGTTAGCCATAGTTTGGACTTTGGAACACCGTATTTGCTTCTCCTTCGTATTAGTACTAGTATTAGAATTAGCATTATTCTCGTAGCATTAGTTTCTTCGATATTTGTCATTACCTGTTATTTAATGGGGCTATTGTTGCATTTAGTTTTTTGTTGTTACAGCTCCTTCGCTTCCATATTTCTTTTCTGCTTTGAAGTGCTTTTCATGATGCGAGTTGAAAATCAATCGGAAATAACCTCTCTATCTTTACAAAATAACATAAGATCTGTGTACATATATACTATCATCTTCAAACCCTACCGGTGAGATTATTTTGATGGTTTGTTAAGAAAGAAAAGAAAGTGAATTTCTTTGTTATTTTATAATAATAATAAAAAATCTATAGTAACTTCTAGATTAGTAATTAACCTATCTAGTTAGAAATCTACACATCTTTTATCATGATCAAAATTATATATATAGTGATAACTTAATTGTGAGTTGCCCTAGTTAATTCCATTCTATAGTAATTAAGTAGTCATCAATCACTATCTAGTATATTGGATTTATATAGGCATATACGTTTTCTTTTTCTTCATAAATTGAGAACCACATAAATCTCCAAATAAAAGAAAGCCCTAATATTTGTAACAAATAATAAATAATTTAAATTAAAAAAATTATCATTATTGCACACAATTTATAAGACAGGTGAAGAGAGAAATTGATTATTTTCACTTCGTAGTTACAAGCATTAACTAATTACGTCCCTTCCCCGTCAAACTAATAAATTCTCTCGTTTACCGTATTTATTTTACGGCTTTATTTCTTTTTATACTTGTTTTTTATATCGTTTGTTTGAATCAAGAATCTATTGAAAACAGATTTTCTATCTTCATAAGATAGCTAGGAATAAGGCTGCGTACTCTACATTCTCCAAATTCCATTTATAAATTTCACTGAATATGTTATTGTTATTACTCTTTATATTTAATTATTTATTTATTTTTAGTGGGAAGTTAGCTTACAACATAATCTGCCTGAAAATGGCTTTAAGTTTAGCAGCTACTACTTGAGAATTTTTAATGTAGTTCGTGTTTGTCAAAGGAGTGGTGCAGTGGATGAGGTTGTTCCTCCCTTAATCAGAGGTCTCGAATTCGAGTCTTGGGTATGGAAAAATTTTTGGTACGGAGTGCTTCCCTCGAATGGACCCTACGTGGTGCGAATTCGGATTAGTCTGGCTTTAATGCGGGTACCGGATGTGGAAAAAAAAAAAAGAATATGATGGCCTACTATATCTGATTTTTCATCACCAAGTGTGTCGTCATTAAATTTCAAAGTTTCCATGTACTGTAATAGCTAAAAGTTTAGTTAATTAGTAGTAATATTTTTGCCTAGTTTCTAAACAAGACATTCTACAAAATATTGCAAGTTTAGTATGATATTCTAATATAATAAATTTATTCATACATCGATCTAGCTATTGTATAAGCTTTTGATAGAGAAAACTATTGTATCAATACATCTATAACAAAAGTAACTATCAAGGTTAAAGACTATTTATGCCGTACTTCAAGAGACAAGAGTCAATGTCCACAATTTATACTACAAAAATAGTAGTGTTGTTATTTCACTATAGAGAGATTAAGGTATTTCTACATTATCGGTTTAGATATTTTTTATATTACTAGATCATCTTTACGTGTTATCATCATACGTAATTTATCTTTTTCTCAAGATTACAAATCCATATTTAAAGAAGTTTACTCGTAGGTATCCTCGAAGAGAACTCGATATTATAAAACTATCGCAAGAGCCAAGAAGAACACTAACATAAACCCTAATACAACTAAAAATATTTATATTAACGGTAGTAGGTATATATGTCTTTCGGCTTTTAAAGAAAAAATTTAACATAAAGGCTCTTAACATCTTATACTCTTTAATTCCTTTAACAGAATATTTATTGCTCCTAATATCCTGTATATGTAGCCAGGGGCGGAGCTACACTATGTCAAGGGTGGTCAGATGAACACCCTTCGGTGGAAAATTATACTGTTTACATATGTGAAATGCTACTGAATTAGGTTAAATATTATCATTTGAACACCCTTGTCATAACCAAATGAGTTAGCTCAGCGGTGGAATGAGCAACAGGAGTCCTTTTATTATTTTTACAAAGCAATACAAACCAACTTCAAACATTAACTTTGCAATTTTGTGTTTTAATAGTTACTGTAATAAATTTATTATTTATTGAATTGTTATTATTAAAGTAATTCATTTTTTAAAAAGAAATAAAAATTCAAGTGGTAGGGAAGGAAAATGGGTTTAGGGAATTACAAGGTGGGAGATCGAACTCTTACTAAGAGGTGAAAGTTCATGTAGCTAAGCAACTAAGATTCTCCTTAAAATAATTCTTAATTAGTGACCTACAATGTAAAATCGATCTCTAAAAAGAATAAAAGCATCAATAGTCAATTAGATTCTCAACTCATGTGTCACACACTTTCTTTTACTTTTCATTAAATTTATTAAATAGAACTTAAAAGTAATTTTATAACTGTGTCAAATTGAAAGCAAAAATGCTCCACAATGCAAAAGGCCGATGGAAGCTTAAAATCTAAATATGATTTCTTTCTAGGTTGAACTTTTTTTTTTTGGCTCCATCTGTTCACTTCACAGTAAATTAAATATGTTCTTATCACAGCTAAATAATATTCATTTTGATTTTAAAAAATTTGTTCATCCCCATTCATTATGAAAAAAAGTCAATTACTAATATTTTGTAGTTTGATTTTAAAAAAATTTGTTCAACCGTTGTTAAAAAAAAAATAAAAAATTACTTATTCAATCCTTGAACACCCTTCATGAAATTCCTGGTTCCGCCACTGTATGTAGCAAAATCTTTAATTAAAAAAATTGATACTTATTTGAAAGAGAAATTAATGAGGATTGAACTAACAATAAAGGAACTTGTGGGTACTCTATGTACAAGTTTTAAGAGTTGAGGGGATATCTTCCAAAGAAAAAAAAAGAAGGGATTTTACACAAAAATCAAGGGTAGATTTTTTATTTTTTTTTAATCTTTTTGTAGCACCGCCTTATACACACAAAAAAAAAATAATTAAAAAAATATAAAAAAGAAAAAGAAAATGATGAAAACATGGATGGCTTAACAACTTTAAGCACAACAAAAGTCCATATACAGCTGAACCTCCAAATTAATTAATCCAAAATATATGAGGGAAAAAATGAATTTTTGAAAAGAGTGCATGTGGCAGATTATTTTAGGGCATGTTAAGTGTATTGGTGCTTTGCCTATAATAAATAAAGTAGGGTTCTTTGGCTGCCAAAGAAGACCCCACAAAGAGGAAAAAAAATCCATGGCAAATGACAATTGAAAATATTGCCAAAATATAATGTCCTGCCCCATCATACAAGTAATGTTACAGACTTTTGTTTATACCAATGTCTTCCTTCTTGTCTCTACTTTTCAACCTTCCTGATCCCTCCAATATCTCAGTATATACCTTAGGATAGAAGATAATCAGGTTGTGGTAGAACGATAAATATATTTTCATTACTAATTAAAGATTTAGATTCCTTCTGATATGTGGGAATAGAGCCATAAAAGAAATTATGATTGATCAGAAAATTTATTAGAAATTGTCTCTCTATCTTTGTAAGGCAGAGTTAAAGTTGGCAAAGTTAAAGTTGCATAAGGCAGAGCTAAAGTTGCGTAACTGGATATGTTATTATTTTTGTTATTATTGATTGAGAATTTAGTAGTTTTGACTCAAATCCTATAATTATATTAAAAAATTCAATATTATGTATTCGGAATCAATAAGTAAAAAGAGTCTTGGTTCAAAATCCATAACTTAAAAACTTTGAGTCCGTCTCCATTGATACAAATAAGCATTTTACCTCTAAAGTACATTTTTTCTACACAAATAGAAGCAGAGCCAGTATTGTGATTCACATTCGACAATACACATGTATGTATTTATGATAAAAATTTTATTCAATATGTATAAATAATGTATTTAAAACTCAATAAGCAATATATATTATAATTTAAAACCCATAAATTTAAAATCTTAACTTATTTTTAAGTACGAATTTAAATTAATCAAACTCCGAAAGAAATATATCTTATATCAAATGAAAAGCCAAAAAAATATAAGTTGTAATGAAAGCCACTAAAAATTAACCAAAACCAACCCCACACATGGTCTAATAAAAAGAAATGGTATCTTCTTGATCACCCACACAAAGTATAAAAAAAAGATAAAGGTGTTAAGGATTTTTACAAAAGTGGGTGCATATCAAATACTAACGCACTAACCACTATACTATTTATGACAAGTCCAAAAATATTATCATGCTGCCCGTATAATATAATGTTTGGTTTGGTTCGTTTTATTAAATTCTATATTATTAATACCTACATAAATTATGAAAAAAAAATTGTGTGTATTTAGCACAAAGTTAAAAAATTTGATTTATGAGTTTAAAATCATAATATTAATAAGAACATATAATTTGAGTTAAAATTAGTGAGTTCTTCCAATTCTTAATCCGAGAGCTGGCTCCACGCCTGTGTGCATGAAAGTATGGAACAATGCAGGATGGATACGTCGAATTTTAAAGAGATAGAGAGAAGCTGATAACTATAATTAAACATGTAAATAAAGAGTTGTGTAAATAAGGTCTATCAAATTTTGACTCTAATAATACGTGAAAGAATTTAATTATGTAACGCATAACTTTAGGTAGCAGAAATTAGTTACTCACGTAATCGATGACAGACAAGTGTAACATTCTTGTTTATTTGTCAGATTCCATTATTTTTCTTCTAGCTCTCTCATTCCTATGCCTCTTTACTTTTCCTTCCCTACTTCTTTTTGGGAGGTTTTTTTATGTCCAATATGCTTATCGAAGTTCGATTAATTTGGATTCACTCGTGAAATTCATTGAGAAAAAAGATTTTTATCTAAAGGCATTTTTTTTATCCATAACTTGAATATGAGATCTTTGTTCTTATTCTTTGATGATTAACAAAGAAAAAAATCTTAGCTAGTCCTCCCCTCCCCCCCGCCCCCCCCAAACCCCGTTTTGTTGAGCAGTAAAAGTTTTATGATGATTTATGTGATATATGTACATAATGAATGTTTTCCTTGAAAATTAACAGTAAAATTAGTGTACGTGGCTGATCAGTTCGTTTTAATTTGTAGGATTTAGAAAATAAGGTTAGATGTGCATCAGTTAATTAATAATCGCGATGACATTATATATTGATGCGGTTGAACTAGTATATATCCTCTCGTTGGCACACTAAATTTCCAATCCGTTAGGCCGGTTCAAGTATTAGAAATATGGATGTGGATGACATACTTGGTAGATATCGAATTACTATCATCTTATCTAAATTAATCTTTTTGATATTATTATATTTGATACGATATTTGGTATGTATTTTAAAATTTTTCTATATTTGATATGACATACTATTTGATATCTATAAGAAAAAATATCGAAATTATAAATATATACCGTATCAAAGAATGACAATGTCATTCTGTATCTACTAAAGGATTGATTAGTATTGTTAAGATTTTGAAAGTTTGATTATTTTACCTTTATTGAAATATTTTACTTGTATAATTTGATTAACGAAATGCCTAAGGTGTTGATTTGATAGAGTCGAAGCATTTCTTGAAAAATTGATTCTATTTTAATTATACGAGTATATGTAAGCTAAAGCAGAATAAGTTGTGATTATTAATTTACCATACGATAAAATATTAAAAATCAAACTTTTATTTGATATAATAATAATATAAGTAATATTTTTAAAAATCAAAATTTCAATACCGTAACCAATATGCCACGCTTAAGAAACATTGAAAAATGTAGATGTATTAAGCAACCGACCAGCGAGGTTGCGTTTGGAGATATCTAAATATTTTATGTTTCTAAAAGTAACATACGTGGCAGGTTCCTAACCAAGTATTTTTGTTAACCTAGTAGTACTACTAATTATAAATAAGAAAAATAACATAAATATACATTTTAACTTACCATATTTACACAAATCTTCACCCTTACAAAGTAATTATAAAAATCTCAACTAATTATATATCTTCATTGGATGTATCGGGAGCTAATTATGTATTTCGACAGATCCAAAATCAAAAAAAATTATCGGCAGTTAATTATATATCTTTACAAAAGAAAAAATGTATCTTCGTTGGATGTATTACGTATCTCGACAGACCCAAGCTAGGAAAAAATATATCAGGAGCTAATATGTATCTTTACAAAGGAAAAAATATATTTTCGTTGGATATATCGGGAGCTAATTATGTATCTCGACAGACTCAAAATTGAGGTTTTCAGTAATTATGTAAAATGTTGGGAGTAATTAAGTTTCAAACTGTCAAGATTTATGTTGTTTACCTTAGAAATATCCTCTTCGTCCTAATTTATATGATAAAATTCAACTGAACATGTAAAAAATATGAAAAAAACATTGCAATGTTTCAAATTTACCCATTAACTTTGTTTTATTCACTAGACTAGATATGAAGTGCATAAGATCATAGGCGGAGCTATAGGATCTGACGTTCATAGGCTCGAAATTTTAACTCCTTGAGATTATTTGATTATAAATTAATAACTTAAACATATTAATGAGTTATATATATATATGTTCTTGATTAAAGTTATTGAGTTCGAAATGGGTAACTATGAAGCCAACTCCGCTCCTACTATGTAATCATATACACATGTACTTTCACATCATAGTCCCACACCCCACGTTCATGGCAGGGCCAAAAAAATAGTGTATAGTAAGTAGTCTATATTCTATGGGTTCGTTTGGTATGAGAGATCAGTGATAACTAATCTTAGAATTAATTTTAATATAAGTTTACTCGATGTTTGATTGAGATAAAATGCATGAAATTAATAATTTATTCTAAAATTATAGTATTATTTTTATCCTATATTGTAATTAGGATAACTAATTCTAAAATAATTAATCTCAAGATAATTTATTTCCAACTAAACGACCCCTATATATATTAATGTTGAGGTGTAAATTAATTTTAAGGCATTAATTCCTTCAACACCATTGCAAATCAAAGTTCAATAGTCGTTTACCTAATTGAAAGTGACTTTGACCCTACCATCCTCTGATTTTGATATTTTTAGTCGCCTGCGTAAATATTTTTTCCTTGTTTAATTAGCCATAATAGTTTTGTAACGTTATTGGTATATATATAATTATACTTAATAAAATAATTAGTATAAGATACTGACTAAAATTTTGTTGTATACAATAGACGTACCTGTGTGATCTGGCTCCTTCCTTAGACGTTGTATATAATGAAAGCTTAGTGTATCGAGTTGTCAACAGTTCACAATGCGTCAATATAAGTAATAATTTTTTTATGTATCAAACGCTTGAGATTAACAAATATCATTATCAAGATTAGTCATTTTTTCTTAGTCCAGCAGCATTATTGTCCTGCAAATTTTATTATTTTTTCTTTGTTTTTTCTTTGACACAATGGATTTGTTTGAACTAGTTATATGTATACGTATACATCATTCACAACATATGCACATTTATAAGTCAATTATTGACACCTTCAAAACAGTAGCCAGTCCTCTCTGACACCAATATAATGTCACTATGTCTGCTGGTTCAATTAATATGAATTTTTAAGAGTAGTTACAAATACCAAAATCTTCATATGAGGGATGAGATTCATTAATTGGTTTCACACTTTCACTTAACAAAATTAGATTAAAAGACAATAGACTTGCTCTGACTAAATCTAGAATAGAGATTTGTCAAACAGTACCTTCTTAGTTAAGTAGATTCCTTTTGTCACATCATCATTCAAAATCAACCAGCATAGCATATGATATTTTTATTAGTTCTGATATTTCAAGTATATGTAAAGGACAGAATAGAATTCAGTAGAAACATGCTCCACATGTTCTGCTGGTTATCAATGGGAAATGAACAACAACAACAACCTACATCCACAGTGTATCTCATAAGTGGGATCTGTGTAAAGTGTATGCAGATCTTATCGTTACTCTTATATGGGTGGTAAGGATAAGGAGAGTGAAGCGAATTCCTCCTTGAAAGGAAGGAGGGACGAGAAAACAACTTCTTCGAGCTATAGAGAATTTTATAGAAAAAGTTACAAAGTTCTCGTTCAAATATCCCATAAATAAAGATTGATCAGAGTTGGTGAAAAATTGAAGGACTTTAGACTCTCGGAAGAATTCAAGTACTGGAATTGTTTTTGAATTCAAAGAAGACGCCTCCAACTTCTAATTAGGGCATGCATGTATTCATTTTTCTTTTTTGATATTCTTGCTGGTGTATTCCTACGCCTTAAATCAATCAAAAGTCTTATTGATTTGATTCATCCAATTTCATTTATTTAAGTTGATGCCTAAACTCCTCTATATATTATCTCCTATTAGTTTCAGTAAACATGGCCTTACATAGTACTTCTGTGAAGAGCAAGCATACAATAGAATGACAACAATCTATTCCTGAAGCTATATATATATATATCTAGTTAGGCACATTTATTTCTTCACATGTCCTGTCTTAGAATATCAAATGTCACAGGGCCAGCCTTAATCATAACATTCTAAGAAAATAATTCCAAAGGAAGAAGAAAATGAAACAATGCCATGAAGAAATTAAGTAAAGATGCAACCTTTGGAGAAGCATAAGTTCTCTTGCATGGCCATAGGTTTGTCCATACTATTGAATCTTTTAAGTTTATCATATCAGAGTACAGATCCCCCAAACCCTTGATGATAAGCTTTCTTTGACTGATCCCTTGAAGTTTTTACCATCTATGTTGTTCGGACTCTTCAAATATGTCATCATGTGTGTCGAGTTCTCTAAAAGTTGCGCATTTTTTGAAGGATTCTACATGGATGCGACAAAACTTTTGAAAAATCTGAGCAACATAACTAAAGTAGAACTAATTAAGTCTCATGTGTTCTCTATTTATATTGGTTTGTTACTTTAATAGTGTATGGGGTAAAAACATACTGTAACATCCTATCATCACCATTCACTAAAAACATATTGTAACAGCCTATCATCACCATTCACTACTTTTAGTTACTTAGAGATTTTTAATTAAGGGTGACAAAAAAGTTTGGAAATTAAAAAAAGGTGACACAAGTTTTAATTATTGAGTAGAGGTGATAATTTTGTGATTAGTATTAATGACATACAGCAACTATCGAAGTTGATATAGCAACTTCCTAATCGCTAATTAACAAAAAATTTGACTTGGGTTGGTCAAATTTGTCACCAATTTTAATTTCAAAATTTATTTATCACCCTACACTCAATTCTCTCTAGTTACTTGTTGTTCATCTCTACTCCTACAGAAAGAATCATCTTGACCATCTACATAAAATCACCCTCTTGTCTTATGGCAATAGGGTCCTTTAAGCTATCATTTGACAACGTCTTAAATGTTACTTTATTGTTAGTGTAGAAATAGTTTTTTTTATTAATCTTCTGTATACCTCCACTATCTTCGAGAAGCGTATTTACGCACCTCTAAGTATGACGAGTATTATTAATTGTTGTTTACAGTTTTGCATTGCTTTAATCCAACAATATAATTGATCGAGAGGTAAAACAAGTTAAAGTTATTGTTATATTTTGTTCTACAATCAAAAGATATTTTAGTTCGAGCTGTTTGATGATTTCATTAATCGTGTTCTAGATAACTATTGTAACTCTTAATTTTTTAGTGTTGATTGGTGTATATACAAGATCATTTTTATGAAAATAATTAGTCCTACACTAAGGTGACATTTGCTTCAAAAAATTTAAAAAAAAATACTTTTTGAATAAATAATTTAGATTTGTATTTTCTTTTAATGTTTAATTGAAAAATAATACTCTACTATACAAAAATTGGTAAAAAAAAACTCATCAAATATTTAAAAATGCCACCTATATATATAAGAACTTTCTTGGTCAATGATAGGGGCATTTTGGGAATTAACCACAGATTGTCCTCCACGTCCCGTCGTTAGTATCTCGCTCCAAAGTCGTCAATAACTAAACTCCGTCGTCGACAAACTTAACTTACAGAGACAACAAAATCGAGGGACATTTTCGGAATTTCATTAATGCATGCCAGTGTAATCGCCATTCGCCGGTAATCCTCCGATGAAACTCCGGTGAAGAAAACCGCGAAAAAAATGTCGGCCGGCGGCGATCACAACGTGTTGTTACGTTCAAATTCATCGGCATCGGAAGGCGATTTGGAAAGCCAGTCATCGCCGAGGAGAACGGGTAGTAGAAGTATTAAGGATTTAATAAAGCGGTTAGATCGAGGGTTTTCGGGTCGCCGATCATCGTCGCTTTCGCCTTCGACGATTAATCGGCGTGGTGTTTTGTCTACTACGGATGAAATTGAAATTCTAGGTGATAGTGCTCCGCCGGAATGGGCGATGTTGCTTGTTGGATGTCTACTTGGTGTTGCTACTGGGCTTTGTGTTGCTGCGTTTAATCGCGGGGTTAGTTTCGGCTCGAAGTTTCCAATTTTCGTTAATTAAAGCTTATTTTTTGCTCTAATAACTTGAAAAATGTGATAAATTTACCTTCTTGACTTAGATTTATTGCTTTTTGCCTAATGTTGGCGATTTGTTGTTTCATTTCTATTTCCTTATAACAACAACATACCCAGTGTAGAAGTAGAAGGGGAGCCTTGGAGTAATTGGTAAAGTTGCTTATCACCATGTGATCAAGAGGTTACGGGTTCAAGCTGTGGAAACAGCCTCTTGCAGAAATATGGGGTAAGGTTGCGTACAATAAACCCTTGTGGTTCGGCCTTTCTCCGGATCCGCACATAGCAGGAGCTTTAGAACCAGGCTGCCCTTTCTTTTAAAACAACATACCCAGTCTAGTCCAACAAAGTGGGCTATGGGAGGGTAGAGTGTATGCAGACCTTACCCCCCTACCTTGGAGGTAGAGAGGTGGTTTCCGATTCAACTCAAGGAAAAAAAAAATACTCCAAGTAGTACAGAGAAAGAAATAACGCAATGAGCATGTCATGGCAAACTACTATAGACAACCTGTCAATCATCCTAAACAGTAGGCATAACAAGATAAAATGATAATTGGAGTATAAGAAACCACAGATAACTTGATAAATGTGACAACTTTACGTCTTGACTTAGATTTTTTGCTTTTTGCCTAGGTTGGCGATTAGTTGTTTCATTTCTATTTCCTTATTTTTTCAATACATAATAATAGGGATTGATCATGCTCAGTGTGGAGATCTTTTGAGTTGGCTTCAGATATATGTTATCAGTTAATCACTCGACTACACTCAATCCTGAACTAGTGGCATCGACGAATATACTCTATTCCAGCCTGTTTCAGTGCAATAGCATATGCAATTTCAGTACCAATATCTGAAAATTGAGAATAGCAAAATGCTGTTGTTTGTGTATCTTTCCAGGGGTTTCAGGGTTTCCAAAGTAGAGATCTGAAGTTAATGGGTAACTGCAGTTCCTATAGTTTGCTTTCCTTTATCGTACGGGGAATATGCACATTGAGGGTCTGCTTTTGTGACTTGCGAGCTTCTCTGACCATTTTCTTTGTTGATTAAAGGTGTTGCATTTGAAGAGTTACTTGTGCTATATTTCTTATGTTCTTTTGTTGTTAAGCAGTAGTTTTTGAACAGTAATTTTTTATCGTATATTGGATGACAATGAGGACTTATGTTATTTTGTTTAGGTACACGTAATACATGAGTGGGCATGGGCTGGTACTCCTATTGATGGTGCTGCTTGGCTTCGTTTGCAAAGGCTAGCTGATACTTGGCATCGGATACTTTTAATACCAGTTTTTGGTGGGGTCATTGTTGGCATGTTGCATGGTCTGCTCGATATATTGGACCAAATAACACAATCCAGCTCTTCTCAGGGACAAGGATTTGATTTAATTGCTGGAATCTTCCCTACGGTGAAGGCCATTCAAGCTGCTATAACTCTGGCTACTGGTTGTTCCTTGGGTCCTGAAGGCCCTAGTGTAGATATAGGCAAGTCATGTGCCTATGGATGCTCAGTGATGATGGAAAACAACCGGGAAAGACGAATAGCTCTTGTAGCAGCTGGTGCAGCTGCTGGAATTTCTTCAGGTATGCTATTTCTCATTAAGAAGTATATGAAGCAGGTGATATTCCTGATTCACTTCCAAAGTAATGCAGAGTATAAGGCCTTTAGCAAATTATATGTTTGGAAGTTGCATAGTTTGTATGTAATTTCTGAGATGATATCTCTCAGAGGTACTCTAGGGACGTTTACAAAGATGAGACATTGCTTGTTCAATCTCAAAACCATTATGAGCGGGTGCTTTTGCAAAGTTCTCTCATAAGAAATGATTTTGGTGTGTTACAGCTTATATGGATTAACCTGATAATTTTTTTTTAGCTTTTATGGATTACGAATTTCGTGCATATACTTGTGACACTAAGAGCACTCTCATGCTGTCCCATCTTTTTCATTCCCCAAAGACTTCTTTTTCTATGTTTTCTCTTTCCCAAAAATGAACCAATGCTTCCAAAATAGGCAGTCACCTTGGTGCCAAATTGCCGACAAGTCTTTTGAGCTGCAAGGTTCAATACGGGTCTCAATATCAAAGGAATAGAAACTATTCCTCCTAGAGAATATGACTTTGTGTGGGTCCCACATGCCATTTATTACAACAACATGCCCAGTGAACCCACAAGTGAGATCTGGGGAGGGTAGTGTGTACGCAGACCTTACCCTACCTTGGGAGGTAGAGAGACCATTTATTAATGCAGGGAGAAATACTTGCTTATTATTTTTGTCAATGTGTGAAATACATAGTTGGATAGCCCTCTATAGTGTACTTCTGATATGTGCATATCTACGAGAGTACTTGTCTGGCTTTGCGCCTTTCTGGAGCTTGCCTCAGCTGGTTGATGGATTTTCAGGTTTAAGTTTTCTTCTTTCGCAGGTTTCAATGCAGCAGTAGCTGGCTCTTTCTTTGCAATTGAAACAGTTTTAAGACCACTGCGTGCCGAAAATTCACCCCCTTTTACAACCGCCATGATCATATTGGCTTCTGTTATATCATCAACTGTATCAAATGCAGTACTTGGGGAGAAACAGGCTTTCACAGTGCCCACGTATGATATGAAATCTGCTGCTGGTATTTGATCTAATTCTAGTTTATTTTATCATGGCTAAAATATTACTACTATAGTGCATGGGTATTTCCGTGGGTGTTGTTCTATCTATTTTTTCTATAGCTGTACATGTGCCAATTGCGAGGGGTATTTGCCCTTTCACAGTTTGTCTGCACTCAGCCAGTGTTTATGTTCATGTTGCATTGTTGAATGAAATTCTTGCAATCAGGGAATTGTGAAGTTTCATTTCTGCTATAGTTGTACCATTTTTCCTGAGAATGTTTCCTAATAGTATTCATACATCATACTTACTGTTGTCATTCACATGCTAAATTTTGCTAAAAAAAGGAATGGACAATGTCAAACATGCTTTTTATTTGTCTCCTATTGTCATCTATAGGCACAAGTTAAGTAGGTCGCAACTTTGAGTCGATTGCTATTCTAATTTTTGGCATGGGTACTATGATTGTCCTCAAAGATTATAGCCAACCTCTGGGCATCTCCTTTTCACATGTCTAAACCATCTCGGTCTCACTTTTCTCATCCTGTCTACCACGGAGGTCACTCCACCTTGTCCCAAATATCTTCATTCCTAATTTTATCTCTCCTAGTAAGCCCACACATCCACCTCAGCATCCTTATTTTTGCAACTCTCATCTTTTGAACATGAGAGTTTTTAACAAGCCAACACTCTACCCCACACAACACAGTCGGCCTTATCACCACTTCTTGCTTTTAAGTTTAGGTGGTACCTTCTTATCACACAAGACTCCGGAGGTGAACCTTCATTTCATTCACCCCGCAACAATATGATGTGTGACATCATCGTCGAACTCCCCATTACCATGAATTAAAGACCCAAGATATTTGAAACTTCCTCTCTTGAAATGGCCTGTGTATATTTCCTCACTTCCCTGCCAACCTCATGTGCCTCATCACTGAACTTGCACTCCAAGTATTCAGTCTTGGGCCTACTCAACTTGAACCCTTTAGACTCCAGGTTCTGCAAACTGCAAACCTTTAGCCTAGGGTTAACTCCACCGCTGTTCTCCTCAATCAATGCTTTGTCATTTGCAAATAACTACAGACACCACGGCACCTCACCTTGGATATGGGGTGTCGTAAGATACATTTAAGAGAGAATGGATAAAGTGATGTCTGTTTTGGATGACTGGGTAGCATGGTACTTCATGCTTTGCATGTATACACCGTCTTGATTGTTACCCTATTCTATATGGATTTCTTTCTGAATACTTAAGAATGCTTCCTTTTTGTAGAGCTTCCATTGTATCTGATACTGGGGATGCTGTGTGGAGTAGTAAGTGTTGTTTTCACTCGATTGGTGTCCTGGTTCACCAAGGGGTTTCAGTTCCTCAAGGAAAAGTTTGGACTTTCTGATGTTGTCTGCCCTGCTTTGGGGGGTTTAGGAGCTGGTGTAATAGCTCTGAGATATCCTGGAATTCTCTATTGGGGTTTCACTAATGTTGATGAAATCCTACATACTGGGAAAACTGCATCTGCACCTGGAATTGGATTGCTAGCTCAATTAGTTGCTGCAAAAGTCGTGGCCACTGCTTTGTGCAAAGGGTCTGGCCTTGTTGGTGGATTGTATGCACCAAGTTTAATGATAGGTGCTGCTGTAGGTGCTGTATTTGGAGGGTTAGCTGGGGAACTTATTAACTCAGCTATTCCAGGGAATGCTGCTATTGCTCAGCCACAGGCATATGCACTGGTCTGATTTACTTTTTCCAGATTACATTCCCCGAACAATTATTTTGTTACACTTCAATGCAGTTGAGGTAGTAAACTTTTCTAATGGATAAATGTAAACAATGCAGGTGGGGATGGCTGCTACACTAGCTTCAGTTTGTTCAGTACCTTTGACTTCAGTGCTTTTATTGTTTGAGTTGACAAAAGATTATAGAATTTTGCTTCCTCTCATGGTTAGTCTTGCTGAGCAAAGATTCACTAGCTCTAGTTGCTGTTCATGTGTGTTAGTAAAAGCTCCCATGCTTGCTTAAAGCACCTATCTATGTTATAAAATCTCCTACCTTCTGAGTAACTCGAGTCCGTAACACATTACTCTTACTTTCTGAGTAACTCAAGTCTTCTTTGTGACAGCTGGTTGTCATCCTAGGTTAACTTAATAATTTGAGTATGCAACAGACTTCCTCTAATTACACGTTGGTTATTTTGAGTCTCTTATTCTGAAATCAAGGTTTCTCTGCTTTGATACATGTCTGGTGTTTCTTTACAAGTTTATCTTAGGTAATCATTACGTAAGTTCTTGACTTTCAACTGTGGCAGTATTGCGTTTTGCTTGTACTGAGGTTTACTTAATTTTGAGCTCTTAGTGTGTATTTGACCTCCAAATTTGGATTAAGTGGATCTTTTGGCTACTATTTGAACATTCTTCTGGATTCGATTAAATCAGAAATCTTGTGGGTGAAATATTATCTAGTAGTGGCTTAACTCTGAGCTGAAATCACCTTGAGGGAGGGTGTGTGTGGTCAGGTGCTAACACGTTGGAGTGTTGTCCCCTCTACATTTTAGAGGTAAGAGGGCTAAAATTTTGGAGAGTATGCTGCTATAATAAGGAGACCTTCTATTATATTAAATTACATTACACACATAACATGACATTATAGTGTACTACGTTAAGACAAACCTTTATCGGCCATATACAAATTTGACTTGTACAGGTTATTACAGGAGTTAATAAATCCTATAGAACACTTAAATTTATACAATGCAAAATGAGATCTAGATTGCTTTTTAACTTGATTGCAACATGGTGTGAGATAAATGTGATTTGTTCTCCTAGTTTACAAACAAAGTGTTAATCTAAGTTTATGATGAAATCTGATAATCTAATTCAGTTGAACTGAAATGTACAATGCTGAAATGACAAATTTATGCTTAAGAATTTAACCAACTCTTTAACCAGTCAGACAACTGGCCCGTAAAATTTTAGTTTTTCACTATTAAGTAGGCTGTTCGGTTAACCATGCTAGAAATCACTAGGAATATTCCTTGAGCTCCAATCGGAAGAATTACGAATAAGTAGGGTGAAATCTTAGCTTGGATGGGCTAACTTCTGTTTGTATCAGTCAATAATAGAACAAGAACATACCTCTGCATGTTTTAGCATTTAGGTTTAAAAAAATGTATTTACGTGACGTTGACTGCTTTCGGAAACAGCCTTTCTACCTCCACGAGGTAGAGTTAAGGTCTGCATACACTCTCTCTCCCAAGTGCGGTCTCACTGGGTGGTTGTTGCTGTAACTGCTTTCCAGAAAAGACAATATAACATAACTTACTAGTTAAGAGCTTGCTGATTTGTTCGCCACCTCATCTAAAAGCTGAAGCAGTTGGCGTGGCGACACATTCACTTACTTATTTTAGGTCACTCGCATGAAGGAAGACTCAACAAACCTGGACGTGGTTCACCAACCGAGATTGTGCTATTCCATACCCTGCTCTTGATCTCTAAATAAAGAACAGAGACTTGGGATTAGCCACTGGCTGAAGTACCAAGTAGAGGATCGGCTTCTTGAAGTTGATGTACATGGAGAATGGCTTTGGATAAATGTTTGGAACAGAGCCAACTGACCTGCCTTGCTTGGTTGAAGGCTTAAGCTGTTAGAGAGACACATTCATTATTTATTTTAGGGCACAAAATCTGGCTGTGTGATTTTTTCATCAGATTTCAGAGATTTGTGGTGAAGTACTCCATTCCTTCCTAGCTAGTGGCACCGGGGGGTGGGGGTGGGGGTGGGGGGTTAATAAATGATTGAACGTGGAAGGTGAAAAACATCATTTGTGTTCTAAAACGTAACTTAGTGTTGTTTTCATTCAGAGTTTTATACCTTTTTTTCCAAATTTTAGTGATTTTTTTCTGTCCATATGTTTGCTAGTTAGATGATCGCATAGATGTTCTTTGCTATTATAGGTTGAGTTTTCTGTGCTGTTGACAATGATATATGGGGTAGTACTTGCATATTTTAATCATACAATTGTTTTAAATGTTCTTTAATAGGGTGCTGTTGGGCTGGCAATATGGGTGCCTTCCGTTACAGACCAGCCGAAAGAAGTGGAGTCATCAGAAGCCAAGTTTGCGTCAAAAGGTTACTCTATTCTTTCACCAGTTGATGAGAAAAACGAAGGGAATATTTCGAGGCAATCTGGCGAGAGAAATAACTTGGAACTAATGGTGGTTGGGAGTCATAGCAGCCGTGAATCATTTGATGAAGGACTTGTTCTGGAAGATCTAAAGGTACTGTCTTCGCATTTGGCATCTAGAAAGTGGGAAAAGTTTGCATTTTATGGATCTTGCTTTTTCAATTTTTTGAACCAAACACCTACTTTATTTTGGAGACTTGTTTTGTGATTTAGCCTTTAGGTACTTCAAGAATCTAATGTGTATTTCCTTCTATTAGGTTGCTCAGGCCATGTCAAATGATTATTTGATGGTCTCTCCGAGCCAAACTGTGAAAGAAGCATTAGAATGCATGCATGACGGCCGACAGAGTTGTGTTCTTGTTGTTGATGCTGAAGGTTACTTGGAAGGAATTTTAACATATGGCGACGTCAAAAAGAGTTTGTTTAAGAACCATGGGGATTCTTCCAACAAAGATTTATCAGTCACAGATGTATGTGCTTTAGATTGCCATCATGTCAAAAGTTTCTTATAGTTCAGTTCTTTTACTCCCTCATTTTGTGTTCACTTTCCCATCTATGTCTCCAGGAGTCAGTCCATGCACCCTCCTTTGTTTTCTTACTTTAGTTACATGATTTGCAGGCAAATACTTGTCTTGTGTCCTCTATATGCACAAGAGGGATAAGCTATCGTGGTCAAGATTGTGGACTCCTAACTTGCTATCCTGATACGGATCTAGCAATTGCAAAGCAACTAATGGAGGCCAAAGGAATTAAACAATTGCCTGTGGTCAAGCGTGGTGGAGAATTCAGAAGAGAAAGAAAGCGAAGAGTAATTGCTCTTCTGCATTATGATTCAGTAGAGGAGTCAATCAGGTTTTGCATCTTCTCTATGTAATTTCTCATATTATGCTTGTATGTTGTTCCGTTTTGCTCTGATACAAGATTTTGAAGTTTTATATTTGTTTCTACAAGTCACAGAGTAGTTCTATATTTGGTGAAGAAAAAAGAAAAAGTAAAAATGAAATTACTGTACTTGTTCTTCTATTAACTGTAGATCCTAATCTGTAGCTTTATCCAGAGGGAACTAAACTGCAAGCATATACAATTCAACTGTTTTACGTTTTGGAAATTGAGCAGAAATCTTTATGTTATGTGGGCATGAATGAAATACGTAGAAGATGTGAGATTAAGTGATAGTTATAGGATTCTTTGAAACTCATGTGGCTGTATTAGTATTTGCCCGAGAATGGTTCTGTTAGCTTGCTTCTTATTCCAACTGTTAAACTGCAAAATAACATTGTTATACTAACAAAGTAGAGAAAATTGAGTGTAGGGTGACAAATAAGTTTTGAAATTAAAATTGGTGACAAGTTTGACCAACCCAAAGTAAATAAAAAGGAAAGAAATACAAGGTGTTGACGACAGAAGTATCTCAATCAAGAAAATTAGGATGAATTTTATTTTTTGGTGTTAACAAAACTAAGTAGATGGAGCTGAACTTTACAAGAGTTCTCTGAATCCTTGTAAGATAAACAAAACACACTTTGTTTTGTTTCAAAATTGAAATTGGCTCCAAGCACAGCCTTGGTGCTGATGACTACTAGACTCTTTACATTTTCTCACCAACAAAGATTAGAGTAAAACTACTCATTTGTGGATTTTGAATTGTTTAGAAGTGCTTGGGTTTTGTATTGTGTGTGTGTTTTCTGAATGTAATAAATGCTACAGGGGTGAAGTTAGTCGCCGAAAGTTGGTCTACCAGCAGAGTGAAGAAGAAAATGACAAGCAGATCATAACGAATGGCCATTAATTGCTTAAGGTATTGAATAGCAAGATTCAACAAGACATTTGTATTTGTTCTAATTTGGTATCAGGTTGGTATACGCAACTTTGCGGCCTGTCCTCTAATCTGAGACTAGGGAGCAAGCGTCAACAAGGAATTTTCGATCCTAATTGGACATCAGTAGGTAAAATCCAATTTTAGTGTATATTCTTAACTTAATGTGCGCGCAGAAATTGAGGTTCCGTCCTGTTTGTTTCTGGAGCGGACATGCTGCACTATGCTGCCTAAAGACTCCGAGCCAGCGTAAATTTTCCTCAATAGTTTTGGTTGTACTCATCGGAAGGCAGTTACCAGTGTAAATTTGACATTTTACATTTTGTACATGAAACATATACTTGGTAGATCAGGATACATGAAAATGCGAATCGTCATGGACGAATATATATATACACACAAATTGAGAGGCAAACTTATTGCTGCTAGTTGAAATTCTATTAACATGTCTCTTTTCTTATGTTAAAATTACTTTTACTATTGGATTGTTCTCTTGTGATCAAAGAAATTACATTTATAGAAGTATCTTGATTTTCACCACATTGGATTATTCTCAATAGTCAATGAGAGTCAGTATCAATAGTTGTAATACTCCCTCCGTTCATAAATACTTGTCCATTTTTGACTTGACACATACCTTAAGAAATGATAAATAGAGGGATGATATATCATCCTTTGAATATAATAAATTTTTTTCTTTGAAAAATGCAATGACTGATGTATTGTATTTAATACCAAGGGTAAAAATAGGTAAATGATCCATTGGTTTTATAAACTGGACAAGTATTGTTGGACATTTCAAAATAAAAAAATGGACAAGTAAAGATGGACGGAGGGAGTATCATCGATAAGTACTCCCTCCGAACCAATTTACATATCACATTTTTTTTTTACATATCCCTTAAGAAATCATGTGTTATCTTTAATCATTTAAAATGTTAATCTCTCTTCAATAAATACTTTCTCAATATACTCTTCATCTCACGGTTTTTCATGGAGTTAATTTAAGCAATCACAATATTGAAATATGTGTACGTGCTCTTCACTTAAATTTTTAATGTTAATAGTCAATGTTTATACTTCCAACAAGAATAATTATTACCAAGGGAAAATTGAAAATAAAGTGCTCTCTCCTAACCATTCCTAAATATAAATGTGTTTTTAGCTATACCCATTAAAAAATTACTTATTCCGAGAAAACAAAAAATATTTTTATTAATTTGTCCTTAATAAATACCTTGAATAGAATGTACTCCCTCCATTCCTTTATAAGTGTTTTTTTTGAGTTATCATTTTGTTCCTAAATAAGTGTGTGTTTAAGTCTTCAAAAATATTTTGATCATAATCTTCCTAATATGCCCTCGAGTTTAAAAAGATAGAATTTAATTAGGGGTAAGTTGGTAAAATTATCTTTAATTTTCTAGGAGTGAGTAGTTTATTAAAGGGTGTGTCCAAGTCAAAAGGAGCACTTATTTAGAAATGAAGGAAGTAACTATTTTGGATCATCTATTTTTAATAAAGATGACAAATAAAGTGGTCTGAAAAGAGTAGTACCTTTTATTATCAACTATTCCCTCTTTTGTTTTTACTTGTCACTTTTTGACATGATACACCCATGAAGAAAATAATTATTGATATGATTATTTTACCATATTATCCCTATTAATTGGTATTTAGAGTAATATGTGTTGAAAATGGTTTTGAGAATAAGTCATTAATGCTAAAGGTAAAATAGAAAAAATTCTTTTGTCTTTTCTTGATATATCAAAAGTGACAAGTTAAAATAGAAATCCAATTAAGAATATAGTGATAAGTAAAATCTAGCAGATGGAGTATTTGGTTTTTCTTTCATTGACACATGACAACACATGCCAGTTCGCAAAAGAATTAGATACCTGATGTATTTAGGGTAAAATTACATGAAGATTAAAACTTGTACTGATAATTTTTTTTTTAAAAGTATGTTAGGGATATGCTGATGTGTACACTTTCATTATGGGATATTACTATCGTGATTAAGGAATATTAATATACGATCCACAATAATACACGAAAGTTGAGAAATTTATTATAAGCAGACCTAATGGTGCTCTATGCCGGCCTAGCAGTTTGGCAAAGCAGCCAATTTAATCATATAATAACCTTTCGCCATAAAATCATTTTTGGCCTAACATGTTGGACTGTGGAAATTATATCTAGTGTCCCCCTAAATAAGTTCTAATGTTTGTCTATAAGGCAAAACTTGTGGTCAATTGAGCAGGTTCACTGTTTTAAAATGTCCTGAACGTGTGTCTTATAGGCAAAAGTTAAAACGTGTGCCTTATGGGCAACATATCTAAGTTCTAATATTTGCCTATAAGGCAAAACTTCTGGTCTTGAAATGTCATGAACGATTGCCTTATGGGCAAAAAATTGAAGGGGGGGCCCGGATGAGGCAATCCAAAGTATGCTAGAGATGTTAAGGGATTATTTTAGCATAAAGGTCGATGGTGCGGATCTCTACCATGTCACTAGCTGGTGTGGTTTCTCATTTTATGATGTGGATTTTGGATGGGGGAAGCCAATTTTGTTTAGTTCAATTCCAGTAAATTGTAAGAATTCGATAGTATTAATGGATACAAAGGATGGTGGAGTGGAAGCTTGGTTTTGTTTGGGTGAAGATGACATGAAAATGTTTGAGAAACACACAGAGTTTCTTAGTTATGCAACTCTCAAGGCCAGTTTCCCTATTTAGACTCTCAAAGAATGATATTACAAAATTGAATACTATAATAAGGTTGTTGTTTTGTGCTAAGAGGGAATGTTCAGTCCCTCTTAAGGGATAGTTCCTCCCAAATGTTGTTTGAAGCAGTTAAGTTTCACTCTTTTCTTAGATATATAAAATGTGATATTTTGTCATTTCTAATTTTCAAGAACTTTTTTTGAATTAATATAAAGCTCTTCTATATTGATTGACTAGTTGCTTGATGAATCAATTAGGTATTTTTGCAGACTAAGAAAATACTAATGTAATTCACATGGTTTAGTTTGGTAATTAACAAAAGCAAAAGGAACCAAACCGATTAAATACGCACACATAATATATATGAGTTGAGTGTCTATCGGAAACAACCTCTCTACCCCACAAAGGCAGAGGTAAGGTCTGCATACACCCCATCCTACCCAGAGCCCACTACCACACTGGATAGGTTGATATTGTGCATATATATCTAAAGCTTTCAATAGTTTCTCCCTTTTTATTCTAACTTTGAACATATTGATGATACTTGCATGGGATGCAATGTTTATATGACTATTCAAGAGGATCCATTTTTTATTATATTCAGGTGCTTGATTCCTAGTCGAGATTTGCCTTTGTCATGCTATTGTTCATAAAGAAATACAAATCCTTTGTGTATATTTTTAGTCAAATTATTTAAAGTAACAATATATGCAACCTAACTCAAAAGGTCAAGTGAAAAGATTCCCAATGGTTTTGCTCCCTTGGGAGTTCTTCTATTCCTATTGAAATCACGGTAGTAAAAGGATTCACAATGGTGTATCAACAATAACAAATCTAGTCTAATCTCAATGGGTGGGGTTAGGGGAGGATAGTGTATACACGAAACTTATCTCTACCTTGAGAAGGTAGAAAACTTGTTTCCGATTCACAATGTTGTATCAACACACATATTTATTCTTTAATCGTTCAACCTTTTCCTAAAATTTTCTTTCACGGATATTGTCTATCTTGCCTATTATTGGCATTTAGTGAAATTGTCGACTAGATATTTACTCCATCCGTTCACTTCTGCTTATCATATTTCGTTTTACGAGTCAATTTGATTAATCTTCGAAGCTAAATTGAATTAAATTAAATTAATATTTTGAATTTAAAATTTAGATATACGAGAACAAAGTGAGGAACCTCGGGATACTTCCCATCGGTCAAGATGGGATTGTATCAGGGATCATCATTTAGCCCGTTTTTATTTACCTTGGTGATGGATAAATTAACGCGTCATATCTAAGGTAATCCATGGTGTATGTTATTTCCAGATGATATAATACTGATTGATGAGGTTCAGGGTGGAGTTAACGCTGGGTGGAAGGACTGGAGACATATCTTGGAGTCTAAAGGGTTCAAATTAAGCAGGACCAAAACAGAACAGGAAACCTAAAGCTCAAACACATCGTGAGCAGCACCATGAATCATCTCCTCATTGGCATCAATTATGAGATCTCTCATTGCTACAGGGAAACTAATCAAACCGCTGACCTCCTTGCAAAGATGGACTCTACAAGTGAAACTAGAACCTTATATCACTCTCTTCAAGATCTTCCTAGACAGGCAAAGGGTCTACTTCAACTTGATAAATGGCACACTCCTACTTTTAGGGGAAGATATGAAAAATGTAATGTTTTTGTTAGTTAAAAATGTTTCTTTGTTTGGAAAGGACTGGCTTCTTCCTTTCCTATCAAGGTTGCTTGCAATCCTTTTTTTTGTAGACTTGAGGCAAGGTTCCATGTCCCCTTCTTGTCATTATAATAAGGCAAAATGGTTTAATAGATTCTTATACTTGTATATGTTTATATTGTAGATACTTCTATTTATTTCTTTGTCAACTGAACCCTTAAACTCGATTAAAAAAAGATTTTTAAACCCCTCCTATCATGTGTATAGCTCACTTGCCTTTAAATAAATGACATGTCAGGTCCACGTCACAAAATTAATGTCATGTCACAATTATTTTCATTAACTATTTTTAAAATATTAATCAACAATGTTAAATAAAAAGCAAAATAATAAGTTAGAAATTTAATTTTTAAAATAAAATTCATATTTCTCTTCTCTCACCTAGTCACCTTTCCTCCACCTCCCCAACCCACACCACCATCACCACAACCACCATCACCACCATTTCCACCTTCCCCAACCCACAACCAGCGACACTACCATCCCACAACAACCAATTCATATTTCTCTCACGCTCCTCCACCCCACTGATTTTGTATTTCAAAATATGCATACAAACACAACTAAAAAGAGCACCATCGTGCTCTATTTTCGTCCATTAACGGCGAGCTCTATCTCCGACGAAGCTCTCCAACAAACACAGTCCACCCACCACCGAAAAAGCTTCAAGCTCTGGTAAACACAACCAAACAGCCATCCACTCTCCGGTTTTCATCACAACGACAACATACCTCGTTTTTCCTTCCACTCCTTTCTCTCTTCTTCATCAAAGTCCACCACCACCTTCTTTCAATCTTCTTTTTTAGACATTAATTGAAGTTTTTTGGTGGTAAAAAATGAGGGTAAATAGAGGGGCGGGGTGGAGTAAAGGAACGAAGGTGGGTAGGACAAAGATGAAAGGAATGTTACATTAGGGTGGGTAGGACAAAGATGAAAGGAATGTTACATTTTTATTTTTTTTAAAAATACTTTTTGTTAAAAATTTTGTGTGTACGCGCCATTTATGCGTGAAATCACGTATTTGTTCCAACTCATCCATTAAGTTGCCACCCAGGCTTGGTCAACGGTCAGAGGGGTTTAAAATATCGTGATTCATTAAGTTTAAGGGTTCATCTGACAAAGGGATGAGTAGGAGAGTCCAGAATACAAACTCATACAAATAAAATGGTCCAGTAGATCATTTTGTCTTATAAATATTTTGCTACTTAATTAACATGGTAGGGGTCCAAGACAAACCCCCACACCTTTAGGCTCACAACCTAAGGTGATGGCTTAGGATTTTTAAAAAAAAAAAGTTCAGTGATGCATCATATGAGGTAGGTGTGGAAGTGAGGCTTAATACACAAGTCATTCCCAAGAGAGTAAGTTTCAAGTATCTTGAATCCTAAATCCAAGTAAATAGGGAGATTGATGATGATGTCACACATCATATTATTGCATGCGGGCCGAAAAAAGATAAAATAATGTTGTGAAATTTATTACGGGCAGACCTAATGATGCTCTATGCCGGCCTAGCAATTTGGCCAAGCAACGAATTTTTATCATAACATTCCGCCATAAAATTCCTTCGGCCTAACATGTTGGACCTTTGGCCTCCTCAGTTCCATTTTACTTGGTCTTATTGACTTGACCCTTTCTTAAACCTTTATTAGGAGTCTGTTTATCCTTATTATGCTTTCGAAATTATAAAATTTGACTGTTATTACTTTATATGTTAGTACTTAATAATAATGATGATATTAAATGAAAATAATAGGTCTCTTTTGATTCTTTAGATGAACAAGTAAACAAGAAAATCTATTTTTAGTATAAAATGGAATGAAGGGAACACATTTAATTCTATTGGTATTAGACTTGCGCCACAACAACTAACTATGGAGGGAGTATGCAATTGCCAAACATATCAGGAGGTCTGGTACCTTTTCTAAATGTTCAACTAATGCTGAGGTTAGGCAAACTTAAATGTTAGAAACGTCTCAAATAAATAGCACAATGCATTTAGGGGCCGTTTGGATGCTGGTTAGAGTTATGCAGTATTTATTTATAAACAACTTATTACTTCTAACTGGCAACCAAACGAGGCCTTATTGATCATTCACTATAAAATAAGCACATGCATGCACAAGTAACCTACAACCAAAAAAAGGCCTAAATTAACCAACCAAGGAACAAAGAATGGAGCTAATCTCCCAAGAATTCATCAAACCTATTTCTCCCACTCCCAATCACCTCAAATCCTATGAATATTCAGTTATTGATCAGGTTGCTATATCAAATTACATCCCTATACTTCTATATTACCCTGCACTATCAGATGATAACCAACAAGAACCAAAGGCTATCAACTCATTAAGATTGAAACACTTGAAGAAATCTCTGTCTGAAATTCTTGCTCATTATTACCCTTTGGCAGGAAGACTCAACACTACTTGTGTGGATTGCAATGACGAAGGTGTCCCATTTCTCGAGGCATTTGTGCACAATCAACGCTTGGAAGACATTCTCAACAACCCTGATGAGAATTACAAAACTATAAAATCTTTTCTTCCACTCAACGGAGAGTCACTTTCGTCGAGCTTTTTGCTTCTTGTTCAAGTTACATCCTTTGAATGTGGAGGAATGGTTGTTGGAGTTTCAGCTACCCACAAGATATTAGATATTTCTTGTGTAATCACCTTCTTAACTGACTGGGCTACTTTGGCACGCCAAGTTGACGATCCCAATAATAATTTTGTGCTCCCACAACTTGTCCCCCTTGCAAAGCTCTTCCCACCTAGAAATAATGAAGTATCAACCCAACCTATTGAGACTGACGCCACTTTTCCAACGGAGCCATGTCGCATCAATATATATGTTTTTAACCTTACTAGCATTGCAAATCTAAAGATTAAGGCAGCTAGTGAGAACATATCAACACCTTCGCGTGTGGATGTAGTGACAAGTATTATGTGGAAGTGCTTAACCGCTTACTCCGATAGGCCATCTTTGTTACTACATCCAGTAAACTTGAGGAAACGATTTGATCCTCCAATGGACGGTCATCATATAGGAAACTTCGTTGGTTTCGTAGTAGCATCAAAGCAAGGGAGTGAGAAAGACATAAGTAATATGGTGGTTTCATTACGAAAAGGGTTATTCGAGTTGGATCATAAGTATGTGAAAAGATTGAAAGGGGATCAGGATGAGGCCAACGAAACTATCCTAGAGATGATAAGCGATCATTTTACCTTCCTGGCTAGCATAAAGGACGATGTGGATTTCTACAAATTCACTAGCTGGTGTGGTTTCTCATTTTATGATGTGGATTTTGGATGGGGGAAGCCAATTTTGTTTAGTTCAATTCCAGTAAAATGTAAGAATTTGACAGTATTAATCGATACAAAGGATGGTGGAGTGGAAGCTTGTCTTTGTTTGAGTGAAGATGACATGAAAAAGTTTGAGAAAAATACAAAGTTGCTTAATTATGCAACTCTCAAGGCCAGTGTCCCTGTTTAGACTCTCAAAGAATGATACTAGCTAGTATAAAATTGATAAAAGTTGCAAATAAGGTTCTTGTTTTGTGTTAAGAGGTACACAGAGACCTCCCCAGACCCCACTCGTGGGATTTCACGGGGTATTATGTTGTTGTTTTGTGTTAAGAGGTACACTCTACTCTCCCCAGACCCCAGTTGTGGGAGTTCGCGGGGTATTATGTTGTTGTTGTTGTTCTGTGTTAAGTGGTACACTCTACCCTCCCCAGACCCCACTTGTGGGATTTCACGGGGTATTATGTTGTTGTCGTTGTTTTGTGTTAAGAGGGAATCTTCAGTCCTCTGAGGGGATAGTTCCTCCCAAATGTTGTTTGCAGCAGTTAATTTTCAGTTTTTTTCTTAAATATATAAAAATGTGATATTTTCTTATTTCTAATTTTCAAGAATTGAACTGTTTTTTGAATTAAGATAAAGCTCTTTTGTATTGATTGACTAGTTGTTTGATGAATCAATAAGGTCGTCTTGCAGACTAAGAAAATACTTATGTAATTCACATGATTAACAAATACATACATATATATATATATATATATATATATATATATATATATATATATATATGTATAGGCTGCATACATTGTTACTTTAAATAATTTGACTAAAAATATGGAAAAAAGATTATATTTCTTTGTGAACAATAGCATGGCAAACTTCAAAGAAAATCTCGACTAGGAATTAAGCACCTGAATCCAACAAAATATAAGTCATATAAGCGTTGCATACCATCAATAAGTTTAGAACTAGAAGAAAAGAGAGAAATTATGGGGTCCGGGGGAGGGTGGGATGTAAGCAGACCGTACCCTATCTTTGTGGGGTAGAGAGGTTGTTTCTGATAGGCCCGCTTTTCACGGGTATAGGCCTGGTAAGAGCTTGGGAGCACTGTGTTTTTTGTAGTATAGTTTTATACATGTATTTCCTTTTCAGTTACCGCATTATTCGGTGTTATTACTGTTTCCATTCTCTGAATGCTCTGTACTGTTTTTCTTATTAATTGACATATTTTCTCCACATGTATTTTTTTTTCGTAAATATTTTGATTTGTTGCAGTTGAACCGAGGGTCTTGTGGAAACAGTCTTTCTACCTCCACAAAGCAGAAAGCCCGCAAACACTCCCACTTCTGTAAATTACACAGGACATGTTGTTGTTGCTATTGTTGAAGACTATACGAAAAATACTATAAGTTGCAATCCTTTTCGTATAAATATAATGAAAAAATACACCTTAAAATGTTATTCAAAGTTCATCTAACTTGACTCTCGAGAAACACATTTGACAATAAGTATACTCCCTCCGTTCCTTTTTACTTGTCACAGTTTTCATTTTGTGAGTCAAACCATATAATTTTTTACCAACATTTTAAAATATACTTTTTTCATCATATTGATATGATAAAAATTACAACTTATAGTATTTTTCACATGGTTTGAATATCTAGATTGATAAGATAAAAACTGCAACTTATAGTATTTTTCACATAGTTTGAATATCTAGATTTTAATTTTAAAATATTAATTTAATCTAATTTAGCTTCGAAAACTAATCAAATTGACTCTGGAAAAGCGAAACACGACAACTATTTTGGAACGAATGAGGGAGTAGCTGAGATGTGTTTTGATAAATAGTTGATGATATTTCAAATAGAAAACTCAAAAAATCGGATATTTTACGCATGTTTTTGACTCTCCACTCTAAAAATTATAGAAGCAGAAACAAGAAATCGAAGTATGAAACCAAAATGGAAAAGCAGAGAAATCAAAGTATACCTAGCTACTTAATTTTTAGGGAAGACTAAAAGTTGACAAGAGGAAAAAAGTGAAGAAGAGAGTTAACCTTTTCACCGGCAGGTGACGATCATCGGAGCCAGCTCCGACGGCTTGTGCTGCTCGTCGCTGTCGGACACACAGAGAGAAGAGGAGCTAAAGGAAAGAAAATCCTTGGTGGATGATCAGCAGGATAATATAGAAGTATAGGAATGTAATTTGACATATAGCAACTTGTGCATGCATGATAAATAAGAGGTCGTTTGTTTAAGGGATCATTGAGCTCGATGATGAAGGACGATGTGGATCTCTACTGGATTCTCTAACTGGTGTGGTTTCTCATTTCTAATTTTCAAGAACTAGTTTTGAATTCAGACAAAATGTTTTAGACGGAGACAATGGAGTTACCGGTTCAACTGTTTATTCCGTTTTATTTCTTCTTTAGATGCAATGACTTGCTCGAAAATGAACTGCACAAACATAAGAACATATAGTAAATTGGATATACCCATTGAGAGTGCAGCAAAAGTTGCATGCATATACCAACTATATAACAAACATAAATCTCTTGTTGGTACTTTCATGGTGCAGTTTAGGCAATGACCCCAAAATATGATGAAGTAAAGATGTGATAAACTTTAGTGAACTTTTCCATGTTACAACCTGAAACTGTTGTCAGTATAGCAAAAAGCTGAAAAGCGCACACACCAAATAAATGGCTGCTTATATGGTATTTAGAAGGGAAAACAAAGACAAAATATATAGCTTCAAAAAATCGAATTATAGGACCGTTGTATAGGAGGTATATGCCCATTAAATACCAAAATCAGCATTTCTAACTTTCTTTTCTTTAGAAAAGGCAAAAATTGTAAATTTACATCTGAGGTCCAAGCGGCAACCTGTTCATGAATTGCTGATAAACAGTTGAGCCATTGGAGAGGTTCAATCCAGGATCGGACATAGGTTCCACCTTCGGTTCTTCCTTTGGGAACATAAATTCCATATCATGCATGGGGCGCAGCTGTCCTAGATATGGATGAATAGGAACCTCTCCTGGTTTGTTTTGGTTAGGGTGAAATCCAGCCATTGATAGACTGGATAGGCCTTGTTGGTTCATTCCATAGGTAAATCCGGGGGTAGGTCCAAGCTGTGGCCTCACTGCCAGACCAAATGAGCCCAGTGAAGGTTGCCTGTCAAACCGCGCCATGGCATTCTGAAGTTGTGCAGGCTCAGGCCTATGTAAATGGTTTTGAGCAGGGGCAGTTACTGGAGTTGGATGAGTGTTGGAGGCCCCGGAATTAACATGACTACTGTTGCGAGCTGCAGGAACATCATGGTTGTGCTTCCCTTCGTAGGTGGTAATCACCGACTTCAGGTCATGTGAGGCCCTCTCAACATGCTTCCTGACATTGCAGCCAGCACTCGTGCACTTGTAGTAACTCCTGGCAAAAGGGAAAATCCATCATTTTTAGCAAACAACTTCACAAGTCAAAAATCGGGATTCTGGTGTCATAAATTTTTTATCAATGTGACAAACCTTGGATTTGGATTCCCTTTAACAACCTTTTGCCCATACTTGCGCCAGCGATATCCATCATCAAGGATGTCCACTTCGCTAGTAGTTTGAACCACTACTCTTGGCTCCCTGATGGCTCTAGTGGCACCAGTCATATCTGCAGAGTAAGTCTCGAGCTTCCTAGTAATATTATCAAAGAGATAATAAGAAATAAGTAATCAGGTCAATTTGATAGAAATCTTATTCATTTAAGGCTAACGATGATATAGAAACCTTCTTTTAGATTCGGATTCATCTCCTTCACCGTCATAACCTTGTGATAAACTGCCATGAGTTCCACGATCATCTTCATCTTCATCATTTGAAAAAGTCGATGACACATCTACTGCATCCCCTGATTCCAACTGAGTGTTATTTTGAGCAGGGAAAGGGGCAGATCTGTTGCAGTACTCGGAGCCCAAGTTTACTGATGATGTTGCCTCAAGGTTGTTGTTCCTCCAATCAAAACCTCCTGCAACACCAGGTGCTTTCTGCATGTTTGCCCGAATCAAATCACCATTAACACCACTTGCACCTTGTTCTGTACCGTCCTCACCAAGTGAATTTGTGGATCCAAGGGCTGATCTACGGTTAGGTGGCGGTTTTGGGTGATTATGGGCTCCCTTGTATATAATCTCAGTAATATGACCCTCTTGAGATCGCTCCACTTTCTTCTTGACTGGACAGTTTGGATTTGTGCACTTATAGTAACTTCGGGGATACTCGCTCCCTTTAACTTGTTTCTGCCCGTATTTTCGCCAATTATAACCATCTTCCGCTGGGGCACCAATAACATTTGGATCTGCACCTCCTCTTTGATCGATGTCCTCATCTTGCGGTTCATCGAGAGGTGGAGAATGCTCCACAGTACTGCCAACAGTCTGAAAGGTCCTTGACTCTGGTGTGACATTACTACCCTTGACATCCTTCTCAGCAGAAAATCTAGGGAAATCAGATGCTTGATGAAGTGTTCCATTCTGAGTCGGATTTTGTGTAGCTTCCACACGGTGAGATAGAAGCGAATTCTGTGAATGAACTGGAACTTCAATGTTTGGAAATCCTTGCTGAGAAAAATTGGATGGGTTCACCTGCAACCAAGACTAACAAAAAAGCTCAGATATAGGAAACAAACAGAATATCAGTGCAGATGCATTTTAGAGACAGAGAGAGAGAGAGAGTGATTACTCTGCTGGTCGTTCCAGGAAAAAGAGATGGAGCAGTCTCTGGAACTGGCTTGAAAGAAAAGGACGATGAATTGATACTCTCTAAAGCATTCTCTTTCCTCTTATCTGGATCCTCCATCATCAATGCTGAATTTCTACTCTCGAAGCCCGAGGAAAATGGAAATTTTCCAGTTGTTGGAGATGGTTGCACCTGCAAGAGATCAGTAGAAACTTTTACATGAAAGGGAACCTTGAAGAGGAATACTTCGGTTTCAGAACAATGGGAGTTCACACAGAAGTACAAGCACCCAAAAGAAGTAACCTTTGCATCAGGCCAAAGCCAAAATTATTCAAGAAAATTGAGCCTCTAAATGATAATACGTATCAGAAACAAGATCTTGCAAGATTAACATCTTAACAATATATTTTTCTCAAAAAAAACATCTTAACAATATAACAGCTGTCCTGCATAACTACAGAGATTGAAGCTCTTTTCTGAGTTCTGAAAACTTCAATTAGAAGATTAAATTAATCGTAATACCAATACATGGACCATGATGTGAAACTAGGACTCGCAACTTCTTAAAACACTGACATTTGGTTTTCTTTGGTATAATATATAGCAAGGAGAAGATGGACGGATGACAGATTTTATTGCAGAATGAACTTTGAGTGCAAGCAAATTTGAGGTAAGAGACCGCTGGTTAAGAAAATATTGTATGATGATTATGCTACAAACACAGAAGATGAAATCTTCCATTCCAAGAATTGCACGGAGTTTGACAAAATGCAAGAATTCAATCCCAGTAAAGGAGAATGCTCGTGAAAGTGACACACCATAAAAAGACTCGTGAATAAGTAAAAGCATCTGAGTTTTATTTATGAGCTAGTGTTTTCTAAATAGAACATGACAATTACTTGCAACAAAGAGCTATTTAAGCAAATAAGCTTATATCCTTATACAGCTTTATATGTTACTATATTTTCACAAATCGCAGCATAGAACAATCATGAACTCTTGCAAAAAGAATCAAAGAAATTGGTAAGGTAGAACTATTAAAATAGAAACAAATATGTGTCTTCACTTGATCGATTCAGTATATCACATAACAACTCTAATCATAGTCACAACTCCTCTTGTCACATTGCAGAATCAAAAGCTTATATTATTAAACTAGTGGGTTATATCCTACCATTTGTCATTGATATGCCTCTTAAACTTCCACCATCATAACATAGTTCAGAAATAACCAATAATAAGCAACCTAAATCTGGGAAATCAATTACGTGATGTGGGCAAAGGGTATACGCAAGGTGTATACATACCAGTGAATTTGAGAGAAAAACAGGAGACTCTAGCAGGGATGTTGGACTAAGACCAGGAGGAATAGTTAAATAAGGAGAGCGAACTCCTTGATTCTGCCTCATATCAGCAGGTCTAAGGCTCTCTGTGTTCAGCTTTGGGGCGTTAAATCCAGCTCTAGCTGCCATTCTTTCCAAGAGTCCTCCACGAGAGCTCATTTTCTGATCAGACAGTGCACTCAACTTCACCGGTTGTTGTTCACTGATTGCAGCTTGGGCTTCATCATTTCCATCAGAAGTTCCCACATGTTCTTGAGGCCCAGAAGCTAAGTTTCCACGTTTAGTTTCATTGGTGCCCTCAAAAGTTGATCTTGACCCAACATCATCACCTAGCAGTGAAGAGAAAAACGTCCTTGGACTTGGGCTTGGAGGCATCCAATCTCCCATAATGGCAACATGATCATCAAATCCACCCATCAATTCTCTATACTCTTAGCATGAGCAACTCAAAGGCCAAATTAACTGCAACAAGTAGCATCATGAAATGAATATAAGCCACAAAGATTTTAAACCACACCATTTTTAAAAACAAATATATCTTTAGTGCTTCTTAACAATGTCAAAGTAGGAGTAATACTCGAGGCGTTAATGCTACTTCTGCCATAAGACACTTAGCTGTCCACTCATAATCATTTTAGGTACCTTAACTAATTCTTTTCCAATTTCCAAGAGATAGCAAATACTCCTAAACAACTGTGACTATTCTTGCAATTGATTCTCTTTGGTAACTGGTCTAACAAGCATATCTGAGACAACATATATATGTGTGTGTGCTTCATATATAACAGAACAAAGATCTCCAAATCAACCTCTCCATTAATCAATTTTCCTTCTATATCCACCAAAAACACGAATGACTCTCGGATTGTCATTTTTTATTATTAAATTGGGGGTAGGGGATGACAGTGAATAAGCCAGGATTTTCACTAAGGGGTTCAAAAAATGAAGAAGTAAACACACGAAGAAGCTAAATGGGGCTCAATATGTATTATATATACATAAAAAAAAAACTAATTAACCATGTAAAAACAGGGTAATTTTTTGCCGAAGGAGGTTCGGATGAACACCTTCGCCCTACCTGGCTCCGTCCTGGGAAGGGATTACAAGGCGGGGAATCAAAACCTCACCACCAGGGTGAAAGTTCAGGCAGCCAGCCAACTAACTGAGCTACTGAGATTCCCCTCGGATTATCATTAAATCAAGGAATCAGAATACAACAACAGCATAAAACTATTCACATATACCCTTCCATCATATTTTCCCTTTTGTTATCAAAAAACCCATCAAAGCAAAACAAACAACCATAAATTAATTACATTCCACAATAGCAAAAATTTTAATCTAAGGCAGCTAATAAAACATGCAATTCCTGCAACAAAAAAGAAAAACTTACTTCTCCTGCCTGTAAAACTAATTACAAAAAGTAAAGTTTGCAGCTTTACTAAATCTTGAACCACATCAAGATCTAACAAATAAGGAAACAACAAAAATGGAAAAAACCCATCATTTTCCAAGCAAAAGGGGTCATCAAGAAATACCCAAAACACCTAAAACACAAAAAGAAAAACTCAACCATGAACATTCACACAAAGAAATCACATAGTAAATGAACCCCATGATTAGAAAGTAATGATCAAAGGCAAGAAAAAGTACCTGAACAAACATAAAAAAGATAGTCAAAAAAAGGAATGATAAAATGAAGAAAAGATAAATAGACCCTTTGTCCAAAATCCACCAAAGACTTTCTTCCAAGAAACAAATGGGAAAAAGCAAAAGCAATTCTTTCTCTCTCTCTCTCTCTGTCTGTGGAAAAAAATAGCTTAGATTGGGCACAAGATTATGATTGATTAGGCAAAAAGAAAAATAATTGTTGTAGGAATATATGAATAAATATTGAGAGTGGGGTTTGTTTGGATGTTATGGTGGACCTCTAAATGTTTTGGAATCTTTTTTTTTTTTTTTAATAATTGTGGTGTTCGAGCAAGTTTTCGTGCACCTCAACTAAATCTCATGAGATATCTATCACCTCCTACTGGCAATAAATACCAGATAACTCTATAAGATTTGGATTCTTTTAAAAGAGAGAGTAATGAAATTGGGGATTTTGACGAGTCTTTCAATACTCCATTATGAATTTTCTACTTCCTGCATTTCAATTTATGTGACACCTTTAACTTGATACAAACTTTAAGAGAAAAAAACAACTTTTGAAATCTGTGATTTAAAATAAATTTTACATATTGTGGTGGTTATAAATTATTTCATTAAAAATATAAAGGAATTTTAAAATTAAATAACCTCTAATTATGAAGGATAGCATTGGAGTAACCGATAAAATTGTTGTCATGTGACCGAAAAGTCATCGGTTTAAGTTGTGGAAACCACTTTTACAAAAATACAAATAATGTTATGTACAGTAGACCATTATAGTCTGACTCTTCTCTAAACCCCGCACAAACCAGGCTGCCCTTTAAATAATCCTTAATTATAAAAAAATGAAATTCTTTTTCATAGACGAAGTAAAAGAAAAAGTGTCTCACATAAACTTGAACGAAGAAATCAAAGTAATTTCTACTAATACATTCATTTCAATATTTATTTATTTTTTCTAATTTTTCTTGAAAATGAGTTGATGGGCTGGGCTAAAGGGCAAAAAACCCGGGTCTCCAAATGGAAAATTATTGCCCAAGTTTGACCAGCCAATGATAGATAGCCACGTGTAAGGGAGTTTGACTGTTGGAGCTAATTTTGGGGAATAACATGTAATGATAAAACGGACAAATGGCAACTAACAGTAATTGCACCGAATTTTATTTGTTTTTGGCAAACAATAGGTTTAATGCAGCTTTTGGCAACTTTTATTTTCAAGTTGATAAGTAAATATACGCATAAGCGTGTGTAATCAGTCGCCACAATAGTCTGAGCGTGTATTGGCCTTTCCGAAAAAGTTTAAGATGAATTTGATGTTTTTTCTCAATAAATGAAATACCCTGCTTTTAAAATGTAAATTCCAATCAACGAATAAATAGCAAAAATAACTCTTTTTTTTTGCCATATTAAACGTTTGGGATGAAACCTTAATTAGATAAATTTCATGGATGATTGATGGATATGAGGTTGGTAATATGATGAACGGTATATTTCAATTGGTTAAAAGTTGGAATCAATCTTTTGTTTCTTCAAGTATGAGCTTCTCCCTTCAAATATGATATTTTTAGGTTATATTATGATAAAAATTTACTCGCACTTAATATTCACATCAAACTAATAAGTATAAGATATGTGCCGTTCATATATACATATTTTAACTTCACCATGGCCAATTATTATGTATCTTTGCTCTAACCTTTACCTACTCAAGTTAAATTTATTTTAGTGTGAAAATCTAGTATGAATAGGTATTTACTATGTTTCTGCATTCACTTTTCATTAATTTTTCTATCTATTATTTTTGTAATTATATGTGTGGCTAGTTTTTGTTGATGTGTGGCTAGTTATTAGTAGGAAAGAGTAGATCGAAGAACAGAAATGGGAGTTTTACGTAAAAATTGACTTCTTACCTCATTAAAAGGTAGGTGAACCTGATAATTGTGAAATAAATGTCATTTTATTTTACTAATTAAGTTCTTAGTTTAAATGTGTATGGAAAAGTGATTAATGTTTACCCACTCAAGGATGATATCTTTTTTGTTATAGTCTTATGAAGGATGAAGGGAGATTTTCGTTATTGTATAATTCTAAATTGAAGCAAGGTGTTATTAGATGTTTAACATGTATAGTCTCACAATCACTTACCCTATATTATCGATGTATAGCTATTGTGGGTTGACAGACAATCGAGGAAAGGAGGAGAATACTATGAAAAAATCTATCGATGGTATATTACATATATATAACTTATAACTGCAATGACTATATTTTAGTACGTACTATATATCTCATATTATAGATCTGCGACTATGATTATCTATCATTTATCATTTTCACGCAATAAGCTTAAGTTCAATTCTTACTACTCCCTCCGTCCCATTTTATGTGTCGCCTTTTGATCAGGCATGGAGTTTATTAAGAAATAAATGATGACTTTGTTAAGTTTACAAAATTGCCCCTCTTAAAGTCACTTTAATGTTTACCTTTTAGTCGTATTTCTTATTAAGTGAAACCCAGCAAGGATAAAATGAGGATGATGCCATTAAATAGTTTGTCAAATAAGGAAATATGACATTCTTTTGGGGACGGACTAAAAAGAAAATGACGACACATAAAATGGGACGAAGGGAGTATTTCTTTTCTTTTTCAGTGAATGTCTAATGGATCGAAAAATTAAATTCTCTCTCTCTATATATATAACATGTAAATTTTCGTATCAAATCTTATAGGGTAAGTTAAAAGATAGAACAACTTGTAATTAAATTGCACTAATAATATTAAGCCAATTTATAGGATCAATATATATAAATTCATTTATTTTTAAGAAAGATAAAAAAAGTAATAAGCAAAGTATTATGGACCGCTAGAGTGTCCGTATTACGTGCTATAGTGATTAGCAAAAAAGACAAAGATAGGAACAACGTAATTTAGACCATTTATTTGGAATCATTTGGGTTGGTTGGGTGGGAGGGGTGGGACATTGACTTATTTTAGTGTAATAATAAATCTACGATATTTTCTAATCAAATATAGCATGATTGATAATGAACTGGCTATTTTATTCTGCACCAGAAAAGGACTTCCACACTATTTAGAGAAAAAGAAGAAGAAAAAGTTATTCCCAAGAAGTTTTCAAATTTCCATTTTAAAGTTTTTTAAAATAATAACAACTAGTGAAATTTAGTGCTAAGGTAAAAGATTCAAAGATAAGTGAAACATTTTTTTTATAGGTACTGATACGGCGAAATCAGAATTTTTAGTTTATGGATTCTGATTTATAATTTCTTTATTCACTGAGTTCTGAATTAGGTTAATCATACATATAAATAAAAAATTTAATATGGCTACAAAATTTGAGCCAACATTATTAAGTTTTATCGAATTTGTATCTACTACAATGGTCTCGCCCTTGGGCATAGAGTGACAAGAAGTTATAATTTATTTGGAATAACGATAATTTATATAGTTGATTTCAATTGTTTGGAGCGGGACATGATTATTGTTATTGGAAAAATTTTACAATTAAAGAGTCACAACCAACAAAAGTTGTGTGATTCTCCAATAATTTTTTGACACATAGATAATGGGGCCTACTTGTCTAATTTTATAATGAAAGCAATGAATAGGAGGGAGAAAATATATTTATATAATTCATGTGGGTCCTAGCTGGTACAATAAATTGTGTGAATTAAATATAAAAAAATTAAAAAGAGATGCCTCTTGTCAAATGCAATAAGAATATGATCTTTTTCTTTATGATTTCATAAAAATCTACGTAAAATTTTGATCGTTATTTGAGATAAAAATTACATCAAATTTATGTATTAGTCCTATTTTTATTAATAGATATTCCATCCGTTTAAATTTATGATTTCTTTTCTAGATTTTTTTTTAAAAAGAACATGTTTAATATTTAGTAAAATAACATTTTCTGTGAAATCTCACAAATAAGATTTGAGGAGGGTATAATGTACGCAAACTTTATCAGAGAGGGTGCTTCATCTTTTTTATTTTAGTAATAATTTAATTATAAAATACTATATATTTTACTCTCAATGAAATAATTTATAACCACATAAATCTTTTCGACTTATAAAATATTATATTTTATCCCAATTCAGAAGTCTTTCTTTATTTTTTAAAAATGTAAACTTTCACATAAATTAAAATATATAAAATAATATTTCAATGTTTTAGATTTGTAGAAAAATAAGTATTTAGCATTTTGCTCATAAAAGTGAAAATTCTGTTGGAAAACACGCTCAAAACTGTTTTTCAAACTTGAAATACAACTTTAAGTTGAATTTGAAATTTTCACAGCCAAACACTAATTTTAAAGTAAAATGGAAAAAATTATTCTAAAAAAATAAATACTCACATTTTAATATTTTATGACCCAAAAGATCCTTATAAAGGTAGATAGATGGAGTTCCATTGCTTTTAATTATAAAATAAAATTGGATAAATAAGGTCCACTATTCATGTATCAAGAAATTAATGGAGGGCCACATAACTTTTGTTGGTTGTGCTTCTCTCGTAGTAAAATTTTTCTTGTTATTGTATAAAGTGACAAGTAGTATGAATAGTAGTTTCTTGGTTAGCTTGAAAAATATTCGGCTTTACTTTTAATAATGAAATACGTAACTGTTTTCGAAAAACATTTCTCTAATTATTGTGAAATTAAGAAGAAGAAAAAAAGAGATAAGAGGAACAAAGCTGCTATTAAAGTGACTTTTGATCGACATGTTTAGTTTATAATTACATACATTTTGAGTCGTTTATTTCGCAAATGAGATGATTTGGAATTATGATTGCATTTTCAAACGTAAGCTAAATAAAATGGAGAAATAAAGAAAAAGAGAAAGTAATAAAACAAAACAAAAGATAAGCAATTATTCATGCATAAGTAATATCATGTTTGGTAGCTAGTTAAGAGGTAAATTATTCATGTATGAAATTAATACGATATTTATTTGAAATTTTGAACCTGCATAACTAATATACGCATAAGTTATAAGGGAATATATGTATTATCTTATGTAAAATAGGAGGTAGAATAAGTTATACATATATAACTAATCTCTGCATAACTAATACATATATAAATAATACATAGATTCCCTCATAATTAATCTTACGTTATTAATACCTGCATAACTTTAATCAACTATCAAACGACCCCTTTATGTATGTATGAAAAGACCAATAGCACTAATAAAATTATGTAATCCTAGGGATTATCACGGGGGAAAGGAAATGAATAACATAATTAATTAAATTAAATTAATTAGTGGAATCTATTAGAGTAAGTATAGTTTAAAGAAAGAAAAGACAAAGAAAGATTAACATTTTTGTCTGTTAGTGATAATAACATGCCAATTGGGGGTTTCATTATGGAACCAAACAATCGGTCGAATTTTTTCTGACATCTAATTTTATAATTATTACCACTAATTAGGGTGCATTATCATTATTAACAGCTGACAATTAGGACATTAGATTTCTTAATTTATATTTCTCCTAAGTCCTAATGTCATGTGCAGTCTGTCACCTCTCCATCATCGGCGGAGATACTTTTAAGTCCTAATAATGTCCAAAGCGTAACGGATCGGAGGCAAAGTTAGGATTTTTAGTTTTAGTTTTATTATGAATACAGAATCATAATTTAGTTGCTTAATATGAATATATTCTTGTTAGTTGTCATATTTTTTTCACTTTCGTTTTTCTCTCCATTACTATTTTAAGTTGCTTTAGTTGAGTCGAATGTCTTTTGAAAATAGTCTCTCTACTTTTTGAAGGTAATGGTAAAATTTATATATATTTTATTCTTTTCAGACCCCACTTTGTGAGAATTTATTGGATATATTATTTTGTTATTGTAATATGAACAGATTATTCGTAGAATATTGCAAGTAAATAGTATCATTTGACATTGCAACAATAATATTTTCATTTTAATCTCACAAATAGGATCTGAGAAAGGATAGTATATACATAGATTTTATCTCTACTTTAAAATATCATGAGATTATTTCTGATATACCCTCGGCTCAAGAATCTTTTTTCTATTAGTTTTTTATCCGGTGTCCGGTACCCACATTAAAGTCCTACCTAATTCGAATTCGCACTAAAAGGTCCCATATTGAGGGATAAAACGCCCCCTAACAAAAGCAACACCATACCTAGGGATACTTGAATCCGAGACCTCTTAATTGATGAAGGAGTACTTGTTTTGTTTATTAAATTGGCAGTCCAATGTTTGGCATTTGGTAGACCCAGTCAGTAGAATATATTTAGAACAAGTCTCTGTCTTTTTCTACTCACACTACTCTATCCTTACTATGTACATCAGTACACAATTATTCAACTAGCATATATTTTCTATATATTATTAATTCAATTCCAATAGAATAATCTTTTTCTTTCTTAATCTCGAGGTTTGTTTCTTTTTCAACCTTTCTAAAGTTCATTTTGGAAATTTTTGCTGTATTTTCTTGTAGAGAGAGTACTATTAATATATAAACAATTTATCAATAACTTAATAATGTATCTCAAAGCTTCCAAAATGCACCCCCCCCAAAAAAAAAATGATTAAGACAAATAAATCGTGACAAGAATTTAAACACACGCAACAAACATATGTTTCTAAGTAGTTGAAATAGTTATGAAATTTTATCGGCAAAATTTGAAACTCCATAATAGTGACTATATTAAATAACAAGAGCTGAAAATGGCCGGTTGAAATCAAATATATTTTAAATAGGTATCATAAGATATTGGATGTCCATTAGTTTTGAGAGCAAATCTGAAGTCCACCAACGATAAGATAATATCTGGGATAAAATTCAAATAGATAACAAATTTATTCTATTTTTCTTGGGTAAGGGGTAAATGGTCTAGTAACAATAAGAGCCTTTTGATATAAATTCAATCAGAAGGCAAAATTGTTTTTATTTTTTATAGTTGAGAGGCATTTTGAACCCTTTTTCCTTTTTTAAAAGAATTCTCAAACGTTCATTTTTTTTTTTCTCCCTTATGTAGAAGTGCCAACAATGAGCAGCTTAGGCTCAACGTGTGTGCTTAGTGGAATTGTTAGGTAGTTTGAGGGTATTCTAGGCATTATATTTTTTTGGTTGTTGAAGTTATTGTACTTAAATGCTTTATGCATGTGCTTTTTCCACTGTTGGACAATAAACCCAAGGATATGTTTGGTTTATTACAAAAAAGCTGCACGTTACCTTTTACATGCAGGTAGGTCCCACTTGTTTCTTATATTGCCTCTTCATTAATGATTTCTTATTTATTTGTTCCAATTTTCTTCAATATATACGTGGGCCCCACATTTTAATTTCAACTGAAGTCTTTTTTTTTTTTTTTTTTTTTTTTTTTTGGTTCAGTTGCACACTTTTAACATTGTACGTATAGTATCATGTACTATAATTTATAATTATGGTGATTTAATATTATTTTGTTTGTCTTTAAAAATATTTGGCTCTCGAAAATTTAATTTATACCACATACATTTGATTAACAGCTCAAATATCTAAAAAAAAAATTGATTAACTCTCAAAATTCAATTTGTACCATATAAATTGAAATAAAGTGAAAATTATATGGAGAGTATTATACATCACAATAATTAATAACTTAAAATGTCAAAAAAAGATATATAATTTTTTTTTTGACTTTCAAAAAAGATAACATATATTATGTGAAATTTAAGTAAATTAGCAATTTAAATTTTTTAAATATATATATATATATATATTTGATTGACTTTAAATTTTATCTATGTCACATAAATTAAAACAAAAAGAATAACATATATTGGGCCGTGCCATTGAAAAAGAGAAGAGAAAGAATCTATGGCAACGTAAGAGTGAGTTTTGTGCAATTCCAATAGGGAAAAGGATACCACATGACCCATCAAAAAATAAATGACCCATATTTGGGCTATTGGACATGGAATGGCCAGTCGGCCCAAAATAATTCCAAAAAATGGTCAGTCGGTCCAAACTAATTTCAAAAATGGTCAATCGAAACTGTATCAATATGATATATAAGTTGTATCACTATTGTATATATGATACAGAGACTGTATCAATATGGTATCAAAATTGTATCAATATGGTATATGAACTATATATGCATATGTTTTTTTATATAAACTATATGAATGTGGCATGGGGACTGTATTATTATGGTATATGAACTGGAAAAAAAAAGAAAAAAAAGGCAGTAGCAGCAACAAAAAAGCCTAAAATGGCTACCTTTTGGAATTGCAAAATCAATGACTATTTCGTGGAAATATTTTTGAGCGAAGTCACATTTATGTCCTCTCCCCATCTAAAAAGTAAAGCTTTTCAGCATTTGTGAAACCAATAAGCCTTTTCTCTCTTTGTCCCATTTCCACTCACTACCAAAGAGTCGTCGTCCTCAGTGGCGGACCCAGGATTTAGATGTCGCGGGTGCTCGGGAGGTCGCAACACATTTATTGACACCCAAAGTTTTAGGGTTCCGTCTGAAAATCAAAGCACCCAGCTATCTTCTTAGTTTCAAGAGTGCTTTTTTTCATCTTATACTAATTTTTTTACATTTCTTATATAAATATACTTATTCTGCATTGAGTTTAACGAGTGCCAGAGCACCACCAATTTGAACCTAGGTCCGCCCCTGGTCGTCCTCGTATATATACAATAGCCTCGTCATATATTTAAGCTATAATTACCTGCCTACGTGTTAATTATTTTGATATAACATATCTTTATTTACATTTTATGAGTTGGTATTTAATATTTAAACAAATGACAGTTTTTGGTTAAATGCAGATGGATAATTCTGCAGACTCTACTTATGAAATTACACTAGTTTGTTGTTGGAAAGGAAGAATTTTGAAGCTTCACATTGGGCCGGCTTACAATACATGTCAAAGATAGTAAGCCCAAATTGTTTCACGAATGTTTTGTATAAGCCCACTTTTTACATGGGCTTGAGTTACCAAAATGAACATCTTCAGCTTCAGCCCAGTCTTGTGGGGAGTGAAAAGATGTAGAAATTGCAGAAAAAGGAACCATTAAAGGGTGGTCTTGAATTTATGGTCCCATTTAACAAAGTCTTTAAAGGCATCCGTTTTCTATCAGACATAAGTTCTAGTTGTAATGTGAGTATAAGTTAATTTTACTTGCAAGAAGTTGAGACATTTTAAAAAGTTACAGACAACGGAGAGACTGTCTGTATGTTGCCTATCAGGCATGAGTTTTAGTTGTATTAACTTGTGAATAATTTGAACTTGTGACTAATTAAGCAGGTTCAATGCATTGAAATGTCCCGAACTTCCGTTTCATGGGAAAGCTAACTTACGTCGACGACCCAAAAGTTCAAGAGAACTCTTCTTTTATTATCTCTCTCAATCTATTTTTTTTTACTATTGATGAATTTGTTTTTAAAGTTAAAAGTGAATTGAAGATTAACTTACGTGACAAGATATAGTCATCATTCAATCAATTAACGTAAAAGTAAGAGAAAGGTAAAGTCATAACTCATAATGTACATTTTGAAAAGCTTATATAATTGATATGAAGAAGATAAAGCAAATCAAAGCTTTTTATCACTGTTTTAAGGACAAAATAGAATGGATTACACTACCATTGAGCTAAAGTGTCAATTAGCTAATGATCACCATCTATGAAACTCTCCTTTTAGGACCACCTATTGGCAATTGCAATGATACTCTTGTGTTATTATGGCTTTGATCAATTTTTTCCCCAACATATTCTTCTCCAAGTCTTTTCAAATTTCTTTGGCTTATTTCTTTATGTTGGAAATTGGGGCCTAGCCATGTGATCTTTTGATTACTTTAATGTGTTCAGTTTAATTTACCATGAATTGATAAGTTACGTTGGTTGTCAGATTACCGCAATCCTTCTTTATTAAGGTTTGAATCATCAATATGAGCAAGTTTACACAACCGGAGTTATTATATGTATATTTAACTAATTTTTTTTACTCTTATTTCTTCAGTATGATGATGATATGAAATGAGCTTAAATGAATAAGCGGAGATTCATATAGCTGACCTCAACTTATTTGAGTCCGAATCGTAATTATTATTGTTGTGTTAATTTAAATTCTTTTGAGGATAGGGGTGGACCTGAATAAGAAGAAGAGGCAAAGCTTTGATGAGATTTGACCTTTGCACCTTTTGATACAATGTGAAATTGCAATCAATAGACAAGAATTTAGGTACTAATGTTTTTACTTCTTTTCAATTTACTTTAAAATTTGATCAACTTGGGATCGCGCAATCCATTTAAATCTACGTTTGTCAACAAAATGAAATAGAAAAAAGTTGCAAAAACCTGATTTCTTATTTGAGAATATTTATAAGGGAAGCCTCGAAAAGTATACGAATGCACCTCTTGTGAATGAATATCGATATAGTTCTTCTAGAAATAATGCCTCTAACACGAGTCTCTTATATTGAATTTACTTGATGGTATCCATTTTGAAAACGTCACAGAGCTACTACACATTCCTCAAAGTCAAATAAGCTACAAAAGCATAGTAAAATCAATAACTTAGGCTCATGAGGATAATCCATCCACAGTATGGAATGGGATAGCTCATGCATTGCCTACTAATGTATAATAAATTGTCAAGACCAAAATAGGATTTTGAATTTTAAAAAAGATACTAATATATTAAGTCAACTTTTAATTATAAACATAGTTAGATTTAAAATTAATGAGTTTTGTCGTTTGATCGTAGACAAGTTTGTAGCTTTGCCCTTGATAATGGGACAACAAAAGGTTGTAAATAAATAGAGTGTAAATTTTTGAATCGAAGTTTATGAGTTTTGGCGACCACTCGCTTGCCACATAATCTTTAATCATTTTATATATTGGGTTCACATATTATTATATATGTACATATATAGTGCATTTGGCAACCATGTACAGAATCTAGGCTAAAGTTACTGAATTTTGTCGAACTTGTACAATTAATAATGCATCCGCCCTTGGTTATAAATGTTTGATTGATTCTAGTCTCGAGAAAGAATCATGAGACCATAAACATCTAAAAAATGGAATCATAACCACGATTGACGCCGTTTTATGACTTTATTATTACTATGATTAAACAAAAAGGATAAGCAATTTAATGAGCTGTAAAAAGCAGCTTACCCAAAGTTGTCCAAAGAAGAAACAGAAATAGAAGAATCACTAGTCTTTGTACACAACCAAAAGTCATTTTCTTGAAGTTTAAGAAAGTGGTGGCAGAAAAGAACTATTTTGACAAATTACAATAAGAATACAGTTAAATTTCTCTATAACAACGTCGTTTATCCAAATAATTTTTAGTTGATATAAATAAATATTGTTATAGAGAATATATTATCTAACATAACATGAAAATCGGTTTGAAAGAAAACTTGACCGTTATAATGAATGTTATTATAGAGGCTGTTTGTTATATATTGACAAGATGTCTTTTAGTTTGCATTTTGATGCACACATCTAATAGGCTTCTTGGTTAGTTGGTTGCTATTTCTGTATGCTGTCTTTTTCCCAACAAAAAACAAACATATTGGTACACAGGTTGAATGTAAGATGAATAGCATAAAAGGCTCAAAATCTGAGCTTTGACTGCATCGGATTCTCCATAAATGTTGTTGTACCTGTGTTGGATCCTCCAAACGATATGCATTTTTTGATGATCGAACACATGCCCTGCACGATTTTTGGAGGCTCCGAGCAACGTAGGTTGATGACTAAAGATAATATTGAAGCAGACTAAATGATAATGTCAAATTCTAATGATTTATCAATGTTGTATATGCAAAACTTTGTGATGGAAAACAGAAGCAACACAAATCTGTGAAATTCATTGAAACATTTTCACAACTCCCATTCTCCTTCATGTTTTAATATTTACACAGTAAGCAAAATCTGAAGTATAAACTCTTATCAATTGCAATGGTAAAGAGCCATTAAAGATAAAAGTTTCTACTACTATCCATGAGGCAATCAAAAAAAAAAAAAAAAGAAAAAGGAACAGAATTCTAACCACAAAAAGATCAAAATATCATTGATTTAAGGTTCTCTTTCTTGCGATTCCTCGAGTATAGAACCTTTCACTGAAATGCCATCAAGAATATCACTTTCTGAATCTGCTTGTAGTTCTTTAAACTTGGTCATCACTTGTATCATTGTTGGTCTTTTGTAAGATTTCTCATCAAGACATTCGAATGCAACTTTTAAGTAATGGTAGAGTTCAGCATCACCAGATAGATTTGTTATTAGCTCAGGATCAAGAATCTCGTGACTTCGCCTCTCGTTGTGAAGCTGCTTTGCCCATCCAACAAGATTGGTATCATCACCGAATTCACGTGGATCTATTGGCCTCTTCCCGGAAAGAAGCTCCAACAATATGACACCATAACTGTACACGTCCCCTTTTGCTGTGCACCTGAAACTTTGGTAGTACTCTGGAGGAACATAACCTGGAGTCCCAGCAAGTGTACTCACACTTAAATGAGTATCCAGTGCATTTACCAGCCTTGCCATTCCAAAATCAGAAACCCGTGCCTCAAAGTTTTCGTCTAAAAGTACATTACTAGACTTCATATCGCGATGGATTATGTGAGGTAGGCAGCTGTGGTGAAGAAATGCTAATCCTCTTGCTGATCCTATCGCAATTTTCTTTCTAGCTTCCCAATCAAGAATCATGCCTCCTTTCTTTCCATCATGAAGAACAGATTCAAGACTTCCCCATTTCATGTATTCGTATACGAGGAGCCTTTCCTCCCCAATCTTGCAGTATCCCAACAAAGGGACAAGGTTTCTATGTTTGATTTTTCCAATAGTCTCCATTTCTGCCATGAACTCTCTGTCTCCTTGACCTGTTACGCGCACGAGCTTCTTGATCGCGACAGTACTGCCATCTCTCAGTTGCGCTTTGTAGACTTCACCAAAACCTCCAGAGCCAATCAAGCTTTCAGAGCTGAACCCATTTGTTGCTTCTAGAAGATGTCCAAAGGTCAGTTTCCTCAATGGTTTTGCAAATGTTTCCACATTAATGCTCAGAGGCTCGGGAACGGTTGATAGTTTCCAGCTGCTACTGCCAGAAGTTGGAAGGCTATCAATGTATTTGTCTCTCTTCTCTTCCTCATTTTGAGTCATTTTAATTCTATAAAGGGCAATAACAAGTAGGATAATACATAGAAAAGAGACCATAATCCCAACCACCATTCCTATAGTTGTTGGCTTCTTATTCCCATGATGGTAAATACTTGACGAATGGTGCCCATTGCCCGAGCCACAAGGAGGAAGGGGGACGCCACAAAGGCCTGAGTTGTTTTCGTACCTTGAAGCTGGAAAAGTAGTCAGCTGTCCACCAGAAGGAATCGTTCCCGATAGGTTGTTGTTTGAAACATCAAGATCACTAAGAAATGAAAGGCCTCCTAACGAGGGTGGAATGAATCCCTGAAGGCTGTTATGTGATAGATCGAGAACTCCAACTATCTTCAGACCTCCAAAGTTGAACGGAATGGTTCCGGAGAAATTGTTGTGTCCCAAATTTAGGACTTGAAGGAAGCTCAATGAACCTAAATTATCAGGAATAGTTCCTAATAAAGAATTGTAGGAGAGGTCAAGGTAAATCATGCTCCCATTACTCGTGAAGGTGTACATCGTCCTGCCAGAATAGATCCTAGTTGATGGACAGGAGTGAACCATAGGAAGAATCGCAAGCCTCTCTTCACGGATACCCTCAAACTCAACCAGTCCACCAGCACCTCTACATTCAGTTCCACCCTCATTTCTCACAAAAGCAAATTGTTTTCCAGAAACTATTCCCGGATTAACAAGGCCAGCTTGATCAGCAAGCTCGGGAGGGATTGAACCTGTTAGAGCATTGCTATTCAAATCTAGCCATATCAAGTTCCTGCACGAACCTAATCCTCGAGGGATCAGTCCAGTGAGTGAGTTATTACCCAACTGAAGGATAGCAAGATTTGCAAGATTCCCAATTCCTTGTGGTATCTCTCCAGATAGTCGATTGCTGGACAACGAAACCCAAACCAAGTTGGTACACTTGGCAATGGATTGTGGAAGTGCCCCTGTGAGGAAATTGTTATTGAGAATGAGTGTCTGAAGGTTCCCTCCATTGATGCAAATGCCTTCAGGAATTTCACCGGTGAGATTATTAGCCCACATTACCAACTCCGAAAGATTTGGAAGGGTCCAAATCTCCAATGGGATCGAACCAGTCAGATTATTGAAGCTGAGATCAATCTTCCTGAGGTTCCTACAATGTCCGAGCTGTTTAGGCACCGTGCCAGTAAGATAATTACTAGCTAACAGCATTGTCTCCAGTGGAAAGCCTGAGGCTGCTAAACAAAACTCAGAAGGTACATTCCCAGTAAACTCATTTGAACTGAGGTCAAGCAACTGAAGTTTTGTACAGTTCACCAAAGACTTTGGTACGTGACCGGTTATGTTATTGAATGACAAGTAGAGATACCTAAGATTCGTGAGTGAACCGATAACAGTACTCAGGAAATCACCCGATAGCTCATTGTTCCCAAGATTGAGACTAAACAGTAAGGAACACAATTGAAAAGTTGAAGGAAGTTCACCAGTCAACCGGTTTCCAGAAAGGTCAAGCTCCTCAAGTGTGCTGCAAGTCTGCCCCAATTCTGATGGAATTTTATCAAAAAACTGATTGTGTGCTAGCACCAATCGCTTCAAACTCTTCAACTTCACCAATAACTCGCCAGGAATCTCCATTTGGATCGAATTGTGGCCAATATCCAGTATATTGAGGCTCTGGCAGTTAGCCAAAGTGGCTGGAAACTCAGTTGAGGAAAGGTTGTTGAAAGACAAATTGAGGACAGTGAGATTTTGACAAGTCCCAAAATCAAGACCATTGAGTTCTTCAGTTAAGTTATTACGCGAAAGATCAAGAACAGATAGACTCTTGCAAGAAGAGAGGGAGTTGTTTAGCTTGCCAGCAAGCTTATTTGAGGAGAAATTAAGCAGATTCAAATTCTGACAATTGGACAGTGCATAACTCAAAATGCCAAAATCTGAAATGGTGTTACTTGATAAGTCAAGTTGCAAGAGTGAAGGTCCAAACTTTAGAACAACCCCTTCAATTGAATTCCTTGAGACATTTAGGTACTTAATTTTATCACAAGACTTCAACAAAGGCTCTAAAAAAAGAATCTCAGAGAAATTGTTAGCTGATAAATCAAGAAACTCAAAGCTACAAGAAGCAGCTGTTGAGGAAAGATTGCCATAGAAATGGTTGCCATTGAAATTAACTCTGAGCAAAGTAGGCAAAGCCATGAGATCAGTGAGGTGAAATAGACCACTAAGCTTTGCACTAGAGAGATTAACCTCAACAACCTGACCATTTGAACATGAAATCCCATTCCAAGTACAAGGACTTGAAGAAGATAAAGTCCAGTCATTCAAGAATCCATTTGGATCAGATTCAACAGAAGACTTCTTGAAGGCTACTAATCTCCCTACTTGATCATCAACACCACTATTTTCAGCCAGTTTTCTTGCATTTGACACTACAAGAAAACTCCAACTCAGAAACATTATGATAATAAAAACATTTTTCATCACCCCATTTGGTGAAAAATATTCTTGGCATCTTCTATAGCTCATCTTGCTGAAAGACAAAAGTTAAAAACACCACCACCAACTACATAAAAATCAATTCTTTATAATCTTTTGTAGCTCATCTTGCTAAAACAAACACCACCAACCAACAGCATAAAAATCAATTCTTTCAACTATTATTGCCCCTCCATCTTCAAGAAACCTGTCCATTAATGATACAAAAACAAACCATAGTGAATAAAAGAGCTCCAAAGATGGTGGAAAAATCAAAGAATCAAGAAATGAATGAAAAGACAAAAACTTTACCTGGTTCTTGATAGGTATTTTCAAGTCACAATCTTGAGTTTGTTAAAAAGTGGGTGATTTTTGGAATGACAATAGACAAATACAATACATAGATGGAAGTTGCTGCAGGTGTTTTACTTGTACAAACAACAGTACACCAGTAGTGATGAAGAAGTTTCTTGGTGGGGGTGGGGTGCTTGGAGGGGGGTGGGGGTCGAGTACGATGTTCAGAGTTGTCGGCTGGTCACAGGAAGTTCATGAAAAAATGTGTTTACTTACAACATAAACATCAATACAAGGTACAACAAAGTTTCTGCAAAACTCAACTAGAATGTTTTAAAGTAGAAAGAAAATGAAGGGGAATTGTGTGGTGGTAAAGATGAATGAATAGAATTAGCACTTTTTTTGTATGGAATTTGCTATTTCTCTTCGCCTTTTTTAATACTCCTTCTGTCCACTTTTATTCGTCACATCTGGATTTTATACATTTATTAAAAAAAAATATTGATTGGCATGATTATTTTACTATATTATTTAATACTTATTAGATAAGTATTTTATTTTATTGATTGATATGTTAAAATAAAAAATATATTTTTGAATTAGTGTACAAGTAAAAAAGAACGGAGGAGTATTCAACTGCAGACAGCTTAGGACTCTGTATAGTCTATTTTTTTTGCTAAGAAATATGCTGCTTTTTCTCATCTTTCGGGTCTAGTCAAACTTGGGATTTGATTCTTTTTTATTTATATACATTTTCTTTTTGCTTAATCACTTTAATTTAGGGTGTGGTGGACCCCACCTTTACTTTAGTGGTGGGGTGGAGACAAAAGACAAATATGGTTAAAGTGCTCACATTGGTTGATGAAAATGTGTTCTTGTCTGCTAATTTTTTTTTAGATAAATTAAATTTAATATTTATGAGAAAATTAAATTTGAGTCTAACTCAATCTCAAACGTTAGCTTACGAAATGAAAATTGTTCAATGCAAATTAAAGAGTCTCGCTACACCATTCCGTATCGATGTGAGACTTTCAACATTTTTCCATACCTTGCAAACGTGTCAACTAAAGCATAAATAACATAATATGGTGTTTCAAGTTTCAACATCGTATAAACTAAGGAAGGGGATGGGCATAAATTTGATACTGCGATAAAGAAAATGGTATTGGATCTAATTCAACTTTAAAAGCTAACGCATGGGATGAATACTGCTCAAAAGTCAAAACCATTCAAAGAGTTCAATTGCACCATCCACCACCAATGCTCCACGTCCACGAAATATTTGATATCACGAGTTTTCATAGTAACTTACTAGAGTCAGATTCAACTCTATTATTTTGTTTTTTAGCGTGCGACTTTCAAACTATCGTGTTATGTTATTCACACTTTAAAGGTTCAACTCTAGACACGCGAGTTATTAAGTATCTTTAAAAAGAATGAATTATTAGTTCCTTATATGTTTCAGACAATTCTAATCATGTGAGCTAACTTTTAAGGTCGACCTAAGTCTATTGTCCGTTTCCTTAACAGATATATATCCTTCACCTCTATTCAAATTCTATATTAAAACATTTTTAGAGAACATGTTTTATATTAAACTAGTTTTTCATACAACACTAATTTTAATTAAGAAGAAGAATCCACCTTTGGATGAACGTGTGGAAGTTAGTTGCGGGGCAGCTACGTTAGTGTGTGTGTGTGTGTGTGTGAAGAATTTGTAAGTATTAATTATTAAAGGCAAGGGAGCATTTTCAACGCAAAGAAAATATATAGGGGGTAAAGTGGACGTGTGTTTTCTTATTTTTGTTGTAAATTTCATAGTTGGTGTGTGGTTGTTAGAAAGTTTTTGAGTGCACGAGAGGCAACTTCCCCTCTTTAATTTCCTTTAATTATGTTTATCTCGTTCACATCTTTTGCCTTCATTGTATATACGACATAACATCAATTTATTTCTCGATATATAATCGTGATGTTCGAGTCAGTTTACATATATTTTGATTAATTTTATAAGGCATTTTCTATTTTTTTTTCAACATAGATATTGGTAACTTTGTCTATTGAGCAAGACTTGAATAGATAGGAAGAAATTAATTACTAAGTGTTCTTACCTATGCTGGAATTTAAACGTAAGACTTCATGATTCTCTTTCTAATTCATCAATCACTAAGCTACACCACCAATAGTGCTAACTATGTGGTGTACAGTAAGATATGGCATGTATATTAAGACGAAGAATTACATAATTGGAATAATAGAATCATTGTATATTACTATGTGACAATTAACGATTGAAAATATCCTATATGAAAGCTGATTTTTAATTTATTTTTCACGTTTACGCGATTACAAAAGAGCTATTGTATACACATTCTTTATCACGACAACGCCCAAAGCAATAAAGGCTATCAAATAATCAAGTCTAATGGCATAATTATAACTACGAATAGTTTAAATGAACAACTAATAATCTGTGTCAAATTTAGAAAGAGAAATAGATATTTTGTCACTTATTTAATTTTATTTAAGTGAATCTTATTCGATTTGCTTTTGGGGGTCTCTTATTCAAGTCTTAATTGGCTACTTTCAATGCTCATAAATAGGATTTTGATTAATGTAAACAACAAGCAAGAGCAATAGTTGTCAAACACTCACAAGTTCTTTTTGTCTAACTAAGGCGGACCAAAAAAATGTACCAAATTTCTACACCAACTTGTACTCTAAAGTTTCATACGTATTACTTTGTCCAACATTGCAGAAATTAATAAGATAAGTACTACATATGATTTTTTTAATCCTAATTGATCAGTCAAGAGTCAATGGACCTGCCTTCAATCTTACTTCATCTTCAACACCCATAGATGCTAAGTGTAAATTTCGTCGTAATTTTATATCCAACTTGAATGTTGATGTAGTGCTTAATTCGTAAGTTGTGCTAACGAAATGCCAAATTTTAACAGTTTATGTTGTAAATAATGCAGAAGCGGAACTATAATTTTAAGTTTATGAATTTTGAATGCTTACTAAATTTCAAATAAATTATTTTACATATTAAGAGAACTTTTTTTTAATGTAAATATAGAATTTGAGCTAAAATTACTGAGTTCTGTCGAATTCATAAGTAAAATTGTAGCCTCTTCCCGCTAAATATTACTCCCTCCATCTCATTTCATGTTACATCATTTCTTTTTTAGTCCGTCCAGAAAGAATGCCTTACTGTAATTATAAATAATTTAACTTTAATTTTTTTTTTTTATCCTTAATGAAATGATTTACAATTACACAAATATATAGAATTATTTTAGACCATAAATTTCAAAAAAATTATTATTTTTAAAATATTATATCAAGTCAAATGATGCCACGTTATAAACATTCCACCACTTGGCAATAGAGTAGAAAGTATTCAAAACATATGTGATGAGGCACGGGGCGCGGGACCTAGAGTTTGATGCTTAGGGGGCACAATTCACAAGTCTGTTTTTTTCTGCTCAAGGCCTGTTTACTGTTTAGTTTGTATATTTTTATAATTATCTTTCTTGTTCTTTTTGGTTTTTAGAGGTCCCTTTTTTGGTAGGTTTACGTAGATTTCAAGAGATCAATGTATGTTTTTAAAGACAACTTTATTGCATGTGATATTAAAGTTGTTAACGTAATTGATAAAGTTATCGTCATTTGATCAAAAAATCATGACTTCAAATCGTGAAAGCAGTCTCTTGCAAATATGAAGGACAAAGCTACATACAATAAATACTTATGACTCGATTCTTCTTCGAACTCCATGCATAGTGAAAGCTTTAATACACCAGACTTCACCAATATATTTGAAGGTCAACATATGACATGATCAAACTATTTCAAACGATGGTCTCTAGTTTTATTCTTAATGTATATCAAACTATCTCAAGCTACTAATCAATAATCATAATCGTGTATTGCAACTATTTTTGACTCTACTTAATCTTATATGATCGCACATCCATTTTTTAACATAGTTTTCATCTCATTCTTGCACCAAATAATGACACCATATTTCAAATTATTATATATAGTATATAGAGGAAGTAGTTTCTGAGGAATTAAAAATGTAGAGAGTGGCCAAATTAATAATTGTGGTTGAGGGAACACCTTTTTCCGTATATGCACATCACACGAGTGAAAGTGAAGGACCACAAAAGCTGAATCCAATTCTTGTGTCTTATACCATACTCCTTTTGCCTTTGCTATCACTAGATTCGATTCCCCTTCTACTTAATGCCAAAAGATTTTGCCAATATGATACTCAACAACTAATATAAGTTATTCGGTGCATATGTTATGTCGAAATAATCAGATGTTATGTGAAAGTTAGTATAACAAACTTTGAAAGATGATAATTTGAACAATAGCATACATCTGATCTATAAATTGAGGCTCATATTTTTTTAATGAGTAGCATTCACAATGTAGTCTTAAGAACTTTGAGAGTCTTGTTTAGGGGGAGAAGTTATGATACACAACTGTTAACCGGATCACTTGTGTGAACCTACCTTCTCTCGATATTTTGTGTTCTCTTTTAAATAATTTGTTTATCATCTCCTCTTGGTGATGTAGATCGATTGACATAATCACGTTAAATTATTGTATCTCTTGTGATATATTTCTCTTTTGATGTCTGATTTACCATCTTTCAAGGTTTGTATTACTAGCTTCCGTATGACACCTGATTATTTCGATTCTAATGGAAGGTAATAGGTATCTGACTAAATTAATCAATGTGCGCGTAATGTTGGGTGTGCGAACAAAAGTCTCACATTAATGATTTTGAAAAGATAGGGAAGCTACATATAAAGTATAAGATCTTTTAATGGTGTGAGTCTTTTGGAAGAAACCGTGCACGACTTAACCAAAGCGGACACTACATACCGACATAAGTTGATTCGGCTATTGGAGATACGTGCAAATTTACCCGGACACTGCGTACTGACATAAAAATAAAACTCCAACAACTATTTGGTAGCATTCCAAAGAAACAGACAATCCGTACTCCTTTTTTTATCTCTTCCTGGGATTACTCCCACATTGAGGAAATTCTTGAGGCAATCTGTTTAGTATTTAATTAATTAAACAATAAAAAAGAAGTTCAAAATGTATATAGTAGTGTAGTATAGACTATAGAATATAATTTGTTGCACTATGACACAGCGGAATCCTCGCAAAAAAATCTGGATGATTTTTGGACCGTCCTTTTTGTTACTAATAGAGTACTAGTTTAGTACAACAACTTTTCTACTATAACTTATTAAGTTTATATATATATAGTATAGCTTTAGCCAAATGAAGTGAACCCATTGTCCTAGTATTTATAGGCTTTAAGTCTTGTACTAGCCAAAAGGAAAACAATACCATAGTAAGGAGATAGAAACAAAAGATTATATTCATAATTTATTGGATAAATGATGCTTCATCAAATGTAGAACAAAAGTCATCTACTGAATTGGACAATTTTTACAGGAAAATTTTCAGTAACCATTTTAAATCAACCACCAATATTTATGATGGGATGGATAGGATTTGTCTATGTTTAATAAGGTGTTTCATGTTAGAGTTATGAAAATGAAAAATCAACCACCGACGATTGCAATGGGATGGATAAAATCCCTCTTCGAGCCATAAGAATGATAAAAATTATCCATCAAAAATTACGGTAGATAGATAAGGTCTCTCTACCCTTTACCAATTACCATGCAACGAGGATGAAAAATCAACCATCAAACATTCTGATAGGATGGATACGATCTCATCTCTTTATCCTTCATCAAATATATCAGGTTCAAACTATGAAAATACACACACACAAAAAAAGCTTATAGCAAGATTTGATGAGCTTATGTGATGCGAATTCAAATTAATTGGGATCTATAACGGACATCGACGCAGAAAAGACAATTAATGGAAGGGAATTAGTTTAAATAAATAGACTAGTTAACGGAGTAAATGGGCCCACAATCCCAATTTTGGGGAGAGGGGCCCGTATCACAATTGGGCTACCTAATTCGTTGAACTCGTTGATGTGGAAAAAAAATAAGGGCCGGGGCCCAATAAGCGTCACGACAGCCGCACACGAGTGGTTGTAGGGCCCATATTTGCCAAACATTTGACTTTCAAAAGGCTCCAAATTAGATTGCAAACGTGTCCAAATTTTAGTGACTTATGAAGTTGGTTGGATTTGTGTACTCTTGTAGAAATTGGCTTTTCAAAAATTTAATGGGACATTTATGCAATGTGCCTCCTACAAATTAAAATCTTGGAACCTACACGTTTTGAAGATCCCGTTACATAAATAAGTTAACCACTTAAAATATATGACTTTTTTTGATTATGTATGTTGTTAGCTTCAATAAGCTATAACATTTAGACCTGTTCCAATTAATATTGATGTGCATAATTAAAAGAAGACAAATTTTACATGATTAACTTATTTTCGTATTGGATATTTGAAAATATGTATGTGTTAAAAATATTTAATAGGAATAGTTAATCACATAGTTAAATGCTCAATGGAAACACATCATAAATCTATTGTTTAAATGAAATGTAAGGAAGGCCATAATTGGGGTGGTGGCCAACACGGTTTTGCCTTTAATTCACTGTTAACTCTAAAGTAATAGAAATTGTCTTATAAATTAATCCTCTCTTTTTTCTTTCTAATCTTGGTCTAAATAAACAACTAACTCATGACTTTTAGAATCTTTTGGTAATTTTTTTTTGCTATTGCCTTCTCATAGTATTTAGGCATTTAGCTAACACGTAAGCAATTGGGTGAAATAAAATTTGTTGTTGTAAAAGTTTTTGGAGAAGGCTAGAGCTAGGCCATATATTTTTACTATAGGCTATTCAGTTGGACTTTCTACGTGAATACGGATGATCTCATAATTTAGATAATTACTTTCTTAATTCAGATAAGATTTAAACTATCACTTCTAAAGCATAGCTCTTGCCTCCTCTCCCCTTGTTCGTTTATTGAGTGATCCTTTACTCGCACGTTCGAATGTTCGTTTATTGAGTGATCCTTTACTCGCACGTTTGAATGTTTGTTCATTGTTTAGACACATGAGTGAGATTCCTATTCATTATAACTATCATTTCGGGAGTTCTTCGCACATGAGTAGTCCCAAAACTACAAATGATGGCAATAATTTAGACTTCAATTCTGAAAATTAGTTGGGGCTAGACTAGTAGGGGGAAAAAAAAATCTAATTTCACATTGGATCGATTAGATATAGAAATGGAAGATAAAGACGACTTTTTGAAACTTTTGAATTTATTTAAATAATAAAATTTGTCCAGAATATCTTTTAAATGATACTACTATAATATTGAAAACCAATAAAAGATAAATGCATAAAAAGGTTTTTCTACTATATTAGAAGAGTTAGTTAAGATTTGGTATCAACATTTGTGTTTCATTGTGATTAAAGTAAAAAATAATGACATTTTTGACATTTCGCATTCTGTCGTTCATCTACATCCCAATGAACAACAACGATTATCCAGGATCAACTTGCGAATTTGTGACACCATAGTATACTCATTACTAATGGCATGCTCTGCACTTAAGTCCGAAAAGACAGTGCAAGCTTTGTTATGCCGAAGCCTAAATGGTAAGTCAGCAACACTTCTGTCACTAAGTGTCCGTTTAAATTAACTTTTGACTTTTAATTTATAAACCAAAAATCATAAGTTTGGCTTATTTTTATCATTCTAATTTAAAACTAAGTATTTATGAGTACTAGTTTAATTTACTCAAACACCTTAAAATGTTTAAAAGCTATTTTTGCTTAAAAACACTTTTAAAAAAGGTCAAAATAGGCCGAAACAAGTAGATACGACCCCTTACCAATAAGAATTGGAATAAGAGAGAAACCCTTATCGAAAAGCATAGATAATTAAGTCATATTAATTGAGAAAAATAGAAAAACGTATTAACTATACATAATCTCATCAGCAGCCAAAAAGGTGTAAATAATTGTTTCCGCATTCTTTGTTGAGGTAATCAACAAACTATTTTCTTTTCTTTTTTTCCCTTCTCTTTTCTCTGTAGAAATAATTTTAGGATTAATTAGAATCTAATGCAAAGTGAGTCCTTACACTCTTCCTCTTCTAGTTTTTTTTCTTCTAAATAACCGTGCTACTGTTTGTGCCCGCTTGCGCGTACCTTATTTAATTCGAGGGATAGCTGACACCTCTTACCAACTCGTAACTCTGTCTACATTGCTCTTCTCAATTCTGCCCAAATTTTACTGTCCTCTTCTCTTTTATTGCTTTTTTGTATTTTAATTCCATTGTTGTACCTCCTTTTTTCTTAACAATGTGTTATCTTTCATCTAAATCTCTCTACAGCCACTTGGAGAGATGGAAGCTATTGTTTTCCTCTATATGTCCAATTTTTACAAGGTATTGTTTTGTTTAGTTCTAATATTGTTGCCTTTAATTTACTTAGGGGTCATTTAGTTGAAAAACAAGTTATTTCGACATTAATTATCTCTAACTATCTCAGGATAGTGATCCCACACTCAAGAAAAAAAAAAATAACACTTATTCCAACCGAACATATGGAATAAGCTCATCCTGATGTTAATCTCGAAATTAGTTATCCCTAATCCTTTATACCAAAAGAGCCCTTATAGTTGCATTTCTTTCATTCCCTCTATTAACTCTTTATTTCAGGAGAAGTAATGGTTTTTTTGTTTTGATAACTGTGGTGTTTGGGCCAACTTTCATGCACCTCGACTAAACACACGGGATACCGCAAAGTAATTAACTTAAGTTAATTTTATCTTACCATTTTATTTGATTTGCAGGAATGGATTACTCTTGCTTGTGGCATCCACTCCAACCTGATTTTGTGAGTGAATATAATTAATTGATGATTCTTCTCAAAAATTTTATTCTTATTATTTTGCTTAAATCTTTTGTTATTTTAGTCTTCTTGGTTTTGAAGTGGTATTTAGTTCTCAGTGCTAGGTTGTTCGACCTATGTTGCGCTGACTCTTCAAAAATGTCAACGGGTGCATGTTGGATTCTCCAAAAGTAGTGTATTTTTGGAGAATCCGACATGGGTGCAGCATTGAAAGTGAAGAGTCCGCGCAACTTAGTGTTCGACTGTATTGGTGATTAACTAATTAATATCTCCCAGTTTCTCATTTCAAGTGAACTCTCAGACTAATTTGTCAATGGGGCAATCAGTCTTTGGATTTTTAGACTACTTATCAAAAAATTTTGATGTGGAAATTCATAATGGCTAATACCGAGATGTAATTTGGAATCACCTTCGGACTCTTAAATTTTTTGAATTTGTGTAGATAATGAGTGTGAAAAAATCTATAGGTGTGTTAATGGAGGTATGAGATGCATCTTACTTTGAAATTCTGTGAAACCAGGAGACTGTGACTACGATACAATGATGAGCTGGGGCGGTTATATAAATTATCCATATTTGAAGAGGAGCCTTGTAGTAACTGGTAAAGTTGTTGCCATGTGACTAGGAGGTCACGGGTTCAAGCATTGGAAACAGCCTCTGGCAGAAATGCAAGGTAAGACTGTGCACAATAGACCCTTGTGGTCGGGCCCTTCCCCGGACCCTACACATAAGCTTTAATGCACCGGACTACCGTTTCTTTTATTTGTTTTAGCAAAGTAATACCATATCTACTATTAGAAAGAAAGGGAACAGATAAAAACAGTGAATACACAACTAAAGACAAGTAAACCATTTAGGACCATGTGTATCGTTAATCGCCAACTCTAATCCTTTTTCTTTTCTTTTGCTGAATTAGTGGTCATGTTAGTCAATACCTCTCATAATCTAATACTTTTTTTTTTTTTACCATTCTTTTGAAAAACAAAGTAATACAAAATGGCTAAGCTAATAGTGTTACTTCTACTGCTTCACTGCCAGATTGCGTAAGAGCATTAGCAAAACAAAACAAGGGAAAGATAGAGAAAAAGAGAAGAAGAGAATGAGTGATGCTTCTACTGCTTCCTTGCTAGAGTGCATAAGAGCTTTATTCAAAACAAAGAGAAGAAGAGATTTTGATCGGCATGTTAACAGCAATCATCTCCTAATCATGACACATTTTCAAGTTAGTATTTTTTTTTCCACAAGTTTCGAATTGATCAAATGCATCTACCTGTTGTCCATCTAGAGTTGAAGTAATTTCTAAATCAATAAAGTGATAAAGTACATTCTTTATGTTTTGCTGCCATTTTTGTCACTTGCTGGCAGCATATGAAACTGCATTTGATTCTGCTTATTCAATATGGAAGTGTAGTGTGCCATCCTCTGGAGATCCACTTTGGAGTGAGGACTTCATAGGAATAACTCTTTTCTTTTTACGAGGGCCTTTCATTTTTCAATTCAATATATATTTTAGAGAAGAACACAAACTGATATAAATGCCGAATAGATGACAAGAGGTGGGCTTACACTATTGCTGGATTAAGCTATCGGTCTAGAAATTTCAATTTCAATTTAGAGAATTTTTTGATGAAGTTCAATTTAGAGAATTTTGGGAGATACCCTGCTTCACTTCTGTTTGAGAGTTATCATGCCGGTTTATCAGTCGAAGCAGGAGAGAATATATCTTGATATTTTCGATAATTCTTTAGTTCAAAGCATCATCCCGTTTGTACATATACTTTAGGTATTTTTTATTACTTTAGAAAGAATGAAACTTTGAATTGCAATGTTTGTAGCTATATGCTCGATATTGATAAATCTTACCTGTAGTAAGAATTATTGTTATTTAGAAATGTTGGACCCGTTCTTGCATGGGCAAGCCACATCTAATTTAATTTAGAGAAGTGAATACAAGTTTTGGTATATTATAACAAGCTAGAAGATGACCAATCTCGTCCTATTATGATTTATATGTCGAATCCATTGTGAGAGTTGTTTAAAAAAGGCCGTTAAGATTTCAACTTGCGCATACAAAAAATCATTCTATTCTTTCATCCCTCGCTGCCTTAAGTCACACCTTTACTCCCAAGATCGGATTCATTCACCTTCTCCTTTTGAAATATTTAGATCTCTTTCTGAAATTTTTTGATTTGTGAATTTCATTGTGTTTACATTTTGACCGAGTTGATAGCTCCCCATTCCATCCCTAAGCTTTGCCAAAATTAAGGACTAATACAAGACGATATGCTAATAACAAGAATATTAGTGATCTAAAAATGTAATGGGGTCGTAATTTTAGAGTTTTTCCAATAGAAGAAGGTAAAGTTCGACATTTTTTTGTGTATAAAAGTATTCATATTTGTCGTTTTTTTGATCATTTAAAAAACCCAATCTACTAGAAGCGAAAACCTTTTTTTTAATTAGCATTTAAGAATTCTTCAAAAGACTTGGATCACGTTAGGCTGGTCATGACCCAACCCATTTCAGTGCAAGTTATTTTTAGGCCAGTTTTAACTCTAACTTGTTTATTAACTCAACCCATTTTGATGCCCCCAAATCTGCCCCAACCCACCCATTCGACACCCTTATAATTAAGTGTTCGGTAGAGCTAGATGTTGGGTCATGTTGGACGGGTTAGGATTCGTTGTTTAAATCATTTTGACCCAACCATCTTAACCCAAGCAAACTTTGGATGAATTGTAACCCGACCCGTTTATTGATTCGATCCATTTTGAATTGTTTATACTTGACCCAACCATCTCATTTGTCACCCCTAGATCTACTTATTATTTAATGAATTATTTTATCTTACTTTAGTAGAGTTAAACTAGTAGTTAACTAGTCGTTGAAGTAGCACATGAATGCTCATTCTTGATTTGGAAAAACTTTCTTTCTTTAATCCTTCATCAAACTAACCGTTAACTAGCCGTTGGAATAACACAAGAATGCTCATTATTGATTTCAAAGAACTTTCTTCCTCTAATCTTATTTTAAACTAACCGTTACTAGCCGTTGGAGTAACACAAGAATGCTCATTATTGATTTGGAAAAGCTTTCTTTCTCTAATCTTATATTGACTAACCGTTAACTAGCCATTGGAGTCACACAAGAATTAATAATTTGGAAAAGCTTTCTTTCTCTAATCTTAAATTGACTAACCGTTAACTAGCCTTTGGAGTAGCACAAGAATGCTCATTAATATTTTGAGAAAAGTTTCTTTCTCTAATCTTACGCCAAACTAACCGTTAACTAGCCGTTGGAGTAACATAGGAATGCTTATTATTGATTTGGAAAATCTTTCTCACTCTAATGTTGTTACATTTACTTATTATTAATAAATTATTTTATCTGACATTAATGAAATCAAACTAGCCGTTAGCTAACCGTTTGGGTTAACACCTATATATACGAGGTATTATTTTGGAGATTGAAATATAAAATTCTTCTGAGTTATTTGAAACAACCTCTACCTGTGAAATTACGTTAGGTATGTTATTGGTTGTTGTTCTTATCTCTTCTAATATGTTGAATTTTCTTCCTTGATTTTTCTGTTGTTTCTGTCCCAATTTATAACTGAACGAGTTTATTGAATCTTGAACATATGTCTAATTATCTTATTCATTATTGACACACCTTAAGCTAATTCTATTCCATAGAAAGTACTATTTTCCCAACAATCTATACTACTCTATAAAGAGATGTATATCCATGAAATTACACTGAATATATTATCGTTTGTACTACCAAATAAGTAATACTCTTTAAAGCTTGTCCGTTAATAGAAACACATAATAAAGTGAACTCCGGGTACTTCTTTTAAACTGTTTTTAATTGCTTACTATCTATAACAAGTATAAATTCATTAAGTGTTCATTAATAATAGCCATTTCGAACTCCACTCATGAAATTACACTGTATATATTATTGTTATATAGATTCGCCATGGAAAATGTTTTCAGCAAATGCAAATTATGAATTGCATTCAAATAGTAATTTACAAACTAATTTTTTGTATTTTTTTGCTGGAGAAATTGCAGGAAATTGAGGAATTAAGTTTTGTTTTCTGTTTCCATTCATGGACGGACCTGCCAAGCGACACCGTACCGGAGAAGAAGTCGGTGGCGGCAGTGGCGGCGACGAAGGAGGAAGCTCCGATGGCGATTTTGAGCCGTCAATGGATAGATTTCCAGATCATATAATAATTAATGTGTTGGAAAAAATGGATTTGGCATCTCTTTGCACCGCCGCTTGTGTCTCTCCAACCTTCAATTCGGCCGTCGCATATCTTCTTCCTTCTGTTTCGTCTTTCGATCTTTCTGTAAGTTGATTTTGCTCTTTTTTTCTAATTAAATGCCCTAATTTTATTGCTGTAATAGATAAAATGAGTTATATTAAATGTGATACTAGACAAAAACACTAGGTGATTTCTTTCCACGTGTCTTGACCTTGGTGGACATAGTTACTGGCTACCTGCTACCTGCTGATGAGTGAGAGGTGGCAAGTATTCCGTGGAATTAGTCGAGGTGTGCGAAAGCTGGTTAGGACACCACGGTTATAAAAATAAAATAAAATTTGATACCACATCCTCGTATCTTCATTGAGCATAATACATATGAAATTAGTAAATTGTTTTCTTTAAAATTCCAATTCAATTATCTCGAGTTCATGTTAAGTGAAATATGTTGTCCTAGATTATCTAAAGCTTTCGTTAGATTTGGTTGATACTTGGTTGAGCATTACGAAATGAAAATGAGTGTGAATAGAGTGGAGTGGAACTCCAGGACTTAATTTAGGATTGAGACCTAGTTGATTGATGGATTGATTGAGTGTCTTGACTCTTGAGATTGCTTTGGCAGCTAGAACTATTTCAAGTTTATTGCTGGTTGATTTGGATTGACACTATTTATGTATGGTTTACTAGTAGACTAGCTAAAACTGCTGGATGCATTTCCTGTGCTTCACTTTGCTAATGCCTATGTGGGCATTAGCAAGTGTAGCCGGTCGAAACATTCATGGTAAGATAGTCTGATGAATCCTCTGATTATTGAATAGAGTAAAATGCATATGGAGAATCAGGCGTAAATGACTGTCCATTTGACCATCTTTAGTTTTGCTAATGCGATTTTTACTTCTGGGATGAACTTTTAATACTAGTATCTTTGATTTACAGGGATTTTATCTGGATGAAGAGACTCTAAAACATGTCGTGTGTAGGGTACAAGGAGCCAAGAGTTTAACTATCGATTGCCTCCAAATGAAAAATGATTCCTCCATTATCAATATTCTCGGTGAACATATCGAAGATTTGAGTTTGCTCAAATGTCCCCATCTGTCATACGACATTCTTCGTGCAATTGGAGAAAGGTGCCCCAACTTAAGGTATTCTCCTATGTCAAACTTCATTTTTGCTACTTTCAACAATGACATGTATCGGTAAATTGTTATGAAATGCCTCATTGGTTTATGGTTTCACATCTTTGATGGTAAGAGCTTTAAAAGTGGTTGCAATCAATTTGTCAGGCCTTAGAAGGCGTTCATCGCCTCCATTGATGGATTTTCAGACTGTTATTATCCTGAACTTCTCTCTGCATAAATGGATTTTATTTGGATCTAATAGTTCACTTGAGCCCTTACCTTTCCACTTGCTGAAGCTGATTTGTAATTTTTTCCCCCGATATATCTGAAGCAGATTTGTTGATTTAAATAACTCGTTTGCGAACCAATTCATTTAAATTTGAATTTTCTTGTTTGTTGACCCTTGATGATATCTGAACTTCTTTAGGCTGTTTGGGTATAGAAAACTTCGAACTGCGTTAGCTTTTGCACTTGCCATTCATTAATTTCACTTTATATCTCCACCTTTGGAAGATGGAACAGTCGAGATATAATTAAGTCCATTGTGGTTGCACCAACAATATGTTGCTTTCATACTCTGTCACTTCTCCCTGGATTTGTTTCCAATGTATGTTTTCTTATTTCCCCTTTTTCTCTTTCTGAATCAGGTCCTTGCTTATAGAATTTGCTGGGTTTGAAGCACCAGAACTTTTCAAAACAAAACTTGCAGAAATGCTCCAAAAGGTGCCCTTGTTAGAGGTAAAGTATTCTCATCTTTCACATATTTGTCCTCTCTTTCTTCTTCAAATTGTGTCCCTGATGCCTGTTCAAGCTAATTACTCTTGGAACAAGAGTTTTTCCTTTGATGGTCAATTTTATGAGTACTTTTCTTTCCTGCAGTCGCTGTCCATAAAAATCCGAGGGACCTTACGTGATGTATTTGATGTACGACCTCTTGTACAATTTCTGCCCAAGAGTTTAAAAAAATTGAAGTTACAGCAAACGGATGTACCCTTCTTTGTCTTCTGGTTAGATACAGTCAGGACTATGCCTTGGTTCAAATTGCGAAGCTTATCTCTTGTCTTGGACGTTATATCAGATGATCTTCTCATCACAGTTGTGAATTCTCTTCCTCGTTTGGTAGAGCTGGATCTTGAAGACAGACCTTTTACGGAGCCATCGGTATGGGACTTGACCAACATTGGACTACAGGCTCTGAAGTTCTGCAAGCGTCTAATTGCCCTCTCAATTGTTCGAAGTAAAAAGAATTATCCCACTTCATTTAAGAGAGTGGACAATATAGGCATGCTCCTTGTTTCTGAAGGTTGTAGAAGGTTGGAATCAGTGAAACTTGGTGGGTTTGCAAAGGTTACTGAAGCTGGGTTTTCGTCAATTCTGTACTCATGCCGGAATCTGAAGAAATTTGAAGTGTTGACTTCACCTCTATTATCAGACTTGTCGTTTGATAATATTCTAGGAGTTGCAAGGTCCCTAATTGAACTAAGGTTGTTATCGTGCAGGCTTCTAACTAGTGAAGCTTTGGAGCATTTGTCATCATTTAGTAAGTTGGAGGTAATTGACACAAGTGGGTGCCAAAGCATTGGAGACGCTGGTCTCTTCTACATATCAAATGTTACTACACTCACAATACTAAACTTAGCAGAAGCTGATATCACTGATATGGGTCTTGCCCTTCTTGGTACGGGAGACTTACCCATTGTGCAGTTGTGCATCAGAGGCTGTAAGAGAGTAACTGACAAGGGAATTGAGTTTTTATTTCATGCTGAGAGGAAAATTTGCAAGACGTTATCAGTGTTGGATGTTGGTCACATTCCCGGAATAGCTGATGCAGCTATTTTTACCATTACATCTGCTGCTAAGGCATTAACTGATTTATCTATAAGGTTCTGTCGTCATGTCACTGATGCTGCAGTGCAGATGCTGGTGGATAGACCAAACCACAACAGTTGTCAACTGCAAAGACTTGATATTTGCAACTGTCGGGGTCTGTCTGCTGATGCCATAATGCTACTTCTGTACCAGTCTGGTTTCCGTCATTTGCGCTGGCTCGGTGTTGGACTTACTCGCTTAGTCGATAAGAGAGACAATCTCTCCACAATCTGCAAGGCGCGACCCTGGCTTCTTGTGTGCGCTGTTGGCTGCGAATTTGGCTGCCATGATGGCTGGCAATATCACAAAATTCGATGACTGAAACTTTTTTCAGTTTATTTTAGCCTTTTTCCTTTTTTTAGGCATTATTGTGCTTTATTTGCTCTCTATTGTAATGAACCTTTTGAATTACAATGAATATCAAATGCCTTTTTTTTGGACCTGCCACTGTAATTACTCATTATGTACCAATTCATTGCTACCAGCATTAAGTGGCATCATCACTTGGACACACACCACCACTAGCAATATATGCAACACCTAATGTTGTTATTTCTACTCTATTATCCTACTATGGATTACTACCTACTTCAGTAGCAGGTGCATTAACTACTTATCTGCCCCAACTCCATATCCTCCTCTAAATCATCCAACTATTTCAACTCTTCTTTATCCTCCTCAAGCTTCCGTTCATCCGTTGACCACATTCTCCATAGAGCCCTCTTATCTCTTCCTTCTCCAAGCTCTGATCATGGAAGAAGGAACCGAGTATCCTCAACCTCAAGCAATTCTTTACCTCCTCAGCCATCTGCTCCACCACAACCCCCATCGTGTGCCCCCAAACATTCTTTTATAGTTCTCATTTCTCAAATTTAATGTTCGACATCATCCTTTTTACAATGTTTTGGTTATGCCGATTAATTCTTTGCTAGTTTCTACCATGGAAAACATCTATCCACCAGCACTAACAAGAGATCGATTATTACCAGCACCAGCAGCATAATGATAATGATCATTCTTGTCAACCTCCACCACCTTTAGGGATATACCCAGCGGCACCAGCTAAGGAAGTTTACCTGTCACACCAGTACTAATTGAAGACTTGCAGAGAGTACATTTGTAATTGAGCCTTTAATCGGAGAAAGAGCATTGATCAGAAAAAGATCACGATATCTCAAATGTTTTTTGGCTTTTACCATAATGCTGGACAGTTGTTCATATGGCTATGATCAAACCATTTCTATTTGTAGTATTTTGTTCACATTTGACTATAAGTATCGTGTAAAAAGCCCAAAGCTGAAAGCACTTCCATTTCATTGCCAAACTGTTGTTGGTAAACCTAGAGATGAAGAATCTGGAGCCAGAAAAGATGGTCATCAACTAACAAGTATACTGCAGCTTTATATATTTCTAAGCCAGAATCGATATCTCAAAATAGCTGCAAGAACCAAACTACAACAACATACCCAGTGTATTCTCACAAAGTGGGGTCTCGGGAGGGCTGAATGTATGCAGACCTTACCCCTACCGGCTGCCGCAGAGGTAGAGAGGCAGTTTCCAATAGCCAAAACTGTTGGGGAAATTAATTAAATAGGCACCCCTGCTAATGCCTATGTAGGCATTGCTAGTGTAGTACGTCCAAACGTTCATGGTAAAATAGTCTGATGAAACCTCTGATTATTGAATAGAGTAAAATGCATACGGAGAATGTTTATAGATTGGGATTGAAGCGTAATTGATTGTCCATTTGACCATCTTTAGTTTGCTACTGCAATTTCTACTTTTGTGCCTAATTAGTAACTTGTGCTAAAGAAACGCCAAATTTTAACAGTTTGTGGTGTAAATAATGCAGAGGCAGAACTAGAATTTTGAGTTTATGGTTTTGGATTCTAGAAAATAAAGCTTACTGGATTCTAAATAAATTGTTTATACATATTAAATAGTTTTTTTTAAATATAAATACATAATTTGAGTTAAAACTACTGAAATTTGCATAACTCATAAGCAGAACTGTAGCCTCATCCCCAATAAATTTGGCTACATTCTACCATTTGGCAATAGTGAAAACTTATGTTGTTATAGTACTATACAAAGAAAAGAGACCATAATTCCAACCACCATTCCTATAGTTGTAGGCTTCTTATTCCCATGATGGTAAATGCTTGACAAATGATGTCCATTGCCCGAGCCACAAGGAGGAAGCGGGACGCCACAAAGGCCTGAGTTGTTTTCGTACCTTGAAGCTGGAAAAGTAGTCAGCTGTCCACCAGAAGGAATCCTTCCCGATAGGTGGTTGTTTGAAACATCAAGATTACTAAGAAATGAAAGACCTCCTAACGAGGGTGGAATGAATCCCTGAAGGCTGTTATGTGATAGATCGAGAACTCCAACGTTCTTCAGACCTCCAAAGGTGAATGGAATGGTTCCAGAGAAGTTGTTGTGTCCCAATTTCAGAACTTGAAGAAAGCTCAACGAACCTAAATTATCAGGAATGGTTCCTGATAAAGAATTGTAGGAAAGGTCAAGGTAAATCATGCTCCCATTGCTCGTGAAGGTGTATATCGTCCTGCCAGAGTAGATCCTAGTTGATGGACAGGAGTGAACCATAGGAAGAATCGCAAGCCTCTCTTCACGGATACCCTCAAACTCAACCAGTCCACCAGCACCTCTACATTCAGTTCCACCCTCATTTCTCACAAAAGCAAACTGTTTTCCAGAAACAATTCCCGGATTAACAAGGCCAGCTTGATCAGCAAGCTCGGGAGGGATTGAACCTGTTAGAGCATTGCTATTCAAATCTAGCCATATCAAGTTCCTGCATGTACCTAATCCTCAAGGGATCGGTCCAGTGAGTGAGTTATTACCCAACTGAAGGATAGCAAGATTTGCAAGATTTCCAATCCCTTGTGGTATCTCTCCAGATAGTCGATTTCTGGACAATGAGACCCAAATCAAGTTGGTACAATTGGCAATGGACTGTGGAAGTGCCCCTGTGAGGAAATTGTTATTGAGAATGAGTGTGTGAAGGTTCCCTCCATTGATGCAAATGCCTTCAGGAATTTCACCTGTGAGATTATTAGCCCACATTACCAATTCCGAAAGTTTTGGAAGAGTCCAAATCTCCAATGGGATCGAACCACTTAAGTTATTGAAGCTGAGATCAATCTTCCTGAGGTTCCTACAATGCCCGAGCTGTTTAGGCACCGTCCCAGTAAGATAATTACTGGCTAACAGCATCATCTCCAGTGGAAAATCTGAGGCTGCTAAACAAAACTCAGAAGGTAAATTCCCAGTAAACGCGTTTGAACTGAGGTCAAGCAACTGAAGTTTTGTACAGTTCACCAAAGACTTTGGTACATGACCGGTTATGTTATTGAATGACAAGTAGAGATACCTAAGATTAGTGAGTGAACTGATAACAGTATTGAGGAAATCACCCGATAGCTCATTGTTCCCAAGATTGAGACTAAAAAGCAAGGAACACAATTTAAAAGTTGAAGGAAGTTCACCAGTCAACCGGTTTCCAGAAAGATCAAGCTCCTCAAGTGTGCTGCAAGTCCGCCCCAATTCTGATGGAATTTTATCAAAAAACTGATTGTGGCTTAGCACCAATCGCTTCAAACTCTTCAACTTCACCAATAACTCTCCAGGAATCTCCATTTGGATCGAATTGTGGCCAATGTCCAGTGTATTGAGGCTCTGGCAATTTGCCAAAGAGGGTGGAAACTCAGTTGAGGAAAGGTTGTTGAAAGACAAATAGAGGACAGTGAGATTTTGACAAGTCCCAAAATCAAGACCATTGAGTTCTCCGGTTAAGTTATTACGCGAAAGATCAAGAACAGATAGACTCTTGCAAGAAGAGAGGGAATTGTTTAGCTTGCCAGCAAGCTTATTTGAGGAGAAATTAAGCAGATTCAAATTCTGGCAATTGGACAATGCATAACTCAAAATGTCAAAATCTGAAATGTCGTTACTTGATAAGTCAAGCTGCAACAGTGAAGGTCCAAACTTGAGAACAGCCCCTGGAATTGAATTTCCAGAGACACTTAGGTACTTAATACGATCACAAGACTTCAACAAAGGCTCTAAAACAAGAATCTCAGAGAAATTGTTATCTGATAAATCAAGAAACTCAAAGCTGCAAGAATCAGTTGCTGAGGAAAGATCGCCATAGAAATGGTTGCCATTGAAATAAACTTTGAGCAAAGCAGGCAAAGCCATGAGATTAGAGAGGTGAAGTGCACCACTAAGCCCTGCACTAGAGAGATTGAGCTCAATAACTTGACCATCTGAGCATGAAATACCATTCCAAGTGCAAGGACTTGAAGAATTTAAAGTCCAGTCATTCAAGAACCCATTTGGATCAGATTCAACAGAGGACTTCTTGAAGGCTATTAAGCTGCCTACTTGATCATCATCACCACCATTTTCTGCCAGTTTTCTTGAATTTGACACCACAAAAAAACTACAACTCAGAAGCATTATGATAAAGACCACATCTTTCATCACCCCACTTGGTGATGATAGTTCTTGGCATCTTTTGTAACTCATCTTGAGGAAAAAAACACCAACAACTGCATAAAAATCAACTCTTTGAATCTTTTGCAGCTCACCTTGCATAAAATCAATTCTTTCTTCAATAAACCTGCCCATTAATGGTGAATACGAAAGAGTGATAACGGAGCTCCAGAGATTGTGGAAAATCGAGAAAGGTCAAAAAGACAATCTTGATTGGCCTCGTATTTAAAGATTAGAATTTTAACTTTGTTCTTGTTGGTGTTTCAAGTCACAATCTTGAGTTTGTTAAAAAGTATGGATTGTGGAATCACAATTGACAGATACCAGTACATAAATGGAAGCTTCTGCAGGTGTTTTGCTTGTACAAACAAAAGTACCAGCAGTGAAGAAGAGGTTTTTTGAGGGGGTGGGGTAAGGGGTAGAGTACGATGATCAGAACTAGCTGGTCACAGGAAGTTCATGAAAAAGTGTGTACTAAACATAAACATCAATACAAGGTACAAAAAAGTTTCTGCAGAACTCAACCGAAGATTGTGAAAGAATGTTTTAAAGTAGAAGGTAAATGAAGGGGAATAGTATAGTGGCCACTGGTTTTTTTTTTGGGTTTAGAAAATGTGTTGTTATCTCCTTTTATTTTGAACGATTTTCATCGATCTTGAGTCTAATTCAATCTCAGTGATGCTGCAGTGAAGATTCTTGGTGGATAGACCAAATTACAAGAGTAGTCTACTGCAACGAATTGATCTTTGTAACTGTCAAAGTCTGCCTGTCAGAATTGATCTTGGTCTTGACTTACGCAAAGACCAACACCAAGTCTGATGATCTGTCAAGTCACTTATGATTGAAAATTGCTTTTAGTTACTGCAGTATTTTTAGCAAAATAATTTTTTTAGTTTAGGATGAATTTGAATTTGAATTTTAAGTTAGGTTGTTTTATTTGTTGATTGTAAGCTAGCTAGCCTTTTTAACCCCTTTTCGCTGCCTATCTTTTTTTAAAAAAAACAACACTTATGCACAACTTTTCTTTCCGTGGTTTGTGCTGGCTTGGTGTTGGATCTACTCTCTTAATCAATAAAAGAGACGATTTCTCCACAATAGACAATGCGTAACCCTGGCTGGTTGTGTGTTTTGATGGCTGTGAATTTGGGTACAATGACGGCTGGCAATTTCACAAATCCGAAGGCTGATAACATTATGCATTAGTTAACAGAAGAATTTTATTTTATTTTTTCCTGAAGAATCTCTACAAATCAAGATAAGACCTCATTTTGCTATCTCAACCTAGTTCCTTTTTACATTGTAGTAACATCTCAATCTGGTACCTCCCTATTTGAGTAGCAAAAGTTGGTGACTGTGATGCATGTTGGATTGCCTCCTAGGCTGCAACCACTCTTTTGTGCTAGACTTTGTTCAGCTTATTTTAGTCTTTTTCCCTAGTTGAGGCATTGTTGTGCTTTATTTGCTCTTTACTGTAATGAACCTTTTTAATTGCAATGTATATCACCCTGTTAAAAACAGATGTACTTCATTCTCGAGAGAAGCATCACTTCATATGCAACACCTAATGTTGTTATTTCCACTATCTCACCCTACTCTGAATTACCACCTACTTCAATAGCAGGGGCAGCACCTTATCAAGCAATTGTCCAACATCATGGCATGGAGACGAGCTATCAAATACCATCTCCAAATATGACAAACCCTTCACCATGCCGATGATCACAGTTCCCAATCATTCGCCATACATATGCAGGTGCATTAACTACTTACCATGCAACCACCTGCCCCAACTCCATATCCTCCTCTAAATCATCCAACTATATCTACTCAGCGATATCCTCCTTAATTAGGCTTAGTATGTGTGGGCTACTAGGAGAGAGAGAATTAGAAATGAAGATATCCGGTACAAGGAGATGGTTCGGGCATGTGAGAAGGAGATGCATGGATGCTCGAATGCGGAGGTGTGAGAGATTGACTATGGATGGTGCATGACCTTAGATAGGAGGTAGTGGAGGACACGGATTAGGGTAGAAGGCTAGTAGGTAGTAGAGAGTAGTCTAGCTTATCCTCACATATAGTAATCATAGCATTTCTCCTACAGTTTCTTGTCCTTCAAATTCTGTTACTATCTACTGTCTCTTGTACTTCAATTATCACCTTATTTTGTTGTAGTTACTGTTCCTTTTTCAGAATGATTTATCGTGCTTTCTATACTCCTTTGCCATGATTTCTTCACTTACAACACTTTCTCTTTTTTCTCGATCTACTTTGATATGATTTTCCTTGAGTCGAGGGTCTATCGGTAACAACCTCTCTACCTCCCAAGGTGGGGATAAGGTTTGCATATACTCTACCCTCCTCAAACCCCACTTGTGGGATTACACCGGGTATGTTGTAGTTTGGTTCTTGCAGCTATTTTGAGATATCGATTCTGACATTTGAAATATATGAGGTGCAGTCTATTTGTTAGAGGATGGCCATCTTTTCTGGCTCCAGATTCTTCATCTCTGGGTTTTAGACCAACAACAGTTAGGCAATGAGAGACTGTTTCCAATAGACAAAACTGTTGGGAGAAATTAAGTAAATAGGCGATTAAGCTTATTGGATAAAAAGATGAAGAGTTCCACACTCAATTCTGAAGCCTAAAGCAAACACTTTCTGGTAGCATTCTAAAGATTTCATGAAGGCTCAAATTACTGCGAATTACATTTTCTACATCAGAAAATGTACATTGCTTTTCTAATATCCATTATGAATCTATGTTTACAACAGCTTCTGTCCAGATAGACGAACCAACTCCCATATCTTCACAGTCCCATCATCACTGGCCGAAGCAAGAAGCCTCCTATCCTGCATGATTTTGACAGAAGAACGTAAAAATACTGCACTTTTTTTTTTTAACCAAAGAGAATCTTGTTGTCATACTGTGGAAGACATAGAAATGAAACTAAATATTCAATAAATTCACCCTTCTAGTCTCTACATAACCGAAGATGAACATTTTGTCTCCTTGAAAAACCGTACAACAATCATTGCAATGCGTAACATATTTGAGGTCCATGACATAAATTGTCAGCTCTGACACACATGTTACACATTGGTCAACGGAAAGCAAAGAAAAGCCGAGATTAACAACTACTTATCAGGTCAAAATTAAATGCTTTTATGTGTTCCCACTTCCCAGTATGCCAACATTTGTAACGTGTAATACCATCCCACCGCACAATAACCCAAGGCTCCATTTAGACGTGGATTTGAAAGTCTAAGAGTAAAACGGAATATGGTCAGACATCAAATTCATATCACAAATAAAACATGATCTTAATAAGCCTTTTTCAATCTAACATGTCCGAAGTTAGGTGCCACTTATCTCATCCACTGTAAACCTGCTATACTTAAGAATTGTTGGGTATAAAATTATCAATCAATTGGTAACCCAGAGACAGTTCCAAAGGGTATCAAATAAACTTCCAAGTCCAAGAACCAGAAAACAATCAGGTTACTGCACCAGCATGCCCCAACACAAGATACATTAGAAAGGCCGGACATTAATTACGCTTCAACATGGCAATTAAAGAAGGGATTGAATGGGCAACAGAATATCATCCCCAACACGCTGAAGAAATTTTCAGGTGATCTCGGCTTCTACTGAAAAATAAATTATCTTGCAGTAGAGACTAATACCGAGTAAAAGCAACGACAGATGAACAACTAAATGTCAAAAATCCGATCATTCTGGTATTCCATTGACTTACCCCAGAGTTCCATTGCACAGAATTTACATCCATTTCATGAGCCTTCTCCTTCTTCAGAAGTAGTTTAAATGTAGGCCCATCAACCTGCCATCAGACACAGTACATTTTTATTTTTATTTGGATAAGGCAGACAAGGTAAATTCGTTATGCCAAAGAAGAATTGGAAAAGATGATAATAGAAGATTTGCAGTAGTTGTATATAAACAACATTCATACGACTTTTTGAATTATATTATAGCTAATAGAGGTCATTTTTTCTAATTTTTTCAGCTCTTTCGAATGGATTTTCTTCTCAACCTGATTAAACATGTTTTGTTTTCCTAACAATGTATCAAAACTTTAACAAAGATATTCAAGTGGATAGATGATAGGACCAGAAGAACCAAGTCAGGATTCAAGTACTTATCCTAAGCAATTATCAGGATCCTTTACTGCAATATTCTCTTTTCCCCCTTTCATTTATTATACATTGCTGGAGTTTGCAGCAGCTTGCCGGCACCTCACCTAGTCTATCAGACAGCCTGTCCAGCACGCAAGCACATGCTGCCAAGATAATCCAGCCCACCAAGGCTGGAGCCAATGGGAATACACCAAGTGTTGTAGATGGGATTCGAACCTGAAATCTCCAGGTTGTTTATTCCCATTTCCCATGCCTCCACCACCACTGGGACATTGTCATCTGCTCATTAGCCTGAAAAACTTGACAATTGTAATTTTTTTGTGGTCCCCTGAACTATTTCTTTTCTTTTATGACAGGTCCACCCGAATTGTAATTACTGGTTTATGATATTTAAACAAGGAGCTTCAGGTAGCCAAATGGAGCCCACCTCTGGTTTATGATATTTAAACAAGGAGCTTCAGGTAGCCAAATGGAGCCCCCCTCTATCGCTCTTTCCACGGAGACCCAACAACCAGAAAAAGAACAAAAAGGAAGTCATTGTAGTTACTTCCTTCCCAAGAAATAGAGAACCCACAAAAACTCAAGAAGTCAATATTTTTAGCAAGGAACCAATAGTAGAGGATGAACCAATAACTTTCATGAAGAACACACCACATCTAACTCCCACAAGAAATTGAGTGAATAGGAGAAGGGTTGGGGAGTACGGAGCAAGATAAAATTCACCACTGTACAAGATAAGTGGCGGAGCCACATGTATTCAAGGGGTGTCGGAAAATTACACTGTGTAGCTAGTTAAAAATTCTTTTTGCATATATATATTATATATTGTTATAGAATGAATATAGACATGTTTAGGTGTAGTGTACGTAGCTTAGCAGATATGTAGGGATATGATAGAATATCTTTCGATTCTTTCCTTATTTAGTTTCCTTAATTAGCTCATTGTATCTGTATATAAACATCTTACATAATTGAATAATATATAAGTTATTCTCCATACCTTCTCCTTTTTCATGGTATCAGAGCATAGGCTCTTTGATATTGTTCTGGCTCCGTTCCGATAGACAAGCTATTGTCTTCTACTGTCTCACGAAAAGATCACGAAATTTTCAATCGATCACTTTTAAGTTGTCATTTTGCGTCACCGCCACCATAAGAGGAGGCGTATCATCATTACCGGCCCGAACAACCCTCGCCGGCAACTGGGAGTGAAGCGAGTATCCGTCACGCGCCGGCGTGTGGGGGAGCGTGCACCGGCAGAATTGTTCGGGAATTACAGTGCCGGTGTCGGATTGTCATTTACGGCATACCCCAAGTTGTTCCTGGTGTTGAAACACTATTTTGAGAAATTTTCTCACGTCAGGTTCATTTTTTTTCCCTGCAGTTTCTGGTTTCGGATCTGATTTTTGTTCAGCTTCTGCGACTGCTGATTTCGGCTTATACCCTATTAATATTAGTGGATACTTGTTCTTCATCGCTGGTTCATTTGTTCCCTCTCATAGTTGTTTTGATTGCAATTTGGTATTTGACTCCGGCTGCTAGATTTATTTTGCAATTTGGTAGTTGTTGGCTGCTGGTATATTTGGATTCTTAATATTTTTGGGGTTAAGTTTGGCTGCTGGTATTTTTGGTGTATCTTAAGGTTGTTCACTGAATTAGTGATTTTAAAGAACCTTATCGGTATTGAAGTGTATTTGCTGTTTTTTTTGTTTTATTGTGTTTGCTGGCTTCTCCTATATTTTGGATAGTTGAGTTGAAAAGTATAACTCAAATAATTAGACAGAAGGAAATATGGCTACAAATCTGATGGGTAAGATGATCTTGGTTTCGGCGGATGAGTTTACAGAGTTCTCTCAATATCGAGAATCGCTTAAAGAATTGACTTCAGTTACTACCCTTGCTGATTCAAGAAAAGCATGTCTTGTCTCCTCTTCGAACAACTGGGTGATTGATTCAGGTGCTACAGATCACATGACAAGTAATCCTAATCTATTTTCTACCTTTCAATCACACAAAGCACCCTCTCAGGTAACAGTAGTTGATGGGTCAACATGTAATATTGTGGGATCCGGGACCGTCAAAGCTACTTCCTCTATTATCTTGTCATCTGTGTTGAATCTACCAAAGTTGGCTTTCAATCTGATTTCTGTGAGAAAACTTACTAGAGATCTTAATTGTTATATTTCTTTCTTTCCCAATTATTGCTTGTTCCGTGATCTTACAACACATAAGATTATTGGTAAAGGACGTGTAATTGGTGATCTATATATCCTTGATGAATATGAGCCTCGATTTGTTGCCTGCTCAAGTGTCATGTCTCCATTTGAAGCACATTGTCGATTGAGGCATCCTTCTTTACCTCTGTTAAAGAAGCTTTGTCCCCAGTTTCAAAATGTCCCTTCTTTGCACTGTGAATCATGCCAATTTGCAAAACATCCTCGCAGCAAGTTAGGTCCGAAGGTTAATATACGGGTTGAGTTAGCTTTTGAGCTAATTCATTCTAATGTTTGGGGATCATGTCCTGTCGTTTCCAAAACTGGACATAAGTACTTTGTCACTTTTGTGGATGATTTCTCTCGGATGACTTGGATTTGTTTTATGAAAAGTCGCTCTGAAGTGTCTTCTCACTTTTGTGCTTTTTGTGCTGAAGTCAAAACTCAATTCAATGCTTCGGTGCGTATTCTAAGGAGTGATAATGCAAAAGAATACATGTCAGAATTGTTTCAGTCATACATGAGACAACATGGTATTCTCCATCAGTCGTCAAGTGTTGATACACCTTCTCAAAATGGAGTTGCTGAGCGGAAGAATAGGCATCTACTTGAGACAGCTCGGACACTTTTGTTTCAAATGAAGGTTCCTAAACAATTTCGGGATGATGCAGTCTCTACAGCTTGTTTTCTAATTAACAGAATGCCATCTTCTGTGTTGGACGGTAATATGCCTTATAGTGTTCTTTTTCCAAATAAGTCACTCTTTCCGGTAGAACCTAAGGTGTTTGGAAGCATATGCTATGTTCGAGATGTCCGACCGTCTGTTACCAAGTTAGATCCTAAAGCATTGAAGTGTGTTTTTCTGGGTTATTCTTGTCTTCAGAAAGGATATCGATGTTATTCTACTGATCTTGGCAAGTATTTGGTGTCAACTGATGTGGTATTTTCATAGACTACACCATTTTTCTATGCACCTCCTATTTCTTCGAGTCAAGAAGAGGAAGATGAGTGGCTAGTCTATCATGTTACTCGTGCTTTGATAGAACAATCAGACGATGTTGTTCGTTTGTCTCCCAGTTCTCCTATTGAGCACCGATCAATTATTGTGCCTTCAGCACCTCCTGCATCTGTGTCTGCAAGACCGCCAATTTTTCAAGTTTACTCGAGGAAGAAAGATATGTGTCCTGCACCAGTTTTATCTGATCCTCTTCCAGCTGATCCTCCAGAAAATCTTGACCTTCCTATTGCTCTTCGCAAAGGTACATGTAATTGCAAGTCCACATATTCCATTGCTAATGTTGTTTCTATGACCGCTTATCCTCTACGTCTAGATCTCTGATTGCTTCTCTAGACTCCATCTCTGTACCTAAAACAGTGAAGGAGGCTTTAAATCATCCTGGTTGGTCTGATGCAATGCTTGATGAAATACATGCCTTAGAGGAAAACCATACGTGGGATTTGGTGGATTTACCCAAAGGAAAGAAAGCAATAGGGTGTAAGTGGGTCTTCACAGTTAAAGTTAATCTAGATGGTTCATTAGCAAGACTTAAGGCCAGACTTGTGGCTAAAGGATATGCTCAGACGTATGGGGTAGATTATTCAGACACTTTCTCCCCAGTGGCCAAACTCACTTCTGTACGTTTGTTTATTTCTCTAGCTGCTTCCGAAAATTGGCCTTTACATCAGTTGGATATCAAGAATGTGTTTCTTCATGGTGATCTTTAGGAGGAAGTGTATATGGAGCAACCACCTGGTTTCGTTGCTCAGGGAGAGTATGGGAAAGTTTGTCATTTGAAGAAGTCTTTGTATGGCTTGAAACAGAGTCCATGGGCCTGGTTTGGCAAGTTCAGTGAGGTAGTTCGGGATTTTGGGCTGAAAATGAGTAATGTGATCACTCAGTTTTCTATCAGAAATCAATAGCTGGTACTATCCTCCTTGTTGTATATGTTGATGACATTGTCATCACAGGAAGTGATTATGCGGGGATCTCTTCCCTTAAGTCTTTCCTGCATACTAGGTTTCATACGAAGGACTTGGGTCAATTGAAATACTTTTGGGAGTGGAAGTTAATAGAAACGAGAAGGGAATTTTTCCGTTTCAGAGAAAGTATAGTCTTGATCTACTTGCAGACACTGGAAAGTTGGCAGCCAAACCCTGCAGTACTCCAATGATTCCCAATGTGCATCTTGTGAAAGACGATGGCGATCCTTTTGATGATCCTGAGAGATATAGAAGGTTAGTTGGGAAGCTAAACTACCTTACTGTGACTCGTCCAGATATTGCTTTTGCGGTAAGTGTTGTTAGTCAGTTTGTGTCCTCACCTACAATCAAGCATTGGGAAGCTTTAGAACAGATTCTATGTTACTTGAAAGGAGCTCCTGGACTTGGCATATTGTATAGCAATCACGGTCATAGTCGTGTTGAGTGTTTTGCAGATGCTGATTGGGCTGGATCCAAAATTAATAGAAGATCTACTACAGGCTATTATGTGTTTGTTGGAGGAAACCTAGTATCATGGAGGAGTAAGAAGCAAAATGTTGTATCTCGATCCAGTGCAGAATCAGAATACAGAGCTATGTCATAGTCTACATGTGAGATTATGTGGATACATCATCTTTTGACTGAAATTGGGCTGAAGTATCCTACTCCATCAAAACTCTGGTGTGATAATCAAGCTGCGCTTCATATTGCCTCGAATCCAGTGTATCATGAAAGAACAAAACATATTGAAGTTGACTGTCATTTTATACGTGAGAAGATTCAAGAGAATTTGATTTCCACCGGGTACGTGAAGACGGGAGAGCAACTAGCTGATTTGTTCACAAAAGCATTACATGGCACTCGAGTTGAGTATCTTTGTAACAAGTTGGGCATGATTAATATCTATGCTCCAACTTGAGGGGAGTGTTACAGAATGTATATAGACATGTTTAGGTGTAGTGTACGTAGCTTAGCAGATATGTAGGGATATGATAGAATATCTTTCGATTCTTTCCTTATTTAGTTTCCTTAATTAGCTCATTGTATCTGTATATAAACATCTTACATAATTGAATATTATATAAGTTATTCATGAAGAACACACAACATCTAACTCCCACAAGAAATTGAGTGAATAGGAGAAGGGTTGGGGAGTACGGAGCAAGATAAAATTCACCACTGTACAAGATAAGTGGCGGAGCCACATGTATTCAAGGGGTATCGGAAAATTACACTGTGTAGCTAGGTAAAAATTCTTTTTGCATATATATATTATATATAAACTCTCCTCGGCTTCTTCGTGGGTTTACTACTTTATATTTTGATAGTCCTTAGTGAAAATCTTGGCTCCGCCACTAGTGGATATCATGTCTGGAATACATGCTCATTAAAAGAAATAGGGATAACAAAGGTTTTTCAATACCTCATTGTCGTTATTCTCAACAAATAAACATATAGCGTCATCAGCTGCACCACTGGCAATTATTCCTTCCCTGACATTTAAGCATATCAAGTACGTTAGCCTGTAGGCTGACACGGAAGAAGAGACAAAAATTATCACCAACTACAAGCCCTCAATACTGAAAAATTAATATAATGTTTACAAAGGCCCCCGAGGCAATAAAGGTAATTACATGCATACAAGTCCTGATAAAAGAGCTCAAACATAACACGTAGACAGATCCCCCACACACACACACAACGAAACACTCTTTTTAAGAAAAAGGACAAAAAAAAAAAAACTGTCAAAGAAAGGTAATATTAGGAGTTTCAAAAAGGTAAAGCATACATTAGCATGAGCATGATAAGAAAATAGATAGACTAGCTACCTTGACCAATGAACTGAGAAAATTGTCCTATCATGATATCCAGATAGGGTGCAGATATGTTTCCTGACAAGCACAAAAAGGAGATGGTAGCTAATCAGGAGTTGGCAAACATAGTAATTACTGAGAACTGTTGAAAATATAATTAAGTGAATAAAAGTATCCTCTCTATACAGCTTAAGCTTTTATTAGACGAGATAGTCATACACTTTAACATGGTGTTCAAGTCTCACCGTCACCCATTTATTTTTATTTTTTTAAAAAAAAAGAGAATTTCCACACCCTTGGCCATGAAAAAGCATCAGGCTCGCGTATTTAGGGCCAACAACAACAACATACCCAGTGAAATCCCACAAGTAAATAAAAGCATGCTCTCTCTAACAGCTTAACTTTTAGATGAGATGGTCACACACTTCAACAAGAACAATTACATCAAAAATAGTTCACCAACCGAATGAGGACCATCCTTGGCGTGAGGAAAAAGTTAAACAAACCAATAAATGTTGTCTTAGGTGAACAAAAATCATTGTCCACCTGAATGCATTAACTGATGTTCAAATGACACATACCCTTTCTTTTGGAAACAAATTGACATTATGTAACATATATACCAAAGGGATTTAATGGAATCTACATATCTAAGTAGAGGCTGAATCGTGTAAGCACCCCACTACATTACCTTATACGAAAAATATCTTTAACTTTTTCATTTAGGATATAAAAGCAAATATTCTTTTACACTACAAAGTACAAACATACAAACACTAACAAACTAGAGGAGGGTAAAAGTCATGAAACTGTAGAAATCATACACGAGTTGTCAAACAAGAGCTATAAAGCTTTAATATCTTTCACACTTGACTACTAGTAGGCATTTGACCATGCAATTTGGAGCTCAAATTTGAAATTTTGATTTGATTTTAGTGTTTGTATATGACATTTGGACAGAACTTCAACCTCAATTTCAAATCATGATTTCAAATCCTAAATTCTCCTAAAAGTGGGATTTCAATTCCATGTTTGTGATTTCAATTTGAAAAAAATATAAAACTTGATCCATAAGTTCATATTTTGCAAAAAAAAAAGACCCATAATTTTAATTTTGCAAAAAAAGACTCATGCTCGACGTGAAGAGACTGTATGTACCATACGGAAGGATTATACTAAAGAATAGCTAGTTACTACTATTGTTGATTTATTGGACCAATGGATCTTTGTAAAATTATGTATATTTTAACATTTGTAATTGCAAGCATTTATTTATTTATAAAAGGAATACGGAGATATACGATTCTTAATACCTTAGGATATTCTAATACTTTGTTTATGAACTATGGTTTGCTCCTCTGGAAGATTGTATAAGAGTTGGGGAAGTTTTGATAATTTTTACAAATTGTGGGGTTACCATGTTTATGAGAAAAAGTACAACTTTTGAGATCCAAATTGCATGTCCAAACAAAATTCAAACTTAAATTAACCTGATTTCAAATCAAATCATGGACAATCGGCCCTTAGTTCACAAGGTACATTTTGATACCAATCCTGCACTATGTTGATGTCACTCCATATCATATGGATGAATCAATTATATAGTATAGCATTATGCTTAGAAAAGGGAGGATAATATCACACTTACCAAGGAGCATTTTCATACCACTCCTGTGTTTTGTCGATGTCACTCCATATCTTAATGGTAAGGTCATCACTGCAAGTTATAGAATTCAATGTGAACTCTATTTAAGTATTAGTGACTGTAACAATCTATCCTATTCAAGATACACTAGATACTTCAGAGCATATATTTCAAAACGAATTCAGCAGAAAGAAAAGCATACCTGCAAGAAACCATTTTGTCTCCTCTAGCATCGAAAGCGAGAGACCAGACAGTAGATGTATGTCCACTGAAAGTTCAACCATGTAGTGACATAAGCTCCCAAAACATCTTAAGCAAAGTTACTAAGTCCTAAGTTGCTCGGACTCGAGTGCGGGTATCCGAGACAGGTGCGGATCCGAGAGTCGGATTCGTCAAAATTTAAATTTTAAGATTCAGGGGTGCGAATCCGAATATGGATACGGGTGCGGGGATTCGGCTAAAAAAAATCAAATATTATAAATATAGAGTTATAAAGATATTCTAAAAATCCGCTATTGAACAAAAACAAGAAAGCATCCCAACTTAAGACATTAATTCATAACTAAGAGAACAAAAAGTATTGTCAACTATCAAGTTACTCAAGTTAGCTACTCTTCTGCATAGAGTTATCCAATGTTTCCCCTCAAATTTGTTTTGATTTTGGTCAACATATCCGAAATCGTTTGACCGAATCTGAGACGGCGGAAGCACCCGCGCCAGTCTCGCGTCGAGACGGGTTCGGCGGCAAAACCGAAGAGTCCGCGCAACATAGACTAAGTCGTATGTCCATACCTTAAAACACTCATACTGCTTGTTACAGGCCACATGCTGATATTTTAGGCCAAAGGCCAATGAGGAAATATGAAAACCCAGTAAAAGAGCAGTCAAGACAGCACACATTTGAGAGCGAAACTTTTAAGTGCCTGAATCATTCCAATGATATGGGAACATATGGGCCCCTTTTTCACTGTCAGTGGGATGACTGTAAGAGCTTACACAAAAGTTTTCTTCAAATGAATTCAGAGACTCTAAAACAGCAATCCAACATATGACTATTATATGAAGTTTCCAAATAGTCATACAATGAAAGGTTTTTCCAGGAGAAAAGATATACTTACACACTAACTAGACATAACAAAATGAAATATATACCACCAAAAGGGAAAATAACCGAGGGATCACATACATCATTTTTATCCAATCAACTGGTGGTAGCCAGCATTGCTAAAAATACTTCATCCATTTATCATACAACATTATTCTGTCATTTCTAAGCAAACTCATAAGAGCAGCTCGAAAGAAGATATTTCAACTTTTCATTACCCATATAGTCTCCCCACCCATAAATAAATAAATTCCATTAGTTCAAGGATTATTTAGTAAATGAATGAGACAGTTATCTCTTCCCCTGTTTCTTTACATCAAGAAAGGATTCGGCTTGTTGACACAGTTTTCTTCAAATCCTCATATATGCAAACTTCTTTAGGCCAAAACAAAGGAAAAAATAACTCTTAAGAAACTCAAAAAATTCGGAAACTTGGGCCTAAACAAGTCCACTTGCTCTAATGCATGCAAGTATTCATCCATGTTAAGACGCCTACCCTACTACTTCTCACTCTTTCCCCCAAATATTTAAGTTCATATTGACTCTTATAATGAGATCTTCTTGAATGATGGAAATCTCTTATAAACTGCTTTGTAATTACCAAGCAAGATTTCAGAAGCTCCCCATCCGGAGCTTTCACCTGTTCAGCAGGCATAAAATGATTCGCAGAATATTAATTATAGGTCTGAATTCTCATACAGATCAACAAGCATTTCTCTATTCCATACCACGCATCCAAAGTGAGAATCATGCCTCAAGGATCTTACTCAGGATCGCTTGCAAAATGAGAATCATATCTCTGGCGCAATCGACACTCTTGTTTACGTGCATGCCACTATTCCACAATTCTCACTTTGACAAAGTTCTTTTTTAATTTACTTCTTCAAAATCTCACTTTAACAAGGCTACCCAATCCATACCTGTTATTTCATAACCTCTAATAGTAGAAATTTATTTCCTTTTGCCTAATTAATAATCTAGTGCCTTTCGGAAATAACGTCTCTACCCTGAAACGGTAGGGGTAAGGTCTGCGTACCACCCACTCTCTAGACCTCACTTGAGGGATTACACTGGGTATGTTGTTGTTGACTTGTTGCTGCCTACTTATCAATATGTTAAGAGTTTTTCACATATACAGATTCATCAACCAAAGTCTAAATGAATAAATGAGTCAACATCATATTGCTAGCACTTATAATCATAAACATGGAGATATAACATACCGGAACTCATCCATATCTTCCACATGTAATTTTTCTTGATTAACCTAAATCTTTTTTAAAACAGCTTCTGGACGTAATCTAAAGTTTTCACTTCCAAATAGCACCTTTCCCTTATGTTTTTTGATGAAGACCTTCCCCTTCTGTTTATTCCTAAAACATTTAAAACCTATGATCCCACATATTCCGCAAATAATCAGTAGAAAGTTCTCATTCTCAAAACTTGTCAATTCGGACAGAGGGAGCACTAATAACCCAAATTGAATTAGCTACATGTTATACACTCTTAAAGTCACCTCATTTCAAATAAAATATGGTTAATCTACATAAAAGTTAATCCGTACTACACTAAGAATATAATCACTACCTCGATGACATAGGTAAAGCGTTCTATTTTTTCTCCTCAAGTAAATACAATAAATTTAAGATTCAACAGTTTTTATAACAGTGGTCTGAGCCGACTTGTGCACGACTCAAATAATCACCGGGTGCTTACCACCTCCAGCAAATACAGAGGTGATAGGGAACTGTACTTGGGCAGCTGGAAAAAATCATCTAGTGTTTTGTCTCTGCTGCAATAAATTTAAGATTCTGTTTTGCCCGATAACGATTATTACCTATTCGATTCATCCAAAGTTTGAATACAATGCCAATCATCACTATCGCCATCCTCTACCCAAACCTGCAGTTTCAAGCACCACTAGAGATTAGATATTATAACTTACATATTAAAGAAAAACAAGTTGACAACCAATTCTATATCTTACAAGTAATAGGGGTATGAAAAGAATGCTAGAGTCTCTCTAAATAAAAACAGTGAGAGATGGGGGGTGGGGGGATGAAAGTTGAACCTTAAATATACCTTAATGGTGTTATCATAACTACATGAGAACAAAGTATCCATATATGGATTCCATTGAACCATCTTAACATCTTGTGTGTGTCCTTGTAACACTGAAACACAGTCAAACTCATTTCCAGGCAACACTTCCCATATCCAAACCGACTTATCTCGTCCACACGTTGCGAGCAATGAGCCTTCTTTATTCCAAGAAGCGTTTTTCACTTCATTGTCATGACCCTGAACATTATCCGCATAAGAAAAATAAGAAGGCAGACAAGAGTTTAGAAGATTTATCGCCCATTAAAGAAAATGAAAAAAGCCAAATATAAAAGTTAATATAAATTAGGATCACAAAGCAATCTCAGACAAATTAAATGATTCCATTTAAGCACAACTCCACAGGTAACAAATTCATGCACAAGTTATTAATGGACAAAAGATAATAGTTTTGCCAACTTTGCGGAGGTTGTTGTTAGAGCTGGTGGAATGAATATGAACTGAAATTAATATGATAGAGAGAAACTGTACCTCCAAAGTGGAGACACACTCAAGGTCAACCCCAACATTTTCCCAAACAGCAGTAGTGGCATCAAAGCTAGCTGTTGCCAAATATTTGCCCAACGGCGCCCATGCACATGATCTAACAGTCCGTGTATGTGTTTCATCCAAGACAGCCTGCGAAATTTCCTTCAAATAGTCAATACAGCTCGTTTTATTCTTATAGGTTGAATAGTCATTATAGCTAGAGGATGAAAGTCACTTTATTTCTTGAGCATGGAAAGAATGCTAGAGGAAGAAGAGAACAGGAAAACGGAAAAAATTGTGCAGCTTGCTTTGTGGCTGCACAACCCCATGTCAGCATGGGCAGAACCACCTAAGGCGAAGGGTGGTCCTGTGCACACATTCGCTGGAAAATTATGTGGTATACAGAGATTAAATGTTAGCTATCACAGGTGTATATTTAACTTTGCACGCCCTTAACACAAATAACTGAGAAGAAAATTTGTGCGCCCTTCGCCAAATTCCTGGCGTACCCATATGTGCTTTCCATTAAATTCAATTAACTATCATATGTAACTAATAATTCTTAAAAAGAAAAACTTAACCAAATCTCAAAATCAAGATCAAAGAACTAAAGCAGCATCCAACACAATAGATTTGAAGCTGATATTCTCAAAAGTAACTCCTTAATTTGTCAATAATAATTCCAATGCAGTAACTTCTTTCCATTCCATGTGAAGAATTAATTTCTAATACTTCATAATTTTTATTTTTCTTGCACCCAAGGATGTGGCGTAGTGGTCAATGAAGTGGTTGAGAACAATGAGTTCTCGGAGACAAAAACACTAGGTCATTTCTTCCCATCTGTCCCAGCCGTGGTGGACAAAATTACTTCATACCTATTGCTAGTGGAAGGTGACAGGTATCTTGTGGAATTAGTCAAGGTGCGCGCAAGCTGGCACTGACACCACGGTTATCAAAAAACAGTTCTTTTTCTTGGACAGAAGTGATACTTCATAGTAAATACTAAGTTATTAACAAGCATTAGATTATTAATTATTAGTGAACAAAAATTGGATTCTAATTTCAGTTCTTTACTGTATATCCAGCTGATGGTAGTGCATAATTCTTTCAACTAAAGATTATTAAACACTTGTATTCATTTTTCAGTTTGATTAACTATTAGTTTGAAAGAGCTAAATATAGCGCGCTGATCGAAAATTCAAATTTAGCGAAACAGGGCAATCAAACTGAAATGGATGGAAGTATTAATTATTAGAGAAACAATTGGATTTTAATTGCAGCTCTTTCCTGTATCCACTTGTCTTTCAACTAAAGATCATCATACACTTGTCTTAGTCTTTCACAATAAATATTAAATCTATTGCAAATTTGATCGAAAAACTCAAATTTTAGGGATTTTGCTTATTACAGGACAAAAAGCAAACCTGACAGTGGAAAGAGCCGGTGGAATCCTGTTCCCAAATTCTCACGGTTTTATCACCGGAGCAGGAAGCGAATACAGCTGGAATACCATTGATACCGGTAGCTGGTTTCCATGCGACGCTCCAAACCCTATCGGTGTGCCCTTCCAGTTTCTGAATCTCCTTCAGCTCAAATTCCTCGTCCACGAAATTCATAGCAAAAAACGGTGGAGCTGCCTGAATCTATGAGGTTGGATAGTTCAGAAAAGTACACGCGCCGCCGCCCTGATTGGTGGGTTTTTTTTTTTAGAGGAAGATAGCGAGCAGTCACCTCGTGCGTGCGTTTTATTACTCCACCGTGCTAATAGTCTACGACAATCACTTTTTTACACGTGTATCATTTAGTTATTATTTCAATATTTAAAGTTTTGAGATTAATTAAAATTATAAAAAAAAACTCTTAAAATTTGCTAAAACTTTATTTTTTAAATCTTTATTTATTTAAATTACACTAAAGGTCCTCATGTTTAAGACTTTGTAAAATCAATTACAATGTTATTTACTTATAACAAGCCTTTCTTTACTAAATTAACTAATTATCTATCACAATTTTGCAACTCATATTTGAGAGATAAATTAAAGAGTGTAACTTCATTTTGCGTTAATACTCGCCCACCTCCTTTCTTCTTCTTCTTTTTTCTTTTTCAAATTGTGTAATCGAGGGGAAAAAGAAAAGAAAATATAGAAACACACATGCTTCGAATTATTTCAACTAGTGTTCTTGCTATTCACTCTCTTTAGTTAAAACTATATCATTTCTTCTGATTCAATTTATGTGAGGTGTTTGACTAAACACACACATTAAGGAAAAACGAAATAAATTTGAGCTGAAATCATCTCATAAAGGATAAAATGCAAAGATCAAAAGTTCAAAACTAAGCCACATAGCAAAATATCATCCATTTTTTAACCCTTTAAAATAGAGTTCGCCCTTGACAAAATAGCATTAAGCCAGAAGAACAGAACATAGCAAACTCTGATTTCTAAGCCAAAAACCTCTACCACTTTCCGGCACGTCCATAATTGTGCCCACAAGAACCGCAGGTAATAACATATGGGGAAACTAACACTAGGGCAAAAGAAAGAACAAAGTTACTACTTCCATTCCTATATTCCATACATGTGATTCCTAAACTCGCAAAAGATGTAGCTACTTGCTACACAGGAAATTCAATAAGAGCAAGAAAGCTAATCCTGGCAATACATCAACTTTCAAATAAAAGCAGTTCGTCCGCCCCTCCTACTATGCCTGTCATATGCAGTGTTGAATTTGTCAACAAGCTCGTTCATTGTACTGCAATCACCAAAAAAGAAAACGTTAGATTCTTTACGATTTGGCTCATGGACTTCACTAAATCAGAGATGACCAAGTGCATTGCCTGCTTGCACTACAAAATTTGTGGACTTCTAAATTTAATACTGTACTAAATTTGCAAACGTTTTACCAATAAACAGTCGTGACAAGATTGAAGAGCTCATTTGAAAGATGAAGCTGCCTACTGACCTCATCAAATTAGAAGTATTTTCAAAATTCCTATATTATTCTGAACATAAAAGTATAAAACTATCGGTAGAAAAGAGGAAATCCCATGGGTCATGGGTGTATCAGCATAACCTCACTGCTTCTATATCAAAGCAGCCCCAATTAAGTACATTTGATGAATTCTGTTCTTCTTTTTATCAGGTAAGATAACTACTATCTCTGGTGTATTTATTTCTTCTATCCGTTGTAGTCATTATCATTATTACGATTCTACCAACATCCACTTTAGTCCTAAAAACTACATTATGGAAAATATATCAAGAATGAAAACGAGAAAGGAGGGATGGAAAAGCTGATGTTAGAAGCTAGTTGAGCTACTTTTACCAAATCACAAAATAACTTATCATGACGATCAAATAAAAAAGAAGAAATCATAGAAGCATCAAACATCATACCTAGAGCAGTTGGTGAACATGGCGAGATAACTAACTAATAATGTGTCATTATACTCCTGCACCAAAAGAAAGAACAAAGTATATGATAGAATCAGAAAACAGTCATCTTAGGTGCACTACAACAACTATAAGATCTCAAATTAGCAATTTGCAGCAAACTAGTAGTCACCATTTAAAGATCTTGAAGTTCTTATCAGGGAACCAATAAGAAGAAACCCAGTGAACTAGTGAAGATACACGCACACAAACAGACACACACACACATATATCGAAACTCTATTGAATAAGCTCAAAATGCACTCACCATCAAGAAATCATCTTTAAATTTCTCTGACTCGATAGCTGGTAATCTTCTTAAGAGACTAGAGACCTGCCTCAAAAGTGAATTGTCACAAGGGATATCACCTGCATCCACAGCAACTACAACATTAAAATCCTTGTGTCAAACTGCCCTACGATATGTCCTATTGCATGTAGATAATTGAAGAAACTCGTGAGGCTAAGATTTGAGGAGCAGAAATGTCAAGGGACAAGACAATCCTATCAAGCATCTGAACGGTTCATCTAGGGAACACTTACCATTTGTTCAGGTTGTATAATATAATAAAATTTTATCAGGATTAGGCGAGTCACCCAGTTAAAGCACTTCCTTCACAATCAATTTAAATGTAACTTCAACTCTTCAAGTCCTAACAAGTTCTAGATACCTTTTTGCATTGCAAGCAGATAGTGATGTAGCACTCTGATTCTGCTATTCAGCATCTTAATGGCACTATGTATGCCAGTGAGGTGGGCAGCCACTGTAAAAACAGATCATGTAAGTCCTAGACAAGCTCTGCCATTGTTGGGCAAAGTAATGAAGATAAAATAGCAGATGATTCTAGTTTTGATAAGCACTGTTGCAATTTGCAAGCTTGGAATTGCAAAAAGTAGAAGGTAACAGTGCTCACACTGAGTTGCAGCAGAACCTCCATCAGATGGTTTAAGATGAGCAACATGATCAACAGAAATCCGTTCAGCTTCAACAGTCTAGCAAGAAATAAGATATTGAAAAACAAAAGGATTTGATTAAGGTGCTCCCAACAACTAGTTGACAAGACAACAAAAATTGATAAGAATGTACCTCTATCTGGTAGCTTGCTTGGACAAAAATAAGCTGTGGGACGCCATCAATGACATGCAACTCTTGATACCAACAAAAAATTTCAAAACAAAAACATTAGGCACCAAAAGAACTTGATTCACAAAAACTTAGTGTTTCAGCACAAGAACCCATTTTACAATCTTGTATAAGAACTTTAAGGTGACAAATGTGAAGGGCTGCAGCTAAATGATGTTAATAAATACATTTTATTCTAACAGGGACAACAAGACAATTTCTACCAATAAAAGTTGCCACATTAATTTCAGACATTCGTCATAGAGCAATATGACTATATACGCACCGCTTTCATAGATAGTAAGTGGAAGGTCCTTCTGTGCATGATTGATGGAAGGATTGAGAAGCAAGTACACAGGACTTTCATTGATATCCATCAACTGATACAAAGGAATATATAACAAGGTTAATTATTGCCAAATACAAAATATTCTTATTGTGGATGGACAATAACTAGGGGAAGAAATAAGATCTATTAGAAAGATTAGCAAATTAATCATCTCCAAATAAAGTAATACTTGAATCATGGGCCCTGACTGGCATATCCCATTCCCACCCCCCAAAAATGAAACTACCTCCACAAACAAAAGGAGATATACAATAGCCTACTCCACTATATAATGAGTGAGACCATGAAAAATCAACAGCATTTTTCTTTTCTCTTTTATGGCAGCAAACATAAATGACGCAAGAACTTCAATATCTACCACCACAAAAATCTTTTTCTGGATGAAATGGTACAATAATGAACTATTTAATTTCGTGGAGGTCTATGTATTTCAACAGGAAAGGAAGCTATCCCAGAATAACAGGTAAGCTTCAATGATTGAGAAGTATTTCAGTTGGGACATGGGAATTTTCCGAGAGCAAATAAGAAAGAAGGGCAACCCAGTGCGCTAAAGCTCCCGCTATGCGCAGGGTCCGGGGAAGGGCCCGACCACAAGGGTCTATTGTACGCAGCCTTACCTTGCATTTTTGCTAGAGGCTGTTTCCAAGACTCGGAAGAAATATCTATTAGACAAGAAGCATACATCGTAACACCTAGCTCTTTTGACATGCCATCAAAACTCGGAAGACAAGCAATTTGCCTCAGTTGTTAAGGCCAAGGCTGGCCTATCAACTTTGTATGAAGCAGTTCCTAAGGCCAAATAACTGCGGCTTCAGGGTTTTGATGGAGTAATACACACAACTTGAAACTTTGCATTCTAACAATTCTACTTTGGATAACAAACAAGAAGCAAAGTCAGCTGACAGAACTCTTCAGTCAAGTCCCCAAAATTCTAGTTATCCTAATCATTCTTCCTTGACTAGTGTAACCTTCACCCTCTTACTTGATTTTATGGTGGATATAGTTACCCAGAAAAACACAAATAAAGGTTCTAAGAGTATAAAAGTTCACAAGCAAATAAAAAAAATGTAATTCTAATGTTCAAAGATATATGTTCAAAACATTCCCCATAGAGAGTATAATGCTGAGGCTTCTCGTATAAACTGATCCTTTTATGATAGTTTTCCAGTACTAGATCATCCAAAGTTTATGACACAGACACCAGCACTTCTTCTTCACTGTGATACTAAAACCATTTGCACAAGAACAGTGAGATAATATGACTCGATAATCTTTTTTTATATGTAAGTGTATATGTAACACATGCTTGTTATGGTACCAATTCTCCACCTCCTATTTACAACGTTTGCTTCACCTCTACCTACCACAAGTGCATTGAAAATGCAGCAATTTGTTTTCTTGAAATACACAATTTTTACTACTTAACATTATTAACTTCCTGAATAGCATCATTCTATAGAATTATAGTCATCTCTTTCCTTTTCCCAGATAACAATCCTCTCTTTCGCACACGGAAAAAGTTGCAATACGAGTTATCTTAGGTTCTATCTTTCTCCTCTTAATTATAAGCAAAAAGAACAGAAAGTGATAAATAAATTTGAAACAAAAAGAGGTCAAGTTTCCGGAGATGATAAGAACTCACAGCTTTGTGAATCTGCATATCCGATTCTTCTGCATCACTCCCCGATGAATACCATCCCAGTACATAAAAGTTAGGAAAAACCTTCTTATCTGCACAAAAGTCCCAACATTAGTACTACGACATACAAACTCAACTGTAAATAAAATTTTAACTATCAAGTTATCAAAAATCAGCTACAAGCAATTGCCAGTCTTAAGCACAACTTGTAATTGTCTATCTTAAGCATGAGTAGGAAACTCAGCAAAATAAGACCAACTAACCTTCTACAACAGGTTAAACTAGGGCTGTTCAAGACCGAACCGATCCCGAACCGAAGTAAATGCTATTGTTTTATCGATAATGAATTATTGGTTTAACGGTTTCGATTTTATTTTTTATTGGGTTTTCGGTTTCGTAACGGTTTAGGGTTTTTTCTTAAGGGGTTAACCGAAAACCCGACAATAGCTAAAGATAAACCTTGTAGGTTCATTATGTTTTACTACTCAGGTTATGCAAGTAATACAAAATCAGTCGGTTATTTTTGTATCAAATGTTATGCTTGTTATTTTTTACTTGCAATTAATCTTCCTAACATCATGTGCATTGTATTGTCAATACTTATTCTAAACTGATAGATAATAATCAATTTAATGAAACTTGGTTTTCAGGCGCAAATTACTTGATAATTTTTGGAATACCCTATTAGATTCCGTTTTATCACATTGTCCATAAACGATTTTCAATAAAGGAAAATTTTCATGTGTAATCCTAACGGTTAACCCAATAACCGAATTGATAACGATAAATAGCCGATTAACCGATATCTTAACGGTTTAGCATGTCTACAAGCTGGGTACATACTACCCTCCCTAGACCCCACACTATGTGGGAATATACTGGGTATGTTGTTGTTGTTGTTGTTGTTGCATGTCTACAAACTGATAACTGATAAGTCGAATTGATAACCTTCGAAAAACCAAACCAAACTGATACGCAGCCTTTGGTGAAACTACTACAGTGATATATAAAAAAATTACATTGACAGTATATGTAAGATAAACTCATGAAAGGATATAAATTTAAATCTTAAACTAGTTCGAGTCGCAATATGGATGATGGATCATATATATTCTCTATTTCTTTTTTTGATAACAATGGTGTTCGAGCTCGCTTGCACGCACCTCGATTAATTCCACGTGATACCTCCCACCTGCCACCAGTAACAACAGGTACCGGGTAACTCTCTCACAAACGCTAGAACATATGGAAAGAATTCACCTAGCGTTTTTATCTCTGCTGGGATTTGAACCTCCGACCTCATGACTATCAACCCACTTCATTGACCACTAGGCTACACCCTTGGGTGCAACTCATGAAAGGATATTAACTTCAATTAAACTAATTCGAGTCGCAATATGGATGATGGATCATTTATATGCTCTCTTTTTTTCATAACTGTGGCGTTTGAGCTAGCTTGCACGCATCTCGGCTAATTCCACGTGATACCTACCACCTCCTACCAGCTACATGTACCACGTAACTCTATCCAGCAAGGCTAGATACCACGTAACTCTATCCACCAAGTCTAGACTAATTCCGTAGGATACATGTCACCTCCCACTAGCAACAGTACCTGCCACCTCTCACTAGCAACAGGTACCACGTAACTCTGTCCACCAAGACTAGATTAATTCCACGAGATACCTGCCACCTCCCATTAGCAACAATTACCACATAACTCTATCCACCAACGCTAGAACAAATGTAAAAAAATCACCTAGCGCTTTGTCTCAGCTCGGATATTTGCCTGACACCTCATGATGCTCAACCTACTTTTATATACTCTATTCACACTCATATATCATTCTAATACATAACAATTCACCTTTCAAAATCAAATTAACGATGAATAAAAAAACTTTTACTCACATAGCTCCTGCTTCTTCTCAAGGAAAGCGCGGTCAAGCGATTGAGTAACAGGATCATATAAAAGCTCAAAGCTATTGAAGATCTCAACAGTACGGCCACTCTGTACACCGATTACACAGCCGAAAACCCTAGGCGGTACGGTAGGCGAATCAGCACCGTTGGATGAGTGACACGTAGGAGGTTGAGATTGGGATTTGACACGTGTATAGTGATCCGATACGTTGAGTATCACCAATGGATGGAGCTTAAACGTTAAGCCGCTGCTCGACGATGACGCCATTCTCGCCGGAGTTTGCTTATGCTTCGCCGGAGAAAAAAATATTGGAGGTAAATTTTTGTTTTTGTGGGAATATTAAACTATTTATAGATGACAAAAATAATTGGGTTATAAAAAAAAAGATGGAAAAAAGTAATAATTTGACTCAATCCACGTGTCTTGTTTCCTTTACATCGAGCTCAATTCAATAAAGTTTTCTCGAATAAAGAGACTTAGTTGTTATTTATTGATATGACATCACTTTACTTAAGATTAAAAAATTTAGTCGTGCCTAAAGTGAAGACTCATTTAGTAGAGATAGATAGCGAGCGAGTTGCAAGCACCTACTCTTATCGAAATAAAAGGCAATAACTGAAAATTTAACTTGAAGAAGAGAGTCATTTTTCATCGAGGGTGGATTGTCTATAGGCATTATAAAAAAGAATAGAATATGCGTCTAATAATTCTTCTCAAATCACTCCAGAACAATGGATCGATGAAGAAGGGATCCGTCAGAGAAAATACAACACTATGAAAGAATTTCTTTTCCCTTATAAGATTATCAAATCAAGCACGACTACCATGAAAAGGTATGTGTGGGATTTTCCATAGGAGCTTTTTGGCGGCCATGCCTCACTAACTAAGAAAGGAGCGAACACAACAAGCTATATGAACCCCTTCTTTTCAGTTGTTGCCAACACTTTCTCAGGCCGCGTCTTTTTATTAGACTTAAGAAGACCAAGCAAAGCCCGACGGCAACTATCCTAATACAAAGGCGAAATGAGGAAAAAGGAAAAAAAACTGAAAGCCAAGGACACACCAATAAAAAGAAAAGTATCAAATTGAAACTGATGACTTAAGCCTCTTTTTTAGGTCCTTCAAAGATCAGTCACCATCAAGCTCTTCAAAGGTTGAGCCTTAATTAACAAAAGGAGACAATCATGTCAATTCAAGCACAACATAAGTGTGTTAGGATTTTTATCCTGATTTTAGTTTTACTTTTTTTTGAAAAGAAAATAAAAGTAATACCATAATTACTTTTACTTTTTCTAAAAGAAAAATATAAAACTCTTCCATATTTGGTTAACCTCTTTCTTGGAGGAAAAGTTTTGTAACTCTATAAATAGAAGACCCTTTTTCTCATACCATAACATCCACAATGTAATCTTTAGAGAGTTTTGATTAGGGGGAGATTTCTCCCATAGTTTTCATATTTTTTCAATAATATTAGTATTTAATATGTAGGACAATTGGCCAAACTATATTAAATAATATATTTTTAGTATTTTTTTTGTGTCATCTGATTTATCGTCGTCATGAGTTGCAACTATTAGCTTCCATACGACGCTCTATCAATTTTGAACCCAACAAGTGATATTAGAGCCCACGGTTCAAAGATCCTAAGGATCCTATGGTTCAAAGGTCCGATCGTTCAGATTGAAGACATCTTAAGATCAAAGTTGCAACCAACTTGGCGATAGTGAAGATTTTTCGTCAAAAAAAAAAAAAGTACAAATACTAAATGTGGAGATGTCTTTCAATCATATTTTCAATAATCTATGCTGCTACATATTTAAAAACAAAAATACTTTTAACCATGCAAATGACTCACTGTTAACCCTGCAAATGACTCATTTTTAACCTTGCAAAGGGCTCATTTTTAATCGAAAGGGCTCTAATATTTTCAACCCGAAATGGCTCCAATATTTTTAACCCGCAAGGGCTCCATTTTTAAACATGTCAAGCAGTAGTGATGAAGATTATGTGTAGAACAAAAATCATGCACGTGACATGAAGAAGACGAAACAAATTTTGTCAAGAAAATCAAGCCCAAAAGGGAAAGATTTGTTAGGATTTTTGCTCTGATTTTCTTACCAAATTTAAGTTTTACTTTTCTTGAAAGGAAAATAAAAGTAATACCATAATTACTTTTACTTTTTCTAAAAGAAAAATATAAAACTTTTCCATATTTGGGTAACCTCTTTCTTGGAGAGAAGGTTTTGTACCTCCATAAATAGAAGAGCCATCGTCTCATACTATAATATAATAGCATCCACAATGTGGTCGTTTAAGAGTTTTGTTTAGGGGGAGATTTTTCTCCTATTAGATTATATGCTTTTTGAATTAGTTTTTAATATGTAGGCCAATTGGCTAAACCATATCAATAATATGCTTTTTTAGTATGTTTTTTTGTCGTCTGAATTATCGCCTCTATAGTTTGCAAACTATAAGCTTCTGAATGACGCCCTTTCGATTTCCTATCTCTACAGTGTGCACACCTCTTAACTCTCCCTAATGCTAATATTTTCACCTTTTTGGAATAATAAAAGTAATATTTTCGTTTCAAATTATATGTTTTATTTTATTTTTGTAAAATTAAATCAATATCTTATTCAGAAGTTTGTATGTCTTTTCATTTAACAAATAAGCCAATATAGACATTCACAACTATTGAAATTATATAATGCACATCTCTAAAATATGTCAAAACTCATGATTTGTTGTCAAATGCACTCTTGAATTCAATTTTGGGACAAGACGGAGCAATAAACAAAGGAAAAACTACCTAATACCACAACTTAACTTACCTATATTACTTAAAATCCCTACCCATTTAATTAATTACTTATATCCCTGATTTATCTTTTCCTTCAAAAGCTCAGATACATCAATATCTTTTCTAAAAATTAGGATAAATCCCACATCATACGGTTAATCCCTATTCTCGTTACAAAATCCCCCCCACCCCATCCCACCGCTCTCTCCCTTTCTCCATAGCTCATACTTCTTTCTCTGGAAACCACGAATTGAATTAAGAAAACTTCAATTCTTGTTCTTGTTAATAGTTCTTGTTAAAGTTTTCATCTTCAAAGAAAAATATGGCGTCAGATCTCGAATCATCTTCATCTATGGAAGATCTCGTTAATACACTATTTGTTAATACACTATTTCATCTTCATCTTCATATACAGATCTCGAACTTCCACTATCAGATCTCAAATTCACGGTGTCCTCCACTATCACATCTCAAATTCACGGTGTCCTCCACTATCACATCTCGAATCCACGGCGTCATACAAGACAGTTCAAGCCATAAGGAATACTGGAGTTTGGAGATTCATCAATGGAGATATGTATCGGATTAAAAAAACTGTGAGATACATAAAATTTGGTGTAGAGATACATAATTTAAATCAGTTCCATGCATGAGACACAATTTTAATTATGTATCTCTCTTTAATAAATTATTGTATTATGTATCTCAACCTAATAGCTTCTCAATAATGAATGTATCTCAGTCAATATTAGTCTACTGATACATTCAGTGAGTACAAACCAAGTTGATCACTAACTGTTACATTTTTATGTATCTCAATACAGGGTATGCATCATGTTGCATTATGTATCTTGACAACACTGAGACATTCATTATGTATCTTGCCAGAAAAAATAATTGAGCACTAGAAAAACAGAGAAAAAAGAAGAAGCTTGTTGTTGCTTGAAGAGTCGTGATCTTTTTTGAATTTTAAATTTTGAACTGATTAAGTTATTATGGGTATCCTCTGAAGAGATTTGCTCCATTAATTGAACAGAGTTCCGTTACTTTTCCGTTTTAAATGAAAAAATTTCTCACCAAGTGTATTGGAAATGGATGTATCGGAAGGTTAGTTATGTATCCAAAAGAGGCAAAATAAGGGATTTTTTGTAATTTTAATAAGAGTAGGGATAGAGAGTAATTAGGGGTAAACTAGTTGGGATTTATGTAAGTCTTCCATAAACAAATGTGGACTGGGCTCTTTTATCAAATTTTCAAATAGATTAACTTAGGGGTGGGCCTAAATAGGCTGGTTGAGAATAGAATTTTGGGCTTGAAGCCATTCTAAAGCCCAGATGAATGATGACGGAAATATGGGTTGCCCAGAATCATGGATAAAATTCACAAAATAGCCACTTTAGCTCTATATCGAAAAGTAACCACTGTAATGAAGTTTGAATTTTAGAAACTCCGAGACATCATCATGGAGTTTCAATTGCTAAATTCGAACTCCATAACAGTGGCTATTTTTTAATTATAAGATTGAAATATAGTTAGCCCGTGCTATTACAGTTGACGTTGGAGAGGAATACTGAGCCAAAACAACAACTTGATGGTGCTATTGTTCCACTTATTTGGTGCCCAAGTGAAATCAATAACACAAACAAAATACGTTTGAAATGTACATATATTGTTAGCGTAAGAAATTTTTACATCATTGGGTTTTAGTTATAATATACACCATCGATTAACAGTTTTTTTAAACTCTTTAATTAAGGTCACTCTTACTTGTTGTCACAGGTAACTTCTCTTACTTTCAAGATTATAAATCACATGGTTTAAAGATAGATACTTACCTAGATATCCTTTGGGTGAATGAACTGATAATACTTAAAAGAGTTTAATCTTGTACATCATTGGCGTCAACCATTTTTACGTACACTATCAGATTATTCAAAAGATATTTAGATAAGTTGATTTATAATCTTGTAAAAAAAACATGTTACTGCTCCAACAAATTTAAAATAGTATGATGTATAAAAACAATATAAAAAATTCCTACAATATATATAATTTAAACTCAGATATATTGAATTTCCATTGTCAAAAAGGATACTAAAAATAGTAAGTTGATGAAGTTGAGAAGCAAATGAAAAAAGGTAAAATGGCTTGTAGTTGAAGATAGCAGAGAGGCACACGATACCTCTGATTGATCAAATCATATATAGGTTACTTTAATTAGAACAAAGGTTGTAAAGGAACTGCTCGACATTATGCACACTATTGAATAAAAGAAAGTTTCTTTTTTCTTTTTAACCTACTATTTGGAACTTTGTAATATTCCCCTTTTGTTCTATTGTCATTTGTAGGTATCAAACTTGGACATCACCACATTATACTCTCTTACACGGTATATATGATTATATGTACTATCACTTTATAATCATGTTTTACAATATCTTAGAAACACAACTACCTTCTCTTTCATTTGTAATACTCCCGTTGTATCAATTTATGTGACGAGGATTGAAGTACAGACGTCAAAACACTTAATTTTGATTATGAATTTGGGATAGATGATTCTTTAAGCTTCTTAAGACAAAATTGATGTATTTAAAAACTACACGAAAAATACTACAATTCAACTTAACTAATAATTCAAAATATCCAATACAACACTGAGAAAATTGCAGTCGTCAGAGAAGAAACTGGTTGACTTCTCAAAGAGTAACATCTTGACACAAAATGAGACGAATAGAGTAATGGAATTGAATTTTAGATGAATCTCCAAAAGCCAGGCAAGACGATGCTCTTATTGTCGATGTTTAGGCCAGTCTCATTTCTTTTTCTGTTCATCTATTTGTTAAATTTGAAGATTTGTATGGTGTAATTCAGTATAAAAATTCAAGATCATCCGCCTCCAAAGTCACTCTTGTAAATAACGTGACTATTGAAATATAAAAATTAAGATCATCCATCTCCAAAGTCATTTATGTAAATCACGTAACTATTGAGACATAACATAAATAGTAAGCAAAAATGTACTATTATCTCTAATAATAACTTAAATTTTTAAATGTGATAATCCCGTACCATACGAGCTAGTAATTAAATTATTAGTAATATTTTAGAGAATGAAAGAAGTGAATCTAAGTGTTTAGACTTATATGGTTGAATGTTTATGTAAGGAGTATATTTTATGTACGTACTATATATATAGATTTCTGACTTGTGATCCCTTAACCCCACGACTACAAAATCTCATTTTCATTACTTTATAAAGTAGATAACGATGCTGAGGACCTGAATTATTCTTACAAAGTTCACGTGCAACCACAATCATATTTTGCTACTTAACTTGACACTTCATATATATATATATATATGCACTTATCGACTTCTGGGCTGATGTGGTGTGGCATATTTAAGATTTAAAATTTATGAATTCGTATTAACGATCTTAAATGAGTATGCTTTTATGTAAGTCCAAAAAATAATTACTAGCTCGATGATGTGATGGGAAATGAGCAAGATAGATGATTTTAAATAATGGGACATACACAATAAGAATTCGTGTAAAACTGATCATAAAATTAGCTACTCGGGAATCGGATTGAGATAAAATAACATCAATAATATATTCAATGTAATCTCACAAGTAAGATCTAAGGATGCATGATAATTTATATGCAAACCTAACAAAGGTAGAGAGACCGTAGTTTTTGATAGACCCTTGGTTCAAGAATTGAGATATAATATTATTTTTGTGTAGGTTTTTGGCTTGGGAGTTCGGAGAGGGGTAGGGTAGTGGCCGGATCACCTTTATTCAAGAAAAGTTTAACTCCGTTTTATCGGAAATTACATTATGTATATATATATTAAAAAAATTTATTGATATGTTTACTTTTTTATATCTTGAATCTATCGAATAAAATTTACTCGTATAAGGTAGTATGAACTTTGCTTGGTATTGTTCCTAAATCTCACGTGGTAAGGCAGCCACATTTGCATATATCTTATCATCAGAAAGAGAAATGAAAAGCCACTAAAGTCGAATCCAAGCAAAATAAATAGAGACAAACCAGGAAATTATATTCTTCTTCTTTGGTGGAGGGTCTAGGGGAAGGGGGAGGGGGGTGGAGGGTGTCATTTTAGTCACCTAGTGTTATACAGTGGAAGCTTTTATATAGTGTATATAGACTACGTGTGGGGTGTAAGTTTTTCGACACATTTAAGGCTTTGCGTGTATTTGTTGTTGTTAGGTGGTACTGTCATTTGACAACTTTTCCTTTCCACACACAAAGGGAAAAGCTAAGTGATGAGAATATTATACAAGAAAATTTTGTCCATTTATAGTTTTCTTCACTACGGTTATGGCATGCTAGCTCTTGATCAGAACATATATATTCCTTAAGAAAAAAGATCGAGGTATATTCCTAAGTATTTTGTTTAGAGTTAAGAATGTAACTCGAGAAATAATTGGGTGAAGTCGTGAAAAAGTCATAAAGTGACGTTAAACTTAAATTAAGAAGGACTTTTTCTACAAAATGATAGTTCAAGCGAAAGTTTTATACACTAGTCACACTAAGATGGAGAGAAAATAACATTACATATAGAGCTCTTTTTGTCTTGGTAATTACCAATTGTAAGCACTACTAATATTCTATGTTAGTTGAGAGCATGAGATTTCATTGGATCATGCATAAATTAAATTAGTACAACTTATTGATAACTTATGAAACACCATGCCTTCTAATTATAGTGATATATTGAAGAATAACATGTAGACTTTTATACTCAGCTGTATTAGGAGGAGGAGGATTATCTTGCTCTAATATCATGAAAAGAATTATGTAGTTGGTATATTCTATCTTATAGCAACTACTTCTATATTTGAAAACTTTGAATTCAAATTTGTCATAGTGTCATTTGCTATACAATGATCCTAACAGTCTTAATCAGTTCTTACCTCATTAGCTAACTTTGAGAGTTAACTAGTTAGATTCAAGATTTTTTTAAACATGACATCAAAACCAGACACATCTCTATTCTTGTATGTATAGTACTCTCAACTTAATTGGGGATTAACTAGCGAAGGAGTTCTAGTTTTGTTTTTGCCTAATCATTAATTAGATATTGCTTTGAGATTTCGAGTGTCGGATCATCATGTTATAGTGTCTTTGCTCTAAAAAACTAAACATTGAGCATGCAAGAGGGGAATATGTTAGAATGTCCCAAGTAGGTTGAAAGACAGAATAGTTATCTCCTTATAATATGATTTAGGCAATCTCATGAATTAGTTTTAGAGGTTTGACGTCTCAAGGTCCCATAATTTAAGATGGTATTAAATACACATATCTCTCAGCAATAGTAACAATTTTTGGTGATATCATTAACTTTTGAAATTAAAGTAGTCCTTATTAGAAAATTCCTACTGTCGCAGTTGGAACCTACACCAACAAGATGTTGATAATTTGGTGCTATATTTGAATAGAAAATGCCTTAATTAAACGGAAACATTTTTTTTAAAAGTTAAATATGTTATTATGTTGAAACACCTTCAAATGGAAGAGTGTATATATGTCGGCTGACTAATTAATGTAAAGTTTCACACGGACAAGCCAAACATAATATGTAGTCAACAAAATGGATATTCTATCAGAATCAAGTCATTATCAACCTAATTGGCATCTTAACTTACAAGTACCAAAGCTACTTTTTTTCTTTCTTGCTATATAAACTTAAATGCTATTACTAATTATTCTGCTACATCTCCTCATCATCAGATTATCCTTGTCTAAAAGAATCATTTCCCTATTTGTACTTTATTAGCATTAAGTAGTTCTGGCAAGAAAATCATAGAACTAAGAATTCTTCCTTAAACATAGTGTCACATATTAGTATAATAACTAGCCTAGAGTAAAGATCTTATTTAATTTTCACACTATCTCACTCAAGTTAAGAAAATAAAAAATATAGATAACCCTATATTAGTTTCGAATTATGCTATTCAAACTCTTCAAAAGTGTTATCATGTTGCATGCCGAATTCACTAAAAATAGTATAGATACTTGAGGTGAATCTAACACAAGTATGACAATATTTTTAAAGAGTACGAACAACGATAAAAGTTTTGAGATACCAAAACCATAAATTTCCCCTACTCCATCATTGAACCCCTCTCTGTCCTTCCCCAGGCCCCCCTTTTTCCCCCTTTCTCTCTCTTTTATTTCTCTTTTCATAAGCATATTCTTTCTCTTTCTAGGGTTTTCACCTGAAATAGTGCTCTTAATTAATTTTGGATGATATGTTAGGATCCTTTGGTTCATCATCATCTCAATCTCACCCTCATCATCATGATGAAGAATCTACTGATCATGATGATCATCAACGGCGGAGATTCAACCCCGCTGCTGCTATTACTACTGCTACAACAACTATCACCACCACCATTACTTCGCCTGCTATTCAAATCCGCCAGCTACTCATTAGCTGCGCGGAGTTGATTTCGCGGTCCGATTTTTCGGCCGCGAATAGGCTCCTTAACATTTTATCAACTAACTCATCTCCTTTTGGTGATTCAACTGAACGGTTAGTCCATCAGTTTACTCGTGCACTTTCCCTTCGCCTTAACCGCTATATATCGTCAACCACCAATCATTTCTTGACACCTGTAGCAAATATTGTTGAAACTACTCCAACTGATTCTTCTTCGTCATCATCATCATTAGCTATACTTCAATCATCTTACCTATCTTTAAACCAAGTCACACCATTTATAAGATTCACTCAATTAACTGCTAACCAAGCTATTTTAGAAGCGATTAACGGTAATCAACAAGCGATTCACATCGTTGATTTCGACATTAATCACGGTGTCCAATGGCCACCGTTAATGCAAGCTCTTGCTGATCGTTACCCTGCTCCTACTCTCCGAATCACCGGTACTGGAAATGACCTTGATACCCTCCGTAGAACTGGTGATCGTTTAGCCAAATTTGCTCACTCATTAGGGTTGAGATTTCAATTCCACCCTCTTTATATCGCGAATAATGGCGATCATGATGAGGACCCTTCGATTATTTCATCCATTGTTCTCCTCCCTGATGAAACCCTAGCTGTAAACTGTGTTTTCTACCTCCATCGCCTTTTAAAAGATCGCGAAAAATTAAGGGTTTTCTTGCATAGGGTTAAATCTATGAACCCTAAAATCGTTACTATAGCGGAGAGGGAAGCTAACCACAATCACCCTCTCTTTTTGCAACGATTCATCGAGGCATTGGATTATTATACAGCTGTTTTTGATTCATTGGAAGCTACATTGCCACCGGGTAGTCGAGACAGGCTGACAGTTGAACAAGTATGGTTTGGGAGAGAGATTCTTGATATCGTTGCAACGGAAGGAGAGAAAAGGAAGGAAAGACATGAAAGATTTAGATCATGGGAAGTTATGTTGAGGAGTTGTGGATTTAGTAATGTTGCTTTAAGCCCTTTTGCATTATCACAAGCTAAGCTTCTTTTGAGACTTCATTATCCTTCTGAGGGATATCAACTTCGTGTTTTGAGTAATTCTTTCTTCTTAGGTTGGCAAAATCAACCCCTTTTTTCCATCTCTTCTTGGCGCTGAGAAAAGGGGATCTGAAGAAAACGCGTCAAGTTTAGGAGGTTCTTTAGATGTTCTGCCTGAAAAAATTGTATTTTAGGGGAATGGAAACCCTAATAAACAAGAGTTTCTAGTGAAGTTGTAGTAGTAGTACTCTGCATGGTGAAGGACAATGAAGAGGTATTGAAATTTCAGGGATTTTTTTTTTCTTGTTTTACTTATTGATGTGATGATGAATGATTTAATTTTTAACAAAGAGGTCTAGGTTGATGATAAATAGTATTTAAGTTAACTAGTCTTTAATTTGTATAATGAAAGATCCTGATCAACTTATTTGTTGTTGTTATTAGTGAAAGATTCTGTTATTACCAAATTGTTAGGTAAGTGACACTTCGGAGTGGGAAAATGACATATTCCAATTAAAGATGTTAATTAACCATACCATATTGTTTGTTTGTATTATTAATGGTGGATGGTTTCATTATCTTTCACTTTATAATGCTAATCATGCTTCACCTTTTAATTTAGTACTTTAGTTGAGTACATTTTTGTTTACTTTATGACATTATTCCTTATCAAAAGTCTTTATCTTGTTGCATTTTCTTATTGTACTTTACAAAAGATTTCTGGTATTAAAGGAAAGTGCTCACATTTTGGAAAAAGATATGGCCAACAAAAAAATTTGAGTTAGATTTATCAGATGGTCACTCAATTAATACTATAATCTCATAAAAACATTTTTTTTGTTGAAAAAAATGGGATCACGAAGAAATGTCATTTTCTGAGATAGTAATTACTGCTAATGGAGTGATCGTATGAGAAATCAACTCAAAATAGTTGTATAGAACCCCATATATTTTCTTTCTTCTAAAATTTCTTATAGAGAGTTTGTTTCTTATATATTTAGTGATTTTCTTTTATGGAAAAAGGAGGAGGAGATTCTTGAAAATGGCTGCATGAGAATTGTTGTTAGTATTGTTTTGTCTTTGAAATAGGACCATTAATTGCCCTAAATTGTGCCCCATTGTCCCCTCAACAAAACCATCAAAGTTGTCAAAATAGGGTTATTCTTGTTACCCACTTTGCCCCCCCACCCCCACCCCCCTATAATGGGATCTCTCTTGTGTCTAGTGTTTTTCTCTAGGACCACCACTCTTTTAATTTAAATTTACCTCTTTTTAAGCTTCAATTTAATTGTAGATTTTATAATTGAAACTTGAAAATTTGACTTTGCTTTATATTTGGAAAAAATATTTGAAGTTTTGTAAATGAAAATCCCAAAAACTTGCCAACTTAAAAGAAAAAATTTTCAAAATCTGATCCAAATTCTATGGCTGAACGCCAAGCTAATTACTACTCCAAGTAATAAGTTTCTCTTTAGCATGTTGTAGCCATGCCTTGTTTCATCATAATAATCAGTGGTCATTTGATGTAAAGTTTAAATTACATATCCTTATGGTTTTTAGTTCAATAAGCACAGAGGAGATGATAAACTGAAAAGCACTGTATATATAGAAGTCAAGATAAACAAGTTTAAATTTTGTTGAGTAGTGAAAAGAATGAAAAGAGTTTTTTTTCTTTAATGGCTAGGGAGTAGTAGGTGATGTATTTGACAGGTTGATAAGATGGTTACTAATAGTTGATGTATTGACACCAACTCACGCAAGATAAACTTTACTTTACTGTACACTCTTTTTTATCAATTGATGATCATAAGAAGAATAAGGTGTTCTATTTTTCTCTGAATCAATCCTTTGTTTGCTTGTGAGAGTTGTGTGTTGATGATAGTGATCTTAAATAAGTATTATTTCATCGTCTCGATTTATGTGAAGGTATTTGATTGAATACGAAATTTAACAATAAAAAAGAAGAACTAACAACGACAACATACCCAATGTAATCTTACAAGTGGAGTACTAGTAGTCTAGAATAAGCTATAAAAATTTCTAGCTTTGATTATAAATTATTTCATTAAGAATAAAGTGGAAAAATTTAACTTAAATTAGTACTCCTTAGCACATTTTCCTTTTTAGTCAATCTTAAAAAGAATGTTACCTCTCTGTAATTAGAAATAAGCTAAACTTTAAAATTTTCTTTTTTTCCTTAATGAAACTATATATAAACGCACAAATATCTAACGTTTGTCTTAAACCATAAAATATCAAGTTTTTTTTCTTTCCTAAATTTTGTGTCTAGTACATCAAATAGTTTCACATAAATTAGAACGGAGTAAGTACTAAATATGAAAAAAAATATTTATTTTGGGACCGACTAAAAACGTCACATAAATTAAAACAGAATAATAAATCTCTTTTTTTTTTTTTTGGTTTGTGGGGGAGGGGGCGAGGAGTTGCAGAGTGATGGATGGATGCATCATACATATGGTTGATAAGATGGTGCAAGGATGAGGGTAATTATGCAACTTACATCAACTGCTTCCATCCATCCATCTTTTCTACCCCTTCTGTTTTCTTCTGTTGTCTGATCAAAAGAATGCTTGTGTGTTTCTCTATTCTCACAAATTCCTAACTCTTGTTTTAAAATTTAGGTTCCCATCAATGTCTTTTTTTTTTTTTTTTAGAGGAAGAGCATATTATTATCGGTTAATATACTAAACCTAGGTCCTCGTCTGCTAGGTTTCTATATTACCCAACCCTTTGTTTTTATCTTCCATGGGACCCTTTTGTAATTAAGGAAGAATAGTATATACGTAATACTAATGTTTATGGTTAGTCCCTGAAGAGCTAGCATCCAATTAAAACTAATTTTCCCTTCTAAATCAAAAGGTCCATCATGAATATACCGGGATTAGGCACAACGTCAACCAGTATATATATTAAAATAATACATTGAGAAGGATATAAACGTTAAACTTAAAACCTAACCTTAATAAAAATTTATGGTTGCATAATCAAAAGGAACAACGTTTTTATTATTTTCCTCGTCTAAATTTATGTGATATAATTTGATTAGTCACGAAATTCTAAACAAAGACTTCCAAAGTCTTTTTGAATAGATTAAATAACTATTATCACATAAATTAAAACCAAAGAAATAATAACTTTCATAAATTGATGAATGCGATGACATTTGATGACAAAGAGAATCTATCAACAGTACTTCAATTAAAACCACAATATCTGATATGATGCATTCTGTATGTCTGAGGTGTTGAAATGGTGTTAATTCAACTTAGAATAAGCGAAGTTGCTATACCCATTATATGCCTATGAAATACTATAACAAACAATATATCCATAATTTTATAAGTGGGGTTTTGAAAGGATGGTGTGTATGCAAACAATTTTGGATAGATCTTCGATTCAAGTAAAACATATAAAAAATTAAGCATGTAAAATAAATATAGTAGCAAAAAAACCATGTTGAAAATAACAACTAGAAGAGGCCAAGTAGCAATAACAAATAATACGATAAATAACTGAAGTAAAAAAAAAAAAGCAGATAATATATACTAAAATGAAAACATTGAATTGTATAATTAAAGAACTTAATTGTGGGGCATTAAGCATTGTGTTGATTTGATGATGGGAAAGGCAACGAAAAGAAATGTGGGAAGATGCTCCTCCCATTTGCATTTGGAATACTAAGTGAGTATATCCTTTTTGTTTTTTACTCATTTCCTCTTTCTCAAAAAGCTATACCATAATTAAAGTAGCATCATATTAACAAAATTAAATACTTTATAATATAAAGTTTAATAATAGTATATGACAAGATCGGACTCGTAAGATTCCATAAGGATGTCGTTGATTAGTTTAATTTTTATTAATTAAAAGTAGTTATGTTGAGAGAGGAAACAAAAAGCACGAATTGCAGGATATGCTATTATTATTGGAGGAAACAGAATTCTTGGATTTTACACCTTTCTTTTCTACATTGCCCCTAACCCCACAAACCTCAGCTTTACCTAGATTCCTTTGCATAACCACTCTTCTATCACTTTAATACATCAATGAAAAAATTAGAATCAAGCATATATTAATTGAGCTTAAGTTATACATATTGTTTGTGTAAATAATTTTACACATTATTAATTCAAAGAATATCTATAGGCGAGCCTTCTTAAAATGTGAGACTTGTAATTTTAAAAATAAAATTGATTATCTGATCCGCTACGTCGGCTACAACAAGCGATAGTTGACCAAATGGAATAAAAATTTCTTATGTTTGATTATCTCGTTCTGCATCGCAGCTACAGTATAATAATGCGACATGAAAATGAAGAGAGTTCTAATTCAGTAATTAAGTACGATATAATTGTATATGATCGTAAACTTTATGATAATGAATGTAACAAACTTAATATAAGAATATTCTTATTCTTAAGGATTGGTCTACCATATGATCATTCATGTGTCCAAGATCCTAAGAGATTAATGATGAGTATATATTAATTAACATGTAGATATTATTCAATATATGTAGTATGATATCCCTTAGCTTTATCCTTAATATAATAAGATATACTGGGTTTGAGAGGGTATGGAGCACTTTCCTCTTTAAAATGAGTTTTATATGATCTGAAATCATATTAATCGGAATTCCAAAATGAGTATCTAACAGAGGCAAAGCTAGAGTTCTAGCTACAACTTTGGCAAAATGCAGTAGCTTTACAAACCTTATAATTATATTTAAAAAATTGTATAAATATTTATCCATAATCCATTAAATTACTTTTTTTAAGATCAAGAACTCATAAACTTAAAACGAATATATTCACCTGCAACCGAACACCAGGTAAGAAACCATACCAAAGAAAAAAGAGTACTATATCTTTTGGTTGTGGGGATATAGTATTAAATTGTAACAGTGCTTAATGACAAATTAAATTAATGTTTTTACTTTTTGTGAACTTCAGGATATCGAAAACATGGGGACAGTCCCCCCCCTAAATCCACGGGTTATTGTGCAATTAGGGGATATTAATTCAAGTTTTATTTTTTATAATAACAAGCATCAATTTTCTCATACTTCTGAACTTGCGTTGCATGAAAAGTCAAAAGTTAAAACTTAGAGAAATTAAAGAAATATTTAAATGCAGACATCCAGTTTAAGAAAAATAAAATGAGATAGAGAGAAAAATAAGTGAAGGTATAATAGAAAAAAGATACTCCTATTAATTATGTGAACAAACTCAACATATAATATACTAATATGCTAAATGAAAGATTGAATAACCTATACAAGTCCATACATCTAAGTTTCCAAAGCTTGATCGTTCCTCTAATATTGCAGCCAAATTTCGTTAGGAGAGGAAATTAGTGGCGGAATCTGAAATTTATATAAGAGGATTCAATAAAGAAAACTAGAACATCTATCACATTTGAAATTTGAATCTATGAGCTAATGTAATTTTTTAACCTCCCTTTACCTCTACTTTTGGATTTTTTTTTCCTTCTTATGACAGCGAGGAATTCAACCTTTTACACAAATTTATTGTATTTGCATAGTATAAAACGATTTAATGAATCTCTCGGCTCTACCTAACTCTGGCTCAGAGGAAAGGGTTGGATGCTTCACTAAAAGGTTTTTCATATGGTTTTCCACCAATTATACTTAGATTGGATCAATTTCATATCGTATTATGAGAATTCATCATGAAGTTGATAGATTTCACTCTGGTTGTCAGTGAACCATTACTATCCTCTTTTATCTGAGTTGAAAATCGATAATATGAGCACGCTCACACGACAGATAAGGTTATTGTTTGTTTGGATCAGTGCCTTATAATTGTGAAAAAGATTCTTCACTATAATTGCCATGCATGTTGAAAAAGAATACTTTCTTCATTTCAATTTGTTTGTCTGATTTTGATTTGACACGGAATTTAAGAAAATAAAAAAAACTTTTGAATTTTGTGATCTTAAATTAAAAATATACTAAATGTACCAAAATGTCTTTTAAGTTGATTATAATTTTAAATATGTCATGTGAAAAAAATAAAATTAAAGAGTTGACAAAAAAAAACAACTAAAGACAAATAAATTGAAATAAGGGAGTATATACTATGTATATCATACTTCTCTGCCTTACGTGACCTAATATAATTCAATTATGAAGGTGTTGAAAATGGTATCGAAACTTGGTACATTATTTCAGTTGCAGAGTACTGTGATAATTTTTTAAAGTGAAAAAGGGGTATGGGTGAATACTGAATGGTGAGTTGATAATTCACATCAAATTGCCATACACGAGAAATATATATAGTATAGTATACAAATATATACTTGATAGATGAGCACATGAATGACATGTAATCCAAATCAATCATTCCTTCACGTATAGTTTCATTTTCGAAGTGATAGATCCTTGAGCCCCCCCCCCCCCCCTCCCCCTACCACCAACGACCACCCAACTCATGATGAATGATGATCATTCGTGAAACAAGAGGGAGATATTTTAAAAATGAAAAAAAATGCGTATTTTTAGAACCAAAACTCAAGCATGAGGTGAAGAATGTATGTCTAATCATGCTAATTTACTAGGCTAAGTATGTTTACACTAAATCAATATGATTTCAGATTTCGTAAGTAACTCGTTGACTGCTTTCTAAGAAGGGCTTGAAAGAATAAAATAAAATAGGAATAATCGTGTTGGTCGTAATAGATCAACTTTCATGCTAGTTCTTGCTCCAGCATGAAAGTTCCATTTCAGAAAAGGATGACGTACTATGATACTTTCCGTTTTGTTGATGGTTGTATATTTTCCTTCATTTTAATTTGTTTGTCTCACTTTCTTTTTTAGTCCGTTTCAAGAAAAATATCTCTTTCCATTTTTGGCAACTCCTTAAATTTATCTTTTCACATGACATGTTTTTAGATCACAAGATTGAAAGATATTTTGGTACATTTCACGTATTTTTAGTTTAAGAAGACAAAATTCAAAAGTCTTTTTTACTTTCTTAAATTTCGTGTTAAGTCAAAATTAGACAAACAAATTAAAACGAAGTAAGTATAACGTATGATCATGTCCTGAAAATGTAAAAAATTCATATGATATATGTAACTTAAACTCAAAAAAAATCCCCAAGTTACAAGTTAGAGTTTGGTTAATTTGGCCAGTTGAACGATATTAACCTTTAGATTTGCACATACTCCGTTCGTTCCTTTTTAGTTGTCACAAATATTATTTAGGATTGCACATACTTTTAAGGAACCTTTAGGATTATACATCTTAAAAACGTAACTACCACAACTAAAAAGGAACGGAGAAGTACTTTTAAGGGTCAAAACAAAGAAAAATCATGTGGGGACTTTCATGAGATGCCAAATTAAAGTTTGTCTGAAGAATCTCTAAGGTGTTATTTAGGATTGCACATACTTTAAAGGAACCTATTTAATTTCTTGCACATAAATAGGCTTTCATTTACAGTACACATGAATTCTCTGGTTATGTGATACTTGAAACTTGCATAGACTATTTAATTTGAGCAGTGAAAATTGTAAGTTATAAAAAGACAAATAGAGCTAAAACTTGAGGGAATAGGATTATTGGTCCATTAGAGGAAACATTTGTAGCAGCTCCAAAAGCAGATTGGATATTCAGAGTTGTTCTGTGGAAACTAAATACCATTTATTTTCACTTGCATTTATGTCTTTGTATATAGTGATACAGTGTAAATAGGGGTGTAACATAGGGACATGCACAAATGGTCTAATGGATATGAGTGTGCTCTATATGCTCTATGCAACACAGCCGTTCATAATTTAAACTTTATGAATTTTGGATGTGTTGAGAAAAAAGTCAAGAGTGATAAAACATAAGAACGATTCACTGAGTTTGAATCGATCTAACCAACGAATGTTAAGACATAAGGTGGAGTTTCCTGTAAATATTATAAAATCCTTCAATTAGACAATTCAATCTTATACAACCAACCAAGGATAAATGTCGCATTCTCTACAAATATAATCGGAGAATTGCAATCTTTTTTGGAGGGAAGGTCCTTTTTTTTTTTTTTTTTTTTTTTTTTTTTTAAGTTGGGGTTAGGGAGAGGGCATTACAAGGTGAGGAATCAAACCTTCACCAACAAGGTGAAAGTTCAGACAGTCAGTCAACTGAGCTACTAAGATTTCCTCTGAAGGGAAGGTCTGTTCGAAAGTGATTTAACACTTTTGGGAGCGAAAGTCAAGGCGTGTGAGTGACTAGCGTTAACACGCGCTATTAGACTCTCTCTATATCTAAAGGATATAAATGTCGTACACAATGTTTCTTGACAATCTCTCGATAAATTTTCTCGATATCCTTATGTTATATTTTCAATTCTATAGTTAAGATTCATACAAAAGAACTCGCGACCATTTTGAGCCACAATAATTATAAAGTGACATAAATAAGCCACTCATTTAATTTGTAACCAAAATAAGCTACACGGAATAAAAAATTCCGTTTTACCATATTTTTTTAACGTCCCGTTAACTGACGGGAACAGTGAATAATTACAAAAAACGGAGTAAAAAGTTCCGGGTTACAAAATGGAAAACGGAGTAAAAAGTTCCGTGTTTTTTTTTTTTTTTTAAAAATTAAAGTAAAACGGAACTTTTTACTCCGTTTTTTGCAATTATTTACTGTTCCCGTCAGTTAACGGGACGTTAAGAAAATAAGGTAAAACGGAATTTTTTATTCCGTGTAGCCTATTTTGGTTACAAATTAAATGAGTGGCTTATTTATGTCACTTTATACTTATTATGGCTCAAAATGGTCGCGAGTTCCATACAAAACCACAGCTAACGGCCAAAAATAATGTGAAGTACTAAGCTGACTCTGTAGAACCGATTTGACAACAAAAGATGCAGAGTTATTCAGCAGTAGTATCATTCCCAAGTCTAAAAGAACAACACAACAACTCTACTACATTGAATTAAAATTCACTCCTTATCTTTTTCTTCCTTTTTTTTTCAATAAATTGTACTACAAAAGTTTACTAATAAAAATTTTGTACTACTACTGCATGTTCCCTATACAATCTAGAAAAAATATTTTTGGTTTTGTTTAATGAATATATATATATGTCCCTACTCCCACTGCAAAATAGCAACTTGGCAAGTGTAGTTTTAGTTGGAGTGCAAGCATTAAAAAGCTGCCAATTCTTGGATTTTTACTTTCCTCACATGTAATTGGGGTGATTTGACACACTTGAAAGTCCACCCTTTTTGCCATATATTGAGAATCTTTTTGCTTTCTGATGTTCTTGGGAACCTTAATAATTAGGTGTTCTACAAATTACAATTTAGATTTTAGGTACATTAGTAAGTAATGTTAACATGTATGTGTAACAATGAATATGCCTCGATTTCAAGCAAGTTGATATTGATAATATGAATCTTCACTGTTTATGTCGCTTCATTTAAGCGCATTTTCTGTCCAAGGTATCCTGTATTTACTAGCTTTTGGGCTTTGGTGAGCTGTACAATGCAGACAAAAGATTTTTGGCCCAAACCACCCTAGAAGAATTTCACTAGGGTACATAGGGAAATAGACCAAATACATTAGATATGGAAAGCAATAGAACTTAGCACAATGAATCTTACTTTAATTGAACGGAGACCATATTAAAGTAAAAACATAAATCTTCATTGTTCAGCAACATTCAAAAAATGACCAAAACAACCACCCAACTAGAGTGCACTACAGGATCCCATCTTGGTCATGAAAGTAAAATATTACACAGCACAAGAAAATGTCATTCTTTCTGAGGCCTCACGTCGACTCAGATGTGATCATCAATTATTAAGTATCCCTACCAAAAAGCATTGCCAATTTGGATAGTCATCAAGCACAGAGGCTGTTTTACATTCTGGGCAATTTTCTAGCGTTTAGGCTTTATACTACTACTCTTCCTACCATGTTTTGATTTACAGAATCTTTGAGAAGAACAGCCTTGAGGTATCATGCCTTGATGTCTTACAACCATTTTCTCCGACTGGCTGACCTTTTGTCACCAGACAAGAATCTAGGAAGACTGAGAAGGCTATTAACCCTGGTAACTCCCTCGAGGGCTGACCATTCCTCATCTTGTGCAGTTGAAAGGCACTCGGCTAGGCTTCTCGTAGAATGTCCAAGACCCTTATCAGCAAGCTGTTCTTCTATTGACTCGTCAACAGGAACTATCTCACTGGCATCTTTTGTGGTACCTGAATGTTCAAGAACTGCTATATGAGAAGCTGAAACAGTATTACTATCTGCAGTTTCAAGGTTGCCATCTGTAATAATTGTCTTCATTTCCACTTCAGGGGCATTTGTCAAATCATGCTGCGTCGCTGTCACTACGGCATCAGGTGCAGGCACGCGGTCCAGGAAAAGGCATACTACAGCACAGTCATCAATCTTTGATGTGGGGTACTTCAGTCTCCAAGCTCTTGTCGCGCAGTCAACAAGAGCACGGGCAGCTGTAGCGCGACTTGGGGCTGAGGCCACAATATCCACAGCTTCTTTGTTAGAAAGGACATCCCAAACCTACATAGCACAGAAAATTACATCGTGAGACAATGTCATGTGTTAACAAATGGAAACTGAAAAAGCAGTCATAAAGAAGGTGAAATTTAGAGCGTACTTCCACGAGATTTTCTTTTCGTAAGGAAATAATGTAAGGTGAAAAAAGTACCCCATCAGTTGCTAGAACAACAAACTTGTCCCTATCAGTAACACGGTGGTAATACACATCAGGGACAGAAATTAAACCAAAATCCTTGAGACAAAAATCACCAAATGCTCGAGCCATTGCCAAGCCAGGAGAGTCACTATTTGGCAACCACACACGTGCTACCTCTGGCTCATCTTGCAATGCAAAAACCCTGCCTTTGTATTTATGTATTCTAGCAGCCTCTCCTACAAGACAAAACAATTGAAAAACTAAATTTAAGCACTTTCTTCAAGGAAAAAAGATAATTAGATTTGAGCCATAGATCTGTGTATGTATTGAATCAAGAAGAGAGAGAGAGAGAGAGAGAGAGAGACTTGGAAGATTAGGCTTCAAATCTACTGTTAACTGTACAGCCATTAAATAGTTGCCTTTATCTCTAGTTGCCAATACTGCTCTTGAGTCTCCAACATTAGCAACTATTATATCCTGGCCCTGAGACATCACAAAAAGATCAGTTAAAATGCTTTTGGGATACTAAGCAATTAGAAAAGAGCTAGAATAACCAAATAGGTAAATATGTGGCAGAATCATATTCAACCCCTCCCAATCAGGGTTAATAATTTTCTGCAACTAGTATGTTTCAACATTATGTGCAAGTGAAGTGAGAAATGTTAGCAAATTGTTTAAGCATAATTATTCAATAAATACCTTACGCCAAGAAAATATCTTACTGATTTCAGTTTAACCATAAGAAGACGACAAAGATTACAAAACATCCAGTAGAATGAGAGAGCAGTCAGTATGCAACAAAATTTTATTGAATGATATTTGAATGAATAGAAAGACACAGTACACAAATAAACTGTATCATGTTTTCATGTTTGATGCAACCCATGTAGTAGTATAGGCAAGGACATCGAAAGTGATAATTTTTCAAAAACAAGAACAATTGAATAGTTCTTAGCCAATGACTAGCAATTCAAAAATAGCCGCCTCCAGAGCTTTGATCTAGGTGTAAAGCATGTAGCGTGTGATGTTTTGGTTAGGCGCAAGTCATGGATTCGGACCCTGCCATAGACAAAAGCCAGGTCTTTAAGTGGAGAAGGGAAGAGACGGCCCATTATCTACAGAGTTTAGAACCCTGCGCCACTGGTCCTTGGGGATTTGTTGGCTATAAGAATAAAATAGCACACTAATTTGCTTCTACGATTGCTGCATACCCATTTATAAGCATCCAATTTTTTTTGAAATGTTAGGAAAATCAACCTCGTTTATAGAAAATAGCAAAATTAAACAAATACACCTTTAATCATGATGATTACAAAAAAAACGGACACACCTACCAATACCAAAATGCCTATGATTCCCTACCCATCCATGGCTATGCGTCTGCTTATCCATGTCACCATCCTTACCTCTCTACCCTAATTGTATCGTTTCTTTTTGTCTCTGCTCCTACTCACAGTCAAGATACCCCTCTTGAGAGTTTTGGATGAATTGACCATTGTTCCTAATTTGATACTGTTCTACATTATGCGTACAATAATTCCATGTGAGGTAACAAAAGAAGTGGAGGAAGTGACACTTAATGATTCGAGGGGGCTTCTATAATAGTTTTAGTACCTAAAGAATGAAGTGGAAGAGAGTGGAAGTATGAAAAGAAGAAAGAACACAAGATGATGGAGATGGTAAAGAACACGAGACAAGGCAAAAAGACGGTAAGAAGAAATTAGGGGGAGAGAGGTTAGTTGGGTTCTCCCTCCCCATTCCAATAGGCCTTATCAGTGAACTTAAACAGGCTATGTTGAGTTAAGTTTAGAATAAAAAATAATTCCCGTGAAACACCCTATATAGCAAACTAACTTACAGTGAACTTCAGAATACTGAAGATCATAGCACAAATAACTATGATTTTCTTCTTTTGAAAGAACATAGTAAATAAAAGACACGCACTTATACGTTGACAAAAATGATGAATTCCTTCTTTTGGATAAGTAACATACAACGACACTATCTTTTCCAGTCCGTAACACAGTCAGTAATTCAAATGCTTCAATTCCAGAAGAAGTTATAGGTAACAGAAAAACCAATAATATAAGTATTACCTGCATCACCAAGGAAACAGCAGTTGACCCACTACAGAAACAATCAATAGTTGGGTGCAACTTGAGTTCTTTATCCATTGACCGGAAAGCTTTTAACATTGACCTTTTAAGGGGAAGATGCATTTCGGGGACCTTTTCGTTGCTCTCAGCTTCCATAGCTTCAATCAAATCATCATCCAAGACATCATCAAGATGTGAACCTCCATTAGTATTTCCATTCTCAGAAGTATTACTTTGATCACCACCGGATTTAACTTCCCACTCTGAACAGAGAAGAAATGGAAGAGTATCTCGAACTTTCCTTGCCACCATATGGCCATAGGGACCGTGTCCATCAAATACTCCGCAAAAGATTGTATCACTTCGCGAGCAAAAATTCTATTGTAGAAACATTCCAACCAAGTCATAAACTGACCCAATAGATAAAAAAAATTAATTCTTTGTTTTGACAAGTGATGGAGTTAATGAAATGCACCACACAATAACTACACTTCCATAGGACACAAAAAATTCGATGCAAAACAGGTTGGGTGAAAGAAGTGTCATAAACAAGAGCTATATAAGTTATTTTGCTAGTCCATCTACCATAATTGATGGATGAGAGGATCACACATATGACTCTATGCATAAGTAAACGTCGATCTGCACACTTAAAATTCAGACTATTCATGATTAAACTTAACCGGCCATCAACCTAGAACAACACTCCTCACTTATCCGGTGGCAGAACCGGCTATGTGATAGATAATTAAAAGGTTCAATTTTTAGATATCTAAGCTCCCATATGCTCAAAATGATTGAGGATTTGGTTACCTACATGACATAGAGGCATTCAATGCAAAGAAAACCAAAAAGCATAAAACACAAAACCGGATGGCTCTATGCATAACTAAATGTCAATCTATGCATTCAATATTCAGATAATTCATAATTTAACTTACACACAGGCCATCAACCTACCGCAACCCTCTTCATTTATCTGATCGCGGAACCAGCTATGTGATAGATAATCAAAAGGTTCAATCTTTTGACATCTAAGCTCCCAAAATGCACAAAAAGATTGATGATTTGGTTACTCATGACATAGAGTAAATGCCAGTCTATGCATTCAATATTCAGATAATTCAAAACTAAACTTACACACCAGCCATCAACCTACCGCAACCCTCCTCATCATTCCGGACATGGATCCAAGTGCGCGATAGATAATTAAGGGGGCGTTTGGCCATGAAAATCTTTTACTTTTTTCTAGAGTTGAACTCCAGACAACACGTTTGACCATAAAATTCCAGAAAATTCTGGAATTGAAGTTGAATTCCAGAATTTTCACCAAAAAGTTGTTTTCACTCCGAATTACACACAAAAATTCAAAAACAACTCCGATTTGTATTCATGGGCTCATGGCCAAACACAACTCCAATTTTCAAATATCATTTTTCACTTTGAAAACAAAATTTTAGTTTTTTTTCAAATACTCACAATTCTCATGGCCAAACACCCTAAAGATTCAATCTTTAGATATCCAACCTCCCCCATATGCACAAAAAAATTGATAATTTGATTACTCAATGCAAATCCAACTAAAAAGTAGAAAACACAAAAACAAATTCAAGAAACAGAGAGAATTAAGCACCTCCCAAACAATCATAGCATCCTGATTAGTTCCCTTTTTCCCTTGCTGAGTATATAAGCAAGCAAGTGAAGTTGCCCCATTACCCAAAAGCCTTCCAGGTATATGATGCAACCCCTTTTCCTCTCCACCAACACCACCACTTAACTTGCTTAAAAATGTGCTGAAATCTCCACTGTAACTGTTCTTCTTCAACTTGGGTTCATTCTTACCATCCCATAAACCATCATCCCTCTTGCTTTTACTTGATGAGTAACAAATTCCCATTCCCCCTTAAAAAATTTCGATACTTTTACGCGCAAACTAGCCTGGATACCACGGTTATCAAAATAAATAAATTTGCAAACACAGATTCAGCTCTTTGTCGCTCCGATTCACAAAGAAAGCAAATGAAACTACTAACAGTAGAAGAATTCAGTGCTAAAAAAAAAAGTGAAATAAGGAAATTGATGGATCCAAAGGTTTAACTTTAAAACCTTAGAGATTATAGAAGGACAAATAATTGAAGAAAGTGATGGGAAAATTTGAGATAACAAAGAATAGTAGATTGTAGTAATAATAATCAGGTGAGTATGAGGAGCTTGCAATTTATGACTACTATACTATTTCTTATATATATATGGCTATTTATTTTTATATATTTTGTAATCTGTTTTAAATTATGTGGCTGACTAAGTATAAAATTTAAGAAAAAATAATACTCTTGAAATTTAAGATCTAAAATAGATTTTAGATATCCATCGGACTGTATATCATTTAATTAAATATAAAAGAGCAATTTTAAATTATTTCCTCTATTTCAAAAAGAATGACTTAATTTGACTTGACACGGAGTTTAAGAAAATAAAGAAGACTTTTGAATCATATAGTCATAAATTAATGTTGTGTCAAATGTACCAAAATATTTTTTAATCTTGTGGTCTTAAACATGTCAAATGGAAAGTTGAAATTAAAGTATTGCCAAAATAGGAAATGATCATTCTTTTTAAAACAGATTAAAGAGGAAAGTAGGTCATTCTTTTTTAAAAAGAGAGAGTAACATATTTCTAATTATAGAGATATACTCCTCCCTCCGTCACAATATATGTGTCTTACTTTTACTTTTTAGTTAGTTTAAGAAGAATATCTTGATCACTTTTGACAATTTTTAATTTTAACAAATATCATAATATTGAAGAATATTTCGAGATATTTTATGTATCTTTACTTTGAAGTTGACCACAAAATTTAAATATTTTTTATTTTCTTAAATTGTGTTAAGACAAAACTATATCAACAAATTACAACAAAAGGAGTAACATGCATTAGAAAGAGACTAAAAAAAATTAATCACATAAATTGAAAAAAAATAAAAATTAGTATAAGAAATACAATTAATAATTAATTAATTACATTAAGTAACGTTGATCGTGTGCGGTGAATTGAATGGAAATGCAAGTTGACTATTGTCCGTCGGCTCCCTCAAATCCCACGCGGCTACGCCATTTCCCTTAAGGCTTCAAGGTCAATTATGTCAAATTCACCCACTTGCTTTGACAATTTGCATTAGAATCTTCTTTTGAACTCCTCCCAACTTTTTTTCATAATCATCATGTTTGGAATAGTTGTGCATATCTCGATATTAATTTTACGAGATATTTATTATATTTCACCAATATAAATATCGAATAACTTTCTTCATCAAAACTTAGTATTTTTGCTTCTACTAAAAGTTGAACACAAGACTTCCCGAATCTTATAAGACTTAATAAACTTGATAAAAAATACATTTTAGAGCTTTCTTAATATTGTCAGTTTATCAACTTAGGACCCGTTTGGCCATGAAAACTAAAAACGTATTCATTTTGTTTGGTATTTTTGAAGTCAAAAATAGAGTTGGAGTTGTGTTTGGTCATAGTATTTTTAAAAATATTTTAGACTTTGGATGTATTTTTTTATAAAGTGATAAAAAAAATTGAGTGCAAAAAAAGTGGTTTTTTAAAAAACCAAAAATTACGAAAACGTATTCCGAAATATGTTTTTGATTTTCATGACCAAACAAATATTCCAGAATATTGTGAATATCGCTAAACGCCTACTTAGTTAACATGTATGTCTATTATAATTAGTTATCAGAATGAGAAATTTAAAGCAATCTCAATCTCTAGTTAAAGATAGTAAAGGGACTGATCCATAAATAAAACCATAATCAAAATGAAACTTATAAACGGGGGACCAATATATTGAAGTCTAACATGTGGGAGACCCCCACAATTTATTACTCCATGAGAAACATCTAGGGGTTCAACCATCTCAATGAACAAAATTCAATTCTAAAATGGCATGCACACAAATATAATGTTAATTATATAATGTTCTTTTACAACGTGAAAGGGAGTTTTGAAATAACTGGTAAAATTATTATTATGTGATCAGGAGGTCAAGGTTCAAGTTGTGGAAATAGCTTCTGACAGAAATGCAAGATAAATCTACATACAATAGATCCTTGTCATTTGGCCCTTTCTCAAACCCCGCACATAACAAAAGCTTTAAATGCACCGAGCTGCCATTTGATGTTTTTTACAATGTAACAGACCACTACAAAAGTAATATAGAAAAGATGTAAATAAAATATTTAAAAGAATCAAAATTATTATATTTATAAAACTTTTCAACAAGATTATTATATTTATAAAACTTTTCAACAGCTTTTTTTTTTTTTTAACAATTTATTATATAATTTAGATTTGACTTTTTACTGTGTTAATGGAATAATGTATAAAGTAGGTGAATTATAGGTAAAAGTAGCTAAAGTTATAACATCCTAGCTCTCCTACTCAGAGCTTTTGACAAATAGAATCTCTTAGAAATCCCATCTTCAACAAAGAGAGAATCCAATGCTACAATTAAATATATGATATTAGTATCAAGTATTTTTACCTTCGAATGTATGATTTAGTAGACAGGACAAATAATACTTTTGGTCCGTCGGTATTGATAAATTCTATTTTAGTTCCTGTAATATACGGTTCAAACATTTATTTTTTAATTAATTAAAATATATATTTTCCTCTTTATACTGGAAATATGTTATACTTAAGCTATTTTTTAAAAGTATTTTGGCTTTATACATGGAGTAGCAATACAAAACGGTTAATCCTTATAAAGGATTGTGAATATTCACAAGCAAAGGATCAAAGATTGCACATTCCAAGTAATTAAAAATTAAACTTTCTTAGTTGGATGTCATAGTTAGGACTGAAACAGAGTTTATCATTAACTAAGGAACCAAAAGTATTGTTAATTCTAGTACTTTTTACATAAGTACTAAGATATGTAAATTTTATATTGTAAATATGTTAACAAAATAAGAAACTAATTTTTAAATCAATACCAAAAGTTAGGTAATCTAAACCGAAAATGTGTCAATAAATGTAAGACAACTTTGGACGGTGCTTAAAGATAAAGTAGTAAATAACCCATGGATTCTTTTATGACAGAAATTCAATTGTTGGATGGAATTAATTAAATGTCCACTTAAGAGTGTGTTCGGTATGACGGAAAATATTTCAAGGAAAATAAATGGAACTTTCACTTCTTCTTTTTTTTTTTTTTGTTAATAAGTGGTGGGGATGGGGTTGCGGGAGTCGAGTGAAGATAAAGTGACTTCAACCTGTGCAAGGGTAGGGGCAGATGTAGCCAAGTCGATCAAGATAGTGGATTGTGAATCTACGACACGCGAGTTCAATTTTATTAGAAGGTGGTAGAACATAATTAATATAAAGCATTACATGTGAAACTTATTTTAACCAATCAAATATGAAAATTTTGAAGAAAAAAAGAAACAGCTTTAGTGTCAACTAGTGTCCTCTTTGCCAGTTCTTAGTATTGCCATCTTGTCAAATGTCAATTTTAACCGACCACTAGCAAAATGCATAAATTAGAATGATACCCAATCCAGGTAGAGATAGCAACATACACCTAATTTAGCTGTGGTGTTTATCCATTTCTATTTGGCTCTTTTATTAATGTCGAAAGAGTTGATGACTTAAGCATTAAAGGCCCATTTTGTAAGTCTCTTATCTCAACTTAGATGGATCAAGTTCTAATGGGATCAAATATAAAAGAATTTGTGATGAAATGACAAGTATTCATTCATTTCTAGTTAGAAGTTTTCATTTTTGAATTCTGACAATGAAATACTTTGTAGTAAAGTCAAGAACTGTTATAGCGGATGTTAATCCAAACTAATTATGTTTCAAAATAAATATAGAGTACCGTGAATGGAAACAAAAAAAGATTCATATTAAATCGAGATAGTTTTATTTTGTTCTTGAGAACGAAAGAGAACTCTTAGTAGTACTGTCACCTTTTTAATGATGTAGTCAACCTACTTTTTCAAGTGTAAAATTGAATGTCAAACCATTCTCATGAAATATTGTCAACACACTTCCCTTTTTAATGTTTTATCATGTATAAGTTTATCTATAAGTATTTTTTCCAATTGATATGGAATAATAATATGAAATAAGTAACTAAAATATGATGTAAAAAACCCGATTGAATCAATTGTGAAAAATCGGAGATATTATATCGACAATACATAAATATTAAATTTTGTTATCGTTCTCAATGTAGTTATAGTTAACTCATTGACGTAATTTATATTTTTATTATAAAGCTTTTGAGTTTGAATCTAAAATATAAACTCATTTTGATAAAAAAATTTTTTTTTTTTTAATCTTTGATATAAATTTATTTTAATATAAATCTAAATTTAGTTGGGTTTGATATAAATACCGAACACCGGGACAAAACAACCAAAAGACATAGATGGGGCTAAAATATGCAAAAGAAAGTTGAGATTTGCGAGTGTGTGTTGGAAGAAAATGAGGTTGAGCTTCATTCGACCCATTTCATGTTGTGCTGTTTCATCTCCAACAACCTTAGTAAAACCTCAACCACCACTATTTCTAAGGCCACCCACCTTCAAAACAACCTTAACAGACCTCAAAAGATGGCATCTTTGGGCTAAATCCTTAGCTTCTTCTGTAGGTTCAACTTTCTTGAAACTTGACAATGGTCCAGATTCCAACCAGTTACTTAGAGAGCTAAATTGGCTTATTGAAGATGCAATTGGGACACCCAAATCAATCTTGGAACAACCCCACAAAAATTCAAATGATAATAACACAGTTTTGATAAGGACATGTTTGGATGAACTTTATGTGTTGTGGAAACAAAGGGTAGAAGAAAGAAGGCCATTTCAGTATGTGGTTGGTTGTGAGCATTGGAGGGATTTGGTTTTGAGTGTTCAAGAAGGGGTTTTGATACCAAGACCTGAGACTGAGCTGATTGTGGACCTTGTGGATGATGCTATTAAGGAGAATGAGGAGTTGAAGGAAGGGTTGTGGGGCGATTTAGGGACTGGGAGTGGTGCACTTGCTATTGGGATTGCAAGGATTTTGGGTGGTAAAGGTAGAGTTGTTGCTACTGACTTAAGCCCTGTTGCTACTGCAGTTGCATCCTATAATGTGCAGAGGTATGATTTGGAGGTTAGTATAGTAGTTTTTTGCAATTTGCTTTTTTGCTCTTAGTAGTAAACAGCCTCTCTATCCCTACGAGGTAGGGATAAGGTATGCGTGCACTCTACCCTCCCCAGGCCTCACTTGTAAGATTACACAGGGTATGTTGTTGTTGTTGCTGCTGCTGCTGCTTTTTGCTCTTAGTATGGTTCCTCTTCGAGATTATATTTTTCATAGTTGAATTTCTCAAGCTGGTTGATCTTTTAAAGCTAACAGATATAGTTGTAGGATTGGTTAGTTTAGCAAAGTTATGATTTTTAAATATTTGTGGCTGAAGAAAGATGGGAACTGGGCTTTCTTGATCAGTAACCAGATTGTCATACATACTTGTAGAATTATTGAAATAGAGGGTTATCTCAAATCAATTTTTTGGTTTAAATTGAGCATTGGAGGGATTTGGTTTTGAGTTTTCAAGAAGGGAATTTGATACCAAGGCCGGAGACTGAGCTGATTGTGGACCTTGTGGATGATGCTATTAAGGAGAATGAGGAGTTGAAGGAAGGGTTGTGGGGTGATTTGGGGACTGGAAGTGGTGGGTTTGCTATTGGGATTGTAAGGATTTTGGGTAGTAAAGGTAAAGTTGTTGCTACTGATTTAAGCACTGTTGATACTGCAGTTGCATCTTATAATATGCAGAGGTATGATTTGGAGGTTAGTATTTTGTGCAATATGACTTGATCAAAAAAAAGTATTTTGTGCAATTTGCTTGTTGCTCTTCGTATGGTTTGAAATGAGCTTAAATGAAAGCGGGGATTCATATAGCTGATCCCAACTTATTTGGGACTGAGGCGTAGTTGTTGTTGCTTGTTGCTCTTAAATGGTTCCTCTTTGAGAGTTACTCCCATAGTACTGTGTTTTCATAGTTGATTTTCTCAAGATGGTTTATCTTTAAAGCTAACTGATATAGTTGTAGAATTGGCTAGTTTAGCAAAAGTTGTGATTCTCAAATATTTTTGGCTGAAGAAAAATGAAATTTCCTTGATCAGAAATCAGATTTTTATACATTGTTATAGAATTAGTGAAATAGAGGGTCATCACTGATCAAATTATTAAGGATGCAAATTTTGAATAGAGCATTGTCTTGTATGTTTGTGCCAGGAAAAAGTTCATGTAAAGCAAGGATCTTGGTTTGAGCCTTTGAGAGATGATGAAGGAGAATTTGTGGGACTGGTCAGTAATCCACCATATATTCCAAGCAAAGATATTGGTGGACTACAAGCTGAAGTTGGTAGACATGAACCTAGACTAGCGTTAGACGGTGGAAAAAGTGGTATGAATGACCTCATCCATATCTGCGATGGTGCTGTTTCAATGTTGAAACCTGGCGGTTTCTTTGCATTTGAGGTAGCGATTCATGTTCTGAAACAAGCTTCTGGACTGATTATTACTCTTTCCCATTTAACTTGCCATTCGATAATGGCAAGCTTTTAGCATCTCAGAGTTCACAATGAATAATCTTACAAGATGAATATGAACTTCTCAATCATAATGTCTTTCTTCTTTTACCTTAAGGGAGTCTCCTTGATTTATTATGAGTGTGCATTCGTTCAAGGATTCTCCAATAGTTTTGCAAGAACTACTAATCTGGACTAAAAGATAGTACAGGTTTGTGAGAGTATCTTCAAATATTAATAGAGATACAGAATGCTAATTGCTTAGTGACTGGAAGAGATGCATTTTTTTAAAAAAAATGAGGTATATTAAACTGGACCCACTTGGTGGGAATATACTGGGTATGTTGTTGTATATTAAACTGAACCTGATAGAAAAAGTGAGTTTCTTACTTGGCAGACAAAGTGTTATATGAGTAATCATGATGCTGTAGGCATGTTTAGTTTTGTACTCTCAATATTTTATATTTGCTTATTAATGCCCTTTCATCATGTTTGCTGCAGACAAATGGTGATGAACAGAGCAAATTCCTGGTCCACTACATTGAGACTAAGAAGCAAGGTAGCTTCTCTAAAGTGAAGATGGTATCAGATTTTGCTGGCATCCAGAGATTTATTACAGGATTTAGAGGAAGATGACCTGTAACAATCGCCCAAGAAATTATACGTTGATGTGGAAGAGCCGCGGGGGGGTGTTGCAGATTCTTTGCTCTTGGTTTAAACTATTCAATTTTGCTCGTTGGAATTTACAGAATGATATGTGCAAAGAAACTTTTACTACTCTCAAGTAGGCACACTTCACAGTACTAGAATGTAGTCTAAACACTCTGATAAAAGGCTAGTGCAAGTTTGAATCCTAAAAGATACTACTAAACTCTGCGCAATTTATGATATTATGATCAGATTACATGGCCTAGTGTTTCTGTTTGGTTGGAAGGTGATCGTGATCCAACTTAAATCTTAATTATTCCCAAAAAACCACAAATGCTTAATGCCTATTTGCTCAATCAAGGATCTAAAAGTTGGATTACATTTGCACCTGGTAGATCCAAATCTGTCAAACTTCCCATAAAGGTGTAGGAGGAAAAAGAGTAGATTTTTTGCGCTTAAATATGTGGATAATGCAGCCGGATCAATAGTATGAATTGTCCTATAATTGCACAGAAGAATACAATTTTTTTCTCTGAAATTTATTGCACCTAAAATAGGACGAAGTCCAGGCAGGATCATCAGATGTACAAAGATTTCTCAGGTTTGTTCTCCTACTCAATAAAAAGGATCTAGCTCAAAACCGAGCATTGCAATAGGTAAATGCTGCCCGATAATGAAGATGCAACATACCCAGTGTAATTCCACAAGGGGGATCTAGGGAGGGTGGTGTGTATGCAAGCCGGATAATTAGGATGCTATATACAAATGGATCAGCTAACCAGCATATTTATACTTGTTTAGCCAAGCCAACAGATGGTGTCTCGCTTGATGAGAAACTCGGTCATCTCCGTGTTGATTGCATACGAAACCTTAACATATTGTGCATCATGTCTTTTTGTCCTCATTCTTCACTTTGCCTGATTTTAGAGGCAGTGGACGTTGTTGAATCATCACAAAATGCTCATCTGAGTATCGTAACCAATTTTGATGCATGTAACTCATGAAGACCTTCTCCATTGCTTCTTGCCCTTCATCTGATTCAACTTGAAAGGACTCCAAGTCTTTCTTCGCTTTGGTGTCTCACAAAAAAGTCCAGATGCTAGAGCTTGCTGGAGCCACAGCTCAAATTCTTCATCTTCATCTGTCATCTCAGCATCAAAATCCCACGGATACCTACTTGAATTGGATCTCTGCGATGATTTCTCTAATCCAACCATGTTTACGTGGAAACTCGGCCTATGGGTATTGGGTCTACAAGCCATACCCTGCACAGAGGAGATTGGTGAACACATGCACTAGCAACAAAGGTCATATTGCTATCTTTTTCAAATAATAGTTTTCATCCTGGGATTTCTCTACTACTTCCACAGGTGCAATGACCAACAGTTCTTGCGAAATAAGGTTGCACAGAAACCACCACATGGAAGTCAAACATAAATTTCCAGTGCATATCAATATTTTATTTTATTTTCAATAAGTTGGACAATCTTATACATATACACCAGCTTCCGTCACACATGTATACAATAGGTTGATTTACCAAACAAAAAAAAAATGATGACAATGATGTTTAGACTGAATGTCATGTAACCAGTGATGTAAAAACGAAAAATGGGCAAATGAAGTGTTTTACAGATAAGTCTACACCTTTATCTGGTTTGGTACATAAGTAATGACAGAATACTGACCTGACATATGGCCCATTCTGACACATCAAATATCTTGCCTTCAGCACATACAAAAGCACGAGGTATCTCCGCCTGATGAAAAGTATATTAAGGAACATTATGAAGAATATCTTATAAACAAAATTACACATGATAGGAAGGGAGACCACTGTTCACGTGCAGCTAGATGCAACTTCAACTCTTTGGAATTGACCTTTGACTAGTACTGGTACACTAATTGGCCAGAGTGTTAATAATTTGATTGTACCTTAATAATTTGATTGTACCCTCTATAAGCACATAAATACATTAAGGGGTCGTTTGGTAGGGTGCAAAAGAATAATGCAAAATATGATGTATTAGTAATGCTAGTATTAGTTATGCTTGCATTAGTTATGTTGAGGTTATTTCTTATGCAGTGTTGGTTTGGTGTGTTAAAAATAACTTGCATTGCATATTTCTTTAAAAAAAAAATTATTTACAAAAATATCCTCCACAAATATAATGAAAATGATGTGGAAAAAAATTTGAGGGACTATTGTGTCTTTACCAGAGGCGGATCTAGGATTTGTAAGTTGTGGGTGCCAAATTGTCCAAATAGAATAAGCGGGTCGAGTTTTTTAATTTTGGGTTACGATTCAGATTATTTATCTTTTTTGATTTTTATAGACAAATTAATCGAATATGGATATTTAGTTATATTCTCTTTCAAGATATTCTGAGATTCAAAATACCTAATCAGTCCAATTTTTTGTACGAATAAGAGAAATTTATTCTAAAACTCTGAGAAAGAAAAAAATATTCATGTTAAAATATCAAACTTTGTACAAACCATCTAATACCATTACTTCAATATATTCATATTCTATTATCTTTATGTGTTGTTATAGATATACAGTATAGAAGAAGTAAAAATTGTAGTTTCAATACAGTTATCTTCACTTAGCTTGAACATTGATCTTTAAATTTAAAAAAAACTATAACATAATAATAATCATTTTTACAACTTAAATTTTTAAAACAATTTACTATTTATATATATTTTTATTAATATTATTGTGACAATTTAAAATTTTAGTACTCATTAATATGAGATATATATAATACTCGTACCAAGAGATTAATAGTACTCAATAAAAGAGAAAATAAAAAAGCTAAGAATTAATTAAAGCAAGAATTTGGATTAGTAAAGAATAGAACTAAAAAAGAAAAAGTAATGAAAAAGCAAAAGAATGAAAAAAAGGGCTGAAGCCGTCAAGCACAAAATGAAAGAAAAAAGAAAGATGGTACCAAGAGGATTCGAACTCGCATTATCCGGGTGGCAGAAGCTTCCTTAGCCACTGGCGCTATTTAATCATTTGATATTATGGGTGGCAAGGTTAATGTATAACTCATTTCTTCTGTATATACACTGTATATATAAAGTTTCGACCGAGGTCACCGGGTGCCGTGGCACCCTCACCCATACACATAGATCCGCCCCTGGTCTTTACCCATGCCAATGCATGCATTAAAGTTTCTTGCATTGCTAATACCATGGTTTCCTATGTATTAGTAATGCATAGCATAATACCAAATAGTGTGAATAACTAATGAAGCATTAGTTATAACATAGGTTTAAAAAGTGTAGCAAACAAGGTATTAGTAATACATAAAGCTAATGCATTCTACCAAACGACCCCTAACTCATAGACAGATAAAAAGAGGAGAACCACCCTATATACTGTAACTTGATCACATAAACCATGTTAAGATTTCACCAAACCAAACCAGAGGAAAATCCTAGAGAAAGATGATGGACTTGCTTCTTTGCACCATTAACAATTCCAAGCTTTGTAGTGAAGTCAAAGTGACCATTAAGTACAAGAGTCCTTGAATAGTCCAAGTATTTTTTTTCATAAATTGCTTCCTACAATATCTATTAAAAATCGAACTAGACAATAATGATAAAGTATAACGTGCAATTTTTTTATGACCAAAATATCCATTGGGGGCCAACCCTTAGGACCAACTGCAGCTTTCAAAACTCTGAGATAATGGACCCACCCCTCTACCCTTCTCCACTTAAATACCAAACTTAGTTCGCATGGTGCAGGGCTCGAACTTGTGACCTAAGTCGCAAGTATAACATGCCATTAAGATTTTCACCTTGCTTTGAGAACCCATAATAAAAAATACTGTAATTCCAAGACTATCGGAAATAATCATTTCTTCCCAAATGATACTTTTATCTATTGAGCTAGTAAACGAACCAACTTGAACACTACTTTGCATGAATCTTTCAAGAGAATATAAATTACTGTGAAATTTAGATACCTTTTGAGGTCGATTAAAAACTAATGATCCTTTGTACTCTACCCATCCATCTCCATCTTTGGCTTGGTGATATTGACAACAATCCTGCACACCAGTAGCTTTCATAAGAATTTGAACAAGTGAAAGAGAAGAACAGCAACCAAAATATACAATTTAATGATTGCCCAACCTGGCACCATCTTGCCTTGACCTTTGTCCTATTGGTGCAGATCCAAATGTGTGAGTTGCCACATTTTGTGCAATGGATACGCCTCGACTCTTCTGAGCGGTAGTTGGAGGATTCCTGAACATACCAGATAAGTCATTGTAAATATTAAGTCTTCCTGTTGAAGGATCTGAAGACAAACTTCAGCTTGCAAGAAAGGCATCCTTTGTTTTTATTTTTTAAATTCATCAATAATTATTTGCACGAGTTTCCCTTAATAAAGATTTTAAAGCTAAACAGACTGTTTGTTATATCAGTCTCTGATTCGTACCATAGAACTTATTCCAAAAGAATTTCTTTCTTCTGAAATTCCAGGAAACCTTACAATTTCAGCATACTCCCAGAAATTGTTGTTTCACCTTAAATGTTTCACGGTTTGGCGTGGATTTCATTGGTTGTGTAACAAGTATCACATAATATAATTTGGTGTCATCACTGCAAGAAATAGGGCTACGATGGTTCAAATGAAGGACAGGGCAGACACTGAATTTATTCTTTCCCAGTTAAACTGATAAAACTAGTTCATTGAAACTTTTCCCGGTTTGATAATTACGTTTGCAGGATAAGACTTGAATTCTGCTCGAGCATTAGTAACAAATATTAGTGACTGGGTTACTGGAGATTATTGAAGTTCAGTCAGACACTTGAACCTGGTTGGACGTGCTAGGTGAGTTTTGCATTACACTCCTAGATTGTTCCTTTCTGAGTTGCTCGTCATAGTCTCGCTTCTTGACAGAATCAGAAAGAACCTGAAAAACAAATGAAAGTATTAGAAAACCATAGTGATACATTTGCATCTCAAACAAATAGGAAGCCACAATAGTATTAAAACAACAATTAACAGATAAATTAGCTTTTAAAGTAGTAATCACCTCATATGCACACTGAAGTTTCTTAAATGATTCACTGGCAAGGGAACTTCCCATGTTTTTGTCCGGGTGCACAAGCATTGCCTGCATATTACATGTATATAAAATTAACATCAATCTGAACTTCGCCTTGACAGAAGGTGAATATATCATTGGATTAGACATGAAATTTTGTTATCTTGCATCAAAGAAATATCATGGATATTTTGATGCCTAGCTCAAATCCATCAAACTCATCAAAGGTTTTAAATCTCAGTTTATATCGCCGTACACAATATTGCCAGAACCCCAAGTTAGTAGTATAGATCTGATATGCAAAGAGATCAAAAAGATGGCATGAGTAACCAACATCAATAGGACATATTCTAATTCGTTAAAGGGTAACTTGAAAACAGGACTCAGGTAGATGTCTCTCAAACTCATCACTTGGCTTTAAATATCTGTTACATAGGCATGAAAAGAAATTAGCATACCTTTTTACGATATTCTTTTTTCAACAGTAAAGTGTCAATTTTCTTGTGCCGAGAAACCCCTAGTGCTTCATAATGATCCACACTATCTAATATCCGCTTCATCTCAATAATTGAATTTGCATCTTCTCTAACTACTGGCTTAGCTGGGGGTTCTATCTGTTTGGTTACAACTGATGAAGTAGAAGCAGTGTCACTGAATGTTTTGCAAGCGTGAACCTTTTCAACCTTTTCAACCTTTTCAGGTTCATCCATAGGAACCGATGACTCATAATCTGTGGAGAAGTCATCCTCAGTAAATGCTTCGGATTCTTTATAATCTTCAGCATGTGTGCTTTCACTCAAATTGTCACACCACTGGAGTACGTAGTTTAGCAAGTCATTTGAGAGGAAAGCAAGATTTATTGAGAGACAAACTCCAAGCCATCCAACTCGAATTTTAACACAATACATAGCATATATGGTAGCCATTAATACCACAAGTCTTGCATGGTTTAAGGAAAATAGATAACCTACAAAACCACAACGACAAGTACCAAAGGTTGAATAACTTCTGAAAATACGGTACATCATACATACAAATATTGCACAGGAAAAGTAAACTTGAGAAATTTACCAGATAGAAGCAATACCATAAGGTGTTTAGAAGAAGTTCAAACAAGTAGGATCAACTTCATAATATCATCATGTTTAGAAGAAGTTCAAACAAGTAGGATCAACTTCATAATATCATCTCTCTGTCCTATTTTAATCTTTTCAAAGTTATATGTGTTCTGAGAACAGGGAAATTACAAACTAACAACACCGATTCAGTCCACACATCAAATACTCTAGATCCTATGCCTACAGCCAGATCCACCTGGCTGGACTGAGATAATACCTTTGAGAGTCCCCAGGTCGACCTTTGAATGTCCAATTTATGCACGAGTTTCATGCAATGTAAACCATCTGAATTTTTTTGCTACGCAACCCGAGCTTAAAATAAACAAATGTCTTGCGGAATTTTCGTGCCCATGGGAATCTTGTCGAACAAATAAAATTGTGATATATTTACCTTTGGTTGCATATAATATTTAAACAAAAACTCAGGTAATGAAGAGATTCAAGTTAGAAATAGTATCACCCCTATAACCGTGTCAAGCTATCTAGTCATGCGACCATTTATTAGGTCTCACTTTTTACTGAATAGGAACGGCTTCATCCATGAATGAAAAGAATCAATGCACAAGAAGTTAAGGAATTTGGTTGAACTACACAATAACCTACCTCCAACTATAAACAGTACACCAGTAATCCAAAAGTTGGCATACATCCACAAAACTAAAATACCGAAGAGCCCAACAATGAAAAGCCCAGGAGTGCAACCCAAATACTGAACGGCAGCCCCTGCAGCACCCTGAAAGGCAAATCAAAATAAAATATCATCAGCACCTCGCTATTGAGAATTTGAAAAGAACGTGATACTGCAAAAGAACACTGAACAGTCCCAAGAATCATCTGAAACGAGAAATGAAACAAGTAGGATACCATACGGAGTACTTCCTCCATTTCAATTTGGTTGTCTTACTTTCCTTTTAGTCCGTTTAACAAAGAATGCCTCTTTCCTTTTTTGGCAACTCGTTAATTCTAACTTTTCCACATGGCTGGTTAAAGACCACAAGATTAAAGGGGATTTTAGTACATTTTACATATCCTTATTATAAGACCACAAGATTCAAAAGTCTTCTTTACTTTCTTAAACTCCATGCCAAGTCAAAACCAGACAAACAAATTGAAAGGGAAGGAGTATATTTTTTCACCAAATGGAAAGGCCAAGACTAAACAGGAAATTAGAAGAGACTTTTTTTCAGCTACCATCTAGGTCTTTCCTTACTCATTCAAGAATTAGAGATGAAATTGAAGTTCAAGCACTCTAATTGAGCTATAAATTATAACTGCCTATTTAAGTTAGGAAAATTTTGAATTTCAAGATATACTTCAGATATCCTCATGGACATTCGCATGGCCTAAAACACAAGGAAAAGAGTGGTAGTTCGCTTTATGTCTAACACAACCTTCAACGAGTGGGATAATTAAGTAGGTGAAACCCCAACATAATAATCTTGAACATCGCCAAGCCACATATAGTTGCTCATGTAAAATAAGAAAAAGTTAACTTATTTGTTTATATGAAGACTATGAAAAGATCATCACAAGAACCAAAAACTGTAGCTTTTGCTCATAGTTCTCCTGCGAAAAGATACTAGTGCATCACTGCCGCATTAAATTCATGTCCAACTTGACCAATAAGCTTTAGGTAAATAATTTAAACATCAATAAACCTGTAGATATATTCAAGTTCTTATTTGGTATGTCATTATATGCCTTACTAGTATAATGCATGTGCAATAAAATCCAGGATCAAGCTAATTATTCACCAATTAATGAAGAGAAAACAGATCTTGCTAACACACAAATTGGAGAGGAAATTAAAGGAAATGGAATAGAACCATACCATACTAAGAAGCACGTAGACCAGACACGACATAGATGTCAAACTTAGAAAACAGCTCCACATAATAAGGAGCAATGCCGCGGATCCAAGTGCAAAGAACGATTGACAGCCTCGTACTAAACAATCCTTCCAGTATCTGAACAAGATAAAGAGCAATTTCCCCAGTTTTGCACACCCACAACAAACAATTGGCCAAATCCTATCATTAAAGATTCCAACTTTATCCCTAAAACAGCCAGCAGCTGTCCTTACAACTGAGTAACAATCTTTCTTTGATTGTAACCACATCCAAGCTTGTTTAAATAACCCAATGTCCTCCATTCCTAAACTAAATATACACACAACTAATTCAAAAACTACAATAACCAAAAACCCAAATTCTCAAAAGTACCCCTCAATTTTGATATGAGAACAACTCATATAACCAAACCTGTGAAATCATCATAGCATAAATAACAGTGTCATTATCTACTAATCTCACTAAAGAACCTCACTTTGAGCCATATTAAACAAAACCCAGATCATAAATTCATCAAATCCAAGCACCTAAATAACAGTCATTTTCTGCCAAGCTCACTAAAAAACCTCGCTTTAAGCCATATAAAACAAAACCCCAGATCATAAATTCATCAAATCCAAACACCCAAGTAACAGAAACAAGTAAAGACAAGATCCACAAGATTCCATTTTGTGGCAGTTGGTAAATGAGATGGAAAACTAAAAAGACAAAAAAACACAAGAAAACACTAATTTGCTTCACATGTAAGTTTCCAAAAAAGCAACCACCCAAATAAATACAACCACAAGACTAACACTTTTTTGACTTGAACAATCAAAAAGTGTACAAAGTTTCCATCTTTAACTGTTTTACAATGACTACCAAGAATATCAGTTAACACACAACTAAATACAGTGTGTGTATTGAATGTATTGTTAACAAATCTTGATTCTTCTTCTTCACCTTTTCTTGTTTTTGGGGTGAAGAAACCCTAGGCTTTTTCAGGGAATCCTTGTGAAAAAGGTCTTAATTAATAACATAAGGTTAGAAAGTTTCAAAAAGAAAGAGACAAGTGTGTGTAATGTGTGTGAGAGAGAAAGAGACAAGAGTGATGATGATAGAGAATGTGTCAAATTATTTTTTAAGTGTGTGTGAGAGAGAGAGCATATGCAAAAATGCAGATAAGACTGGTTATAATATATTTTTATAGTTTGATAATATATATAACAGAAGTTTTAATATACGAAACTATCCTTTTTAACTGTATCTTGCATATAATAGATCTTTGTCATGCTTTTTTTTTTCCAAACTTTATTCATAGCGAAAATTTTAATGTACGGCAATACCTTTTTAGTGTGTGAGAGAGAAAGTGAGGTTTATAGTTTAAGCTTAACAAATAACAGGTGGATAATAATCATGGAGGTGGGACCCTATATCCACTGTTTATCTTCTTCTTATTCTTTTTCATTTCATTTTGCTTTTTGCCCCCTTATCCAGTCACAATCTTTGGGTTTTTAGGGTGTTGAGGTGAAATGGATTCCCATGACACAAGAAGGTGATGTCTTTGTATTTGGATAGAGATTTGGTTGAATTTTAAAAAGAAGAGTGTTTGAAATTGAATTTAAAAAATAATATTTGAAAGTTTAAATTTTGTTTTGATATATATTCTACTTAAAAAAATTTAAACTGTATGAGTGGAAAAAAAATAGTTACCTCATTTCGATTCGATACAATTAAAGAAAACAACATGTTTTGTATTATCCATGGTTGTGCATGCTAGTATTTTATTTTATTTTCCCGATTTGAATTTGATGATAAAAGCATTTATCAAGCATTCATTTATAGAGTATCAGAGTAATCTCGCCATGCGTCAAGCATTAGCTGGCAATTGGCATACATAGTATTTCTTATCAAATATTTTAAAATTTTAAAAACAAAATTATTTTAATGCATAATCAAACAATTTTTTTTGAAAAAAAAAAAATCATCTCCAAATAGGCTCTTACTTTGGTACAAGAAGGATAAACAATTGTATGCATTGATAATTGTATCAACCTAAATAATTTGGTATTAACAACTAAAAATTAAAGTAAACATACATAATAAAAAGAAATACAATAACAATAGTATATACCATGCAATTCCACAAATGAGATATGTAAAAAGTGATATGTATATATATATATCTTAGCTTTATTTTTTGAAGGAAGAGAGATTATTTCCAAAAAATTCTCTCATATTTTTTTATTTATTTATTTAGGTATTAACATCGAATGCGTATAATTTTTTAATTCAACCTCATTCGTATATATTCATGGACAGGAGTTAGAAACCAATCATAAATTCTTATTATTTTCTAAATTTGTCTCAGCTCTATTTTTGTGTAATGTAGAAAGAGTAGGTAAAAGTTTGGTAATATTCATAACAAATAAAGAGACATTAGGCTGATAAGTTAAACCAATTGATAAGAAGTTAGATATATCCAAATAAATAAAAAAAAGAAGTTATGTTCCTTCATTAGGGCAATTATTATGTAACCAAGCAAAGTTCAGCTGGTTCCATTAATATTACTTCTTTGGTTCCAAAATATTTGTTACGTTTCGTTTTTCGAAAGTTAAATTAATATAAACTTTAATTACTATCTAATATGTATGTTTCATCATATTAATATAAGAAGAGTTGTAACTTACAGCACTTAATTTTCGTGTAGTTTTTGAATATTGTCAAATTAGATATTGAGCTTAACTCACACTTTGAAAGCCGGCGTTTTTTCACTGTCATCTTTAAAATATTCAAAAATTCAATTTTAAAATATTAAATTAAACTAACTTAATTTAACTCTAAAATTAATTAAATTGACTTTTAAAAAGTAAAACATGATAATTACTTTGGGACGGATGAAGTATTACAAATGCAGCTGGCAATACTTCTTCTTGCTTGTCTCCAATTTTCTTTATAGTTGTCATTTCATGATTTCTTTAGTGGCATATTATCTCCGTCTCAATTTATGTGATGTACTTTGACTTGGCACGGAGTTTAAGAAATAAAGGAAGACTTTTGAAACTTGTGGTCTAAAATGAGTTATAGATATTTGTGTGGTTATAAATCATTTCATTAAGGGTAAAGTGGGTATTTTAAAGTTAAATTGTTATCAAATATAGAAATGTGTCATTCTTTTTGGGACTGACTAAAAAGGAAAGTGTGTCATATAAATTGGGACAGAGGGAGTATATAGTTTTAAAAAATGAATCTCTATGCATACTTAAATGATGTTATATATCGGCATTGTTGATTAGCAAGTTCTCTTTTATTAATCTCATTATTTTTGTTTAATTTCTTATTTTGTAAACTGGTTAATAGTACCCTTTGTTCACTTTTGCTTGTCCGTTATTTCAAAAATAAATTTTTACTTTTACTTGTCACTTTTAACATATCAAGAAAAGAATTATTTTTTTCATGTTTTATCTTTAATTCTTCTCTACACTACTGTATCTTGAGCCGGGGGTCTTTCGGAAACAACTTCTCTATCTCACATTTGAGGTAGTGGTATGGACTGCGTACACCTACCCTCCCCAGACCCCACGTGGTGAGAATATACTGGGTATGTTGTTATTGTTGTTGTATGTTTTATCTTTAATATTAGTTTAAATTTTTAATTTTTATTTATACTTGTCACTTTTAAATTTTCCACTTTTACTTGTCACTTTGAATTTTTTAATTATTTTTATTGATTTATAGATTGTTGGTTTAACAGATTGGTAATGGTATAACTTTTTTTAGCAGGTTGTTGATCATGTAACGATTTAAGTTTTTCTTAACGGGTTAACCATAATTTGATAATAATTATTAAATTATAACTTTATCCTTTGTTGATAATAACGGGCTCATGTTTTTTACTTGAAGCGTGTTTCTAGAATGATGGACTTATAGCCTGTTTGACCAAGCTTATTTTTCTTCAAAAATGCTCATTTTAGAAAATTGAGGTGTTTGGCTAAGGTTTTGAGAGAAAATAAGTGCTTATGGGGAGTAGCATGGTCAAATACTAATTATTGATTAAAAGTGTTTTTTAAAATTTAATGGTCAAACACAAATTGCTTCTCACCAAAAGTACTTTTTTGAAAAACACTTCTCAAAATAAGCTGATTTTATAAGTTTGGCCAAACAGCCTATTAATATATGTGTTTTTCTTCATTATATCAATGGTTGCATATTTAAAACTTGGATATCAATAATATGTTTAGGTTCCTTAATATGCAGCGGAAGACAAAAAGCAACCTAGATAGATCTATTTGCGTTTAAAAATTATTACTATCTAACAGAAGAGGTTTCAACACAAACCTGGTGACGAAAGTCGTAGTGAGGATTTCTTTAATAGTACGAAGACTCTATGCGTATCCACATCGAGATCGATCTTTGCCATCAACTCCTTTATTAACAGAACTCGCGAACAAATTGGATTACGAATATTGTGTTGAAACTCTTCTCAAAAATCTCAACCTACAATAAATGGAACAAGAAACACTTTTCTTATCAATTATATTTTATCTCTTGATTTGGTATTGGACTTACACACTTTCAATAAAGTGTATTTCTCATAAGAACTATTCTCGTAGTGAAAACCTTTTTCATGATGAAAATTTTTCTCATGTGAAAAACCTTTTTCATAATAAAAACTTTTCTCACAATGAAAAACCTTTTTTTTTTTTCATAAACTTATTATAATAACCCCCCACCTCCCTCTCCCCTTTTTCAAAACTTCTTATATGAAGTTTTTTATGGAAAACTAAATTCCAAATCTTAATTGGAATAGCAAACAATTTCGTTGCAAAAGTCCATGAGACTTTCCACGAGCAACATGTCCATTGGGACTTTCCATAATTAAAATTAGCAAACCAATTCCAAATTGGAATTGCGTGAAGTTACTCTCCAATTCTAAATTGGACTTCATGTTGCACGCAATTCCAATTTTCCTTTTATGATATTATTTATATACTGTATATAAATAAATATTAAATATATATTATATATATATTTTAATCAAGAGATATAATTTAATTTTCTATTCTAAGTAGAATACTCCAATCTATTCACAAAATTAATTATATTCCTGGTGCTAACAAAGAATATAATAATATTTCGTTTGGACTAATACTTTATTTATTTGACTAACTAAATTCTCCAATTTAATTATCAAACAATAAAACAATTAATCCATTAACAAAGATAGGAACATTCGTTAGTGTGCAACCCCATAGGTTCAAAATTAACTAAGCCGGTAGTACATTGATCATATCGATATACTAATCAAGGTTGGCGTCTAGCAACACTCCTTAACGATCGGATAGCATGAAGTGTACAATTTACTCTCAAGAACCTGTAGAAGAATAATGTAGTATTCCCTCCGTCCTTATATCTCCAGATCACCCTAGGATATGGTCTAACTGTCAAATCCTAATAGGTGATCAACTATGTGTGCATGTCAGATTATAATCGACCATTGAATGACCCAAGAAACTCCTTTCTTCTTTCATTCAATTGCCCTGGCCAAGGTCTTGATTAGTCGTTTATAATACATGACAACATAGAGCTTAAACTCATTACCAAGAGTCGACAGATTCCATCTTGCATCAATCATTAATTATACAAATATTTAATCATACCCAATATCCTTTCATCCATTTCCGTATGGACATGGGTGTCCGATATCAAAGTATAATAAATAACTTGTTAATTACTATGATGATCTCAGGTCAAAGGACCTAGTGACAGTTTATGGCAATTCTAACCATTAGGAATTATCCATTGGGTTTGTTCAATGATCATATCTCCATATGCATCATCTATGTATGTGATTTAATTAATGAGATCAACTAATCTTTATCTTATAAAGACTACCACATACATATTGATCTAACCGGATCACTAATATCCTAATTAGTAATCCTATGATTAAGAACAAGTTTAGATTAAGTTATAAGAAACATGACTCTCTCAACATCATGATCTCCATCATGATGTCAAGTTCCAAAACTCGATCAAGGATCTTATCATATTAATCAATCAATTTGATATAGCTATGAAAAAGAATATTAGATGCCATATATTTATATCAAAGAATGTTTATAAAAAACATGTTCAAATCATCAAATGTGAGATTGGATCTAGGGCATATCATTGTATCCCTTACATTCCCTTGAGGACATTTGGGTATGTATATTTAATGGGGATATTGATAATATATTTAGGTTGATAATATACTCCACATGTATTATTTAACTTTAATAGGTTTCAATGTTTATTTTGATAAAATTACTTAACGGTTAAATCCTTAATGATCAACAACCTATAAATTGATTTTCGATATCTTAACAATTTTACAATAGTTTAGCATATTTACATACCGGTAAACAATAAGTCAAATTAATAACATTCACAATCAAACCTAACCACCTCATAAGCACCCCTAATTTTGATGATATCTGTATTACGAGAATTCATCATGATGAATTTTCAAGTTTTATGTTTTTCGCCAATTTACTGGAACCTTCATCATTTTTCTGAATTTGAAACCAATAAGGAGCCCCTTGCTTGAACTCGCGGTTGTGGCTCTATGCTAGACAACTCCCCTTCGCGATTTCACTATTTGATCCACGATACACAAATACTAGAGACACCATAAATTGCAGTTTCAGGATCAGCTCCACTATTCCCTAGACATGGTTCACAATAGGGTTTAAATATTAGTTTACTTCAATTCAGGGGCAAAGCTAGAGTGTCGGCTATGAATTTGGTCAAATTCAATAGTTTTAATTCAAACCTTGTATTTATTTTGAAATTTTATTGACTATACACATATTATTAATTTAGAACCAAATAACTCAAATAGATTAGAATTCATAACTCATAAACTTTAATCTTTGGCTCCTCATCTAGCTTTATCTATGTCTATGATAGAAATAATTAGAATGGTATCTAAGAGGAAAGAGGGAAGAGTTCTCATTGATTAAGAAAATATCCAAATTCATATATGGACATTAGTGTGAGAGAAGTGTCCAAATTCATCTTCCAGAAAGTTGAGGTGTCATAATACCTATACGAGTCTTTATTTCTAACTGTTATTAGAATTATGGCCGTTATTCACTCACTATAACATGCTAATTTTTCTTACCTATTTAAATAAATATCATTGTCTTCTAGAGGGGGTGATCAGGAATAGAAAAATCGATAATACCTTTCTTTCTAACATCTGTTGGATTTTATTCTTGAACTATCCTTGTTATTTTTGTTTCTAACTTATAATAAAAGAATTTATTGAATTACGGAAGTATACCTTTACTAGTGACGTACACTTAAAAATAATATCCTTGACACACCTTAAGTTATGAAAAATTTCAAGTATCTTTCGTAATTTTCCTACCGTTCCCTCCTATGCCTCCATCCTCAACTCAATATCTTGCAATTCCCATAGATCCTTACATTAAAACCTTATAAATGATCTTGAAACTTGAGCACATCCGTGGGTACCATCAATAGTAGCGATATACATCGCATTATACTTCATTTTCTTATTTGAAATATTTAGAAATATGAACTTGAATCGTATAGACATCATTGTAAGTAGAATTTGAATCAAATAATAATCACGTGATTCATAAATACAATGATACTCATACGTAGCGACTGCCTGAAGAGTGATTTCTCTCTTAATTTTCCTTTTTTTAAGATAAGAAAAGAGACAATAAGCTCGTCAACATTGAAACTTTTTATTGGCGCATAACTCCAACTCCCTATAATTGTACATAATCAGTTGTATTGTTACAACACGTCCTTTAATTGTGCAGATCTTGTATTGCTAGTTAGTTACCTGCAGCTCATAGGATTATGATTACACGTTTGTTATTTAGAGTCTACTAGTAATACTCCTCCTGTGATATAGGAGTTATTGTTGATCTTTGCTTGTATTTAAAGTGCCTCTGCACATCATAAAATATACAGAAACTTTCATAATTCTTTTTATCTTGAATCTTTATGGTATCAGGGCTCCGCTAAGCTTTTACGAGTATCAATTATCTGCTCATCTCTTTCATTTTTTTTTTGTTCCTATGAATCATGGTGAATCCAAGCGACTCCATCATCGCTGTTGATAACATCAATCACCTGGTTCAATTTAATCCAGGTTCCCAACTACCCATAAAGCTTACCGGTCCAACCAATTTTGTTATTTGGAAGGCTCAGGTTGAGTCTCTCATGTTAGGCCACAACCTTAACGGTTATCTAGACGGTACCTTTAACAACGGCTCGTCCTCATATGCATAATTATACACAACATCTCATTTACATACTCATAAAATATTCAAACATCTTATTTTAAGGAAAAACATTCTTAAAAGTCTAAGTGTCCATCACTTACCTCCATCCCAATTACTGTTCGTGATCATATTACATTTTCAGCAATACTTCAAAAAATGTTTAATCTACACATAAAATAACTTAAAGCCAATGGATAGTGACTTAATATGATCAAATCGATGTCTACAGGTAGATCTTAAGCAACTCACCACAATTAAGATTTAACGAAATAAAAACACATATTATCAGTTAATCATAATTATATACGTTATGATTATATCATACATACATGAATTCAATATAAACACTGAATGTGGGTAAGTTCTTATTACGGATTTTCCATATTAATTTCATCCAAATCATGGAAATTATGTGGCAAAGTTAAGCTACTTATTAAACCACTCCAATTACAATTTGTTTTGCTTAAAAAAGAGTAATTAATTTTTTCAAGTATATTAAGAAATTAATATTGGAGTTCCAACAAAAAAATAAATAAAAAAACATTGATCCTTCCGCCAGTGCTGTCTTAAAATTGTAAACTATAAATAGTAAGCAGAGAATCTGATAGTTCTGTACAGTTGTACTTCACTGCTTTAAGTAAGCAAAGCAAACCCAAGGGTTTTAACATAAACCACAGCTGCAAGTTGTAGTTTACAATCGGCGATTGTTGTTCTTCTCTTCACCACAAAGGTCTTTTTTACCTTGAATTTTGTATAGATATGGTTTTGTGACATTTGTTGTGTGGAGAATTTTGTTTATTGTTTTTACCTTGAATTTTGTAAGGAAACAAAAGGAAACAGATTCTTTTTTTTTTTCTTTTTTTTTTTGTGTGATTATGGTGGTGTTCGGGCAAGCATTTGTGCACCTCGACTAAATCCACAGTATACCTGCCAACTCCCACCAGTAATAGATATACAAATATCCTGATATAATATCAGGTAACTCTATCCATCCAAGGCTAGGACAGATGGGAAGAGTCACCTAGTGTTTTTGTTGTTGCATGATTCTGTGACATTTGTTGTGTGGAGAATTTTGTTTGTTGTTGTTCATTTATCAAGGGAAAGGTTTTATGTACATTGAATTTTGTATGCAAATGGATTCTTTGTTTCATTTTTCTAGCTTTTTTTGTTTTGATTGATGATTTTGTTACATTTGTTGTGTGGATTATTTTGTTTATTGTTGTTAGTATCTTCAGTGAAAGGTTTTTGAATTTTGTATGCAAATGGATTGATGTTTCTAGTGTTTCATTTTTCTACTTTTTTGCTAGTACTAGTTTTATTTGTTTTTGTTGCATGATTTTCTGTTGGATCTATGGCATTTGTGTTTGAGAACTTTGTTTTTGTGGGTTTTTGTTATTAGATTCAGAATTGTAAAACCCTGAAGAAATCTGTTGTGCTCTTTTGATTAAAAAATGAATCTTGGGCTTAATTCAATGCTAAAATCTAGTCATGAGGGGGAGGATTGCGCAAGACTATATACGGAGACTAAATTCCCATCTTGTGAATGATGTGGAACTCCCCCGCACGCCATGACTAGATATCTGGAGCGTGGACAATATAAGAAGGGGTACCCAACATCGGAGACAGTTCTTACTTTGATAACTCCAAAGGCTAGCTCATGAGGGGAGGATTGTCCAAGACCCATATAAGGATACCAAATTCCCCTCCCCCCCCCCCCGAATGATGTGTGACTCCAATATATTTCTTTAGCGAGAAGGAGAAAATTATTTTGTATCCAAAAATGGTCGCATTGAACCCATCCATATAGGTTAAAGGGGAGAAGTTCATGAGTCTAGTGTGTCATTTTCCACTTTTGTAATATACTAGTTTTATTTGCTTTGATTGCATGAAAAGTAAAACCCAGAAGTATTCTGTCCTGCTTGCTCTCTAGCGAGAAGGAGAGAATTATTTTGTACCCAGTGGAATCTTTCCAAAAGCGGCCACATTGAATGAGCCCATATAGGTTAAAGGGGAGAAGTTCATGAGTCTAGTGTTTTGGTGGTCCCAATGAGCTGCTTCTTTATAGAGTCTTTCCTCTAGGTAATTACTGTATTATTTTATACTACTGTAGTTGATTGGCAATGGACTTTTATTGTAGTGATTCCGCTAGTGTTTTGGTGGTCCCAATAAGCTGCTCCTTTTCTAGAGCTTTAGCTCTACCTACCGTAATATTTTATGCTGTAGTAGATAGGCAATGGTTTTTTGTAGTGATTCTGTATTTACTTTCCCGCACCTTTCTGTCCCTCCAACATGATTCTGCATTTTGTGTGGAAACCTTGGGTTTGCTTTCCTCCTTACAACTGTATAATAGTAAAACCATGAAGCAACTCACATTGTAGAGTATCTGATTTTGGTTCTTTATTTTTATCAGCTTGTTTTCTTGCTGTGCAAAGGAAAATAATGGCATTGGAGGTGGCTTCTACAGAGGACGTGTTGAATGCATTGCTGGAATACTTAGTTGATCCTCGGTTGCCTTTGAAATCATCTGCCTTTAAGGAAGCTCCCACTCTTTCTCAGCAGCAGTCTGTAGCCACACAGGTCTTCTTTGGTTTCTCCCACCCTTTCCTAAGGATGCGGGTTCTCTCTTTACCCTGTATACTCATTGCATGGCGTTCTTTTTGACATGATCTTTGACCCTTGACATTTGAAAAAAGGAAGCACGCCTGATTTCAAATTTTTTCCTTCATTTATTAACTTATATTCCTTCTAGTTTAAGACTTCTCAGGATGTGTTACTGTAGTAGTGTGTGTGAATAACGAGAACGGACTTCCACCTTGTTTCTCAATTCTTCTCGACCTGTTATAAAGTTAGTCCAGTTGAAGGCTATTTAGAAAAATTCTTGGAATGGAGAAGATTAATTTGTACGATTTGAACTCTATCTCTATATATCTCTTGTTTCAGTTGAAGGTAAATTCAGTGTCCTCTTTATTATAAATGTTGAAGGATAATAATTTGTCACTGATAGCGGAAAAGGGGAAATATATAAAAAAGGACAGAGATTAAACTGTTGTTACAGTAAACTGGTTAGTAAATTTCCTTAGGTTGATTTCCTTGTTCACTTGATATCCAGCAGAATTACAAATGCATAGTTAAGATGATCTCGAATCTTTTGTTGGTCTCCCTATGTTACCTAAAATTTCTGCCTGTATCAAATTTGAGGCAGCAATTAAGAATTTTTATTATCAGTTTGGACACATCTAGTTTGGATTGAGGGATAATTGTTATTTCTGTTTGTTAATCTGTTTGCTGCTTCATGTGACGTTTCTGCTCTCCGCTGTTTTTCTTTATGTGAAAAATGTTGTTTTTTGAGATAGGTAGCAATATTATTAATCATCGACACAAAGATTGTGCAAAAACCATATTTACAATCCCTAAAAGGAAAAAAAAAACAAACTCCTCCTTACGTTAATCCTATAGTACCTTTGAAGGGTTCAGCATCATTGAATAATTGTTTACACCAAAAGTGAACCAAAAACAAACAGTTCATCTTGATCTTCTGTATAGGGTTGTAGTTATCATCAAAGCATCTTCAGTTTCTCTCCTTCCACATAGTCGCCACACACAGAGGTACTATTTGCCTCCTCTTTTTTTGTCTAGCAAATCCTCCAGCACTGTTCCAACATTCTAGTAGTCCCCCCTGTAGTCTTTGGCATATTCCATGTAACTTTTTTTTTTTATAAAAATAAAATAAAATTGAAGTATGGATCAGCTTTGGCGACTTTATAAAAAAATGTTAGTTTTCCAATATGATCTCCGGCTAACTTTTGAATTCTTTTCCTTGTTCCTTTCTTCCTTCTTCAGTTGCATGCTGTTGTGTTACTTTACAACTACTACCAGAGAAAGCAAAATCCACAGGCACAATACTTAGCTTTTGAGTCATTCTGCAAGTTGGCCACAACTCTGAGGCCGGCGTTGATGTCATACATGAAGTTCATGGATCAATCTGATCCAACTGCCTCCAAGGACATGAACAGTGATCTCTCGGTGGCTGAAAAAGCAATCCAAGATGCTTGCAACATATCTTGTGCTTTGGATGCCTCGAGAGATGTTCCATCAATAAAAAAATGGTTAATTTCCAAAGTTTCTGTCTTACTACTAAACTCTAAGAAAGAAGCTTGTTCGCTGCTTTATAGTTCTGTCACTGAGGGGGTTTGGTCTCTCCTCGAAAAATGTCTTGAGCTTCCCACTGCTGAAATAGAAGGTACGGTGGAGAGAAAAAAGAGGCGAACCAGTATGAGACCAGTGACAGTAGAGCAAAATGATGATGACTCTGACTTTCAGCAGCTTGCATTTTCGGCTGTCAAGGATGCAACAGGTACGTAAATTTCAGAATTATATTTGTAATATATTTCTATATTGGCAAAAGTAATTTGTGCCTAGTCTGGTCAAGATTAACCAGACAATCATAAGTTGATTTCCTAAGTTGTTTGAATGCCTTTTCTAGCGACAAGTCTCTGCAATAAAGTTTTCTCTCATGCCTGGGCAGAGAAAGAATTGATTAAGGACCCGTTTGGATTGGCTTATTTTAGGTGCTTTTAAGCTAAAAATAGCTTTTAAGCACTTTTGAAGTGTTTGGGTAAATTTAAAAAGTGCTTATAAGCACTTGGTTTTTGGCTAAAATGCTTAAAATAAGCCAAAAGCCAAAAGCCAAAAGCCCATCCAAACGGGCACTAACAGAGCATTGACCTAGGCAGTTGGATCTTTCTGTTCCTGTTTTATAAAAATGAACTGCTTGAGTTACAGGTAGTCCTGATTTAGAGAGCATTTTATTATGTATGATACTTTGCTTGATATGGAGCAGGTATTTCTAAGTCTGACCTTGTGACTTTGGAGAAGCATGTGGTGTATTCACTAACAAAAGAAAAGACAGCGTCTTGCTTTTACATCATGCAATGTACCAAATCAATCAATGAAGACCTTCAAATTCCTGTGAAGGAGTTTCTTGAGAGGTTAGTTCTTGTCGTGTTAACTGCTTTGGCTTAGAGAATACCTTTTTTTTTTTTTTAAATCAAGGGTAGTGTAAAAGATGGGCTTTTTTGACAAGAACTCTTGTATCTCTAATCTTAGAATAGCTCATTTGTTTGATGATACTGCCACTCTCTTGTGAAGAGATGATATGATGGTTTCTCAAGTTCATCAATGTTACTTTCTTTGACACAGTCATGGGAATCAGTAGAATGATTCATTTGTATACACTCTTGTTCTTTTCGAGCAACTCAAACTAGGTTTATGGCGTTAACTATGCCGAGTTTGAAGATTATAATTTCGTGCTGGGTTGTTATGAGTCTAACATTGATAAACTTAGTCAAAGAACAAGCCCTAATTATTCACTACGTAAAGTAAAAAGACATAAGTGCTTATTTAATTTGTCAATAACATTAATTCATGTATTCTGACACCTTTTGCTACTAGAAAATGAAAAGTGGTAACTGTTTATCTGAACAGTTTACAGGGTCCATTGGTGAAAAAGAGTTGTGGTAGTTGGTCCGCTACAGAAGGAGTTGAGTACTTCCATCTGCTTCCCTATGCCAGTATCATGTCAACCTTTTTCCTGAGGTACCTTCAATTTCAATTTGCCTTTATTTGTGGTGAGCTGTCAATAGATTTTGCTTTTATAGTCATTCCTTGCCTGGCTTAACGTGTTTTTCTGTCTCAGCCATATTTGCTTAGTTCCTTAGTAAATAGAAGAATTTCAGTCACATCATTCATTCCTTCTGAAGCTTGACTACCTTTAGATACTACTGTATTAACCTTTATGATACAGTTCTTATTCTCGGTTTTTGTTCTTCAAGTTGATACATGCATACTGAAATTGAACCTTGATGCTTGGGCCGAGTTGTTCTAACATCAGTCTACATGCCTGCTTAACAACTTTGTGTGGTCAAATTGACAAATGCCAACACATGAGTAACTTATGTTTTGTGCTTTTGCTTGATTCTATTAGTCCTAACAATTCATTGAACAAGACTTGTACAGTAAGAAAAAGATAAGGAAATTAGTCGCGAATATGGTGCAAAGAACGTCATACCCACCTTTATTTAGAGAACTTTTTTTGATAACCAAGAAATCCCCGGCTAGTGGTGCTTGGTTTGAAACTTGGTAGATAATGACCCCTCCTCGACCCTTCTCCACTTAAATACTGTCTGCGGCAGGTTCTTGTGTGTGTCCAACTGTTGGTTTATGACATAAGAGGTTATGCGACTGGAATTTGTGGTATTATGTTGGTCATCTGTTCAAGTTCTCTTGAGTATCTGTCCCTTAAGTTATTTGCGACAGAGATAATAGATTGGGTGGAGGTTTTTGAAGTAGCAATAAGTGAAAGCCTTGGTCTTGTCTTGTATTTGCTTATGTTACATGGCTAGCTTTATGGAAGGTATTTAGATTTCTTTATGAGCTTGACCTTTTCGTGCAAGTACTAGGTAGCTAACGTCTGCCATGCTTTCATCATTCTGCAAAAGGGGCACCATTTTTATGCCTTATCCTTTTTTTCCTGATTAATATGTTTTTTCCCCTGATTAATAATTTGATAGCTATAGATCGAAGCACCTGAGATTTAATCCCTTCCATGTTTTTGGATTATGTTATCTTTATTTTCGGGTTTTATTAGTGCACTTTGAACATATGTAAACTGTATTTGAGTTCTTATTGAGAAACTAAATCACCTTACCAACAAAATATTTGCAGTAATCATTTTCATGCCTTTATATATGTTAGTAGACACATAATTTCATTTGTATTCCTATTCTTTTAATTGGGAACACATTGATGGGATACGAGATGACCATCATGAAATTGGAGGCTTCTTTCCGAGTTTCAAGATCCACAATAGCTTTGGTGTGGATATTTAAAGAGTGGAGAACTAAATTCAAGACAATTGGAAGCCCATAAAAAGAAAGAAAGCCCATGTCTTTGGTCTTAAATCGGGGGGCCCTAAGTTAGAGGGTATTTTAGTACTTTTGCTTAGATAATGAACCCTACTATAAATAGGCTATGTTGCTCGGACCCTCCAAATTTGCTGCTGCACCCATGTTGGATTCTCCAAAGTGCTCTACTTTTTGAGTATCCAACACGCACCTGTCGACATTTTTGAAGAGTCCGAGCAACATAGTAAATAGGCTATTATGTCTCTCTTGAAGATAGGTTATTTTGTGGGATTATACTGGGTATGTTGTTGAGAGTGTACGCAATTACTCTGAGAACATACACAAACCTTACCTCTACCTCAAAGGTAGAGAGGCTGTTTCTGATAGACCCCCGACTCATCTCTTGAACTACTATGAGTCGTATTCATGTATGAGTTCATATGTCTTTCTCCCTTTGGATTAGATCTCGTATTGAAATGTTAAGCTAATTAGTTCCTAGATTCTTTTCATTGTTTCTTTGATTTTATTTCAATTCTAGATTAACCTTTCTTTCTTCGTATCCTAGATTTAAGATTATGGTTGCATTTTCATATGTCTAGGTAATTAATCACTTAGGTGTGTGTTACCCCAACAAATTCTCTTAATCCTCCTATTCTTTTATTGCTTTCTATAATTGTTCTTGGTGTTCATTTGGGGTTGAAGAATCCATCTTCAATTTCTTTGATTTCCCGAGCCCGTTTCACATCACACATTCTCCAATTTTAGTAATTTACGAACTAATTTCAAAATTCGGATTCTCTTGAGTCGTGTTGTGAATGTCGACGGAGTTAATTGAATTCTGTCAAATTACATGCACTAGTTTACTTTTTGGTTTGTTATAAACAAGATAGCTAATAACCCAGATCTAACATGTCATCATCATCATACCCTGTGTATTCCCACCAGGTGGGGTCTGGGGGAGGTAAAGTGTACGCAGTCCATACCACTACCTCAGATGAAGTAGAGAGGCTGTTTCCGATAGACCCCCGGCTCAGAACAGATAACAATAACAAACAAAAATCATAAAAACCAACAGCAAAAGGGGATAGCACATCGCTAGATAATCGAAGAAGCAAGACACTCACAGATCAACACTATAAACTAGTTATTCAAAATCACAAATATCACCAAAACAACGCGAACAAGAATCTGCCTAAGAAACAACAGTCACAGAGACAAGCAAACACTCTTCCCTGCACACCTTCCTACCCACTAATCCTCTACTCTAATCTGCGTCCTCCACATCTTCCTATCAAGGGTCATGTCCTCTGTAAGCTGTAACTGCTCCATATCATGCCTAATCACCTCCCTCCAATATTTCTTCGGCCTACCTCTACCCCGCCTAAAACCATCCCCAGCTAGCCTCTCACACCTCCGTACCGGGGCATCCGTGCACCTCCTCTTCACATGTCCGAACCATCACAACCTCACTTCCCGCATCTTATCTTCCACCGAAGCCACTCCCAACTTCTCTTGAATAATCTCATTTCTAACTCTATCAATCTTGGTAAGTCCACACATCCCTCGCAACATCCTCATCTCCGCTACCTTCAACTTTTGGATGTGGGATTTTTTAACTGGCCAACACTCGGCTCTATATAACATGGCCGGGCTTCAGATCTAACATGTGTTTGACAATTATATTTTGTATGGGCTTACCCTATGTTGACAAGATACCAAATTGATGCAGGGACGTTTCTAGTTTGGATGGCTCAAATACAAGAAGCCATAAGGATATAACAGACAATTGTGAAAAAGAAATTTCTGAGAGCAGAATGTCATCGTTTGATCAAAACTCGGGCAATTTAAGCATCAGGACTGCTGTAGGTTCAGAAAGTGCTTGCAAAGAGGCAAGTGCTGTTAAAGGAAGTCAGAGTGTAGAGGAGAAGATTGAACAGACGGAAGCAAAAACGCCTGATGAAAGTTCTGAAGCTTTTATTGGAACCAAGTCAGATCACATAGACCTAGAAATTTCAGAGGCAAAAAATGGTGATGATTGCCATGAAAAAGTTGGTCGTTCTTCTGTTGGTCAAGAAGCAACTGCTGTAGGTGCCCCCCATAATATATGGGAAAGTGAAGAAGATGGAAGAGATAGTTCAGTTAAAAATACAGAAATTGTAGATCTCACTGGTGATAACCTAACTGGTGTCAACTTTAAATGTTTAAATGATACAAGCAACAAGGTAGACCCTGAAAAAAACAGAGACTATGAGGATTCAACTGTAAAGGAACTGCATGATATCATCGACCACCCAAAGACACCAGAAGAGAAAACTGAGGAGCCGGTGAAGTCCACTAAAGGCTGTGAAATCAATGATTATAGTGATATGGAATTAGCTGGTTCTCATCTTGAACCTATGGAGGTGAAAATTAATGATGGTTATCACTTTTCTAGTTCTCCTACTGGGCCTCAGAGGATGAATGTTGATGCATGTATTCCTTGCTCCAAAAATGGAAATAACAGTAAGGATTGTAAGCTCACCAAAGAAGTTTATCATCACCAGAAAAAGAGGACGAGGGAGAGTGGTGGAGAAATCATTGGAAGTGGTATAATTCGCAAGGTAGACAATTTCAGTTAATATTTAATTTTTTGATTTATGATGCATTACTCTTGTTTGTTCTTACTAATCCCCCCTTTCTCTTTTCAAGAGTATTCATGAAATTGCCCACTTGTAATGAGTTAGCGATCAATATTTTAAGCGAAAGAAATTTCATCTAGAAATATCAGAATTTTATTTTAATAGACCTTTACAGTTGTGTATGCTTTACGGGTCCCACAGCAGACATTAATCTATTCCTTTCTAAATCTATAGTACATTCAATTGCAGTTCTTAGTGATAGTATTAGTAGAAGTGACACTAATAATCATAATGGTATGACATTAATAAGCAGTAGTAATACTGCTAATCATTCTAGCAGAGGTTTTGGATAATATACATTATTTCTTTTAATGTGTCTTCCTCAAGCGTTGTACAGGGGAGGCATCCACTTGATACTTTGATCTAGTATTGCACTGTAATTTTGCTTATAAGAAAAATTTGATAATCTTATCAAATAGAAGTAACTAGTCATTGTAATGCTTCATTTCCGACCTCTCCCCCTTCAACTTATCATACATTAAAGTGTATGGTCCCATTGGTATCACAGTATTTGAACACTTTCCTATTATGTGTATTGGCAATCATTATTACCTTATAAAAAAATGAATGTGCCAACAATCTAATTTGCACTTCAAAAATAATATTTGGAATTGAATTTATAGACCTCCACATTTTCTCTTGCTTTACTCCCTTGGGTGCCAGCTTAAGTTGATGGATGTCCTTTTCTTTTCCAAATTTTTTCCTGGAGATTGGAAGAGGGGTCTTCATTCTTCATTTTATTGTCATATTTGATACCAACCCTTATTTGCAGGCACAAAGAGCTGCTGAGGTGAAGGCTGATAAAGAGCGTGACCTTTCCATTATCTCACCCAATCAAAATGGGATTTCTGTGGCACATACTGAACTTGTTCCTTGCAAGCCTGAATCTACGGATATAGGCGATTTACAAACTGTTTTGGCTTCAAAAGAGGAGGCTTTGACTAAAAGTTCCCTTGAAGTTCTTCTTCATAAACGACAGAAACTGGTAATTTATGTTTGGTATGAAGTAGAGTATATGTGGTCAAGAGCCTGGTCATTTGCGTAGTGCTATTAATATTGCAGTTGTTCCTTGATCTATTTAAAGCTTCAAATCTGTGTTTGGAAAATTTGGAGATGTCCCTTTTGTTGTGTCAGGTCTTATAGACAACAGAGCAATAGATTCCAAACTAAAATCCAATTGCTGCTGTTTTCAGCTCCTGTGCTCTAAATGGTTAGCGATATACTTGTGGCTTTATCCTGATCTATGCTAGCGAGCTGATAATTCAATTTATATTACTTATATGGCCACACTTATTTTTCCTTTTCTATTCGATCGTCTTAAGTATATTTTAATCTATCTTAATTCATTGTTTTTTCCATCTGACTTTTGTTTAATCCAAAATTAGAAACTAAGTTCACCATTAGTTCCTCAAGTTGGACTGTTGCAAGACTAAGACTGTGATGTATAATATCTGACCTGGCCACTTAAAACTTGTGTCGATGTATCAATAATTTCATCCTTCAAAATGTAGTCAGTAATTTGTTCTGACCCTTAGCCATGTATTTTTAATGGGCCAAAAGTCTTGTTGGGTTTTCCTTTTCTCTGTCTGTTATGCTTTTTGAACTATTTTACCACTGTTAGTTTTCTTATTTCCAATATAAAACTCTGTGGAGTAATGTTTTTAATGCTTGCACTTTATTTGGTTCTCAGTAATATCATTTTGCATTCATTTCTCAACAGTATTATCAACAACTTAAAATCAGAGATGAAATTGTTTCATGTGATGAAAGAATTCAGAGAATCTTAGATGGTATGATTTCTATCTCAGGCTTTAGTAGCTTCTTTTTGTTTCAGTTTCTTTGTGCTAGCATTACTCTTTTTACATAGCTTGGTACTGTGTGGATCAAAAATATTTCTCTTCTGCTTATTGTTTGTTTTTCCTCCCCCTCTTGTTTGATTTTCTTTAAAGAAATGGAGTGTGAATGAACTAAGTTTCCCTCCCAAATTAGTTGCCTCTGTATCTCCTTATTTTAATAAGTAAAGATATTTATCAAAGTAGTATCACGATGGTATAGAAAAGATTACAGGACCTAAACTGCATCACTTGCTCCAAACATACTACATATTTTCCCCTAATAAGTGCAAAAACTCCGCATACTAATCCATCCTATCAAGAGTACTACTACTATAACACCAAACATTCAAATTCTTGATACATTTGTTTTTGGGCTCTAGGTATCTGCAACCTCTGTATCTCCTTTTAGACCCATTTTCTTCCAAGCTGACATGGTGTGTAGTGGAGATGTCCTAACAAATTCAACGTTTAGGAGATTCATCATAGCTAACCTATTTGCATGATGGTTGTAAACATGCTTGGAATGAAAGTCAAAACTACAGAAGTTGCTCCATTTTTTGACCTCAATTAAAATATATCAATATAAAAACCTTGATGCATTATCATGTGAGAATTTATCAAATGCGAAAAATCAGTACTGCAGAGTTGGAAATGTGAACATGGAAGACTCGTAGCATTGTCTCTCCTCTCTTTGTTAAGCAATTAGATACATTTACTTGTGCACAAAAGCTGCACTCAAAAGAACTAGAAAAGCTATCAAATATCTTACATTGCAAGTGTATTGTCAGTTGTATTGACATATTATAGAGTTGATAACGCAACAGTTATGCTTGGAGTACGACAAAGACCACAGGATGCTTTGTCCTAAGTTAGGGGGGGACTAAAATGATTTCTTTTCTCTTGCTTCTTTTTGTTGGAGGGTGGTTGGGAGGTGAAGGAGAACAGTGTGGTTGAGACTGAGATAGTATCAGATTTTGGTGGCTAAGTTTCCTTGTGGAGGTCTTGATTCTTCATCAAGTTTTGGTAGTTTTTTGGGAGTTGTGAACTGCTCTAAACTGCTGTATATCATGAACTTGAACTAAATTACTGCGGGTCAATGTGCTCATGTTATTTTAATGCCTTGTAGGTGGCAAAGATAGTTTGGCTCTAAAACTAGAAACGTTACTGGATTTCTGTGATGAAATGTGCTCGAAGGATAGAGCTGCTATCCAAGAAGACGGCCAGTAACTGAAGCATTGTGGTAAAGCTCTCAACTTCCCAGTCATTTAGAGCTCTTCTAAAATTTAGATCCCATCCTTGTTAACACCACATTTGTTTTATCATGACTTCTTGTTGGAGACTAATTGATTAAGAAACAGGAAAAGTAGACTTCAAATTGTTCTGGCCAATCCAGTGATCAGCCCAGAAATCTGTCTTCCTACCATTTCCCACAATGATCTCCACATTGCCCCCAAAACACTTGAATGTTCTTTGGCTTTTTATTGTTCATTTCCCCTAAAGAACACCACTTTTAACATGAAATCCTCGACATTTCCTTCCCCGGTGTAGTTTTCTTCATTTGTTTTTCTGGTGAATTCCCAAGATTTTTTGTTTCTTTCTATCCCTGATGCTTTGCTACTGAACATACTGCAGTGAAGGGGGTTTCATCTGTCGGACAAACTAGTAACATCTATTTGTTGTCTGGAACACAATTTCCCCGTGATAAAAGGAAAACTGAAATTCCCAATTTTGGCTGCTCACAAACTGATAGAATCTAAGTTTATGTCATTTAATGGTACTCATTCCTTAAAAATTCCCGATTCAACTAATCTTTTGAGTTCATTTTGTCGTAGGTGGATTTCATGTTAGAGTTACTGTAAAGGGATCGGATTTCTACATTCCAGCCCCTATGAAGCACAGGAGTCAGCTGCATTTTAGATGATTACTCTATTACAGACTATGGAACATCAACACCAACATTTTCGAATCATATTATGGCTACCATACTACTAATTCTATAGTACTGTGCTAGTTTCATTATTGCCCACTTGTGGGAAACTACTGGGTATGTTGTTGTATTGCCCAGAAGTAACTATATGTGCCGTTGAGCTGAAATTGTTGTCTTAGAATTTCAGTTGGTTGCAATCTTACCAGTGGTTTGAATATTTATCAAGGCCAAATTCATAGACCGTCCCTTCAAATTGGCTCTAGTTTATTGACTTGATGTCTATGGAACACCTATACGTGCTGCCAATATTGCCCAAGCATAACTAGCATTCTGGTTATCATATATTATGCTGGATGTTCGAATTGAACAGGGAATTTCCATCTCGTTTAGAACTATATGCTACCAGTGCATCCCATCATATAAGCTTTAGTACCGGAAGGTAAATACAGTTAAACACCAAAAGTAGGGAGGAATTTAATCTTTGCATTTGATTTGTTTTTCTCGTGAGTGTGGTGAACTCATTAACTAGCTAGTTGAAATGCTATATAAGGTGGACATTAACTCATTGCTTAACTCAAAATTGTGAAGTCCCATTTTTAATTGACAGATTGAGTTGTGCTCTCTGGCTTTTGGAGATGAATTAGGTCCAAAGGCAATAAGTGCACGATACTAGAGCTAGACCCACTTGAACGTGTTGCGGGTGTTGAGTCTCACATTTGATTGAGAGAATGAGTTGCTCTCTCCTCATATGATCCCGGACAATCTTCTTGCTGACAACTCAGGACCTAGCTTTAGTTAGGAATAGGGGTTATATCATCACTGATATTATCTGAGAATTTTTTGAAAAAATGATATTATCTGAGAAGTTTTTTTGAAAAATTCATAACCGCTTATGGTTTATTCTGGTCTCTAATAACCCAAAAAATATTAGTTGAGATAAAACATGAAACTTGCACTTCATATTGATTAAACACCGCTATACATACACTACTGGACATAGATGAAACAATGTATTTTTTTTTGGTCCTTTCTTCCTTGCACGAGTGGACTGAGCATTATAAAAAGAAAAAAAAAAATTGTGAACAACAAAAATGTAGAGAAACAAGTCAATCTCTTGGGTCCTCAAAGAATCAAGAAACCCAATGAATGAACTCCAAGTGTACAAAACTAAGATAAGGCAAAGGAAAAATAATTTGTACAAGAGGTTTATATGGATAATGTAGGTAATATTATTATCTAGAAATACTCCACAAAAGGGGTGCCACGTGTAATCATGTCAATCACAAATTGCAAGTCATCACTAATATTATTATCAAGGGACCATGCAAGTTAAAAAAATTATTCCAACTAGTGAGAGCAGAAGGAAAAGGAATAAAAAAGTTAAAGAGGAGAAAAATGGCAAGCACAGTGATGAGCTCATTGAGCCTAAAGCCAACTTTCACTTTGGAGAACACAGTGAAAGGGCTGCCATCACTTGCAAGATGTTCTTCTTCCTTCAGCGTTGTGGCCAGTGGTGGCAAGAAGATTAAGACTGACAAGCCTTATGGTATATACATAATTTTCTATTCTTCGAGTTTAACTTATATACACCAACAGTTTTACAATATTTACGTTATTACTGTAGTTTTATCTGTCGTGATAGGTAATTTATCATGTTATGTAGGTTATCAATTGTGTTTGCGATTAGAGTTACTTGTGATTTAGCTTTCAAGTGACCTTATAACAGTATAAAACATTTTTATGTTGTCTATATATATGAATCATTCACCCATGTACTTAATGAAATTACTTAATCATATCTTCCGCTGTATTCTGGGGTTATATTCATACCCTTGCCGTTAGCAAATTGTCTCGTATTTGTCCTTGATATTAGTTGAGCTATAGTGTAGATTGAGAGGATTTCACGTGTCAAAGTACTTCGGTAAAAAGGTCCAAATTTACCTCAGCGATTTTGACTATGGTTTAAAATTAATTATCCTCCAGTATACTTCAGGTTGGAAATCTGTTAGGGGTAAGGGCTAATAAGACAATTTGCTAATACAAGGGTATGAATATCCGCTAAGTATAACGGAAGATAAAATTAAGATAATTGGTATATAGTACTTGTGTTTTCAATCCTTTTTCCCTCAATTCTTTAATGATCCCCAATTTACTTGATTTCATATTCACTTTCTAAATTGGGTTATGGGTTGTATATCATATGGATATATTCTCCCATATCTTTTTTCTCTTTCGTAAGTCTCTATTTTCCTCCCTTTGATTGCTATGTCTATATATAATATAAGAAAAGTAGTCTGATGCACAAAGCATTCCACGTTAGCAGAGTTCGGGGAAGGGCTGCACCCCAGGGGACGTAAGGTTGACAATATATCCTAATACAACCTATGTCTATATATGTGTAGTTGGAAAAAAAAACAGATAAAAATTGTAATGCAAAATATATAACTATCTGCTGATAACTTTGTTATTAGGAATTAATGGAAGCATGAACTTGAGAGATGGCGCTGATGCCTCAGGCAGGAAGCCCAAGGTTTGTTTCTACTACACTTGATATATATAATATAAATACTGACATAATATTTCAAATATTTTTTCAAAATAAAAGAATGTAGTTTATGACATGTTTTTCCGGTATTTCTAAGTATGTATATTCTAGTTTATGACTTTTCTAATATATGAGCAAAACATTGGTGATGTTTAGGGAAAGGGTGTGTACCAATTTGTTGACAAATATGGAGCTAATGTTGATGGATACAGGTTAGTTAAAAACGTCTTAATTTGCTTAATGTATTTCTTCACTAATAGAAAATGAAACAATTAATCTAATACTGTGTGATTTTGAAATTGCAGTCCCATCTACAACACAGATGACTGGTCTCCAAGTGGTGATGTCTATGTTGGAGGTACGCCACTCTTTTTCTAAATTAAAAGGGGATTTAGGGCGGATTCTGAGAATTTACTTGAACCCCCCTTTTCAGCTCGAACTATGTATAATAGGTCATACTCACTATGAATCCGCTAACTCTAGATCCTGATTCGTCGGTAATATAAATTGCAGGTACCACTGGCTTAGCCATATGGGCAGTGACCTTACTTGGCATTCTTGCAGGAGGTGCTCTCCTTGTCTACAACACAAGTGCTTTGGCACAGTAGAATGTAATCCTTGTACTGTACTATTTTAAAGTTGTATTCCAGCTCGCACCATGTATCTTTTCAAGAATACTTCAAAATATTTCATGCCATCTTGATTAATCTGTAATTGCTGTGATTTTACTGTGGATAATATTACACATAATGTTGCTTGTTTAAGGTTCTTGTAATCTTAAATCTTTTAAGTTTAACCGAGATACAACATATAATCAGAGGCGGATCCAAGATGTGAAGAGTAAGATTCCTGCAACGATTTCAAATTAATAGATTTCTTAATACATATAAAGAGTTTGGATTAAAGCTATTGGATTCACATGAAACCATAGACAACACTCAAGATCAACCATGCATACAATTGCGATACCTTACTGGGATAATAATACCAATAGCGCTAAGATATTTACTTTCAATGTCAATAAATTCCATGATACAAGAGAAAAACTTCATTTGCCTCTGGCACATTCTGAAATGTTCAGCTATTGTTTTCTTGAAGTCCGCCAAAATGGTAATTTGGTGCTCTTGAACTAAATAACACACGAGCAAGATCATAAAATTGTCTAATGATACAACTAAACCACAAGGACAAAATATGCAGCAAAGAGGTAACTACATACTTCATTTCACTACCTTAAGTCTAAATCTTCTCTTTTGGCTCAGCTGACACCTAGCAGCCTAGAAAATTCAGGTGTCCATAAACGAGCATTCTTTTTTGCATAACTGTCGAACATGAAGGACATATCTATCTTCCTCTCCCGCCAAGATGTATTAGTGTGCAAGAATATACATCTTTCTTCAACACTCTATTGAGTGCAGAAATGGTTTCATACAAAGCAATCTGGAAGCGACACTTTCAACTTTGTTCATTTCTTATGTAGAATCAGATGGATCAATGTTGGTTGTGAAGCACTCTGTTGTCATAATCAGTCAAAACAGAATTCTGATTCATGTTATTGCATCTCTTGGAGTGCATGTTCCTCTAGAAGCTGTGGCAGTTGATGTTTCAATGAAGAAGAGCCAACAAACCCCGTTGCCTCTAGCACCGATGACCGAACCATCTGCACAGGCAGATAGATAATGTCATTTCTCCTCCTCCAAAATATTGACCAACAGTGCACGAGAAACCTCCTATTATGTTAAGCTAATAACTACGATATATAAAAATATATTTTCGTGTATGGGTACTATGACCACATAAATGCTCGTAGTTTCCATCTAAAACAATAACCTACAAGCTCAAGATACCAGAACAGATCAGCTAATGAACATAATTAATATGCAAATAAACTGAGGATGTTGTTTGGTAATTACTTCTCTTTTATTATCAGGTTATTACCGTTTAAAACCTCCCAGGTTATGTTCAGATATTTAACCTGTAACTTACACAATATGACAACTAAAACTATTACGAAAGGCACCTAAAAAAGAAGGTATGATACCTTTTCTATTTCTTCAGCGAGAAGAGGATTTTCTCTCAAAAATTGCAATGCTTTCTCTCGTCCCTGTCCCAGCCTTCATTAAAGCATCAAGAATCAGTGCTGACTGACATAAGATTAGTAATAAATAAAGTAAAACATCAAGATGAAATGCTGAGTCACATAATATTAGTAATGAACCAATTGCAAGACTCAGCTACTGATGTAATAAGACAAATCTTTGATTGATCTTAGCTTCTTCACCAATAATCAGTTACTCACAATTTTGAATCATATTGGAAGTCAATTTCTTGCTTATTCTTATCATTACTTAAAACTATTTCCTTCAGCGACCACATAAAGTATGACACATATAAAATTCTCCTAAGCTGTTTTCTTTTCATTTGGTGTAAGCTTTGACACTTCTAGGACGGCACAGAGAAAATTCCCAGACTCTTGAGCGGTCATGACAAAAATTATATGGAGTTTCATAAATTAAAAGTTTAGTAAGGTTCTTGGGAGTCCCTATATTTTAGCGAAAAACTGCAAAATGTACTAACCTATGCTCTCCATAGTTATACCATGAACCCTTCTTAGACACCACTTCAATCAGTTCAGCACAATCTAATACACAACCCTGCAAAAAGTCAATTTCAGGAGCAGAATTTGAACCAACACAAAGGAACAGAAAGATAATAATGCCACTAACCAGCTTGCTCACTCCTTCTCCAAAGATAATTTCAAATTCTGCTTGCTTGTATGGTCTATCCACACCATAAACCAATACAGGTGCACCATTGCTGATATCATAGGTATTCCACCCGGCATTTGCACTCATAAGATCCAGCTTGTTTCTGAAGATATACCTAGCATTTAGCACCAGCATCGTCTGAACCCACCAATGCAAGAGGTTGTGAAGAAAGAGATCATCAAGTGGTTGTGAAAAACTGCTTATTTGATTAACACTTATATAAAATGGCTTTTTTAAAAAAGTGTTTTGAAAAAATGCAATTCGTGTTTGGCTAATTCATTTGAAAGGTACTTTTGATAAATAGATTGTTGTTTGGCTAATCTTTTTTAAAAAGTGCTTTTGAGAGACAAATTACGAAAAAGAACATGTATCAATGGATTTTTACTATTAAAATTATTTTATAGAGAGAGAAATTATTTTAAATATCTATTATAATATTTTTAATGAATTTTTTTTTGGTAAGTAAAATATTTTATTTACCAAGTAATAATTACAAAGTAAAAAAACCCAGCAATCTTGGACATAACCAGACCCAAGTTTACTGTAAAGCATCAAAACCAAATCCCTATGGTGCCTAGGATGAGATCTGGGATACATATTCAAGCTATCTATTCTATTAGCCAGCCTAGGGCATATAGAACCTCTTTCATGCACTTCACGTACTATCGACTTAATGATCACCTCAGCAGGTCTACTTTTTTCTCGAAAGATTCTATAATCCCTCTCTTGCCACACATGATATACGCTAGCAGCTAATATTTATTTTTATTTTTATTTAATTAAAAAGTACATATTATAAAATTTTCAATCAATATTTATATACATAGATACATAAAAAATAATAATTAAATATTAATATAATATTACTATAATGATTTAAATATAGTTAAAAACATCACACACAAAAAATTAAAAAATTATTTCATAATTAAATCACTACATATGAAAAGGTTCACCACAAAAATAAGTAGTCCTTCATATATCACAAAAGTTGTCAATGATTTCATCCCTAATTTTATCACGCAATGTCTCCATAATAGTCGAAGATCTGCCTTGTCACTATAATAAAAAATAAAGAATTATATGTTCATTTATCATCATCATCAATTATGTTTTTGATTTGTTTTTAATGAAAAGGAGTGAGGAATAAAATATTAATAATATATAAATAGTAAAATAAAATAAAGAATTTATGATGTAAAAATGAAGAATAAAATTTTAAAATAAAACTTTAATCAAACTTATGATATATGCTAATTTATTAATAAGGGATATATTGGTATATATGTATAAATGATAGGGATAACTTTATCATTAAAAAAATAATTTTCTGCTTCTACTTTTACTTTTTTTGAAAAGTAAAAATTTTCTGCGTCTTCCTAATAGCAGAAAAAACTGCTTCGGCTTCTATTTAAAAGAAACTTCATAAGTTACCCAAACACCCTACCTTATAAAAAAAAGTGTTTTTTTCTTAAAAAAAAAAACAAAAAAAAACACTTTTGGCTTTCTAACAATAATCCTAAACAGACTCTAAGACCTATTCAGACCAATTAAGTGTTTAAATCTTAATGAAAGACCTCTATTAAGTGCAAACAAATGAGGCCTAAAAGATCCCTAATCTATTAAATTAGTTAATAATTTTTTTATGAAAATAAATAACAAAAATAAATTAGAGAATTTAGAATAATTATTTTCTACAAATATCTCTCTCTACTTATTTTTCAGTTTCGGGTATTTGAACAAAATTATGGCCCAAAGTTCAGCCCACTCCAAAGCCCATAGTATATCCTCATCTTCCTTCGTATACATCTCTAAATTTTTTTTACCCCTTTCACAAACAAAGAATCTGAAACTCTCACTCAAAGAAAACATCAAAGGAGAAAGTATCAATGGATTCCGAAGAAGGAACTCAGCAACCTCAGCTAGTTCTTGGACACAAACTATTCCGTTTAACACATCCAGATGTCAATGACTTAGACAAAGTTCGTCTCCGTGAAGAAGTATTGGAAGCTGTAGTCTCAAATGGTACATCTAATCATAATTTTTTTTTGAAATTTAACATTTTTTTAGAGTTTTTTTTTTTGTGGGTTTGTATTGATTGGTTTGTAAATGTTTTTTTTTTTTTCCAGATATGGTTCCGTTGTATGAAACCCTAGTTTCAAATGGGGTATTGAGTTTGGATCAGAAGGTTCTTGATTCTGTGCGTGCTAAGAATTGTGATGAGCTCAAAAAACTCGATGAGAAGTTAGTACTCTATATGTGTATATTATGTGATCTGTGATATTGCATTTTTTTCCTGTGCTGGGTATGTTGTTGTTATTGTAGCTTAAGAAGAAGGGCTGTACTTGATAGTATATGATGAATGGTTCTTGGAGAATAGTCTATTTCACTTGGACATCACATGGTTGGTATTTTCTAACAAGTTAAAAGTCATATATAGATAACATTGTCATCCAAGAAAAGTCATAATAGTATTGCAGTTTAAAATTCCAAGTAAATTAGGGTATTGGATTTTAGTATGTGATGTTAACATTTCTCCCAGCAGGTAGAGTCGTAGAGAAGGTCATATTGTGAGTTAAAGTAATAAAAGTTTGTACATTTCATTCAATGGTTAATGAAATTCTCATTATATGATCTGCACCTGTAATCTAAAGATTTGACTGTAGTATATACACACTTGGTATTATAAATAGAGGCTGAATGATACTGTTGGGAGTGCTGCTGGAAAAGGGATGCTCCGAACCCCATCGATGCTAAGTTTTAATTGAGGAAAGTAATACTTAGTGGAGCACAGTAAGCACTCTTTGATGGTCTAGTTTCTTTTCTGAGCTTCTTAGTAAGCCCTGCCTTTGGGGCACGAGCGTTTCAGAATTCACCGCCTACTTTCTTTGGATGGTATATCCAAAAACACGTGGAGTATAATTCGGTGAAACCTATGTTACCCTGAGATAAGAGACAAGGGTGCAGATCTAGAAGTCAGATTCGTCATCACCTAAATCTTAGGATTTGGGGATACAGAGAGGAGTATAGGTATATGAGTATTAAGATACAGCCACTAAATGTATATTACGACATATATAAGTATATATATTTCAACAATTAAAACAATAAAATAAATTCGACAATTAATTGAATTTAGTTTAATTGAATTCTTTATGAACCCCATTAATGTTTTATTATAAGCTATCTCGTAATAGCAAAGTGTTTTAGTACTTCATGTGAGTATATATATATATATTTTTTTATAGCCATGGTGTCCTGGCTAGCTTTCATACCTCGTCTAATTCCACGGGGTACGTGCTCTTTTATGTGAGTACATAGATTTTTTTTATAGCCGGGGTGTCCGGGCTAGCTTGTGTACCTCGACTAATTTGATGGGGTATGTGATACCTTTTATGTGAGTGTGTGTGTGTGTGTATATATATATATATATACATAGACCCAATATGGAACCAAATACACAATCAACCTGTACTTCTTTGGTATAGTTAAATCACCCATGTTGTCCAAATCCAATGTGGATCCCACACCCACACCCACATCGTGTTGGATCAACCTGGGCGAAGCAAGGATTTTGAGGGATTTGAGCAATACGACTTGGTTTTTGCTTAAAACGAACCAAACCAACTAAGTCCCTTTTTTAAAATTCAAACCAAACCAAGTCGATTTTTTAAATATTTAATCCAGGCCAACATAGTATAAATTTTATTTGTTTAGTTGTCGGTTAATTAGGTTTTTCCAGTTTGATTTAACGTGGTTGATAAGTCAAAAATGTTGATACTACCTAACTTGAGAATCAATGTACGAGGATGTCAAAAATAGTGCAAGGCACATGTAATGTGTATGAAAAAATTAGTGCAAGAGACACTGAATCTGTTGATGAAATTGCACTAATAAGATTGTTTTTTGCTACTCTAGTAAATACTTTATTTAATTTTTAATCTCTATTAAGATTTCCGCGACCTATTTATTATGCAAAATTTATTCCATGGGATCATAAGAGTTTGCTTAATCCTATGTGAACTTCTTTTCTTGTTCATATATTGTTGTCCCTAAAGTTTTAAGGATCTCCACCACTGTATGATCTGAAACAATTAATTAAATCCAAGCAGTGGATTATTAGCATACTCTTTAGCAACAAAGAAGTAATGTTTTTGCCTCAATTACTTTCTCCTTTTTCCAAATAGAAGTTTATAGTTAACCAACAAATTAGCTAGGGTAGATATGGTCTTTGAGCATTATTTGATTTTGAGGACCAAAGGAAGAATCTTCAAGTTACTCTCGAACGTTGAAATAGTAAGCAGGAACTAGAAGGCATAAGCTCGGGGTCGGTTGATTGAGATTATCAGTTTGCAAAATGCCAATTCAGTTCTAATGTGAGTAAACACAGAAACCAAGACTAGCCCACTTTTCTTCACTGCCCAATTATAGAAGCTTATGCTGACTCCACTTATCATACCTGCCTATTACAACCAAGAATTTGCAGAAATCTCAGAATAATTGATTCTCTTTGTCGAACAATTCTTCAACAGAAAACTTAACCCCTCTAGTAATTTGACTTCAGAATTTTGCAATCAATCTCTTCTGCATCACTAAGTGAACGTTTTATTACTAATTTATGTGTGTAAGTTTGGTTTGATTTTACATGATTTTTTTCCGATACCAAACCAAACCAAATATTGTCTGTTTTTTTAAATTTAAAACCAAACCATAATAGGTTTATTAAGTCGGTTTAACTTGGTTTTTCTGTTTGGTTTGGTTTTGCGGTTTCATTTGAACATCACTACTGGGAAACATATGAAACTATGAGCGAAACATCCTTCATCCTCGTGATTTACCGGAGCTCATCCTTAGTGAGGCGGTTCCTGCTTGAAATCATATTCTTTAGAATTAGAATTTGTTTGGAGAATTAGCATTGAGCTTTGAAATCATATTCTTTGGACATCGATAATCATGATTACTTATAAATTTGTTAATTACAGTTGATATCATGGCTAATATTAATTTTTATTTTTATAATAGTTGAGATAAAGTAAAGGATGAGTGCCTTGAATACGGCTTAGTGGATGGGTTTACGTTTATCATTTTTAAAAAGGTCATTGTGCGACATGTTATGGATCAGTGCCTTGTAAACTGCTTTGAGCCAGATTGCGCATACCCGGTTGTGCGGTTCCAGCTTTTTATTATTCATAGTGAACGAAAGTGAGAGAAAGGTCTCTGGTTTCTTTTGCATAGAATGGAGATTCATTGCTTTACATTGAAACCACACATCTAACTTGATATATTCATCAAGGATTGCTGATGCAGAAGAAAACTTAGGTGAAAGTGAAGTTCGAGAAGCTCATTTGGCCAAATCATTGTTCTACATTCGGATTGGTGACCAGGTAGTCTCTCTCTCTCTCTCTCTCACTCAAATAATTACTCAGATTTTGTTTGTTCACATTGGACAAATCTCAATCAAGCTTATTTGATTTAAAATTCAGGAAAAAGCACTTGAGCAACTCAAGGTGACTGAGAGCAAAACTGTTGCAGTTGGGCAAAAGATGGACTTGGTGTTCTATACGTTGCAGATGGGACTATTTGACTTGAATTTTGACCTAATTTCTAAAAGCATCGACAAGGCAAAGAAGTAAGTAGGAGTGTCTCGCAAACAGTCAGATGTTATCAGATATGATGTTCTAAATGCCTTTCCTAGTTATTAAGCTAACTCCTAATGTTTGTCTGACAGATTATTTGAAGAGGGGGGTGACTGGGAGAGAAAGAACAGGTTGAAGGTGTATGAAGGGTTGTTCTGCATGTCCACTCGTAACTTTAAGAAAGCAGCAGATCTTTTCCTCGATTCTATTTCAACTTTTACCACATATGAGCTTTTTCCTTATGATACTTTCATATTCTATACGGTCCTTACAAGCATCATTACCTTGGATCGGGTTTCCTTGAAACAGAAGGTATTCAATTTTTACTCCCTCTCATATCCCTGTTTGGTAGGATGGCAATTTGTGAACTTTGAAATTTGTGTTCCCTTAGAATATCTTGGATGTTACTGTGACTACCATATTGCAATTTCATTTGGTTGCGTATGTGTTGCAGGTAGTGGATGCCCCAGAAATCTTGACAGTAATTGGAAAGATTCCATATCTGTCTGAGTTTATGAACTCATTATATGAGTGTCAGTACAAGTCATTTTTCTCCGCATTTGGTAAGCTTTTCCATTGTTTATTTTTTCTTTTCGTATGTCAAGTGTGCATTTGTAGTTTTTTTTTTTTTTTTTTGATTACTGTGGTGCCGCATTTATAGTTTGCAAATGTCCGCATTCGAAAGTTAATGTAGATATGTCCCTTAAAACTGTGATGGATCCCTGATGCATTTTCTGGCAAAATTTGACAGATAATAGTAGTGTTTGCAAGGTCTTGGTTATTGATATTCCTGTTTGGAAGTTTTAATCCTCAGATGGCATTGTGTTTCCTTTCTGGAGTACCTTGATAGTGAAATAGGTAGTGGATAACTGTTGTATAAACACCTAATTTCTTTTGCTTTTTGTAGTCTTTCAAATATCTGCAAGAACGTGTGGAGTCTTAATGCTCTTAATTAGTCATTTGAGTATTAATAGCTTGATAAGATTAAAACGATGTTCGTTTTGGCACATATCAAATGAATAAAAAGATGCTATTTCTGCACCTGGTTTATATCATGATGAGAAGCTTGTAGATATATCATATATCCAGTATCAAAAGAAAATAATGTAAATGTATCATGTAATGCATTTTTTAACTTCAAATAGATTTAGAGATTTGAATTGTGTTTCAGGTGTTCTTAGCTTTCTCAATATGTCTGGTGGCTTGTCTAAGAACCTTCCGCCAGAAATTTGGAATGGATAATAGTTCTTGTCTAATTGCCTACAAAGTAATATCCGTTCATCTTTATTAAGTTTGCGGGGGGTTGTTGGTGGTGGTTGGGGAACTTGTGATTCTCATTGCAAACTCTTCTTAGGTTGCATAGTCAGCTTGCTTCTTAGGTTGAATTCACCTGAATTATTGAACTAATTATTGGAGATGAGAGCAGGCGAGAGACCAATTGTTGACCCTTGCATAAAAGAAAGATGGACAGCCATCAATGTGTGTTATAGATCAAGTGGTGTTAAAATGTGATCTGTAAGTATTGAGTTACAGGCGAAGTAAACATGCTATATGTATTATATACTCGTGATTTGTGATTCACCTATATGTTGATTGCTAGGGTCATTTGTCTTGCGGGCTGTGAATGATATATCAATTGAAAAATGGTTTTGACTTTTACCTTAATGGTGTTTTCAGCTGGCTTGACAGAGCATATTAAATTGGATCGCTACTTGCAACCACACTTCAGATACTATATGAGGGAGGTCAGAACAGTTGTGTATTCCCAGTTCCTGGAGTCCTACAAGAGTGTTACTATTGAGGCAATGGCCAAGGCTTTTGGGGTGTCCGAGGATTTCATTGACTTGTGAGTGCTATTATATGCTTAGCTGCATAATGGACCATAGGTTACTATAAGATTGTGTAACAATAATTGAACTTTTCTGTTTCAATTCAGGGAACTATCTCGGTTCATTGCAGCTGGGAAGTTGCATTGCAAGATTGATAAAGTAGCAGGAGTATTGGAAACTAATCGTCCTGATGCAAAGAATGCTCTTTATCAGGCAACAATCAAGCAAGGAGACTTCTTGTTGAATCGCATTCAAAAGCTTTCTCGTGTCATTGATCTCTGAAGCCGTTAAACCATCCAACTTTGAAAATGTTTGGTGGCATGTACTTTTTACCTTTTCATTCCGAGCTCTTGGAGTACTATTTAGTAATTTTCTGAAGTAGAGATTTTCTGTGTTGGAATAGCTCTTCTATTTGGACAAACATTCAGAGCATCTTTTAAAATGTCATTTCCTTTTAATTTTGGGTGCAGGTGATGATGAAAGTGATTTGAGTGTTGTACATTATGAAACTAAAGAACGACATTCATCCATTCTTATTTGACAAAACCAAATTTTTACACCCAAAAATCACATCCACCTTCTAAGTTGACCTCCAAAGAAAGCTAATTAATTTGAATAAAAAACGACATCTAACTGATTTCCTAGACCCCTGTAAGACCTTTAGTTTCTCTACAGTTTCTTTCTTTTTACACTGAAAGTGCACAATTGCTATGTACAAGTCCAGTTCTAAACAATTTCCAATTTCGTACATGCATGTGTGGTAAACAGTAGCTCTGTACTGCTGGCATTTACTGTTTGAACTGCCTATATTTCCTCCTTTTGATCTATTCTAAACATCATATATATATATATATATGTTCATTCTCATAGTTCTGTTCTTAGTAAGCAATTTATTCTGACTGGCAAGCCACAATATGACTCTCTGCTTAGTTTGTTGAACTCGTCCGAATACTAAAAAATTCTCTTTCTAGTCCTATAAAGTTCTCTTTCTAATCCTAAGAGATTTCGAGTGAATACAATCATACACCATATCGAACCTGCTACATGTAATCTAGTTAAGGTACCTTTCAGGGCAATATAGCTACTCCCAAAAGAATATGCACCATTAGGAGTCAATATGCACTTATTATTCAGATATCAAGTGATTATTTCCTGTTTAATTGCATTACGGTTCTTCCCATACCAAGTGCAATCCAAAGGAGGTTGATGTGCCCAGTGCAATCAAGTTGAGTCTTCATATAAAGCCCATGGATCCATTTCACCCAAAGTAACCCCTTCTTCGATGGCAGTTGTCATCATAGTAATAAAAGCCACATTCAAGTATTTACTACTTTTGATGCTTGTCCATATTTCTTCGTAACAAACCTTTTATCCCATGAAACCAGTCAATTTCCTCTTTTCCCCATAAATAGGTTCTACACTTCTGGTGCACTTCCTTGAGGACAACACCCCAGAAATTAAATATAGAAAACAACATGACATTTATCACTTGAAGTCTACCATCTTAAGGCAAATTCTTGGAATAACTGACAGTGATTCTACTAGTAAAAATCAGTGTTTTAAAAGGCTTGGACGTGAGGCGAGACGTTTTACTTAGCACGGGGCAAGCCTCGAGGCGATGGGGCGTAACTCGTAAGCCCCATAGATCTTAAATTTTTTAATTTATAGTATAGTAGTGTAATAAAGCAAATATTATAAATAATAAATTAATAATTAAAACAATTAAAAACATGATCAAATAACACTCATAGAAAATAAAACTTCTAATATAATTTTTCAAGTATAAATAAAGAAATGCTATAATACTATAATAGCTACTATGAGATGCAAATCAACTCTAACATCTTAACTTTCAAATAATAAAAGAATCACATTTTTGTAAAATATATTATGATCATACTATGCAATTTACATCCTTGAAAGAAAATAGTCAATAAACTTTATTAGTACCATCACGGTAATTTTGAGATGATAAAATACAATAATTTACTTTCAAATAGCGATTATTTTTAGACGTAAGGAAATAATATGAAGACCAATATTGATAAGTGAAGATGTAAAAATCGACTAATTAAGTATTTTTAAAAGAAATGTTAAATGATGTTCACTCTCATGGTACTTTCAAATAAGAAATATGCAATACAGTGAATTGTTATTTGAGTTATTTTCAATCTTCTAATTTCTATAGATGAAAAAACTATTAAGCATCATTTACTTATTAGAGAATTATAAGGGTCAACAATGTCAATTAAGGAATTCGACACATAATTTTTCTAAGATTTGTTAGGCGACCCCCGAGCATTAGACGTGCTTAGGGCGTACAGTCGGGCTCTTAATACGTAAGCCTTACAAGACTTAAGCCTCACACCTATGCCTCGAGGCGTTTTGCCAGTGCCCTGCCCCGGGGCGAGCCCCAAGGCAAGCCTCAAAACTGCCTTTTAAAACACTGGTAAAAATAAGTGATCAATTGTGTTTGCGATTAGAGTTACTTGTGATTTAGCTTTCAAGTGACCTTATAACAGTGTAAAACATTTTTATGTTGTCTATATATATGAATCATTCACCCATGTACTTAATGAAATGACTTAATCATATCTTCCGCTGTATTCTGGGTTATATTCATACCCTTGCCGTTAGCAGATTTTCTCGTATTTGTCCTTGATATTAGTTGAGCTCTAGTGTAGATTGAGAGGATTTCACATGTCAAAGTACTTCGGTAAAAAGGTCCAAATTTACCTCAGCGATTTTGACTATGGTTTAAAATTAATTATCCTCCAGTATACTTCAGGTTGGAAATCTGTTAGGGGTAAGGGCTAATAAGACAATTTGCTAATACAAGGGTATGAATATCCGCTAAGTATAACGGAAGATAAAATTAAGATAATTGGTATATAGTACTTAGTGTTTTCAATCCTTTTTCCCTCAATTCTTTAATGATCCCCAATTTACTTGATTTCATATTCACTTTCTAAATTGGGTTATGGGTTGTATATCATATGGATATATTCTCCCATATCTTTTTTCTCTTTCGTAAGTCTCTATTTTCCTCCTTTTGATTGCTATGTCTATATATAATATAAGAAAAGTAGTCCGATGCACAAAGCATTCCACGTTAGCAGGGTTTGGGGAAGGGCTGCACCCCAGGGGACGTAACGTTGACAATATATCCTAATTCAACCTATGTCTATATATGTGTAGTTGAAAGAAAAAACAGATAAAAATTGTAATTCAAAATATATACTATCTGCAGATAACTTTGTTATTAGGAATTAATGGAAGCATGAATTTGAGAGATGGCTCTGATGCCTCAGGCAGGAAGCCCAAGGTTTGTTTCTACTACACTTGATATATATAATATAAATACTGACATAATATTTCAAATATTTTTTCAAAATAAAAGAATGTAGTTTATGACACGTTTTTCCGGTATTTCTAAGTATGTATATTCTAGTTTGTTACTTTTCTAATATATGAGCAAAACATTGGTGATGTTTAGGGAAAGGGTGTGTACCAATTTGTTGACAAATATGGAGCTAATGTTGATGGATACAGGTTAGTTAAAAACGTCTTCATTTGCTTAATGTATTTCTTCACTAATAGAAAATGAAACAATTAATCTAATACTGTGTGATTTTGAAATTGCAGTCCCATCTACAACACAGATGACTGGTCTCCAAGTGGTGATGTCTATGTTGGAGGTATGCCACTCTTTTTCTAAATTAAAAGGGGATTTAGGGCGGATTCTGAGAATTTACTTGAACTCCCCTTTTCAGCTCGAACTATGTATAATAGGTCATACTCACTATGAATCCGCTAACTCTAGATCCTGATTCGTCGGTAATATAAATTGCAGGTACCACTGGCTTAGCCATATGGGCAGTGACCTTACTTGGCATTCTTGCAGGAGGTGCTCTCCTTGTCTACAACACAAGTGCTTTGACACAGTAGAATGTAATCCTTGTACTGTACTATTTTAAAGTTGTATTCCAGCTCGCACCGTGTATCTTTTCAAGAATACTTCAAAATATTTCATGCCATCTTGATTAATCTGTAATTGCTGTGATTTTACTGTGGATAATATTACACATAATGCTGCTTGTTTAAGGTTCTTATAATCTTATATCTTTTAAGTTTAATTGAGATACAACATATAATCAGAGGCGGATCCATATAATCAGAGGCGGATCCAAGATGTGAAGAGTAAGATTCCTGCAAGGATTTCAAATTAATAGATTTCTTAATACATATAAAGAGTTTGGATTAAAGCTATTGGATTCACATGAAAACATAGACAACACTCAAGATCAGCCCTGCATACAATTGCGATACCTTACTGGGATAATAATACCAATAGCGCTAATATATTTACTTTCAATGTCAATAAATTCCATGATACAAGCGAAAAACTTCATTTGCCTCTAGCACATTCTGAAATGTTCAGCTATTGTTTTCTTGAAGTCCGCCAAAATGGTAATTTGGTGCTCTTGAAGCTAAATAACACACGAGCAAGATCATGAAATTGTCTAATGATACAACTAAACCACAAGGACAAAATATGCAGCAAAGAGGTAACTACATACTTCATTTCACTACCTTAACTCTAAATCTTCTCTTTTGGCTCAGCTGACACCTAGCAGCCTAGAAAATTCAGGTGTCCATAAACGAGCATTCTTTTTTGCATAACTGTCGAACATGAAGGACATATCTATCTTCCTCTCCCGCCAAGATGTATTAGTGTGCAAGAATATACATCTTTCTTCAACACTCTATAGAGTGCAGAAATGGTTTCATACAAAGCAATCTGGAAGCGACACTTTCAACTTTGTTCATTTCTTCTTATGTAGAATCAGATGGATCAATGTTGGTTGTGAAGCACTCTGTTGTCATAATCAGTCAAAACAGAATTCTGATTCATGTTATTGCATCTCTTGGAGTGCATCTTCCTCTAGAAGCTGTGGCAGTTGATGTTTCAATGAAGAAGAGCCAACAAACCCCGTTGCCTCTAGCACCGATGACCGAACCATCTGCACAGGCAGATAGATAATGTCATTTCTCCTCCTCCAAAATATTGACCAACAGTGCACAAGAAACCTCCTATTATGTTAAGCTAATAACTACGATATATAAAAATATATTTTCGTGTATGGGTACTATGACCACATAAATGCTCATAGTTTCCATCTAAAACAATAACCTACAAGCTCAAGATACCAGAACAGATCAGCTAATGAACATAATTAATATGCAAATAAACTGAGGATGTTGTTTGGTAATTACTTCTCTTTTATTATCAGGTTATTACCGTTTAAAACCTCCCAGGTTATGTTCAGATATTTAACTTGTATCTTACACAATATGACAACTAAAACTATTACGAAAGGCACCTAAAAAAGAAGGTATGATACCTTTTCTATTTCTTCAGCGAGAAGAGGATTTTCTCTCAAAAATTGCAATGCTTTCTCTCGTCCCTGTCCCAGCCTTCATTAAAGCATCAAGAATCAGTGCTGACTGACATAAGATTAGTAATAAATAAAGTAAAACATCAAGAAGAAGTGCTGAGTCACATAATATTAGTAATGAAACAATTGCAAGACTCAGCTACTGATGTAATAAGACAAATCTTTGATTGATCTTAGCTTCTGCACCAATAATCAGTTACTCACAATTTTGAATCACATTGGAAGTCAATTTCTTGCTTATTCTTATCATTACTTAAAACTATTTCCTTCAGCAACCACATAAAGTATGACACATATAAAATTCTCCTAAGCTGTTTTCTTTTCATTTGAGTGTAAGCTTTGACACTTCTAGGACGGCACAGAGAAAATTCCCAGACTCTTGAGCGGTCATGACAAAAATTATATGGAGTTTCATAAATTAACAGTTTAGTAAGGTTCTTGGGAGTCCCTATATTTTAGCGAAAAACTGCAAAATGTACTAACCTATGCTCTCCATAGTTATACCATGAACCCTTCTTAGACACCACTTCAATCAGTTCAGCACAATCTAATACACAACCCTGCAAAAAGTCAATTTCAGGAGCAGAATTTGAACCAACACAAAGGAACAGAAAGATAATAATGCCACTAACCAGCTTGCTCACTCCTTCTCCAAAGATAATTTCAAATTCTGCTTGCTTGTATGGTCTAGAAACCTAAGACGGAAAAGAATAAGACCAATTAGTGTTTTTTCTTTTTTAATAAGGAAGACCAATTAGCATATTGGCACCACAATCAGCAAGAAGATGCAAATAGTAAAGATCAGATGTATACTGGCAATTTCTTTCATGTTCTGGTATTTGCTAAAAGAGGTTTAAAAATAAATAGAGGTCTTTGCTAAAACAGATCTCTGTGAGGATAACCTAAAGTATTTGACAATATACACCAATTTACAATAATCACACAGTGGAACCACCATGCTTCCAATGCAGGAAATCCAATAACCATGATAACCTTTATTATGCAAATGTCAGCTTCATAGTTTAAGCACTAAAACGGAACCATTACCATATGTTTTCCATTCCCACAAACATAATACTGATGTCACCACGTTGAATAATTATGACATGAAGCCGTTTTACCTTACTCTTTTGAACTCTCACCCGGACTTTAAGGCCCACTTCCTCATCTCCTTTTGCCTGAAAGAATGAATAACATTTTTTTCATAAAGAAATTTAAATGAGTGAAAATTGAAAACCTATTAGCCAACTGAGCAGTTTTGGACTCACAGATTTTATTTTCCCTGTAGGACGGATCTCAAGTCGAACAGAGGCGAAAAACTTTAAGGCAATCCCTCCACTTGTGACCTCAGGATTTCCGTAATAAACACCAATCTGATTCGAAGCACAGGGATTACTTTCATTCAGCAAGTAAGTCCACAAGTTATGATGAGAATTATGCTAGTATATGAAGTTAATCACACTTATGGAAGCAAGACAATTTATTTTGACAAGATTATCCAGCATCTTCGGTACTTAAAAAGGGCATGCAGCAATTTCTGAGTCAATAATACCTTGTATCTTATCTGATTGAGGAATATAAGAGTACATCCAGCTTTGGAAGCATTGCCTGACATTTTACGTAAAGCTTGACTCATCAGACGTGCTTGTAAACCCATTTGCTGCATCCCGATTTCTCCCTGCACAAAATAAGAGACCATGAAATCAGGAACCGGAGGAATAATTTAAAGCTTTCAAAATCTTCAGAAAATTAAAATGTTGGCTTACCTCAATTTCAGCTCGTGGAGTGAGGGCTGAGACTGAATCAATACAAATGAGATCTACAGCACCTGATCTACACATTCGGTCTGCGACTGAGACAACCAAAAGTTGGGTTAACAGTACAAACTCTAGCAAGCACGATCACTGACAAGGTTACTAGCACAGAAAACGCAAAATCATTTCTAATGGCGTACACAAGGGAAATGTGTGTTACTTTCTAGAGCCATCTCCCCATTATCAGGCTGGCAGACAATCAAATTCTCTACATCTACTCCAAGTGATTTGGAGTATGCAGGATCAAAAGCATGCTCAGCATCAACAAGCATCGCATTGCCTCCTAGCTTCTGCATAACAAAAATTAACAACTTATAATCTGTCTCACTTTACATGAGAACATTTTTAGGTAAGAAGCCTAAGGTAAGTGGTTTCAGTGGATTGGTCACAATAATAAAGTTCCAATGGATCCGGGAAGGGTTCTAAATTTGCTTTCTACCCTTCCAAATTTTCCATTATTTTCTCTCCAATTCATCTATAGATGGAAGCATATGACTTCCGTTTTTCATCTAACTTATCAATTCCCCCCTCCCTTCCAAATGCAGCCCTATGCCTATGGAAGTTCCAAACTGAAGGATAGAATAAACCAAACACATACTGCACCTGAACTTCTGCAATAGCATGGAGAGCTAAGGTAGTCTTTCCACTACTTTCGGGCCCATATATCTGTAAAGACAAATGTGAGGAAAGCAATCAGATAACAAATTGCAGCAACCTAGTTAATATTCCACATGCTCATATCAGTTGAGGAATTCAGGATGTGAACAAAAATCAGAATCTAATAACCCAGAGTATTGATTTCTAACAAAATCACTCTTTTAACTCATCATTTTAACTGTTCTATGCATCTTCCTGTAGGATTACTCCACTGATGTGTAATCAAAACCAACAATTAGTAATTAACACCTCTACTTAAGCAGCCACACTTTTGAAGCCAAATAGATGGCGAATTGCCAGTAATAAATACTGCATATTGAAAATAGAGATGAAAAATATAAAATTTAAACCTCAACAATTCTGCCTTTGGGAAGGCCACCACCTAAAGCAAAGTCTAGCGTCAAGCAGCCACTCGGAAAAGTTTCACTGCAGATACACAAACGTTGTAAGACTGACGTATATCTACAGATAGACTATTAAATCTTCGAAAGACAAGTTTTTCTTAGAGTAAACAGATACACTAGTAAAACTCTGTAGTCTAACAAGGATCAAAACTTTGTGCAAATCACTTTTCTCCTTTTTCTTTTTCTTTTCGCCGAAACATTTTTCATGCTTGTTCTGGTATGTTTCATGTGCAGAGAGTTGATATTTTTTTTAACTTCATTCCTTTATTTTGGTGGGGGTTTAAGGCATTGAAAAAAAATTACATACACTAGAGCTCCGCCAGCACTACCCAATCTAGTAACGCTTCCTTTGCCAAATGAGCTGTTTATATCGTTCATTGCAGCTTCCAATGCTTTTTGCTGAAGCAGAAGGAGTTCGTAAAGTCAGTCACATGGAAATCTTCACTGAAGCAACATATAAATATAATGACTTTTAACCAGTCCCAAAAGAGAAACATAATTATCTATCTTTTCCAAATTTTCATTTTCATAAGATTGAACAGACAGCCATGGGACAGGAACTGTTTTTGGAAATTGCCAAAATGATTTCTTTCCCCTTTCTTTCAGTATTACCAGACCAATACTTGAATCAAAGTAGAAAATGCATAAAAGTATACATAACAATACCCAAAATGCTAAAAGGGCAGGTCGGTGCACTAAACCTCCCGCTATACGCAGGGTCTAGGGAAGGACCAGACAACAAGGGTTTATTATAAGCCGCCTTACCATGCATTTCTGCAAGAGACTATTTCCACTACTTGAACCCATGACCCCTAGGTCAAATGGCAACAACTTTACCAGCTACGCCAAGGCTCCATTCACAATACCCAGAATGCGAAAAGAACAGCCCGGTGCCCTAAAACTCCCGCTATGCACAGTCCGGGTCCGGGCAAGCAATGGTCTATTATAAGCCACCTTACGTTTTCACTACTTGAACCCATAACCTCCAAGTTACGTTACCAGCTATGCCAAGGCTCCCGTTCACAACACCCAGAATCCTAATCACATAAAACTCGAAGATACCAAATATATACCCTACCCGGTCGATGAAGCGAGCGTCAGAATCAGGAGAGAAAGCGCCATTGATTTTTTGGTCAAATTCAGAACGAACCCTAACTCCATGTGCTGAAAATTGAGGACGAGATACTTTGTGGTAGATTTTTACTCTAGTTGAATTGCTTGGGGATTTGTAACAACTTTTGGAGCCAAAAAACTGAGCTTTCATTGGCAAAGTTAAGAACAACTCCATTGATGAAAGAAATTGAAACTTCAAATCTCAGTTCTATTTGCTTACAGAAGATTGGAAAATAGTATACTACTCACTTCTCCTTGCTGAACAAGGAGCTGGAGTTCCATGGCTCCGTAGTCGACCTTGTTTAGATATTTTTTTTTGTTTTGTTTTGAAGCCCAAACCAAAATAAACTTGGGCCCATTCTTAAAGCCCAAACACGTAAACATGGGCCTCTTCTTAAAACCCCAATAACATACCCAATAGAATTAAACAAAGTGAGGTCTAGAGAGGGTAGATAGTACGCAGCTCTTACCTCTATTTCGGAGTTAGAGGAGTTTTCCGATATACATCCTTCGTTCAAGAGAAAAAAGTCGAAAAATGGCCAAAAAATTGAAGTAACAAAAGTACAAAAAATAGCTTATAGTAACATAACAACAACTAGAACTAATAGAATGTGATAATCAAAGGAGAAAGACATCATATGATAATAGAAATTGAAGGACCAGAAACAACACGAGGGATACTACAATTACTAGTATGAACGGATAACAAGACAACGCGCCACTACATAATCTGTGACCCCCACAACCTCTTAAGCTAAAAATACGTCATGTCCTGTCTAATCACAAATCACCTCTCCCTAAAGCGCGGACATCCGAATCTTTCCTTTTAAATGCCAACTATTTTAAATCGGGTCCTCTTTAATACCCTTTCCCCTTTTATTCCCAATTTCAAAAGCCCTAACCACTGACATCCCTCTCCTATATATACGCCCGCCCGACGCCGGCTGATTTTGGATGGATAGTTCTCGTTGCTGCCAGAATTGTGGCAAGAGAAGTATCGGTTCAGATATAGATACAGGTCATGCCGTGTGCACATCATGTGGAGTTATTCAAGAATTCGATAATTACAATCCTCAAATTGGTGGAATCACTGGCTCAGCTGGAACGTATGTTCGCGCTGGCACTACTGGTACTGGAACCTTATATAATTACAAAGAAACTAAAATTTACGAAGCCCAGAAAGAAATTGAAGTGCTAATGTATCAATTAGGATTTTCTCCTGAGAAATCGGGTGAAGTTAAAGGTATGGTAGTGAAAATTACTGACGGAGAATATGGGATGGGGAGATGGTTTACGGTATTGATAGGTGCGTGTGCGTATGTAGTAATGAGGTTAGATGGAAAACCGTTGGCTATTGTTAAAGTAGCGAATGTGGTGGGGTGTGATATTTATGAATTGGGTAGAATGGTTTATAGGGTTGTTGATTTTCTTGATTTGAAGTTGCCTGGATTCGATATTGTGGATTCGTTTGAGTATTATATTAGGAATGCCCCGAGTTTTAGTGGGGTGGAGAAGGATGTGGTTGGGAGGATGTTGAAGCAAGGTGTGTTTTTGGTGCAGTGTTTGGTTAAGTGGTATGTGACTACGGGGAGGAGACCGTTGCCTGTTGTGGCAGCGGTTTTGGTGTTTGTTGCACAGTTGAATCAAGTTGATGTGACGATTGAGGATGTGGCGAATGAGTTACAAGTGACGGTTGTTACTTGTAGGCTGAGGTATAAGGAGCTTTTGGAGAGGCTTGTGAAGGTTGCTCGAGGTTTGCCTTGGGGTGAGGATGTTACAGTTAAGAATATTATGAAGCATGTGACGTTTGTTATTCAATACATGGAGTTGAAGTCGATGTCAAAGAAGAGTGATAAAAGGAAGAGTTTTGAGGATGCGGGGTTTGATCTGGATTACTTGATTGATGATTGTTTGAGCATTGACAATGATTATGAATTAGATGTTGGTGACACCGAAAATGAGTCACAATATTTTCTGATGGATCGTGCATCAAGGTTGAGTACTGAAAGTGCAAATAGATTCCATATTTCACAAGAGTGTTTGGCAATGGTTTATTCAAAGATTAAGAATGAAATGTATGTAGTGGAGTCTACAAACAACAGAAATAATAACATTAGGAAAAGGAAGAGAAGGTATGACATACTTCCATACATAGAATGGTGGAAGGGCGAATCAGAAATGAGCAAAAAGCTTTTAGTGAAGGAAATAGTGGAGAAAGATGTGGGGTTGAGTGCTATGCCTCCTTCTTATGATAATGGTTGCTTGGCATATGAAAGGAGAAAAGAGAGGATAAAGGCTGCAAAGTTTCGAATCCATAAGACAATGTATCCTTCCGATGCTGGTGCAATTGATAAGATTGAACTATGCCCCCTCGAACATGTAAATGCTGGAAAGAAAAGGAGAAGGAAAAAGCAAGTTGATGTTGATTGGGAGGACTTCATTATTGAGACCCTTCTCCTTCATCAGGTGGAAGAAGAGGAGATAGAGAAGGGGTATTATAAAAACCTGTTGGACTTGCATGTTTTCAACTATTGAAGATCTAACCGGTCAGCTCAAACTATTATGTTGATTTATGTAAAAAGAAAAACTATTGCAGAGAAAGTTTCTTTACGTTTCTTTGACTGATCCTGCGGGAGTATCGGAGATTTGAGTTTCATATTTTTGCTGTAATGAGAGAAATATACTTTTGGAATATAAACAAATATGTTCTGTTTCTTCCGGTCCTATCTTGTCCATTTCTCTTGTAACTGCATCATGTCATCTATTCTGTATATTGTCTTTGCGTTCTTTGCATATGTTCTGTCTTTATTAAATGTGTCTTTTTATTTCTTTTCTGGGATGGGAAGTTCCTTTTCTCCCTGCACATTTTCATTTTTGATTCATGGTGGAAAATTCTCTTTTTTATTTGCATGATTTTCACTCTTACAAACTATCTTGATCTTAGGACTCAGAAATGTAAAACAGAGAGTATTTTTCTATAATGATAATATAGAAATTTTGCCGGGGGTCTACCGGAAACAGCCTCTCTACTTCATCTGAGGTAGTGGTATGGACTGCGTACACTATACCCTTCCCAGACCCCACTTTGTGGGATTACACTGGGTATGTTGTTGTTGTTGATAATATAGAAGCATGAGTGAAGAGCTTAGGTGAAAGCAATTATGATAAAGTAGTTCTACTGGAGGTAGAATTCCATGCACAACAGAGTCTGTTACAATATAGGCTCAAAAAATTGACAAAAAGATACATGAAGCTGGTATGCACTGTTATATAAATGAGTGTATATATAAGTTATCTGAAATTGTTCTCTTCCCTCTGAAGCTCAAATTTTAGTCGGCTGAATTTCCATGGCTTCTACACTGCTATTCTGGAAAGGGGTGATGACATATGCTGCATCTATAAGGTAGGATGGATTGCACAATTTTGTTGATATGTATAATGTTGGTTAACTTTTTATTCCCGACCTTAGCATTTCATGTAGAAATATAGAGGAATCTTCTAGTCATCAGTGTCTCAGTTTTACTTAATTGTTAAAACACTTCTTGCTTTCCCTTTTTCTTAAATGCCATCTGTGCTTGTGCTGTGTTTAGTCATGCCTTACCGATCAGTAGTACTATTTTCGCTGGTTGTCTCTTAGGATCCGTGGAACTCAACTTGCAGAAATGCCATTCATTGGGACCAGGAATATTTATATTGCTAATTATACTTTCTTTATGCTTCTAATTCTTACTATTTAGAACTTGTGGTTTAAAACAAGCCTTGGATGTTTGTGTGAAAGTGAAGTTTTGAAGTTATATATTTCTAAATATAGAAATGTTACATTCTGTTTGGACAGTTCTAAAAGGAAAATGTGTCATATAAATTGGGACAGAGGGAATATTGTTTATATAATAATAATGGATGTAGAAAATTGTATTATATATCTGTCCGTGAACAAAAACAAGAAACAAAAATAAAGAAAATCACTTTTTAAAATTTTTGTACTGGTGTTTCGATAAATAATATATAGCTGACACCGTCTAGTTTGAGGTTGAGACATAGTAGCAGTAGTAGTTGTAATATGGAGGTTTCTAGTAGGCTTTGATTAAGAAAGGATATTTTAGCTGATTCCTGCCTTTTGATTAAAATAGCATCCAACATTGGATAAGCTTTTGGTATATTCCTAGAAAAGAATTATTAGAATTATAATCGTGATATTCAGTACAAACATACTTCCGATTATGTCTTCATGATGTCTTCAAGACAATGCTTTCAACAGATTTTGAAAAATTCGGTCTAATGCATTCAATGTTTGATATGATGGGGGTTTTCTTTATTGTATATTTTATCAGTTAGGGCATCCTGGAAAATTGGCAAGAATATGAATAGATGTAGCTGTTGAGATTAGGTGCTTTTTACAGTGTAGCTATGAATAGTTGTTTTTTGCCTGCATCTCCCAAGTTTGAAATGTTCCATCTCTTTAGTATCAAATTTAGGAGCATCATAGTGTCATACATAACCCATTTCTTCCTGTCGTATCTTTGCATAGTTAGGATTACTAAAGATCTTATTTTCTTTCATCGTCATTGTATACTCCTTGAAGGGCAGTCTTGGTGTAATCATACAGTGTCTTTTGACTTGGGTTCTCTCCTTGGAGAAAGATTGGGTACATGCACTCCCAAAACTAAATGGGGGAGCCTCGTGCCTCAGTCGCCATTGCGTGTGAAATCTGATGTGTAACTTGACGATATAAGTCTATATTGTGACTCAAATTTGTTGTCAATAATCCAACAGTGTTATAACTCTGTTGGTTCATGTTGATGCAGTTTGATGAACAAAAGGATCAAGTGACTATTGAACGTATCCTGCGGGTGGTGTTCTTGGACCCAAAACACCTTCTTCAGTAAGAAATACACATGTTACTGTTTATCTGCTTGTTCATTTTGCTCTGAGTTCATTCTCCAACTAAATAACTTGATTGATTAAGGTACTGGAAAAACTAAAACGTCCGTTGGCTGAAGCCGAGGCAGCATTAGAATCTCGCAAGAAACCTCCAGTTGAGGCTGGAGCAAAAGTTGTAGGAGAAGGTCTAGTAATAGATGAATGGGTAAGGCTATCTGTGTGTGCATATAAAAGCATGTATCTTTCCAGTTTGATTCCTCTAACGTCGTGTGTCTGCTTGCTATTGTTCAGTAGAAGGAACGAAGGGAGAAGTATCTAGCTCGGCAGCAGGTTGAGGCTGTTGATTCAGTGTAAAGCAACTAGTGGATTTTAATGCAAGTGCCTCTTTTGCCATAATTGAAATGTTAAACCGGATCCTCCCCTTTTCAGCGTTGTTTCTTTTGGAGGATGGTGGAACAGGAGCAGTTCGGTTCTTCTTGTAAAGAAAATAATCAGTGGAGGTTTTAGTTTCTCCCTCATGGGGTAAAAGTTTGTTATGTAATTGTTTGGATGTTTTCTTATAGATATTGCATTACTTTTTGCTGAAAGCCTATTCTTTTGGTGCCGCCCTGAAACATAAAGCGGATACTGCTCATGTAGCCGCAATATTATCAAATGCTGCCTGTGAGTTCTCCCAAAAGATGGACAGAAACAAAATGTTCCTTAATATGGTAGATAGTTTACATTTAACTTCGTGCTAACTATTGAGAACTTAAAGCTGGAAATTAGAGTTTTCTGTAAGTGTTTTATGAACTTTTCTTCGTTGCTAGGAAATTAAAATAGTAACACATAACTGATAACAAAAAGGAAATGCAAAATAATATTCACTGTATCACTACTTTCTTGTTGCAAACGTATAGAAAGGCTAATTTCTTTGCAAAGAAATCAAAGCTAGACTTGCACAGAAATCTCCATCTATCCTGCATTGAATTTCCAACAGTTTCACAGAGGAAGGGACACAATGTTTAACCAAATGAAAAAGAAATTGATGTAATGAATGATCCTTTAAGAGAACCTCTCTTATCCGACATGTATGTTCTCTAAGCTATATCATGTTTCTTGTTTCACAAAGATATTAGATCACTGTCATCTTGTTTTCCTTTTTCACTATGAGATTTAATGTTGTCCGACCTCCTCATAAGGCTTATCTTTTTTGTGAATGCGATGCCTGTTCCAACAGCATGTTCATCACGTGCATCGATTATGTCTTGTATATGTCGTTTATTATTAATTAGACCAATGGTTTTTACATCCTCCATCCAGGTCCCCGATCTCCACTTTAAAAATTGATCAGAAGTTAAATCATTCCTGCTAATATCTGAGCATCTGCATACCTGGGCCAGGGTTTTTGGATTCGATGAACTCGAGGAATTAATCAAACAAGCAAGAAATGAAATCCATCAATATGTTAGTATTTCCTGGGACATACACGTTACAAAAGAAGATACGATATGCGAGAGGGTTCGTACTTCGTAGTAGGATAATTGTCTTTGTTTTTCTTTAACATTTTGCTTTTTTTTAGTAAACAATATCTTTTCTATTGGCATTTTCAAAAGAAGTCATCCTCTGTCGCTTGTTATGGTTGAGAAAGGGGATCAGGAATCATGATGGCGTAATGTATGAACATAGTCGAAAAACCTGAGACACTCGTAGGGCTGGGCAAAGAACTGAAAAAATCAGCTGTTTCCATGTGATGTAGGCGAAAGTTGAAATCAAGTTGGAAGGCTCTGGTTGAGCTTCTGAGTAGGTGCACTGAGCAAGATCCTCTTACCATTTTCTGAATACGTGGGCATTTGGTGACATGAATGCTACAAATCTATGTGATGGGTGTGACGAGAAACGAATTCAATGGTTTTGTTGGAACGTGTTTCACAGCACTAATGACAGATGATTACTTATACAATACTCATCCACATTTGGTTTAATTCTTGTTACATGAAGCAGAAAAATTTAGTAATGTGTAAAGTATTCATTACCCAAAACTGCTCAAGGGTATGGATGTTGAAATCTTTCATTCAAAGATTATTTGTTGGCATTGCCGAAAAGATTCTCATTAATTCATACTATTCCATTCATTAAATTTTTTTTTGTTGTTTCCATGTGATCTCAGTTGATGTGTTGTTTTCATTTTACATTGCCCTTGTCTTCACTTTGTTAGTCCGCTTTGTCAGCATCCACAATTTACAAGCTTATTTTCCACTAACCAACCAAAGAATCCTTTCATCGTCAAGCTAAACAAAGAGATAATATAATGGTCAAAACTGCATTTCGACTATCACTTTTTCGCGAGTTTCACACCCCAATTAAGTTGAGCAAATGGTGGTAGTTCATGTAGGAAAAAAGGGAAAGACTGATAGCTGACCTAATAAGTTTCAAATTGTGTTTTAAGACATATAGATGCTAAACAACTGATAGTTGGGTGTGAAATTTGTGAAAAATGATGGATTATTAGATGTGTTTCTCATCATTAACTCCTACAGTAAAGCACTTCGAATTGCTGATTAATTGTTAGAGATGGATTAGAACTAATAAAGTTATTATCCATGAAATTTTGTGCTCTAATAACTGTTCCGTAAAACTAAATTACAGAGATATGATGCAAAGAAAAGATCTGAAATATATAGACTTCTATGCACATAGATGTTGCGTTTTTAACTTACGATTATTATTATAGGCATGATTACAATTTTGAATTGATGATGGTTTCTTTATGGTACCATTGTGAGGAGCTCAAGCAATTATTTTCTCTTCAAAACAAGTGGATACTGTATTTTTTAACTTCTTCCAACTTGGCTTAAATAAAATGGCTATAACACCTTCTATTTATACAAATTCAACCGGCATCCTCTCAAAATGAATTACAAAATTAAAATAACGTGACACCCTTTCTTGTTTAGTCTGACTAGAAAGAGTGACACTTCAATGTATTTAATGACACTTGGATGCACAAAGCATCGCGCCTTTACGCAGGGTTCGAGGAGCATTCAAGGATGTGATGTCGACAGCCTATTCTAATGCAAGCATTAGTGACTGCTTTCACGACTCAAACTCGTGACTTATAAGTCACATGGAGACAACTTTATCGTTGCTTCAAGACTTCCTTTCTCTTATTTTATACCTAATGACATCATTTTACGGCCACAAAGATGTCTTTTGTTTAAACAAGTCTCAACAATAGTTTTTCATTAACGCAAATTTTTATAAGAAAATAAAAATAAAAGCAACGATGAGAACCATATTGAGTTGTAGCATTTTGCTAGTAACTTAATCTCAACTACAAAAATCTTTTTTTTATTTGGTCAGAACTACAATATATAAATCGAGAATGAATTAGGAAAGAAAAGAGAAAAATTCTGAATCACATTTTCAAACGAATATGTTTGAATTACCTAAATATGCCAAATAACTGGTAAAGTTGCTGCCATGTGATCAGGAGGTCACGAGTCCAAACTTTGGAAACAACCTCTTACAGAAATGCAAGGTAATGTTGCGCACAATAGACCCTCTGGTCTGCTCCTTCCCCAGACTCTGCGCATAGAGGGAGCTTTAATGCACCGGACTGCCCTTTATCAATATATAAGGTAACAATAATCTCAGGTTCACAGATGCAATATTGTTAGCAGAGACAGAAATGGATCTAGAATTTAAATTTTATATGTTTTTGATTTTATATTAAGTGAATCTTTTAGCACATACATAAGAATTAGACCAAAATTATTAAATTTTATTGAACCCGTATATTCAAGTCATAAAAGTTTAGAAAGAGAAGCATGTTGCTTACTTGGATATGAAGAAAAATTGTTGTTTTCATCCGATTATTATGGGAGTTTGGTTATAAGTTCCTTTCATATCGGAATTATATAATACCTTCCCTAAAGAAAATAATAATAAAAACTCAGATTCTCAGTTAGACTTTTGGCTCTATCTATAAACCAACCTAATTAATCCTATTGGACTACATTTTTTAATATTTTCATCCGTACTATGTATATTTCATTTCATATATTGTTATTATAATAACAGATAATTGATTGTATTATTCTTTAATATAATAATGTTATAATTGTTTGGTTGGACTTATTTTATTTATCCATAAGACTACATAAATATGAACACAATCATATGTTGAAGCTCGTGTGCTAGTGAAAGCGAAAGAACCGCTCTGACTTTGGTTTTCTACAATTGAATAAGTCTTTAATTTGTTCGAAAAGTAATTTTAAAATGTAGTACAAGGGCGGTAAAGGGTAAGACTATGAGGACCAAACTAGCTAATGTGCGGTGTGAATTTAGTCGTAGAATCTTTAATTTTTTGAAATAAAATATAAACGTCTAGAAACTATATAAGAAGTACTATAAATCACAATAGCCAACAATTCAAAAATATTTAGAAAGTATTTTAAAAAAATATGATAGAAAAAAAATTTCTTTTGATTGTTTAAATAGTAACTAAGACAAGCAAATTAAAACACAGAGAGTATATTGTATTATTACACAGCATATAATTTGTGTTGTTAATTAATAAAAACTCCAAAATTTAACAATTTTTTATTTGGTTAAGGTTTTTATATTTACCATACCCAATTCTAATTTTTACTCCTTTATAGTATTTTCTTTTTTGTTCATGTTTATGTTGATTTCACATTTTAATTTTAATTCAGTTAGACTCAGTTGGTTGATCCATATATGAGAAATCAAGTTCTTTTCTGTCTTATTATTATATGGATTTTATGAAATAATTAAGTTAAATATGTCCCTTAATCTAATTTGACTTTAGGCCATCAATTTTGTTGAGTAGCCCCGGATAGAGTGTTAAACTAGCAAAATCTACTCGTATTCAATGTCTACACAATATCAACAAACAACAACAACAACAACAACATACCCAGTGTATTCCCACGAAGTGGGATTTGGAGAGAGTATAGAGTGTACGTAGTCCATACCACTATCTCAGAAATGAGGTTGAGAGATTGTTTCCGATATCAATCGACGAATATATAAACTTACATGTTATTCACTAATATGTTATTTCCTTAATTAATCACTTGCTATATGTGTAATTAGTAGTTTACGTGTGGGAACTGGAGGCAAACGGGGAATAAAAGAAGGAATTAAGTTAGCAAATCTTGGGGCTGAGGTAAGAAGGATTTAAATGTTTTATTTTCTTGATTGGCTTCTTACCTGTAATTAGCTATGAAATGAAAGTGATAGTTGTATTAATTACTCATAAATTTTGTGATAGTTACATTAATTACTCGAAAATTTTGTTAAACATTGACTACCCTTAATCCATCTACTTTGTTTTCTGGCATTTCACACTATCTTTTGATAATTACATGTATAATACCTGTACTTTAATTAGGTAGGAAGTCGCTAAGTAATTTTCATATCTAAAATTATTGGTGGAATACTTAATTTTCATATTCTTTAGTGATGAATAGTTTGCAAGTTTTTAATAAATTTTAGTTGATTGCCCCATGTGTCAGAATATTGATGGAATAGGAGTATGTAAAATTGATGCTTGGCTCTCGTCATCTTCAATGAGAAATAATTCAATTGACTTGTATATAGTTGTATATACAATTTATTTTTACTTTTTAAATTTTAATTTCATTTAAAGAATTCTACTAAAGAAAGAGCCGGCAGCTAAGAGTTCTTTCAAAAAATGATTGGTCATATTCATGTGAACCTCATTGTTCTTGATTAAACAGTCCAAGGGAAATATCATGAGGAGAAAGTCAAACCTTCAATACATTTAATACTGGTTTCTACTATTCCAAAGATTATATAAATAACAACTCCCTTATTAAGGGTTTTTAATGTTTATAGGAGGTGGTTTGGTCAGTGTGCAAATAAAATCTTACATTGATGGCTGAAATTACAAAAAGAAACTATATATAAAGTGTAACGATACTTTTAATGTTCTGATGTTTTATATAGTTAATAGTCAAACCTTCAATACATTGAATTGTTTTAGCACAAGAACGAGGTCGGTATTGGAGTCGATGATTCGGTGAGTCAAATATAACGATGGAGGAGTGATCGATGAGATGGAGTTTGACTTAGTGCATTTGCCCCTCTAAGAACAAATTTACTACCTTGCAGACTTGACTCAAAACAAACAACATTATGTTAAGAGCACACCTTTTGGACACGTCCTAGTTGATCGATCACTATAAAAGTTCAAAATGGGAGTAATTATCGAACAAAATAATGATGATTTTTTTGTAAGTATGCTTTTCACAGACAGGAGACCGTCCTAAGACTATGAAGTTTATGATACAATGAATTTGCTATTAAATTAAGCTTAATGATCTTTAGTGTCTCTTTCTATTTTTCTTGTCAAATATGATGATTACACTTAACTACACGCAATTCCAAAATGGGATTATTTTTGACAAATGAAAGACTATTTTTGGTGTATACAGTAGACCTTTCAATTCATGTCCTAGAATTAAGTACCCATGCATATATATGATACAATGCATGAAGCACAAATGAAATAATTCAATGCATGAACACTAACTCAATATTGCTTAGGGGACCCCAGAGTTCTCACAAGTACAATATTAATGTTCCCTCCAAAATTCTGAAAGTTACGCATATTTTCTTTGCACTAGTGGCGCAACCATAAATTTTGATTAAACCGGTTGTTATAGGGTCATTTTTGCCATTACGTTAGAATTTATAAATATATACTATAGTTCATAAGAAACCGTTATATCAAAAGTTATTAATAGGGACCTCTATATAGTTTGAAGATGGACAGGGACAAATATACCACTCGTTACATTTTTTTTACTAGATATGTATATAGTACATATATAATTGTTAGATATAAAAATGATACTTATTATTATTATAGTGATTTATTCATTTGTTCACTCCTTCAATGTTGAAATCGCTCATGGAAATTTATACGTACGCCACAGAGGACATGATAAGGAAGATGAAGAGATGAAATAATAAAACGACAATGTAAATATATAATTCATATATGGAGAATTTATATATATATATATATATATATATATATATATATATATATATATATATATATAGATAGATAGATAGAGAGAGAGAGAGAGATGTATTGGAGAATCTAGTACTATACGTAAATTCTAATAGATGGAAGGTTACAATATAACACTAATTAATAAGTAGCATTAAAACAAGACTTCCATTATCTCACATCTAAATTTGAGTACAAATTTCACAACAATTCTCTCAAAAAATCAATAATTGTTCCACATTGTAGGATAGCCAACCTCAGATAAGAAGCTAGTTTCAGAACTTCCTTCACCAAAGCTAGGTGAATTTCCTCCTTTTATGTTCACAATATTTTGTCCAGGGCTATTATTATTATAATTACTACTACCTTCCATAATATTTTTGGTACTCAAATGACTTAAAACAGCTTTAATTACTTTGTTATCACACGTAGAGGATGTTGCAGTGGCATTTAGGTAATTTCCTATATCAGCTGGAAAACCACCGTATGCGGTGGTGATAGGGTTAGCTCCGGTGGCGGGGAGGTGGTGGCTGTGGGAGGTGATGAAAGTTTGGTTAGGGGTGAAAATGGAGAAGCAGGGCACTTGCTCATAGTATAATTCATTCATATTAATATTGTTGTTAGGTTGTGTTTGGTCAAAAGTGATGTAAGGATCCATTAATGGTGGTAGAGATGAAAAACTTATTGTATCGTTATCGTGATATATGTTGTTGCTACTAGTTCCTTGTTTGGCAGCAAGTAATTCTTTGTTCTTGTGGAATACTCGACATAATACCCAATCCTCCTGAAAAATGTGAAGACGTAAGTTAAGGTACAATAATATATAACTCTTCATATCACTCTGACATGATAAATTAAGAAAGAAATAATAATAATAATCTATTATATCGTAGTTGGTTAAATTGTAATTACAAATTAGAGAACAGTACACTACCAATTTATATAACATAAGTATCGAGAGAAAAGTAATTTTCATATATATATTCATATATATATATATATATATATATATATATATATGAATAGTGTTAAATGAATTTTAATAGTATCATTACCAAATAATTGATGCTTTATGAGATAATTAAAATTTAAAAGGTTAAAAGGGAAAAGGTTTATTTCTCTGAAAGAAGGTGACGTGCTCAAAGGACAATGGGATTAGGTAATTAGGTGTGTTGTTATCTATAAATGAGATATGGAATTTATTCTGATTAAACATAGATTATGAAAGAATCATGAGATATTTTCTTATCATTGTAGCACTGATTAGTAACATATTATATATCACAATAATTGCGCTATATATGTCTCAAGAAATTCGACATCATTACCTAACAGTATATATACTGGTTTACAAATCTTTCAAAGATTTCAAGGAATCAAATTAGAACATAATGTTCTATTATATATCCTAGCTACTACTTATTCCTTATATAATTCGAATTAATATTTTAAAGTTTATATCTATTCAAAGACTACAAGGGTGATATCTGGAGCTTGGGCATAGTCATCCTTGAATGTGCTATTGGACGTTTCCCATACATACAGTCAGAGGACCAGCAACCTCGGCCGAGCTTTTACGAGCTTCTGGAGGCTATTGTTAGCAGTCCACCACCATGGCTTCGGTTGCATTAGTAGAAATTTTCAAATTTCTCTTTGCATGTAATATGAATTGAGTTTTGACCTGATTTTCTTGGCGGGATACGTAGGCGGCCTTATCGGCTTTGGTCACATTAAAAAATAATCTCATTGTATTGTACTTGAACTATGTACGATCTGATTCTTGTCTTAACAGGATACGTAGGCGCCTTATGGGCTCGGTCACTTCTTTTAAACTTCTTGTCATTATACATAGAGTAGAAATTGGGACAAAGTTTGAGAAGGTCTCAAAATTTCACAAATCTCACACTGCTTCACAAAGGCACGTAAGAATTAGTTAGAGCAAGAAACTAGGACAAAGCTTTTGTGGAAGGAGTTGACCAAGGATGTGGGCTAGCACAATCATATGATTTAATTCGGATGCGGGGACAAAGGATGTTCTGACGCATGTCATAATCTGAGATCGGACATGAATTTTCAGAAATGAGTTATTTTCAAATATACATATGTTATTTATGCTATTTTTGAAAAACGATATATTTGTTGTAAATAATTATTAAGATGATTATTGTGAATGTCCATAACTTCTAGGTATAACTCCTCCTTTAAGTGTAGTAATTCCCACTTCTCCACTACCTCCTTATTGATCATCCACTCCCCCATATTCTCCCCCACCTTCTCATGAGTTAATGTCATGTTTATGACACCTTTTGAAGTTCCTCTATGTAATACTATAAATAGAGGCCTTGAGGAAGATGTTGTAGACACTTTGAAAAAAAGCTATCTTATAATATTGTTCCTCTTATCTTTTATATTGTTCTTGTTGTTCTTTACTTGCTATTCTTGTTCTTGATATTAAAACACCAAAGAAAAAATTAAAAAGAGAGAAAAAAAAAATAGAAGTTGAAAGGAGAAAAGGAAAAAAGTAAAGGTTGAGAAAAATTTTAAAAAAAGAAGAGAAAATAAAAGTAAAAAATCAAAGTAAAATAAAACAGAGAAAAAAAAATTGAACTTGAAAGATAAATGAGTATGAAGAGTTGTTTGAAAATATTTGATATATAGAGGGGAAAATATGTATTTTTTCATACATAAAAAAGAAGGAAAACTAGTTTTATAAGACTTTTGTTATGGGGGATAAAAAAGTAAAGCCACCCACTACGGAGGGCTATTAATGTAGTTTACCAAAAGGGAAAAGGACACCACATGGCCCATCAAAAAATAAATGACCCATGTTTGGGCTATTGGACATGGAATGGCCAATCGGCCCAAATTAATTCCAAAAATAGCCAGTCGAAACTGTATCAATATAGTATATGGGTTGTATCAATATGGTATAAGGAGTGTATTAATATGGTACATGGACTGTATCAAAATGGTATAAAAATTGTATCAATATGGTATATGAACTATATATGCATATGTTTTTCTGTATAAACTATATGAATGTGGCATTAGGACTGTATCATTATGGTATATGAACTGGAAAAAAAAAAAGAAAAAGGCACTAGCAGCGACAAAAAGGCCTAAAACGGCTACCTTTTGGAATTGCAAAATCAATGGTTATTTCGTGAAAATAGTTTTGGACGAAGTAACATTTATGTCCTTTCCCCTTACCAAAAATCAGCTTTGTCACAGCCCAATAATTCTCCATTTTCGGACCAAAATTGCAGCCCAAATATTCCAAACCCGGCCCACCTAGCCATACTCTGTCAGCAAAACAAAAACAAAACCCTAGGATTTTTGGCTAAGAAATCAAGCAATTTTCATCATCTCCAGACCATGCTTGCCCATTTTCAGCAAAGTGTTTAATGGAGTTTATCTTCTTCCCCATAGAACGAAATTCCTTGATGCTCTTTGTCTTGTTTTCCACAATTTCAAATCCGATTTTTTGAATTTCAAACGGATTTATTTCCCGCTTGTTGCCCAAACCCTAGCATTTGAAAATCCCAACTTTGTTTCTAAAAATTCTCAAACTCTCAAGCGGTCGATAAAGCTTAAACGTTTTGCACTTCTCTTTAGTTCCGAGTGAAAGGTAAATCGCTCAATTCCCAAAACTCAGTCGCTGCACAAAAGCAGGTAATTCTCCATCATTTCTTTTATGTTTTCTTACTTCCCCTGCTTCCTTTGTAGTCGGTATAAATTAAATAGTAGCAGCTTACTTTGCTGTTGTTTTCCCTTCCTCAGATTCTGTCAAAATAAAATACGTGTCTACTTTAGCATTACTTGTTTTTTGGTTCATTATTTCATTTTGGAATGAAGCTCATGTGTATTTGAAATTTTTAAGTCACAATGTCTAATCTCCTTTCCTAATCTAACTTCTTTATTCGAGCCTTTTTTGCTTCTGTCTCAGCTAAATTTAGGTAGATCATGTAGTTGATATATTAAGGCACTTATTGTTTCTTTATTTATTTGTCTTCCTCCATTCTCAAAAGCCTATTGTGGTGATAGACTAATGCAATTACCTTTCATGCTTCTAATTTGTCTCTTTTGAACAAGTCATCCCTCTTTGTTGTTGTTCAATCCTATTTATCTCTGATGGTATGATGTCCCTCTTGGTTTTCTTCTCTTTTTCAACTTTCTAAGAAAATGTTAGGCATATATATATATATTTTTGATAATACAAATTTATGGTGAATTTTAATAAATCTAAAACTTATGGGTATAAATCTTATTTTTTTAAAAAGTGAAATATGTTTCTCAGATACTATGGCGAAACACATGGTGAAATTTCATCCAAATATTACTCGCCAAAAATATTTGGGAATCTATGGCCAAACGCTAGCTTTGTGTCTGCTATTTGAAAATAAGTGGTTATTTGGGCTGTCCGTTTCACATTTCAAAATCTGTAATTCTCCACTTCAGTTACAAACCCTAGGGGAGGGATCAAAATAATGAAGACGACGAAGCCATTGAAGCAACTTAAGCTCTCTGTACCTGCTCAAGATACTCCCATTTCCAGCTTCCTGTAACTACCTTTCTTACTCATTTGCCTCCAATGCACTTTTAGTATTTATTTAGTGAAAAAATTGATAATTGATGCTATATTGATTGTTTATGATTCAGGACTGCGAGTGGAACGTTTCATGACGGCGATTTACTGTTGAACCAGAAAGGACTCAGATTGATTTCTGAAGAGAATGAATCTCTGGTTAGACTTTTCATTTTAACTGATCAACTTCGGATTTCCTTTTTTTTTTTTTTTTTGGTTTCCATTCTGTTTCCAGTACCCGCATGGGAGCGTGACTAATCCGGATTTGCACCACATAGGGCCCATTCAGGGAAGTGCTCCCTACTCTAAGGATTTTTCTATACCGAGGGCTCGAAACTGAGAGAGTTCTGATTTTTGGCAATTTCCATATCTTGTTGTATTTTAGATTTTCGTATTGCTATTAATTTCAGTTATGAAACCAGCCTGAGATGTATTCATTGTTATTCCAATTTAAGTTAAGCAGATTATTTTCAATTGTTTATTTAGCTCTAGTGTCACTTTGGAAACTTCAATTTGTTAAATTTTGTAAATTTGCAGATATTTTTGTTATTTTGTCAAAAAATTGAATTTAGCTTCAACCAAGGATTAATTGTTTTATTAGTGAGCTGATTTGTTCTTGAATTTCGGCTAATTCAGATTTCGTTATTGGACATTTCTATGATCTGATGAAAAGTTTCAAATGTTTTGTGTGTAATGTTCACAGCCCTCAGAAACTAAGGAGATAGATCTTCAGTTTTCATTGGAAGATCTTGAAACAATCAAAGTTATTGGAAAAGGAAGTGGGGGTGTTGTTCAACTTGTTCGTCATAAATGGGTTGGAACATTGTTTGCTCTGAAGGTTAGTACTCACCAAGCAAGGATGCTTTAACACTCCTCTTTTGTCTCGATTTAATTGGTTACCGATATTTGCATGTAGTTAGGACCAAGAAAAGTGCAATGCTAAGGCATTACTCCCTATAAATATCAATGTATCACGTAATAGTGGCTATGGTAATGATCCTCCATAGACGAATTGTAGAAGAACAAACTTCATTTGTTCGAGTTGTAGTTCAGAACAGACCGCACTAATGTATGAGGAAAGGAGATTCTAATCCTATTAGAGAATCATTTTAGCATTCAGATAAAGCAACCGAACATGCACATGTGTCTTAGTTACTTAGGAAAAAATGTCCAGTCTCTTTATTCCACGGTCAATTTAGTGCAAGTTGACCCTTGTGTCTTGGCCGCTGCAGATTTTTATTGCAGTGCTGCGCCAAAGTGTACTGTTATTTAACTTCATCCTGGCCACCTCCTTTATCGTTGATGGATGATTGTTTCTGATCCAGGTTATCCAGATGAATATACAAGAAGATATTCGTAAGCAGATAGTGCAAGAACTGAAAATAAATCAAGGATCACAATGTCCACATGTTGTTGTATGCTATCACTCTTTCTATCACAATGGAGCTATATCTCTGGTTTTGGAGTATATGGACCGTGGATCTTTAGTTGATGTAATCGGGCAACTTAAGACTATTCTCGAACCATACCTCGCAGTTGTTTGCAAGCAGGTTCTTAGCTTTCTAGAAACTAATCTTTGAACGAGTTCCTGCTCTCCAGATGATGAATTTTTGCTTCACTGATTGATATTTTCTTGCAGGTTTTACAAGGTCTTGTCTACTTGCATCACGAGAGACATGTTATCCACAGAGACATAAAGCCATCAAACTTGCTAGTGAACCACAAAGGAGAGGTAAAAATTACAGATTTTGGTGTAAGTGCAATGCTAGCCAGCTCTATGGGTCAAAGGGATACATTTGTTGGGACCTACAATTACATGGCAGTAAGTCCACTTCCTACCGCAGTAGAGTTGTTTTATTCTGTGTTTTGGTAATTGCTCCTTTTTATCAATAATAGAATTGTGGTACATGGGGGAATCAAACCCGCGACAATAATTGTGTTTTATTTTTATCTTGTATCACTTCAGCTATTATTGTGAATAATTCCTTCCAGGAGTAGGTTCACGCTGAATGCAGTTTAACTGTAAACTGACTCATTCTTTGCCCTGATTAAGCCTGAAAGAATAAGTGGACGTACCTATGACTACAAGAGTGATATCTGGAGCTTAGGCATGGTCATCCTTGAATGTGCTATTGGACGTTTCCCATACATACAGTCAGAGGACCAGCAAGCTCGGCCGAGCTTTTACGAGCTTTTGGAGGCTATTGTTAGCAGTCCACCACCATCTGCTCCAGCAGATCAATTTTCTCCAGAATTCTGTTCATTCGTTTCTGCATGGTAAGGATACTGTTTCTTTTGCTTAGCTGTTAAGACTTTGAAAAGCGCTCATTACTTTCCTTGTTATCTATTCACATCATGGTTGCTGCCTGATTTGAGGAAAAGCTGTTTGGCTAGAAATTTTAATTGTTGTTTCTCAAGTAGTGCAAGGAGTTGAAGTTTGGTAATGATAATGTAGCTAACTGCATTACTTTACTAACACAGCATTCAAAAGGATCCCAGGGATAGATCTTCAGCCTTGGACCTTTTGGTAAGTATAACTCAGTGCATCATCTTTCATGTTTTTCCTTTTAGTTGTTGTCTGTAAATGTTCAACTCACTCACCACATTACGACAATATCAATTTCAGAGTCACCCTTTCATTAAGAAGTTTGAAGACAAAGACATTGATCTCGGCATACTTGTCAGTAGCCTGGAACCTCCAGTAAATTTTCCAAGATAAATTGTTGTAATATATGTTAGTAGTACTACTACATTGTAGACCTGTAATATCTAAAAGTTTCTGTAAACATCTCATGAGATGAATGAATTATTTAGCACAACTTTTATCTAATATGAGTTCCATATAGCTATATGGAAGAATGATATTGAAGAGAAGGGGATGTTGCTTTCTTATACAAAAGCTTTTGTATAATTGAAGAGAAGAGGACAATCAAAAAGATCATATGAATAATTACTTAAAACTCTTTACCGGTGCTAAGTGCGGAACAAAATTCATACAGTAAAAGCAAAGATACTACACAAGCCTAAAAAGAGAGTGGCCTAGCTATTGAATTGCCAAGTAAATACGAAAATGAGCTCCGTCAGCTTGTCCTTCTTTTCATCACTAACTTCTTTAATCTGACCCGGACATACATAACGGGTTCTTAGTGCATGAGACTGTCTTTTTTGTCCTTCTTCTTTAACCTCAAAATGTTTTAAGAAATGGCGCCAACACTTGTCATGAGTACCTGAGCAACAATTGCGATCCCAGCTACCGTACACCTTCTTGCTTACTTCCCGTTCAAAATTAAATTAATCCCCGTTCAGTTTATGTGACACGATTTCAATTTGTTATTTGTTTGTTTGCAAAAGAATGATACATCCTGTACAAAATTAAATTATTTTCAACTAAAAACGTGAAGCCACTGAGGGAGTTATTGGTGGTATGCCATCCCAGCTATCAGCACTTGTATCTGAACTCATGCTCGGAAAATTAGCCTGTAAAGTCCCACCAGAGGAAAATCCGGAGAAGATTATCCTCTGATTGTCAGAAGCAACTCTGCGATAGTCTGTACAAGGGCACCTGAGCTGTACTTGTTCGTTGTAATCTTGGGTAACAGAACAATATCATTTAACTGGACTTGCTGGAATTGACGGTGACACACTGTCTGTATTAAGCCTCTCTGACTTACTTTCTCTGCATGACATAATGTAGTTACCATTTAGAGCTCCCCATGTTTTCTAAGAGAACCCCACGGTTCACGCATTCCAATCCCAAGAAAAGTCAATCTCAGTTGAGAAACAGCAGAAACAGAAATCCTCAGCAAAAGGATATGTAGAAAACACCACAGAATTTTGTAACAAAGTTATCCCTAGTTGTCCACCCAAATACCATTAAAGAGAGAGTTTCAAGATAGATTCAGGAATGAAAGGTCGCGTACCTTGTATAAATGAGGTTCCCTTTGCATACAAACCAGATGCAATAGAATGTGGGTGCATGAACCACTAGGCCACACCCTTGAGTCCTGTCCTGCTAGAAATATCTTTTCCTTGTCTACGTGATTTTTGAGTTTCCGTTTTCCTTTGGGATTTTTGTCTTTGGGTGATAGGGTGGGAGGGAAAGGGCTGAAGGACCCTCTTGGTTGAAAGGAATTCCTATTGAAAGTAGAGAGTCCTAATACAAATATTAGGAATAGCACAGTATTGTCCTATTCATAGCTGGTAAGTATTTAGATGCACAGAGGAAGAATGAACTAAAATAGCGATGGGCCAAGAAATGAATGATAGTCAATTTTATCTGCCGCTGCTCAAGAATAGGATAGGAGTTGAAAAAAGATAAACGAGAAAACAAAAGATGAGGGGGCAAACAAATTAAATGAACTAAGGCACCATAACAGTCTTGAAGAAGGGGCGGGGCTGCATCATGACACGTTTGGATTATATATTACCTAAACGGCTTTAGATAACCATCCATCAGAAAGAAAACGGGCAGCCTGGTGCACTAAGTTCCCACTATGCGCGGAGTCCGGGGAAGGACCGAACCACAAGGGTCTATTGTACACAGCCTTATCTTGCATTTCTGCAAGAGGCTGTTTCCAAGGCTCTAAAGAGATCAGTATTTTTAACGTGAGCGACTTAAGTGGGTTTTTTCCCCCAAATATTCTACTGATTTCCATAGGCGGAACCAAATTTAAATTTAATGGGTTCAACCTTTAAGATTCTTAGCATTGCACTTATTGTACTATAAAAATATGGGTTCACGTCCAATAGTTGTTGAGATTTTAGTAGGGTTACATATATGTATATATGTATATATGTATATATGTACACATACATTCCATGTCGACCTCTCTACTTGCCAAGGTAGGGTAAGGTATGCATACACACTATCCTCCCTAAACCTCACTTGTGGGATTACACTATAGGTTGTTGTTGTTGTCGTATCTATACTCTGCTTCGAAGGTTATGGATTCAGATGAACTGTAGCCAAAAGGCTACATCCACCACTAGTGACTTCAACTTTATTATGCTAGTATTTCTGTATTTGAAGTGAAAATTACAACTTGCACTATGAAACTAAGAAGTTAGCTAAAGGACTAGATATACATGATGGAGGAGGGAGGAGATGGGAGACGGGACCTTTCAAATCATTTCTTGATTGTCCTGTTGCTTGAATTCTTAACCCAAACAAGAGTACCAAGATATCACTCTATATTTATCGTTAATGACATTCAAGTTACAGAAAAAGAATATCTTATTTTTACTTTGAGTAGCATTTGTTTGCCGCAGCTCCCATAACAAGCTTCCCCATACCATGTTGCGATATAAGCTCGACTATTCCCTTCTCAATCGAATCCATTTCAAGGACAAATTTATCTGCTCGAACCTGAAATAACAAACAGACAGATTAGAGGAAGTACAAAGCATCAGTTCAATCAAGAGTATAATAAAGGAATATGGACGTGTAGACTTTCTGATTATAATTAACGGTGTGCAGAATGAAGCTCTGAACTTATATCTGTTCCTTTTATCAAATATATCTGAAAAAAGGAAATCTGGTTTATAACTTTTACTTGATACTTCTCCACGCACAAATTGGAGAATATGGGGTAAGGGAGAACCTCCATAACAATTGCCAGCAAAGAAACTAATATTCACTACTCTTTCAATAATGTTCTCTAGTTACAGGCAAATAAAATGATTTCAGCTTGCAATATTCACCAACATCAATTTTCTGAATAAGGTCTAATTGAAAATGAAGTGAATTTATTGATGACAAAGACAAAGACTATAACCCCCGCTCGTCCACAGATCAGAATATATTTTTCCAGGATCTTGTTCATGTCTTGCCTTTCCTTCTCATGGTACGCCCTGGCTTGAATCCATGACCTCCTGGTCACACGGCAGCAACTTTACCAGTTACTCCCAGACTCCCCTTCCAACTTATTATATGTAGTATAAAAAATAGAAAAATATAAGAGAAAGAATTTAAGTTATGTGCTGTATAGGTCAAGTAAAGTTATGTGTTGCTGTATAGTTCATTTGATAAAGTTTAGTAGGCCAGTATGTGATGGCTCTGTTAGAAGCATTGCTCAGGTGCTTTTTTGTCATCCTTCTACTCTAGTGTTTCCTGCATTGCTTTTGCTATGGATTCTCGAGTGTATTGCCTGGTTAGATAAAGACCTCTAGCTACTAAGCTTTGTGTTTAATGGTATTAAAACGAGTTGTTAGTCATGGATATTATAAATAACTGGTTCAGAGCCTAGGAATATAAGAACAACAAAGTTTCACCTAAAGAGCTATACCCCACTCCTCCATACCCATTTTTTCTATTTCAGTGTGAAATTAAACAATGTTTCACCTAAACCTAAAGGGATATACCCCACTCCACCCTCTCCATACCCATTTTTTCTATATGAACAGTGCATTTGAGGTGAGAATTCGTATGCTTATGTTCACAAGCTAATTGTCAAGAAAATGAAAATCAAGACAAATTCAAGAAACTTCCCTAGAGAATAGTACAATAACACATGTTACACAAGTAAATTCTGAAGTTGGATCTAGTGTACTCTCTCTTGATCCGTTTTCCGTAGATGTTCTCAGTGTCCGGCCAACTTGTTCCAACCTAAAGAAGAGTTGGAAGAATATTGCAAACTTATCAGTGGTGAAAAGGTAAGTCTCAAAAGTATGTGTTTGGCTGTGGTTGAAAGGTTATTGCAACTTTATAGCTAGTAACTTTTATTCGAATTGCTAATTTCAGACCCTCAGCTCATTGGCTCTTGTTTTTTGCACTCCACCACAATAAACCCACTCCACTTTATGTGATGGACGAGAATATTGACGCTGCTTTAGGTATGAATTCTGCATTTTACATTGGCTATATATATATATATATATACATATGAAGGTCCTGACGAGTAATCGAGTACTACCTCTACTAAATACAGAAATTCTGAACTGATAAATGGATAAAAGCAAGACTTTATTTATGCTTTTTAGATTTTTTGTTTTACCTTTGCTTTAAACTTGAATCTTCTTGTTTTCTATTGGAGCATGTATGTTCTATTAACTTGTGTTTCTATTATTTGAGGTGTTGTGCTGTGTTTTAGCATGGTGTACAGTCTAGAAACACAAGTTCACGTGCTGTAAGCAATCAAGAAATACTACCACCTAAGGCTTTCTAATTTCTATAATGTATAATTTATAGTTTTATCAGACTCTGGCTTTAGTTTATGTTTTCCAAGTTTAAGTTGCTCCCATTTGAATTTATTAAATGACATTTGCTCTATGTTCACAACTCACAAGTAAGAATGGGAATTTGCGGACAAAGGAGTTGGTTGATGGTATTCTTAAAAATTCATGGATAAATACACACAAAAAGCTGAGATAATCCTGAATTCCTGTTTCGTGACATCAAAACTCCAAAAAAAGCAATGTCGATCCTTGAGAATCGATGAGTATCGTTCACAAGGTCATTTCGAATGGACCCACAAAATTTGGGGTCAAACGAAGTCGGTCAGTCATATTCCAAAAAATTCAATACACACGGAAAGTTGAGATAATCCTGAATTCCCGTTTCGTGACACCAAAACTCCATTAAAAAAAAATGACGTCAGTCCTGTGGAGGCAATGAGTATAGTTCAGGAGGTCGTCACAAATTGACCCATAAAACCTTAGGTCAAACAGAGTCGGTCGGTCATATTCCTGAAAATTCATGGAATAATTCACACGAAAAGTTTAGATAATCCTGAATTCCAATTTTGTGACCCCAAAACTCCAAAAAGAAAGTGACATCGGTCCTGTAGAGGTAATAAGTGTTGTTCACTAGATCGTCACGAATGGACACCAAAAATTTAGTCGTCACGAATGGACACCAAAAATTTAGAGTCAAACAAAGTCGGTAGGTTATATTTCGGAAAATTCTTAGACTAAACATGATACAGCTTAGGTCATTGTCATCTTGTTTTCATCTTCACTATGAGATTTAATGTTGTCCAACCTCATAAGGCTTATTTTTTTATGAATGCCACGAACATTATGTGAATGCCATACCTGTTCTAATTGTCCTGTGCATCTGTGCAAAATTCGTTCAGAAAATACCAACAGTGTTCATTGCGTGCATCAATTATGTCTTGTAATCTTGTTTATCCCATTTTTTATTAGACCAATGGTTTTTACAGCGACGAATAACAGCTGGAGAGATATTGGGTGGTTTCTGTAGATAGCTGTTTTGTAGACCCTGCTGTTCAAAGTGCTAGAAAAGAAGTCAGCAACAATAGACATGGTTTAGCATCCACCGTGACTCCATGTGAAATTGGCAAGGCTTTACAGTCTCACTCAAGCGTTGAATTATCCAAAGCATAGATGATGTGGTAAATGAGTTACATGTGCCTCCAAACAAGCTTCCGAGTCTAAATGCGCTACTGATGCAATTTATGAATGAGGGCAATTTGGATTCCTCAACAGTTTATGATGGAAGTAATGTCATAAGTGCTGAAGTTTCTTTTTGTAAAGCTGTAATTCATTCATCAAATGAAATTTCTTACCAAGTACTGCTTTAGAGGATAATCCAAATCATCAGTTTGCCTCTTCTGGATCTTGAGTGTGTGTCTCACTGAACCCTTATGATAAAACGCTTCCACACTGCATGGTGTTGGAGATTTATTTTTTTATTTTTTTCTTTTTTGAGAAATATTCTCCTGTTAGTGTTCTAGTCATATTGGTCATGTTGTTTAAACATTACCTCAATCAGCTGCCAACTTGAAGTAGGACATCATTTCTCCACCCGAAACTACAGTCTAGTCAGGCGTGGTTGATGTTTGGAGCTGTTTGTGTTGGTTTTCTGTTGAACTGATTCCTGATGTTCCCTTCAAATCTTTGGCTCGATTGTGCAATAGGCTATTTGTAGGCATGTGGAAAAAGAATTACTCACTCAGCAAGGGTATTGGGCAAAGTGGTCTAAAATGAATGCTTGTTTCCATGCGATCTAGCTAGGTGGAAGTTGAAATCAAGTTGGAAGGCTCTGGTTGAGCTTCTGAGTAGGTGCACTGAGCAAGATCCTCTACCATTTTCTGAATGTGGGCGTTAAGTGACATGAATGCTACAAATCTATGTGATGGTTCAATGGTTTTGTTGGAACGTGTTTAACAGCACTTATGTTTCTTGCCTTGCCGTCTAGACAGATGATTACTTATACAATAGTTAAGTCGATCAGAAGAAGATGTGCATTATACTTGATGGCTTGCGTGAAATATTTCGGTAAATTATATTCATGCAGATTCTGATTATACATATGTCCAATATTCAGTTTTCAATGCCCTTGAGATGATCTTTGAAATTCATCATTTTGGAAGGTTTTTTTCTGGTGACATGCATGAAGCAGAAAAAAGTAGTGCGTTAAGTATTCATTACCCAAAATTGCTCTAGCTAGCTCAAGGATATGGATGTTGAAATCTTTCATTCAAAGATTATTTGTTGGCATTGCCAAAAAAATTCTCATTCATACTGTTCCATTCATTAAAAATTTCTGTTTTCATGTGATCTCAATTGATATGTTGTTTTCATTTTACATTGCCTTTGTCTTCACATTGTTAGTTGTCTGTGTAGATTTATAGCATCCACAGTTTACAAGCTTATTTCTCACCAACCTACCAAAGAATCCTTTCATCATCAAGTTAAAGAAGTTAAAGGAAAAGGTAATGGTCGAAAATATATTTGAACTATTTTTTTTTGCGAGTTTTACACCCAGTTAACAGTTGTTCTCTTTTTCTACTTGAACTATCATTGACTATTTTGTTTCCGTTCTTGAACCATCACCATATATGTATTAAGACACACCTAGTTGAGTAGATGGTGATGGTTTGGGTAGAAAAAGGGAACAACTGACAGTTGGCCTAATCAGTTTCGAGGTATGTTTTATGTATAGATGTTGATCAATAACTAACAGTTGGGGTATAAAACTCACGAAAAAATGATATATAATCTTTTGACCATTAAGTCATAAAGAAAAGCACTTTGAATGGTTGATTAATTGTTAGAGATGGATTAGAACCAATAAAGAATTTTTGTGTTCTAATATTCTATTAAAGAATTATCAATACTTATCAAATTTATTCCTATCTACGATTGTTAACATAGACATGATTATAATTTTGAGTTGATGTGGTACCATAATTAGAATTTTGGTGAGGAGCTCAAACAATCATTTTCTCTTAAAAACAAGTATTTTTAACTTCTTCCAACTTGGCTTAAATAAAATGACTATAACACCTTCTCTTTGCAAGTATCACATTTTCAAACGAATATGTTTGAATTACCTAAAAATGCCAAATATCAAATATACTCTTAACACTAATATCAGGTTCACAGATGCCATATTGTTAGCACAGATCCAACCTAGAATTTGAACTTTATGAGTTCTCAATTTTAGAACAATGATCTCTAGTATTAGTAACTAGATTCTTAATTTAATTTTCATACATATTTAGTGAGGGTCTTCGGAAACAGCCTCTCTATTTCTACGAGGAGAGGTGAGGTCTGTATACACTCTACCCTTCCAACCCCACTTGCATTTTACAGGATATGTTATTGTTGTTCATATTTAGTGAATTTTTTAACACATATATGAATTTTTCCAAAGCTACTGAATTCTACCCGACCCGTACATTCAATTCTATAAATTCGAGAATAAAAGTTTAGAAAGAGATGCATGTTGCTTACTAGGATATGAAGAAAAATTGTTGTTTTCATCCGATTATTATGGGAGTTTGGTTATAAGTTCCTTTCATATAAGGATTATATAATACCTTCCCTAAAGAAAATAATGATAAAAACTCAGATTCTCAGTTAGACTTTTGGCTCCATATGTAACCCAACCTAATTAATCCTATTGGACTACATTTTTTAATATTTTCATTCGTACTATGTATTTCATTTATTATAATAACAGTTTGATTGTATATATTATTCTTTAATAAAATAATAATGTTATAATTGTTTGGTTGGGCTTATTTTATTTATCCATAAGACTAAATAAATATGAAAACTGTCATATGTTGAAGCTCGTGTGCTAGTGAAAGCGAAAGAACCGCTCTGACTTGTTTGGTTTTCTACAATTGAACAAGTCTTTAATTTGTTTGAAAAATTATACTATTAAACTGTAGTGCATAGGCGGCTAATGGGTAAGACTACGAGGATCAAGCTAACTAATGTTTAGTGTGAATTTGTATATAATTCTTTTTATTTTTTTTTAAAATAAAATTTCCTCATTTACATAAAAAGTACTATAAGTCATAATAATTAATCATTCAAAAATATGTAGAAAATATTTGAAAGCAATATGATAAAAAAAAAAAATTATTAATTAAGACAACCAAATTCAAATAGAGAGAGTATATTATAATATTATATATAGCATATAATTTATGTTATTGATAAAGATTCCAAATTTTAACATTTTTTTATTTGGTTAAGGTTTTTACATTTACCTACATCTTAAATTCTAATTTTTTTCTCCATTATGTATATTCTTTATGTTCATGTTTCAGTTGATTTCACATTTTAATTTTAAATCACTTACGCTGAGTTGGTTGATCCATATATGAGAAATTAAGTTATTTTCTGTCTCATTATTATATGGATTTTATGAAATACTTAAGTTAAAGATGTCCATTAGGCCATCAATGTTGAGTAGCCCTTGATAGAGTGTTAAACTATAAAAATTTACTCATATTCGATGTTTATACAATATCAGTGATCAATGAATATATAAACTTACACTTCCAATTGTGAAACGGGGAATATATTAATCAATTGCTATATGTATAATTAGTACTTTACGTGTGGGAACTGGAGGCAAACAGGGAAACAAAGAAGGAATTAAGTCAGCAAATCTTTGGGGTGAGCTAAGAAGGATTTGAATGTTTTATTTTCTTAATTGTCTTCTTACCTGTAATTAGCTATGACATGAAAGTGATAGTTATATTAAATACTCATAAACTTTGTGATAGTTATATTAATTACTCGAAAATTTTGTTAAACATTGACTACTTAATCCATCTACTTTGTTTTCTAGAATTTGGCACTATCTTTTGATTATTACATGTATAATACCTGTACTTTGTTTAGGTAGGAAGTCGCTAAGTAATTTTCATTTCTAAAACTATTGGTGGAATACTTAATTTTAATTAATTTTCATATTCTTTAGTGAATAGTTTGCAAGTTTTTAATAAATTTTAGTTGATTGCCCCAGCCCCCATGTGTCACATGATTGATGGAATATGAGTGTGTAAAATTGATGTTTGGCTCTCGTCATCTTCACTTAGAAATAATACAATTGACTTGTATATAGTTGTATATACAATTTATTTTTACTTTTTAAATTTTAATTTCATTTAAATAATTCTACTAAAGAAAGAGCCGGCAGCTATTAAGAGTTTTTTCAAAAAATGATTGGTCATATTCATGTGAACCTCATTGTTCTTGATTAAAACAGTTCAAGGGAAATATCATGAGGAGAAAGTCAAACCTTCAATACATTTAATTGGTTTCTACTATTCCAAAGATTATATAACAACTCTATTATATATTAAGGTTTTCTTAATGTTTATAGGAGGTGGTTCGGTCAGCGTGTAAATAAAATCCTATATTGATGTCCGAAATTACAAAAAGAAACTATATATAAGGTTCGATGAGAGAAATATAGAGGTGGGGGAGTGATCAATGAAGCGGAGTTCAACTTGCGTATGCCGCTTTATGAACGAGTTTACATCTTGCAGACTTGACTAAAAACAGATAATATCATATTAAGATCGCGCCTTTTGGACATGTAGTAGTTGATCACTATGAAAGTTCATACTGGGAGTAATTATCGAACAAAATAATGACGATTTTTTTTAAAAAAAAAATTCTCGTATGCTTTTATCCTCAGACTATGAAGTTATTATACAATGAATGTGCTACTAAACTAAGCTCAATCTTTAGTGTCTCTTTCTATTTTTCTTATCAAATATGATGATTCCACATTAACTGCACGCAATTCCAAAATGGGATATTTTTAGACAAAAAAGGACTCTATTTTGGTGTATACAGTAGACCTTTCAATTTATGTCCTAGAAGTACTACCCATGCATATATATGATACAATGCATGAAGCACAAATGAAATAATTCAATGCATGAACACTAACTCAATATTGCTTAGGGGACCCCATGTTCTCAGAAGTACAATATTAATGTTCCCTCCAAAATTCTGAAAGTTACGCCTATTTTCTTTCCATAGTGGCGCAGTCAAAATTTTTGATTAAACGAGTTGTCAGAAGAAACCGTTATATCAAAAGTTATTAATACGGAAAGAGAGTTCGAGGTTCTGACCCACAACATTCTTTTTCTTTCTCTATATAGTTTGGAGATGGGCAGGGACAAATATACCGCTTCGTTAAATTCTTTTACTAGATATGTATGTAATACATATTTAATAGTTAGATATAAAAATGATACCGTTTATTATTCTAGTGATTTATTCATTTGTTTACTTCTTCAAACATTGACATTGCGCTTACGAAAATTTATACGTACGCCACTGTGAGAACTGGATGGAGGAAGAGAAGCAACATAAAACGACAATGTAAATAATTCATCTATGGAGAATTCCAATCTTACAACTGTATATATACATTAACCACGAATGATAATTCAAGGAAAATGTCATTATAATATTGGAATATGAATACATATATGTAGATGTATTGGAGAATCTAGTATACGTAAATTCTAATATATGGAAGGTTACAATATATATAACACTAATTAACAACATTAAAACAAGACTTCCATTATCTCACATCTAAATTTGAGTACAATTTTTTCAATAATTCTCTCAAAAAATCAATAATTGTTCCACATTGTAGGATAGCCCACCTCAGATAAGAAGCTAGTTTCAGAACTTCCTTCACCAAAGCTAGGTGAATTTCCTCCTTTTATGTTCACAATATTTTGGCCAGAACTATGATTATTATAATTACTACTACCTTCCATAATATTTTTGGTACTCAAATGACTTAAAACAGCTTTAATTACTTTGTTATCACACATAGACGATGTTGCAGTGGCATTTAGGTAATTTCCAATATCAGCTGGAAAACCGCTGTATGCGGTGGTGATAGGGGTAGATCCGGTGGCGGTGGCGGGGAGGTGGTGGCTGTGGGAGGTGAAATTTTGGTTAGGGGTGAAAATGGAGAAGCAGGGCACTTGCTCATAATATGACTCATTCATATTAATATTGTTGTTAGGTTGTGTTTGGTCAAAAGTGATGTAAGGATCCATTAATGGTGGTAGAGATAAAGAACTTATTGTATCGTTATCATGATATATGTTGTTGCTACTAGTTCCTTGTCTGGCAGCAAGTAATTCTTTGTTCTTGTGGAATACTCGGCATAATACCCAATCCTCCTGAAAAATGAGAAGACGTAAGTTATGGTCTATAACAATATATAACTCTTCATATCACTCTGACATGATAACTTAAGAAAAGAATTAATAATAATAATCTAGTTGGTTAAATTGTAATTACAAAGTAAAGAACAGTACACTATACCAATGTATATAACATTAGTATCGAGAGTGAAATTTTCATATATATGAATAGTGTTAAATGTGCTTTAATAGTATCATTACCAAATAATTGATGCTTTATGAGATAATTAAAATTTCAAAGGGAAAAAGGGAAAAAGTTTATTTCTCTGAAAGAACGTGACGTGCTCAAAGGACAATGGGATTAGGTAATTAGGTGTGTTGTTATCTATAAATGAAATATGGAATTTATTCTGATTAAACATAGATTACGAAAGAATCATGAGATATTTTTCTTATCATTGTAGCACTGATTACTAACGTATTATATCACAATAATTGTGCTAGATATGTCTCACAAAATTTGTCATATATCGTTAACTAATAGTAGAGATATTGGTTTACAAATCTTTTAAAGATTTCAAGGAATTAAATTAGAACATAATGTTCTGTTATATTTCCTAGCTATTACTTATTCCATATACAATTCGAATTAATATGTTAAATTTTATATCTAGTCAAATACACTCCCTTACAATTCTGCGTCAGATACATTTTTGTTGAGCCAAGGATTACCAAAAATAACTTCTCTACCCCACAAAGATAGGGATAAAGTATGCGTTCATTTTAGCTATTTCAAACTTCGCTTGTAAGATTACATTGAATTTATTATTGTTATAGTTTGTATAGTGAATATATAATTCCTGTCAAGTGAAATGACTAAGGTACTTAAGTACTTAACGTTTTGCATAAAGTAGTTGGTGTAAGTTGGTCAACTACTAATACAGTTTTTAAAAGATAAAATAGTTCACATATTTGTCATAACTCATCAAACCATATTCTTAAAATGATAGAATAAACTTCCAATGATGTTAAAGTTGAATATAAAAATAAAATCCCAGTAGAACTTAACCGCATTTATAGCGATTGGATTAATCAACTGTATATAAGTAGGACCCAAAAGAAAAGGATAATTTAGATAATTAAGCCAAAATCTCATTATCATAGGCCATAAATATATATGAACTGTCATTTATTAAGTACAGGTACATACTTGTATTTTGCATAACGACAAATTCTTACTTATTTCATATTTTCTCAAATCAAATTTAAAAAATATTGTATATGAATGGGCAGTTCTCTCAATTGAAAACTACTTTTATCTACCTTTTTATTTTATTATAGTTCTATGATTTATGTCATAATATAATAATTAGTGAACTTTTTATGGACCTAAATGCTGCAAGTCGTCAAAGGTGATGCTTTAATCGGCAAAAGTAAATGCCAATAAGACAATAATAAGGGCAATAATTAACATTCGCTATATATCCAAGTAATTTTCATTTTATGTTTTTAGATTAATCAAAAATGTTAGTATCTTTTTAGATTAAAACGCTATCGCTAATGATCAACTAATAATTTTCTATGACCACTTACAGTTTGAAATAGAAAAACTAATCCTACAAAGATCCGATCTGTTTTATTAATCGATCTTCACGGTTATTTTTCATGAGTCTATTGTGAAAAGGTCATATAACTAAAAAATATTAGTTATTTAATCAATTGTTGGTGCTGCTTTTGTGAAATTGATGGTGTATATATCTCAAGCAGGGTCGGAAGTAGTATATAAAGTATGAGTTTAAACAAAATCTAGTAACTTTATTTAAATCATGCATGTATTTATGTTAAAAATTATTATATACGTACAAATATCAAATTTAGAACTCAGTCACTAACACTTGATCAGGTCATGTTTACAGATCCCAATTTTTTTTGCTACTACATAGTGAAGGAAGATGTGTACCTTGGGAGAAGAAATTTGAGGACGAATGTTACTGAGGGGAGCTTCAAGACGGAATTCATGCATAACCCAATCACTTTTTCTTCCTTTAGGGGCTCTCCCTTGGTAGAAAACTAGGGTCTTTCTCATTCCCACAAGGCTTCCTTTTCTGATGATAGCTCGATCTTTTCCGGTGGCTTTCCAGTAACCGGAGACGGTGGCTCTGTTTGTTCGGAGCCCCGTCGCGTATTTCCGGTCACGTTGGCTGTAGAAGTACCACTCCTTGCCTCCAACACATGCCACTTCTGTAAATATGTATATATATATATATATATGAACGTTATTCACAGAATTTAACATGATATTTATGTTGAATCACATCTGAGCTAGGTAGCATGATGAGATTAAAGATAAAAGTTATGTTTTCTCTAATAGTTTAATCTTTTAGATAGGGCAATCACACAATTCTAACATGATATTTATGAAAAGTTTGTTTCTAAGCAATCATACTAAGTTCATAGCTGCGGGAGTGTGCTTAGAATAATATGATTCAGTAATTAAAATTGCTCTTAAATTATATCCGTTTAAACTTTTGGATAAGACGACTCACACAGTTCATTATGACATTTTTCTTAAATTGTCTCTAGGCAATCATACCAAGTTTCACATGTGAGGAATTAAAGCGTGTTGAAAATAATATTCTTAAATAGTAATAGATGGTTTTTTTAATAATTTAAACTTTTAAATGAGAAGGTTATATTTCGAACATAGTATTTGTTAGTTCATTGTTTCTAGGCAATCATAATAAGTTTCAGAGTGTCATGCATCATGAACAATATATCAAAAGAAGATAGGATTGAATACCATAAGAAACAAAAAATTAAAGGATGAGAAAATGAAATGAAAAAGGAATATGTCGATTTCAGTCAGTACTATCAAGAAGAAGGATGACGATGATAAAGAAGAGGGGGACCTGTTTGGTTTTGAAAAAATGGCCATTATTATTGTGGCACCACCATGACTCACCCATTTTGTCCATGAACGTAACTTTTATGCATGGGTTATTAAGTGCTAAAATCTCTATCCCAAAATGGAGAGAATTAATTATTGGAGGGCCATATTTTTGCAAATGGCTTAGGTAAAAGATGTGGATGGGGAAATCAAGTTCAATGCACCACAATATATACTACTGTTCCTTTGAAAATAGAAATGTAAAAGAAAGAATTATTCTTACAATAGGAATTAAGTTGACGATGTTGACGCCAAAAATATACTAACTAGGTGATTTTTTCTCATCTATACTATCAATTTTGATGGATAAAGTTATCTCTGACTTATAATTTCATAGGTATAATAGATATTCCCTATCTCATAATACCAACATAGGTATCTCGACTAATTTCATTGAGTATTTGTCATCGATCTCCTACCGGCCAGCACAGGTATCAAATAAAGTTATCTCATACTATCTATGATGGTAGAAAATAGCAGATACCCAATGAAATTAATCGAGATACGTATAAACTGGTCAGAACAGTCATGATTTATTTGTACTTAATTTTCTCAAACTTGGAGTATAAATGTACACGCGTGCGGTTGACACAAGCCACCAGATAGATAGATGGTTACTTAAAGGAATATGAGTTATGACATGTTCTATGTCATATGTGTTTAATTTTAATTGATCATTAGAATTAATCTCTATCACTTTCACCATCTTTTAGTTGAAGACAAAATGCCAATACTGTCAATTTCTACAAAAGTTAGTTGAATGAGAAATCTTATAAGACCACTAATTCGTATATATCCGATCCCCATATATCGTATAATCTGTATGAATACTAATTATGTATAACCAAAATATAGAAATTATATTCTTGAAAAGAAATTGAGGGTTTATTGAAAACAATTTTTCCATCCCGTAAAGCTGTAAAAGTAAAGATAAGATATGCGTATATCCTATCTTCCACACATTTGTGAGATTATACCGAGTAAAGTAAATGGAACCAAAAAGAAAAAGAAGTGCATCATATTGATGAAATAGATACATGCAACACCGATTTATCTAAGAACATTATTCGTTTCTTTTTCTTTTTTCTTCTCATTACTTGGAAAATGATTTAATTTTGTAAAATCAGAATTTGTAACATATGGGTGTTTGATCTAGTCTCTAGATCCTATGTTTTTGATTGTTAATCATTGTCGGAGTCAAGAATTTTCACCTAGGGAATTCAAAATATAAAGAAGTTGACACATGAAGAAGCAAAAATGGGTTCAACATTTCTATATATAATCGATCAGTGTAATTTTCCGCTAACAGGGATTCGGATGAAGCTCCTCGGCTCTTCCTAGCTGCAGCCCTTATGTTAATTTACGGATGGCCAATAAACTCAGTTATACCAATGAAGAGAAGAGTTTTCATTACTAGAATTCAACATCTATTATAGAAACAAAAAAAAATACGATCTCATTTTTGCAGCAAAGCAGGAACATGCTAATAAATGTTGAGTGGTTACTTATTTTGACAATTTAAAGACTTTGGGTTATAAGGCAGAAAAGTCAAGCTATATTGTGGAAATACTTTGAGAGCGTTCAATATACGCAGTGTGGACAAACAAGTAAGCACACAGATAATAAAAATTGTCAATCTTGAAACAAATACAGTTAAGTGTTAATGCTAAGGGAGAAGACAATTTAATTATTTTCCAATTAAGACTAATCACAATTATTAGCTGTATGAGATTCTTATCCACAAAAAAAGCAACCAAAAAAAAAAAAAAAACTTTATGCATGATAACTTGAGACCAATTTGGTAGCTATCTATCACTTCCTTCACAGCCCAAAAAATCATACAGAATTTTCTTTAATAATAATTAAAAAAATCTCCATCATAGTTGCCGAAAAATCAAGAACTCTTAACCAATAATACACCTTATGAGAATGAAAAAACATAGAAGTATATATGTGATCAATTAAATATTTTTTCAACACCCTTAATAGTTTAAGATGTGAATGAAATAAACACGAGCTTTTTCGCTGGAAAATTAGGAGATTCTCTAAAAGAAATACAGACGTACCAGGAATTTCCCAAGGTTCGGATTTGTTAAGGTCAACTTCGATGAGAATAGGGTAGTGTTGTTGTTGGTCCGGGGATTGATCAACTTTCTTCATTAAGTAATCACAAATAAGTTCTTCATCTCTTGGATGGAATCTAAATCCTGGTGGTAAGTTGGATTCCACCATGCTCAAACTGCTGCTGCTACTCATTTTGAAGAGAAATTGAAGAAGAAAAAAAATTAAAGAGAGAGGAGAATTAAGTCTATGAAAATTATATTAAATGTTGAAATGGTGGAGTTGTAGATATATAAGGATATGATGAGATTTCCCTATAGGCTATAACAACACCAAATGGTACTCTACTTCATCTATATATAAGCACTAGGTAATATAGTCTCTATGTTTATTATATTACTCCCTCCGTCTCAATTTATGTGACATTATTTGACTTGATGAGGCGTTTTTTTTTTTTAAAAAAAAAAAACTTTGAAATTTGTGATATGAAACAATCTTAAGATATCTGTGTGATTATAAATCATTCATAACGGGTAAGTGTAGAGTTATGAAATTATATTGCTTCTAATTATAATAAGATGACACTTTTTGAAACGGATCAAAAAAGAAAGGGTACATAAATTTGGGACAGACTGTTAAAGGAAAAATTGTCGCATAAATTGGATAGAGGAAAATACTATTTTATATAACAATATTTAATTGGATACTGAAATTTAAAAAAAGATATAAGAATAAATTAAAATAAAAAATTTAAAGTTAATTATATAAATACATATATATATCAAATAAAACTTACCGATGAATGAAGCTACATATATATTAAAAATGTCATGATATTTCGGTAGCTAGCAAATAAAAGTGTCATAAAAATAAAATGAAAAGTTTAAAGTTAGAACGATAATGTAGAAAGCATCCACCAATGACCTTTGAGTTTGAGGAGAGAAACTAATTTATTTTTAAATACAGTAAAATATTACGTATCGTATTTTTAGAATATACTAAAAGCAAAAGAATATGTCATATAAAATAGAATATATGATATGAAGCAGTGTGGAGGACCTATTATTATTATTATTTCTCTTGAGTAGGTAATTAGTAGGGAAATACATTCTTTTGTTAAATAATTTAGTTTAATTTTTGCTAAAAATAAAATCAAGTGGTTAAGTCAACCAATAATTCCGTGTAATATAAAATGAGGGGTTTTGTGTGGTTTGAATTTCGAAGAGGATTCTTTTGCCCCATGTATGATGATGACGTGGCGCTCACCAATGGTTGCCTACTTGCTGACGTGTCCATTGTAGATTTGACTCATGGCTAAATATCATCCAAAATTTATTCTTGAATAATTATATCGCAGAATAAATATTTTTGAATATATATAAACTATTGAATCCTTTGGCATAAGTTCTGTTTTTTCTTCCTTTTGTATCACCTTTAATACCACTTGCTAATCCCACGCTCCAGATGATCAATTCTGGGCATGCGGAAGGTGGTGTGTATGTTGGTGAATATTGGACCCCCGATCCATCTTATAATTATCCATGTTTCAGATGATCATTCCTGGCATGCGGAAGGCTGTGTGTGAGTTCTCCAGGCTCCACAAGTGCAGCTTGAATATGTGTTGGTGTCCCACGGCTAAGAGATGGAAGCATGGACGCCTTAATGGTCTTAGGAAACCTCCTTCATGAGCTATCTTTTGGGGTTGAATTAAATTTAAAGTTCATTTTGTTTCTGAATTTACGTTGAGAGAAAGTATTTTTGTCTTTTATAGATTTTATAGAAAATAAATTCAAATTTATCAAAGTCTCACTACAAATATTGAATATCGAATAGAAAACTAGTCGTGGCAGAGCAAAAATGACAAAGAGAGTTGGCACCGAACCAAATTAGCCACCATCTGGAAATTGAGGTTTCTTTCATATTATTAAAGAATAAAAAGGCCCACTTACCGTACTTCACTATTTAAATGACGTGCTCATTGAAAGCATGACGTTTTTGGACTTACCCCTTTTGCCACCCTTTTAACATTTGGAGCCCATTTCACTTTGAAAGTCTACATGATTATTGGATCCAATTTTGCTTCCTATTTTTACCTTCAATACTAAGTCCTCTTGCCATTGGCAATTCTATATATGTCCACAATTGACCCTCTTTTTCAAAAGGACAATAATGATTAATTTTGGGGGCTTGGGATCATCAAACTTTCACTAAAGAGTCAAAAGAAAGTACTCATATTCCATATTGTGTGGTACATTACCAAACTTTATACTATCCAATTAGAGTGAAATTCCTTTGTTGTGTAGATTCACACTCTTCTTTTGCTCGTGTGGAGAATGTTTTTTCATGATTTTTCAACACTTCTCTGGCCTAATCAATTGATTGTATAGTTTGTTTGGGGGTTTTTTCATAATTTAGTTTGATGTTGTTTTATAAGAGAGTTTTACTTTCGCATATAAAAAAAATGAAAATAATCTAAGAGATTTTTGCAATGTTATTTTTTCTAGCTATTCAAATTGTAGATGAGTTATGTTTACTTATTTACCTAACAATCAAGCAAATCATTCAAGTCTCATATGTGTGCGCCCACATACACAAAAGCACATTAGCTCAAAACTAGGGAGTGCTTTCTTAATAGTGAAAGGTTAGCGTCTCTTCGTCCTTATAAATGACAAGTTCAAGGTATCTTGATCCTGTAAAATGGTAATATTTTTTCGTATTAGACCACACAATATTGAAACTAGGCATACATAAAAGCACATTAGCTCAAAATTAGGGAGTGTTTTCTTAATAGTGAAAGGTTAACACCTCTTCGTCCTTATATATGGCAAGATCTTGTAAAATGGTAAATTGATAATATTTTTTCGTATTAGACCACACAATATTCAAGGTTGTCTTGTTACCAATATTGCATGGCCTTATTAATTTTCAATATTTAAACAACACAACGAATAGTAAAAGATTAGAAGACTATCTGCGATAAAGAATAAAATTTTAATAAGAAAATGTATCATCTATTATATATTTATATAAGTTGACCTTATATATATTGTGATTTTTCGATGAAAGAGTTTGTCCTGCCCCTCTAGGCTCTAGCTTCACCCCTGACTTTGTGAATGTCATATTAAATATCTTGTATTGAGTGAACAATATAATGACACAATGTGTTTAGATATTGGATAAACATTAATGTTTAGAGGTAAGGTATGATCTTTTGGTTTAAGAAAATGGTATTAGGGACATAAGTAAAATAGAAAGAAAAAAAGGGTTTTTCAATAAATAATAATCTTTCGTCCACGTGGCCAGAAAAGAAAGGAATCTAGTCAAAATTGCAATTGATTATTGAATACACTTAATTTGGCAATTTTTGATGATTGGAATAAGAGGCAAGTAAATCGTTTAAACTTAAGAAAAAAAATGAATTAATGGCCATAATTCAAAAGGGTCCCTTTTGGCTAATAAAGAGTGGAGTGAGTGTGTTTTGCAATAATAGCCACACTCTAAAATTTAATAAAGCAAAATTATATCCTAAAAAGGAAATTATAAGAAGGAGAAGATAAGATAATGAAAATGATTGACCATCAAAACATTATGAGTAAGCTAGCAATAAAGAGTTAAAGACCATATCACCCAATAAAGAGTTAATTTCATGGCATTGTCGCCAATTAAAAATATTTCTATAATCAAATCATTTGTTAAATAATTATAGATAAATTTCTTAATAAGTATTATTGTCTTCGTCCCAATTTATATATCATATATTTATACGTTTTTTTTAGTATATCTTAAAAAGAATGTCATGCTTTCTTATGCAAACTTAAATTAATTTTAAAATTTCTATTTTTTTCTTCAATAAAATAATTTCTAGCCACGTAAATGTACATATAATGACTAGTTTTAAATCACAAGTGTCAAAAAATCTTTCTTTCTTTCTTAAGCTCTATATATACAATCAAATATACCACATAAATTATGACGGAGAAGTAATTAGTAATCTGATAAAAAAAATAATTGACTCACTAGCTACTATATATTAATTCAGAGACGATATAAAAGAGTTTTTACACTATCATATGTATCACTTAAATCCTATTGGGATATTCATGAGATTTTGGATAATTAGACATTTATATAGACTGGCCATCCCCTCTTCCTAACAAAACATGAGCAATTATTGAATCACCCTCTTGTTCTAATCGAATTAATTTTATTTTATTAAAAAAAATTAAAGAAAGCTTATGATAGATATATTATTAGAAATTGCTTTAAGTTATTCTCAATGAAAAGCAAGTCCAAGGGCGAACGGAACATATAAAAAAAAAAGATAGTAAATTTCGAATTCATAATTTCATAAATAAAAAGCGTTGAAGCTTATAATCTCAAGTGTTATTGAACAGATCAAATTAAAATCTTAAATTTATCTCAGCATGTGAACTAATCTAGAGGACAACTAATTGGATCGTGTCAGGTTTCATTTGTAGGAAATCAAATTTTGAATTCGCTTAAACATGCCAACTTATCTAGAGAACAACTAATTGGACTGTGCTAGTTTTCATATGTAAGAAAATAAATTTTGAATTCGCTTATGTATGTCAACTAATCTCAACTATATGTCAACTAATCTCAACTAATTAGATCGTGTCAGTCTCATCTCTAAGAAACCAAATTTTGAATTCGCCTATGTATACCAACTAATCTAGAGGACAACTAATTAGATCGTTTCAATCTTCATATGTAAGAATTAAATTTTGAATTCAATTCGCCTATATATGAACCTACTAATCTATAGGATAACTAATTGGATCGTGTCAACCTTCATCTTAAGAAATTAAAATCCCTATGGACAAAATATAAAACTCAAAAGTGAAGACGATTTTGAGGCCTTCAATAACAACTTCAAGTCTCATTTAATTAGCTAAGACTTAATAATAATAACTAAGTTGTTCATAAGCTTTATCAATTATCTATTTTTCTGGTCAAAGTTCTCCATAGTTAATTTTGGTAGAAAGTTCTATTTAGAATAGTGTTGAATATGTCCTCGTCTTGAATTTTCTAGGAAAAGTCAAAAGATTAATGTTCCTTTCTTAAAAAAGAGTTGCTTATGAAACACTCAAAGCAAAACAATTTGGATCATGGAAAAAGATACTCGTAAATATCTAAATGAAAGATTAATTTGAAATAATAACTACACAACAAAGCTTTTATATTATCAGATGACTCGAGGCTGTCCAAACTCCCAAATCTAACCAAAGGGCGTTGCTCGGATTGTAAATGCCACTCACTTTCAATTCTAAGATTGTGAGTTCCAGTCACCAAGAAAACCCAAAAAAAAAAAAAAAAAAAAAAAAAAAGCTCCTGGGGAGGGGTTTAAAAAAAAAAAAGGAAAGAAAGAAAGAAAGAATTAGCGACGGAGAAATTCTATTATAGTTATACAATAAAATTCATCGTTAATTCTATTTTGGATTAACGTCGAATTAGCGATGAGATCAATGTAGGAACTAGGTACCCAACTGGCTATCCATTAGAGTTACTATCTTAGTATAGCATCTTTCTGTAACTAAATTGCTAATCCTATTTAACGGTCGATTACCTATAGATTATCAAAAAACTCTATAAGTGATGAAATTCATATTTAATTAGATTTCTATTTTAAGTTTAAAGCCGCAATATTTAATAGTTTAATACAAGGATTGTAGATAGACTTCATGAATGAACAGCTGATAAGATTCAAGCCCTTTTCATCCAGCTACATAAGAGTTCAATAAGTGTTTAAAGAGTGGAAATGCAAGTTTTTGTATCTTATACCAAATTCCTTGAATTGTTTGAATACTTACCTTTTCGTTTGATAGCAACATATTCAGTAATCCTTTTTAAAATAGTAACCATTAACTTTGCTAGTGGGAATTTGAATGTCAATCTTACTAACTAATATCTGATTTGTCCCACCTACTAATGAACTAACAACTGTCCTAAACGACAAATATTTATTCAAATTTCACGTGTGTCCACTCCAAAAAGTGACACCTGTTAGCCCCATTTTTCTTCAAATGTCTAAATCATAAGCCTCCTGAGATTAATGCTCTGACGGCGAGCACGGGGCACTTCATTTGGACCTTTGAATTCTGTCTTTAAAAGGTCGTTCGGTCCGGTGTATTAAAACTCCTACTATGTATGGAGTTTGAAAAAGAATCGAACCATAAGAATTTTATTATACGCAACTTTATCTTATGTTTTTTAAAAAGAATATTTTTACAACTTAAACTCGTAACCTCCTTTGAATTCCATTCTCTCTAGAAAAAAACTCTTATTATATGAATATTTATGTAATTTGAGGTGGAGGTTACCAAATTTAATTCATCTTTTTAGTGATTTGTTTAATCTTTTCAAGTTCAAATAAGTTGGTAATGATATGCTGCTTGATTTGATATAATGAATTGAACTCGAAATATCCATTGTAGGATCAAAACAGGTTAAAGTTATTGGACCATGTTGTAAATAAAGTCGAATATTGAAAGTTGAAAAGGAAAAGAAGTAACATATAAAATATCATTGATACTCCAATAGGTGTGAGGTTCTTTTGGATAAACTGTGCGCCCTTAACGCAAAGCGAACAAATATTAAATCATGTTAAAAGAGTTTCTTCTTTAAGCTGATATAGCACAACACCTAATATCAGAGCCAATAGATTAGTTTTAAGATACATACACATAAAAAGAAGCTTATGGACTTTGTTGGCCATATAGAGAGATGACGTATGTGAGATACGATTAGTCTTAAACTCATAGGTGATGGTCATGTGAGACTTAATTCGAGGGAGAGCTTGTTAGGTTTGTGGACAAAAGTCACAAAGTTGTAGTTGAAAAGAAGAAAGCTACCTATAAAATGTAAGAACATTTTTATTTTTATTTAACGCAGAATAACGAAAATGAAAAAAGGTTTAATATACCCCTCTAGTATTGAAAATATCCTCCTTCCATGTTTGGGTTCAAACATACCATTCTATCCACCTATATGGCTCTATTTTATCCTTCTCCTTAGCAGAAATTTTAAAAATAATAATTAGTATTCTTCATTTAATACGTGACAGTTTCTTATTGGTTGAAATTTAATTAATTAAAAACTTAATAATCCCAAGACCCAACTCGGATCCCAGTTCAAATAACCCGACCCAGCAACCCAAATTCTCTATATTTGGTTAAAGAGAAAAAATGATGGCATCAACGATCAGTTCAAAAACATAGATTACACAAAACACATTTCTTCAACCAAATAATGGAGAATTTGATTAGTTGGGTTTCAAAGATTTAAAAAAAAATTGGCAAATGGGTAAGAAGAAGAAATAAATTTAGACATACACACACTACAGAAAACACATTTTTTCAACCAAATAATAGGAAATTTCAAATTCCAAATTTGATCAGTTGAGTTTCAGAGATATAGGAAAATGGCAAATGGGTATGAAACAGAAAGGGATGTAGTCAAATGGGTAAAAATTTTCATCATATAGAGATTACACAACACAGATGTCTTCAACCAAATAATGGAGAATTTGGGTTGCTGGGTTGGGTTATTTGAATCTAGATTCGGATTAGGTTTAGGAATTATTAAGTTTTTGATTAATTAAATTTCAACTAATAAGAAACTGTCACGTATTAAATGAAGAATACTAATTATAATTTTTAAAATTTCTGTTAAAGAGAAAGGTAAAATAGAGTCATATAGGTAGATGAAAGGGTATTTTTGAGCCCAAAGGTGGAAGAAAGGGTATTTTTGAGCCAAGGTGGAAGGAGGATATTTTAGAACTATTTCCAATACTTGAAGGGTAGAAGCTTAGTGGGAATATGTCAAAAATATTCTAACGAACCCCGAATGGAGGTTCGATTTCCTAATAATATTAGAAAATGGAAGGGAGAATTTGAAAATGAGACAGAATTGTTAGGTTTATAGATAAATATACAATTAGGCCTGTCTCCATCATTCCAGCATCATTACACATACGCAAGTCCAGAAGACTTTGTGTGCATGCATCGGTTTGGCAGAGTATTAAACAAAGATTAAACAACAAAATCATTGGTGTATTCAACTCCAGTTTAAAATACCACTATGGATACTTCCCTTTTGAGCCGAGGCTCTATTGATGACTTTTCTACTACACAATGGTAAGCATACGATCTGGGCACATCCTATCGTCCCTAGATCCACTTGTGGGATTATACAGGGTATATTGGTGTTACACATTAGTCTACAAAGGATTAAAATTCCTCCTAACCAAAAGATTTAAAAAGTATAAAAGGAGTTAGCAATGGTGCCTTCTTACTCATGCAAATATGTACACTTCATACAACTCCCCATATCCAGAGAAAGTACTCTTTAAAGATTTGGCAAGTCATTTTCCCCAGCAAGTAAGCCTGCACTACATTCTATTTAGCAACGGCAATCACGATAAATAATGATAAATAATGCACTTTACAGTTTGCTGCGCTAAGTCAAAGTAATCTTATCCCAAATTTCTACTAAGTATACTTAAGAATTAAGCTTCTGCTTCAGCCTTTACATAAGACTATCAACAGAAGTATGTATACAGTACATGAAAATAAAAAGAGAAGATTGAAAAGGCCGGCACACAAACCTGACATTTACTTTTACTATTATAAAAATAAGTTATCTGCAAGAAACTTGACATCACATTAAGGAAACAAGAATAACATAAAAATGTAAATGTAATCAATGTGTAAGTAGCCTAAATTCACGTCATCGCGTATCATTTATCTATTCTCCTTGAATGCTTCATAGGACAGTTGACACAACCGTCTAGCTTATATTATAGTACTCAACTTGTAAAAACAAGGACAGTTTCTCATACCATTATATATATCCCAAGTGAATAAAGGTCAGTGAGATAATCATAAGAGTACAGAGTGGTCAGAATTTGAAACCAATAAACATCTAAGTTGGCAATAGGTTGGATAGGTAAAAGATTATAGAAGGTAACTGGTTGATATTAAACAAATCCACATCTTTAGCAAAATGGTTAAATTGATAACCATCACACCGGTTCTCAGGCTGTCTTCTCAAAGAAGAGAAAAGACAGCAGTAGACAAATTGAGATCAAATGTGCAGAGAGATCATTCAGCCAACACCTTGCAAACAAATATCTACAAATAAACAAACAAGAAAGCCACAATTAGATATTATCATCCACTAATGTTTACCAAAATCAAGTCTTCTCGCGCTACTCTAGGAAGTGAAGAGAAATATAATACAGTTCCACCACAAAGAGGTCCACGTAAATTCTTCCTTTCACGAGGACCCAGTAATAGCTACACAGTATGTTGAATCGCATTTGGGGAACTTTCAAAGATTTTCTACTTTCTAATTTTCTTAGCTATGATAGCCATATTCCTCGGAGATAATACAGGATTAAATATAGGTAAGATGCTAGCTTCCAGATCGTTGCCATACTCCTGGAGGAGTAATAATCGGTCAAGCAGTATAAGCGTTTCCAAAACGGGACCCAGGACAGCACGAAGAGACCAATAAGGCCCTATTAACTCCTGCAGAAAGTTGATTACCTTATCAGAGAAGGAAAAGATCAAGAGTAAGCAAAATTATTCATAGAAGCAAAATGAAGCTTTAGATCATTTGTGCAACAACTGAGGGGGAAAATGAAAATTGCATTGGAATGACAAGAGTTAGCTCATCAACAAATCAAAAAAAAAAAAAACATCAAATGACAAGAGTAGGGCATAGAAGCACTTCGAGTGACAGACATGAAAATGAGTTTGACAAGGTCTCCAAAATTGCATTCGCATTAGATTTACCACTAATAGTTTTTAGATACAGAAGACAAATAATAATGCTCCAAGGAGATTTTTATGACACTATAAATAATAATATCATCAAAAATATACTTACAGCATATGATTCAGACTCCCTCCAGACTACACTGTAAGCTGTATCCTCCAAATGAGGGAGATGTAGGCGACCTAATCCAGACTCACAAAATTTTGCAAATAGTGAGTATCTGTCCACAGCTCTAGACTCGCTGCATTTAGGACTCAGAATAGAAGAGTATTCATGAAGAAACGCCACATTCTCCCGTGGTTCAACTGCATAGAAAGCGCTCAAGAGCTTATTTTCTTAATAGGTAGCATTCACAGTTAAGCTACGACACTTGGGTGTATATATGACACTTATGTTATTTCGATTGTTTAGGCGAATGATGTCCCGTTTATATTTTAAATAAATGTTATCGAGTTGTTTATGTTTCTTATTCATGCATGGAGTGTATTTCAGTATGTCATGTTAGGTTTGGTTCGCTCAATAGAGGTTTAATGCATCGCGTGGCGGTTGCATCCTTCCAGTTTTGAGCCATGACAATAACATATGAACAGTTGCATAAAATGATGAAATCTACAAATATAAGGCTGGTCAAGAATATATGACACATTTTATGAATAGATATTTGACATAAATTCTCATGAATAAGTTATTCAGAAATTAATACTAGATATATCTTATATGGTTTTACCCTACATCCTAATGAAGTTTATTAATGGTATCCTTTACAAGTACTCACCAGATTCTGAAGGGTCCCCATGATGCAAATTAGACTCCAGGATCCTCTGATTCTGTTGGCGTCGTAAGGCTTTCCCTTGACGCCCTATTGTAGGGCTTTCTAGCAAAATGTTTGGATAATGTCTGAAGAGAACCTTCACAACAACTGCAGGTTAGTGGGCTACTGCACAGACCAGGTGCGCATTTAAACCACTGCTACTATTGGCAAAATGTTTCAATGAACGGACTTATAGATAAGCCCAATGAAACCAATTAAAATAGTAGACCAAAATAAACAGCACGTACCATCTGGAAGGCAGCACGGAATGCATGCAACTCAAAGTTATGAAGCCCTGCGTGCTCACCCAAGCCTCTCCATCTATCAGCACTCTGATAATGCAACTCAAGGTCGGAATACAATTATAGTGAAAAGATAGACAGCTTTCGGATCCAATGAATTTGTGAACTGTTAATTCAAGTAAGTTCTACCAGCAAGGGTCAACAAAGAATAGTATAATACTCATCTACCTGACAAGCTAGATCACGAGCACTTTTGTCAAGCATTACTCCAGCAGATTTAACACCTTGACTTACAGGAAAACCACAAGAAGAATCTGCTATGCCAATGGCTTCCTCAGAAAGCAAGTTATAACAGCAACCAACGCTAATCACCGCCTTAGCTTTGTCACATTCCAAGAATGTCCTTAATTATAAGAAATATTGAGTCAACTACACATCGCACATCAAATTGGAGGGACTATCATCACCTAAAACGATCCCGTAAAGCAAACTAAGATAAGAATAAGGCATTTAGTAAGAATTATTCACATAAAGCAAAATATAATACCTAATATGATCGAAACGTAAAACTCAGAACTTATTCCAAATGATATTTTAAGGTCATAGAATGACAAAGTAGAATAGACATGGGATATCTGTCTTTCTGGACACAGACACATAGTATTTTATGCAATAAACAACGGAAGTCGAACTCCACTAACCAGTCAGACAAATGGAGTAGCCCATGAAAATTCATGGTCGTCCTAGAGGCCTTTAGTTATTCAGTACCACCTCATGAGACTTAGAAAGGAGCACAACTATACAATATGGTACCCACCTCAACATTGTCACTGAGAGGTCTCCACAGGCATGAAGTCCAGCAATAACCAAAGTAGAATCACTATAAGACAGAGAAGGTAGTATATCCACAGCGAGTTGAGATGGCTGAGAGACTGAACATTTTTGGCTCAAGTGTTGATTCCCTGCAAGATCATTCTCTACCGGGGAGTTACTCAAGGCCTTCAGCATGTCAGAAGACAGCACTCGGCATGTAACTGTCTTCGGTACACTTAACTCTCTGTGTTCAGAGCTGTAAAAAGGGAAACAGATCATGGATGAGCATTCTGAAAGAGAAAGACCATCCAACAAAATGACACAAAATACTGATGCCAACTAAACGTAACAATGAATCAGATTGATGTAGAACACTGAAGGAGAGGCATATTTTGGTCAATTGGACAATGAATTCTGCCAAAGTTCTGCAATACATCAGCTTTTCTAAGCACCGCAACCAGTGTACCTAATAAAAAATATTTCATTTGCTACTGCTCATTAATTGATTTAGAAAAGCTAAGACAGTATTATTAGACTTAACCTATGTATTTTTGGATGTCTGAAAATAAGGTGCATAATGAGGTGGTGGAGATTACAGATCACCACTGTTATTTATTGTGTAAAGTTCAACCAATAACTCAAGTTGCAGCAGTTAAAAAGTTTATTTCCCTCGTTGAGGAAAAACAGAAGTTTATCTCCCTCAATGCAATGCAAGAATCTTAACTATTCAGTTTAGTTTCATTTCCTCTGAAACAAACATAAAACAAGTCAGATATAGTCCTCAACATTCAATTTACAGCCAAGATTTTCAGACCAATTTTTTAGTTTTATATAAGTTAATTATAACCTAGTTCATACAAAGATTTCATAAGCATAAGGAATATGTGCTTCACATATATGATAGTTTTGACAAGTATGTGTTCTGAGACTACCTACCAATTTTTACGCATCTTAGCTGCATAGTGTTTCCTGATTCTCTCCGCACGTGCATCAGTAATCTTACCATGATGTGAACAAGCATCAATCGCAATTACAGAAAGCTGGTAGTCAAACGCAAGCACTTGTGCAAGATAACCCTGCACCATATGAACAGCCTAAGTAGAAGCAGACAACAGGAAAACCAGATAACCCAGATAATTATTTCTCCATAACAGAATTACTAGAATATTTATCTCTGCTATTTTGATTAGGTAAGCTCAGAATTCCATTGATATTGCATCCAGTAGATGCTGAAAAGTGAATTACATCAGTGGACAAAAAATGAGTTAGCTCTGTCACAATGAACCTTCCTGTATGCATTCTACCGAATTAATGAAGTCAAAACATTCATTGAAACTATTGGCAATGTGAAGGTTACTACAGTAGAAAAGGTTCACAAGGCATTTAGTTTTCAGCTGATGCGAAGAAGTTCAGAATTATTACAACTCTAATTCTGTTTTGTATAATATTTCTGCCTGACCCCAAATTGCTTGGGAGTGTGGCATGATTGTTATTGTATTTAGAATTACTAGAAAAAGTCTAAGATTTTTTTTTCAAGCCCAAAATTGCACCTTAAGGCTATCTGGTGGTTAATTTATTAACCCCAACATGTAATTGACACAAAAATATTAACTAGCACCATCTACAAACTCACACAAAAGTCCTTTGTCATGTAAGAGTCTACCTATGTATTCACGCATCCTACAAAATGAAGTAAGATAAAATAAATTTGTAAGTTACAATCCTAATATGCAAATATAAATACATACACATATATGTATCGACACCAGAAGAGACAGAATATCTGAATTGCATAGGAACAAGCCTTATATTGTACAAAGCAGAAGGAGACACACCTGTCCAGCACCAACATCAACAACTGTTCGGGCTCCAACTTGCTTTGAGACTAAACTGATCAGAGCAGAAAGGGCTTCCACCTGCTTAGACAGTATTTTACCATTCTATTGTTCAGGTTGAGAAAATTAAACCCGTAGAAGGAATCTGCATAGTTGGTTTTTTGAACTTAAGCTCAACATTTGGAAAAGCATTTAGAATCGAAAAACAACCTCACTTAAATTCTTTGATCCATTTTGTCAAAACTTCTAAAGATTTATTATGTTCTTTCATTCAGGTTGAGAAAACAAAACACTAAAAGGAATATGCATAAAAGCTTTATCACGCATGGTTTCAATATTAGAAAAAATATTCTGCAATCACATACTTAGAGCAGAACATAGCTAGCAAGGGAGGTCATTTCTCTGGTGTACCTGAGTAAAAACTTGATGGTTTAAAAAAAAAAAGCTTGCCTAAATGACCTGATATGAGCAGGTAGTCATCAAAATCGAAACTCGAAAGCAGAAAAGATAAAACAATGCTCCACAGATTTGTAGTAGCCAATCAATTGAGCACAAACATAGGTGTGTAAGAGGATTAAGCAAATAATTTCATGCCTTACTTCATGCTTTTTCTTATGATTCATGCCTTGAGCTAGAACATTGCTTAGTGATGCTATGTGCATTCCTGAAAACTCCTGCAAGCAAACAGAAAATGGTCTTGAAAGTTTGAAGAAAAAAGAACTAATTAAAGGAAAAGAACGTGAAAGGTATCACTATATCCAAAAGAGCATGAAACTACCAATGGAATGGGTCATCTAGCACCTTTCAAGAACTCATTAGACTTCAGACAGAAAATTATGCAAAATGAACCAGCTATGCCAGTAGGCAAAATATCCTTAGTCTAGTTCTATAGATATCATAACCCAGAAGCCACAACAACTAACCAGAAGAAATGCCACCAGTACAGAAAGCTATGGGTACAAAACTTCAAATGCATAAGTAAAAAGGCTCTAATGGTAATTTTATAACTACCATGTATCACAAATTTAAGAAAAGAATGAAAATAAAAATAAATATACCTGAAAATCTACCTGTTCACGTGAAAGAGAAAGAGACCTCAGAGTAAGGATGAACTCTTTAAGTGAGCCAGGCCAGCAATCCTAACACCATAAATGAACAAAGTCAATTAACAAAGAAATATAGGTTATCTTACTGTTATAGATACTAGTTATGGGAGACAAAAGAAGTTGTTGTTTTTTCCTTTTACTTCTGGATAGGTGACATAAAACTGAAGAATCTTGTTATTAAACCATACAGTGAAAGGAATAGATATCACACTAGAAAAGTTATGGCTATGCTTATCTAAGTAACATTTGATAGTTAGTGGCCAATACTTGACAAGAACAACCACCACTACACCTCAACCCCAAACTAGCTGGGTTCGGCTATATGAATCCCCATTATTCATATGGCTCCATATGGACACTAACTGCCAATACTCGAGTCAATGGAACTTTGCTATTTGTTGAACTTGTTACATTCAAAGATAAGCTCAGTGTCTAGTAGTGAGGAGTGAAAATATGAGGTACTGCTTGACCTTCTACCAGTAATTTCTTGCACAAATGTAAAGCTTCTCTTCCTGGAAGCAAAGCAGCAAATGAACCTCCTAGAGTCCTAGTAACTCTACACTTACTATAACTCCAACTAACCACACTAATTCAAAATAGAAATGCTCTATTATCAGGCAACAGAATAATTCATCTAATTACACATGAAATTAACAATATAAAGCGTAAAGGTAGGAAGCATAAGCTAAAAATCATATACTCCCTCCATCCACTTTTACTTGTCCACTATGCCAAAAAACAGATATCCACTTTTACTTATCCAGTTTGGAAAATCAAGAGATAATTTATCACTTAGGGGTCGTTTGATAACTGGTTTGGAGGTGAGTTATGCTTAACTAGTTAGGTAAATCCTGCATAAGTAATACAAAGTTTGGTAGATAGTTAGGAGGTAAATTATTCATGTATAAAACTAATAAGGTGTTTGGTTTGCAATTTTGAAACCCACATAACTAATACATGTATAAGTTATGAGGTAATCTATGTATTGTTTTATGCAGGATAGAAGGTGGAATAACCAATACATGAATAACTAATGCCTGCATAAAATAATACATTAATTCTGCCATAACCAATCCCTACATTATTACTAATACTTGCATAACTCTTACCAGCTACCAAATGACCTGTTAGTTTCTAATTTACTCTTACTATTAACTATAGTCATTTCCCCATGCATTTTCCAAAACACTGAAGGAGTATGCGAAGTAAAAATGGACGGAGGTAGTACTTATAAATACCTGAACCACACCAGAAGGAATACGGAGGAGATTTTCAACGGGCTCCTTCCGTAAACAATCCATCCATTCTTTATCAACAGCTTCCCATAATCTATCCTGCATATATACTCAAAAAATTTCAAAATTCTACACATTACATAGCAGAATGCTAATACGCAAAGCATAAACAGTCACAAAAACAGCTCAACTAAGCTTAATTCACAGATGAATCGAATAGAAGACCTTGAAAAAGTTGACGACATGAGCATTTAAGAAATATCGATAAGGTTCAATGAAGTTGATAATTGCATGGATCCATTCTAGAGTTTCACCAGCGGTATTGCACGAATACTTGCACGTTTCGGCCATTGAAGGGAGATTTGCAGCTCTCCCGCCACAGTTACCCAGATTGCTGCTGAATTCAGTCCAAGTTCAACTGTAGCAAATTCAATATAAGGGCCGGGTCGTAAGGCCTATCAAGCCCAAATATGTAGAGATGGAAATGGTTATTATTGTGTAGCCCATTTGGATTAGAGCGGGCCGGCATTGTAGGTTTATGGGCAGTAATATAAGCTTATGGATTAGGTGTAAAAGTTTGATAGTTTAGCCACTTTAGGCTGGTATATAAAGTTTGATCACCTTTTGACATGTGATTAAGAAATAGCCGTGCATAGCACGAGCTTTAATGTACTCGGCTGCCATTTATTAAGAAATAGCCGGATTTTAATGCAGAAATAAAATTCGAATAAAACATAACTCTGGCTAAAACACGAGAAAACTCCAGCATATCATGTTAAAGTTTGAAAGCTTTACAATCTAACTGCATTGGAGTTCGAAAATTTTCTTTTATGTGTTTTTAAATTGGAGTTTCGATTTTTTACAAATGAAACTCCAATATAGAGTTTGAAAACTTTCTATAGGTGAAACTCTAACACAATGTGATAGAATTCCGAACTTTTATATGGGAAACATCAGCATAGTGTGATGGACTATCTAGATTTTAAACTGAATATTACTCATTCCAACTAATACTTATAAGACATAACTAGTAATCTTTAGTACTCAAAAATTTCATCAAAACACTTCTCGATTTACTAATATTATTATTAATATTTATATTTTCGAAACATATTTTTCATAAGAAAAAATTTAACACTCTAAACTCTACTTTTGTTAGAGAAAAGCTTAACTGGGGATAAAGTTACATCTTTGTTCTTTTGGTTCCCTGTTCGATGTTTAATATTCATAGTGGAATCTGTCAAATACATACTCACGTCCAGAAATTTCATATTAGTAGTAGAGCGCTCTAGACTTATGGCAAAGGATGAAGGAATAGCTATCATTTTATCCTTCCATCAAACTCTTGTTGAAAATAATAAAAGTGGCATCTTGACTGGGGACAGATAAGTACTCATTGGGTAATACCCCCATGAAGAGCGTCCAAAGACCATAAAAAGGAAAAGTAGAGAAAGTATACATAGAAAAAAGAAAAAAGGAACCAAAAAAAGAGTGTTGCAAAAGCATATGCATAGCAAGGACACATAAGAGTACTTTCAAATTACAACTCATAATGGCAGGCCACAAATTGCAACAGCACAGAGTCTAGTAGTGTAAAATAGATGAGACCAATTAGGCAGCTTTAAAGCTTTTCCCTGCATACTACTATGTATACCATACAAAGTTCTCTAATGTTATCTCCTTTTTCCCTTTTTCCCTTTTTCTTCAACAAATATAGCTTATTCAGTACTGTTTACTTTTTCCCATTCACTATCACACAACTAACTAGTTCTAATTGTACTGAAAGCTGCTTCCTTTCCTTTTCTTATTATTTAAATTTTGAATCAAGAGAGGAAGATTTTTCTGTTTGACAAAGTCAGTCCAAATATGCTCTTAGACATTATGTGATATTATCTGCTAGATCATCAAGCTTGTACGGCTTAAAGCTTCTTAGAGTTCTTAATGGTCTTTTCAGCTATCAATATGAGACAGTTGTGTGCACAACCAATACTATCTCCCACCAAAACGATTCACAGGTTTTCTTCTCGAATTAAGTTCCATGTGGCCCATTATTACAATCCATAGGTCAAGTTTCGAGATTAATTACTATGTTATCACCCATATAATCGAGCATTTATGGCAACCAAAACTCAGAACTAGCATCTTCTTGTGTGTGGCATCTCTGAGTTACCTCTACAATCAACTGAGCCCCATGTCATCAACTCACCATCTCCAAATGATTATTTGGAATAAGATATATTAGCAAAGCTAAAGAATGAAAGCAAATGGAACAACAACAACATACATTAATCCCACAAATGAGATATGAGGAGGAAAAAATATACATAGACCTGAAAGATTGTTTCAGAAATAGCATCAGCTTTGGCAAAGCACAGGGAAAGTTCAAAATTAATTACTGGTTGTTTGTCTTGTTCAAACTTTTGTTATCAGGAGATGCATTCCCCTTGTTATCTGTTCACTATTCATGTTGTTAGTACAGTATATAGTAGGACTGTTAGCTGAATGAGGTTAGCTAGCAACAGCACTTTGTCGTTTACAAGTCACACTTTGAAGAGCCTTTCATATTCCTATTCCTATATACACACTTACCATTGTGGACGTGACCAGTCACTTCTCCACAAATTTCCCCTCCCTATAGCTATCAATCTATACTATACTCTTCTTTTTTGGTATCCGTCTTATTTTATAAAAGACCTCCAATTTTTAACTTATCCAAGAACCAAGTTACTTAAACAACTAAATAGCAAACTCAAATATGCTAAAAATAATAAAACAAACATATACACATGTGAATTCTTACGTGGAAAATCTCCTATGACTTATAGCGTATAGGATTTACTTCAAACTTTACTAACTTCGAAGAGCAACGTAAAGTTACAACTAGATAACCTAAGGAACTAAAACTCCAAAACCCAGTGGCGGATCCGGGATCTAGGGGTCGTGGGTGTTCGGGAGGTTTAAACACACATATTAACACCCAAAGCTTTAAGTTCCGCTTGGAAACCAAAGCACCCGATTATTTTTTTGGTTTCAAAGGTGCTTTTTTCCATCCTATACCAATTTTATACATTTTCTATATAATTATACCTAATCTGCATCGAATTTAATGGGTGCAGGAGCACCACAAATGTGCACCTAGGTCCGCCCCTGCCAAAACCTTAATCTCAAACAATTAACTCAACTACGACAACTACTTTCAAAAACTTTATACTCTAGTCTAGAAAGTACAACTACTTCAACAACACCAATACTTAACAAAAGCTGCTTTGTAGGTTACCACTCGTGAACACGAATCAAAGAGTCAATAACTAAGAACTAAACTGGAAACTCATCGCACCAGGCCTTCTTCAGTTCAACAACTTTACTAATAATATTTTACTTTAACGCGCGATCACCTTTGTTTTAGAACCGTTTTAAATGTTATATATTATACTATACTCTTTATAATAGCACATTTTGTTATAATAGTCAAAAAAAAAAATATATTCAAACATACAACACCATGAAAAGAAATTTAATTATATGTAGCTAAGCGCGATGCACTATTTCAGTCATATATTCTTCCTCTGTGGTGTCTAGAGAAACTAGCAAAATAGGGATCAATGTTGAATTTTGGTCTCGTGAATTTTGTCTGTGATAGACGCATGGAATTTATAAATTGGGACGATGGATTTTGTAGACGACCGAATATTTCCAAATCCCACTATTTTGTCCTTAATAAAAAACAGCTACATCACCATCACTATAGTACTATTATCATTATTTATTTATTTATTGGGTAAAAGAGAATCTCGTGAACCGACAATTTCATTAACATCACGTTCCTAATAAATATACTACTACTATAATTTACCATCAAAGGTTAACATGAAGTGATAGATCCCTTCATTATATTTCGAATTCAAGCTTTGAAAATTGAATATAATGATATTAGAGCAGTCTATCCACTAAAATGAAACTTTTAGTTAGGCTCGGAAGTGGATATCCAATATTTGACTGGAAAAGTAAACAAAAGTATAATTTAAGTATTGCAATATTTCCAATATTTTAAAATCTTATGCGATACAAACATGTTAATTTATTAAAGAGGTATATTTTGTTTTAATTAGTTAAAAATATTTATTTTGAGTGAGAATGCACTGGATATGTTGTTGTTGTAGAAATATTTATTTTGAGATTATCATACAGTGTTACCAAGAAGTATGATAATGTCTTGAAATAGTTGAACATATAACTTGTTGTAGTAATTAATAGCATGTCTATGACGAGCTCTAGTGCTAGTATTTCAAATTAAAGTCTGATATATACATTGAACAAGTATGTAAACAAACAATATATATATATGAATCTGAGTCTTAAAAAATTGAGGTAATTTAAAACTTTATCATATCATAATTAAAAATTCATTTATTCAAATCTGAATGAGAAAAACTCAAGTATGACAAAAATCAATACTGGCTCATTCCATTCACCACAAGACAAAAAAATTGCCTTCGCCCAAGACATTTCCTCAATCTATATGTCTCCATTCGAACAAAGAAAAAGACACTAACAATTACCAACTCTCCTATTGATTTTTTGTTTATATAGAGACAAAGACTGTTCACTGTGCAATCATATTATATAATTAAGAATGTAGACAAATAAATGCATTATATAATTAACCAAATGTTATATAAAAAAAGAAGAAAAAAACAAAGGCATGGTTTATAAAATTAAGGCAGGCTGCAGGGGGCTTTGCCTCTCTGTCTAAGCTAAACAACAACTTGTGTATCAGCTTTTTTCAATTCTAATATTTGTCTTTGGTTTGCTAAGTATATACTTAAGTACATGTTAATCCACTAATCTCCTAACTAAACTAGTATTCAAATACTATATGTTTTTGTTCCCAAAGCACCTTTTCTCATTTTGTATTTTTGAATAATTTACACACGGATTTTATTGATCTTTGCATGTGCACATGAAGATTAAGCCCCACTTGCTGGCGCTTTTCTTTAATCATGTTCGATATATTAATTTTGTTAGTTTGATTAATTTTCAATAAGAGCCTCTATAAGGGTGTTCTAAAAGCTCATTAGAGTACTAAATACAATGATTTTGTATTCTATTTGAATTTTGAACACCGTTTTTCTTGTATGTCTACTCACTACTTCAAACAACTTCAAAATTTTGGTTAAAATTATTTTTGAGGTTCATGCAAAAATGACTATATTTAGTCATATATGACTATAGTTCAGGCTGTATGCCTGTATATAATTGAACTTCAATCATATGTACCTGAAGTTCAGGTGAAACTTCAGTTATGTGTCTGAATTTTAGCCAAGTGAAATTATAGATACAGCATGTCGAAAATTATTTCGAAGTGAATAGACTTGCAATTTTACGCACTAGAAATATGACATAAGTGGGGGACCCAAAATCGTGTATTAGTGCACTTAATTAGGTTGTGGTATAGGACGTTACTCCGACATAATTTAACTCAGTAAAACACTCTCTCTTAAGAGAAATCACTAGATTAGAGATGATATTGAGAAGGAAAAAAAAAAATGCAAGCGAATATTGGAAGCTAAGGCTGCAACATCGACTAGTGTGTGACAATTGTATAAATGCTATGAAGAATTGGTTAATATTTCTGCATTCACTTTTCCTTTAGTGGCACTACAAAAGAACCTTTAGGCTGCTCCACTAACACTATGCTACCTAGTTGAAATTGGGCAACGGCCACTAGCTAGACCTGCACACTCATGTCAATGTCAAATTAATAATAGAAGTGACAATACTATTGTTTCACAGAATATATATATAATGATGGAATAAAATAAGTAATTCTTAATGTAAAACTCCAATGTCATGGAAAGATTTACTAAAAATTATGATATTCATGATCAGATTTTCTTCATGTATTTTTTTAAGTATTAACCAACATCGATAACAAAGCACATTAATTTCATGACTGTGGTCAGGGTGCAGCTTACGGGTTCAACATAACTCAATAGTTTTGGCACAATTTTGTATTTGTGTAAGTAAATACACATGTTAAAATAATTTATTCAGAATCTAATAAGCTGTGTTTTATAAAACCTCGAACTCATAAATTCGAAATCCTAATTTACATCTGATTGTGATGGGTTGGAGTGAATTTTTGGTCAAATGAGCAAAGAATAAACTGGTATTGCCAATGTCTAAAAAGCACTGAAGATGAGTAACCCTATGAGTCCATCACCATGGTAAAAACTAGTGGTCAAAGTCAAGCAACTCATCATGGAAGTTCCAATCAGATAGAATCGAGTAACGAACTTGGAATTTGTAAAAATTTACCATTCTCAATACAAAGAAATAACTAATGGTTAGTTACAAGAGTTATGTTGTTTGGATCTTTCAAAAATATTATCACACTCGTATCATATAGCTTTTGGAGGATTGAACACATTCGTTGATATTTTTGTAGAGTCTTGAACAACATAGTTCAAGTCTTCAAGAGTAAAGGTGGACAAGAACGATGAATATTTAGTTTATTACTAATGATGCTTCGTAGTAGCATCTTTTTTGTGAGCTTAGTTGTTAAAGGAGAGACCCTCCTGTTTATTTTGTATTTAGATCGAATTGTATGAGTGGTCTACACTCAAGTTTTGTAATTCTTGAGGTTTAAGGAAATATCCACCTCTTTGTACCCCTTTTGATCTATCATAAAATAAACTCTCATATGGCAATATTTACCAAAAAAAAAAAAAAAAGAACTATGAAGGGTCCAATATTCACTCGGTTCACAAGTTCGATAATACTTACTCCCACTATTTCAAAATAAGTAAATTTTTGTCTCAATGCACACCTATTAAGGAAAAGAAACTGGGACATAAATTGTACTTTACTTTTCATTTTTACCTTTTTAGATATTATCAAACTATTTTTGAAATTTCAACTACATTAAAATAAAGTCAATTAAGTCTCTTGGAACTCATAACCTAGAAAATGAAAATGAAGGGTAAAATTGAAAGAAATTTTCAACATGTCTCTTGAAGAATGAACAATTTACTTATTTTGAACATTAAAAAATAGTTTTAAAATTAACTTATTTTGGACTAGAGGAAATAGTATTTTGGAGTTAATAATTCCTACATGGACGTGGAATAATGTGTATCAATAGAATCAGATCAATGTGTAAGAACATAATTTGTCTACGGATCAAAACCTATAACATTTAAATTCTGAATCGATAACGAAACAAAGAATGGTCAATTTATTGGAATCAAGTGGGACTCTTCCAACAATTTACATTAATTATAAGAAGATTATAACAACAAAGAGAATGGGGACATGAAGAGAAGATAAGGACAACTGAAAGAACTGTTATATCTTTATCTGATTTACACTACAAAATTCACACATGCATGCAGGGACCTCGATCTTTCTCACTTTACCTATATTGTCTTCAAGTATATATCAAGATAAAGTATTGTTGCTATTTTCAATTATAAACTTTTGGTTGTACAAAATTCATGTTATTTACTTGCAAAAGCTGCAACATCCTGCCAGGGTAAAAAAAAAAAATTATCCTCAGGTACTGTTTTGTTTTTACACTAAATCATACTGTACTATTAGTTAATCATAATTAAGTGATATATTAAGATAACGATATTGTGTTAACTAGCTAATCGTGCATGGTTAAGAGATAGAAAAAATATATATAAAAAAGACCTCGTATATATCAAGTGAAATATCTTATAAGTAACATAAATGTATAAATATTTTTTATTTCGTCAATGAGTACAACTAATGACGGAGACATGATTTACACTAAGCGAATTAAACATTTACAATATATACATAATGTGATTTAATCTGAACCCTTCCCTTCTTACCTTACGAGTAATATTAAGTGTGCAGATAGTGTTATTCTTTCAATATTGAGTACAATCATTGTCGAAGACCTGATTTTCATCAAAAAAAAAAAGTTCGACATCATATAATATATACATAAGTTAAAAAAATTCTAATTTATAATTTATATTTATGTACGATTCAGCTTCGATACATATATCCATCAAAAGCATTAAAGACCAATTTAATTACTCTTTCAATTGAATAGATTCTATAGGATTGATTGCTACATTCAATTCAAAAATGAATAAAAGAAATCTTTGAAAATCTCTGTGGAGAATAGTGAGTAGTACGAAGCAAATTTGTTTTTAGTTATTAGCATAGAGAAAAGAGAACAGTCCAAAAGAAGCACCATCTACAGCAGATACAGGGAGCAATTGGCTGTTCAATAGACAGGTACTCCCTCCGTTTCAAAACGAATGACTTAGTTTGATTTGACATGGAATTTAAGAAAATAAAGAAAACTTTTGAATCTTATGGTCCTAAATTAAAGTTATGACAAACGTAACAAAATGCCCTTGAATCTTGTGGTGTTAAACATGTCATGTGGAAAGTTGAAATTAAAGTGTTGCCAAAAAAGAAAAAGGTCATTCTTTTTTAAACGAACTAAAAAGAAAAATAGGTCATTCTTTTTTAAACGGAGGGAGTATTAATGTATACTCCCTTGTACAACAATACTTGTCAAGAGAGTGACTTAATAGGGTTAATTTTGGTGTATCATGATTTGAATATAATTAATTTAATATTTTGAAAAATGTACTCTCTCCGTTTTATTTATGTGATCTAATTTTCTTTTCAGTTCGTCCCAAAAAGAATATCACATTTTCTTATTTGATAATTTTTAAAGACATAATTACTCTTTTACCCTTATTGGTTCCACTTAATTAAAAAGTGAATGCATTATCTTTTATTTTTTAAATAAAATTAATACCTGTACATTTTTAATTGCAAAGGGCAATATGACATTATCAAGTCAAACTTTATTTCTTAAATTTCGTGCCCAATTAAACTAGGTCACATAAAATGGGACGGAGGGAGTATTGAATAATGACTATAATTAATAAGTAAGGGTAAAATGGATAGAAATATGTAAATTATGTATTGATTTTTCAAACTAAACAAGTATTGAAGGACATTTATTTTTAGTAATATGGACAAGTATTGTTGGACGGAGGGAGTAACTTTTCTTTTTTGGTGGCAGACAGAGCACATTTATTTAAGGATCCGTTTGGCCATGAAAACCAAAAACATATTCACTTTATTTGATATTTTTGGGTTGAAAATAGAGTTGAAGTAGTATTTGATCATAGTATTTTCAAAAATATTTTAGACTTTGGATGTGTTTTTTTATAAAGTGATAGGAAAAAACGAGTACAAAAAAAGTGAACACCTCAAAAAATATTTTTCAAAAAACCAAAAATTGTTAAAATGTATTCTGAATTACGTTTTTTTGTTTTCATGACCAAATAAATATTTTGAATTAAAGTAAAAATATATTTTAAAATATTATGAATAATATTTATGGCGAAACGCCTACTTAGTAAATGGATTCTCCAACAACATTTATTTCACACTTGAAAAGTAGTCTGAGGTATTTTAACATGGACTTAATACTTACTGGACTGTAGATGTCCAGTTTCCACATGGTAGCAGCATGCATCAATCATGCAAAGCTTTAACAAAACTCTTCTTATCTAATGAAACAGACTTTCATTCTCTCAATAACAAGGCAAATGGATAATCCATTTTTTCTTCATTAAGAAGAGAGCAATGTTAACAAAGTGGTTTTGTGGTCAAGCCGTGAAAACAACCTCTTGTAAAAACACAAAATTAGACTACTATATTAAATCTTTGTGATGCGGCCTTTCTCCGAACCTCAGGCATAACAAGTTTTAGTTCACCGGCTGCCTTAAAAAGAGGGCAATGTAATAACGTACAATCACTGCCATTTATGAATTTATTTCTTGGTTAAGTAAATAATGCTGACTTTATTCCCGAAGGAGAAAGGATAAACATTAAGGTAATTACCAAAAGATAAATTAATACCACAATATGGAGTTTTTATACAACTAGAGCATGATTATAAAAAAAAAAGTTATACCTTTCAAGTTAAATGTTGTTTGTTTTCAAATTGTTAAAGTTAAACCAATTTTTGGGTCTTGGATTGCCACAAACACATTTTAAGTTGTAGAAAACAGAATCAGAAATAAAAATACATGTTGCAAAAATCAAGAAATACTTTTTTTATATATAAAAATCTCCACACCCATACAATACAATACAATACAGGTCCTTATAAGGTCTAGTAGGGATCAGACTGACGTGCAAAAAGCAGATTGATCAGCATAACCTGCCACTTTCTCAGTGTGTATTCAAAATAACTTGTCACCATTTCCCAATTTCAACACCAAAATAGTTAAAACAGCAAAAAAAAAAAAAAACAATAATTGAAGTAACAAAATCAATATTACAACTATTTTTTCTAAATTATAAGTATTTAATTTCCAGTAAAGCATAGCAGAGAAAGATGCCGATGCATGTCATGTTACCTTCTTCATTCTGCCCAGAAAATGCTACTGTTCATAAACTCCATCACCACGACCATGCAAGGCGCGTGTATCTCAAACGCTATCATATCACATGATTCATTCAAGAATTCAAGAATGAAAAGAAAGGTAAGAACTTTTTGAAAAGTATAACAGAGAGATTCCCATAGCTTTCAGGTACAAGAAATATATAATAAGATTCAAAAAAAAAAATCAGATAATTCATAAACATTAGCTTTGAGCATCTCAGAGTTAGCAAAAAAAAAAAAAAAAAGAACATAAGTCAAAAAAAAAAAAAAACAAGCTAAGAACTAGTTGCCTGAATATTTACATAATTTTTTTTTCTAAGCCTGTTGAATATGGAAAAATTGAACTCCCAACATGAAAAAACCCTCAAAAAAACCTAAGGAAAAGGGTGAAGATTACCAAGTTAAAAGAAAAAAAAGGCTGCTCAGAGCACTAAAATTTCCGTTATGCGCGGAATTACCTTACCAAGTTTCTATAGCCTAAAAATCTCTCATTCTTTGATACGATCTGTTCTTGGTCTGCTGTTACTGTGATGTCCTCCTTTGTTTCCTGTTACATTTGAAGATGAAGATGTAGTAGAAAAGAGAGGAAACCCAAACACTCCGGATTTTGAAGAACCACGTAGAGAACAAACGGGGACATTAAGGACAGGAGTAATACGGACATTAGCTGAATAAGATCTCTCCATTCCTCTATGTTTATACCTAGGTCCACCATTGAATGTGCTAGGACTGCTTGAACTTCTTTCTAGGCTATGGAAAACTATCTTACCCGATGAGTTCATGCGAGGACTATCAACCGAGGCTCCACGGACAGTGATGACTGTAGAGTCTGGTCGTTTACGAACGGGGCTTCTGCTTGCTCTTGTAGCAAGTGGATTTTCAGATGAAGATACTCTATGTTTTACAACTCGAACTCTACGTGGGTTAGAGATATGACTTGCATTTCGAGAGTAAGTATTTGGTCTATCTGAATCAAGGGAAAGTCTAGGAAGATCATCGTGGTCATGGCCGGAAGAGGAGGAAGAAAGTGATAAACGAGAAGAAATTGAAACGGACTCAGTATCAGAGTCTTTCAACAACGGAAGGTGAAGAGACGAATCTAGTGAAGAGCTTAAGGACTTTGGGCCGCGATGAAGGAAGTTTTTCAGGGATTTATGAGCAGCATTGCTCGGCAACGACGACGTTCTCTGAGTTTCCTGCTTGGCATTGTTGTTGGTCTGATGTTGTTTCTTCAAGCCTAGAAGTTCCCTCCATCGTGTAGTACACCTCGGTGCTTTCGGAGAGAACAAATACGGATCTGCATTACAAATCTCATTTCTCATCCGAACTTGAGGTGTATCCGGCGACCTTACACCGGCAGAAACTGCAGCCGATGTCTTAGTAGTAGCCGGACGGATCATTGAAAGATGAAGAGGCACCAACTTTCCATCAGAAAAAAGCTCATCAGCTGGCAGCATATTCACCGGATCTTCAATCGCCCGAAACTCAAAATCCGCCATATCTTTTGAAACATCTGGATCTAATTCCTCCACCTTATTATCAACTTCACCACCTCCGCCTCCACCACTATCCTGACACTCTCTACTAAATGACATTCTCGGACTTAACCAACCATATGACTTGTACTTAGCAGCCGGAGAACAATCCAAAAACTTCTCCGGTGACATACCCATTTTGTTTACGCAAGCTGATGCCATAATTTCCGGCTTACATACAAATAAAAGAAACGTAACGTCAAAGATCCCCAAAAATATATATGCTAAACGCAAATAAATACAGAGAAGCTAGGTAGCTAGGGTTTTTGAATATTGCTTGCAAAAAAAATTAGAAAGTAAGGTTAAGAGTAGAGCAGCGCAGTGTATGTGGCGCTCCATTGTATAGCAGTAGTAGCAGGGAGACTGTGCCCCAGTAGCAGGATTATATGAGAAGGGGGGAGCTACATAAATAGAAACATTTCAGTACAAGTAGGCCCATTGTTTACAACAAATAGGGAGTTGACACGTGGAATATGGTCAAAGATGAAAAAGCCCAAAAGCCCAAACAGAAAAAGCGGGATAGTTTTTGGGATCATGGCGGGCACATAAATATTCGTTTTTGTTTTTTTATTCAAATTTTATCTTAAGCTAAAATTAAAATATTATAAATAGGTAATAACCGTTGTAAACAAAGTTAAAATATTTGATTTTGCTTTTGTTTTTTTTTTATTGAGAGGAAAGAGTGCAAAATTAGGATGGTTCGTGGAAGCAGATGGTGAACTGCGTACTGGTCACTTTGCCTGCATTGATTTTAATCAACTTAAATAATTAAAGTAATTGATTAAGAATCCATTTGGATTTAGCTAATTAAAAGTAAGTGGTATGTATCAAGTGTTGACAAGTGAGACAGTATTTAATGCTAAAACTGGTTTTATAAACGAGAAGTTATATATATGTATTTATATAAAAGTGTTTAAATTGATAATAAGTGGTTAATGTGCTTGATCAAAAGACGTTGATAAACATTCTTTTTGTTAAAGTGAATAAAATATCCTTATAACTATTCCATCCTTCTCAAATTACTTGACATAGGAGAAATTAATAAGGGATGTAAATTAATCAATATGACCTTATTAAATCTTTGATTAGATGAATCTTCTTCAATTAATATGGGTGTAGCTGAAAAAAAAAGTGATTAATTAGCTCTTGAATTCCTAAACATGCCAACTATTTTGATACAATTATTTTTAAGCAAACATAACAAGTAATTTGAGACGGAGGAAGTATTTGGAAAAAGATACTAATAAATTCAATAACTTTATAGTCTTTTGTATAAATGGAAGACTAATGATGGAATATAGAACACATATGTAATTGTGAGTTATGTTTTAGAATGAATATTTGCAATTGCAAACGAAAAAAATCAATCAAATTGAAAGAGTTTATAAGATGGAAATTCGCGAGTGATCAATGTATGACTGATTTTGATTGATAAACCCTTTTTGTAAGTTTGATCATCTTCTAAATTGGAGTACTAGGATTAGTCAAACACACCCTCTAATGTGGGGTAAATTTTATGGCTAATCAAGTGAGTCTACCTTTTTTGTTTTGTGCAAAAAGTTACGAGTTTCATTTGTTACGAGAAAGTTAGTTGTTGTTATGTTAAGATATGGCCTTGAAGACCTCTCCAACTTGACTGCATTATTTGGATAAATACTTACTCTCTCCATTTCATTTTAGTTGGTCATCTTATTAAAAGTTAATATCTCATATTAGTTGATTACTTACTAAATCAAGATAGAATTAATTAATTTTTTTCATTTTACCCCTACAATGAATTACAATTCCAATGTTCATTCACATGCCCAATTAATATCATTAATATGGATAAAGGATAAAATAGTAAACTATCACTTCATTTATGATTTCTTAATCACAAACTAAAAATGGAATGTGTCCAACTAAAATGGGACGGAGGAAGTACAACACTAGCAATTCTAGGTTACTGTTAAAAAGTATACCTCGTTTACTTAAAACACATTGGGTGTGTTTGGAACCTAGTTAAATTATTTAACTACTACCACTACTTTTATTTCTTAAGAAAAAGATTTACCTAAACAGTTACTCTCTTCGTTTCTTTTTATTTGTCATAGTATTTTTTTTTTAGAGTCAAATAATATAAACTTTGATCAACCTTTTAAGATATTTTTTTCATGATATTGATACGAGAAAAATTGCAACCTATAGTACTTTTCGTATAGTTTTTGAATATCCAAGTTTTAATTTTAATTAAACTAATCTAATCTAATTTAACTTTAAAATTAGTCAAATTGACTCTTGAGAAGCGAAACATGACAACTAAAAAGGAACGGAGGGAGTAGTATGAATTGTAATTCCATTCATACAAACAACAATAACAACGAATGTAGTATAGTTTCTTAAGTAGGTTTTGAAGAGGCTGATGTGTACAAAGATTTTATCCCTAACTTGTGAGGGTAGAGAGATTATTTTCAAAAATCTCCTCATAATTTGTCATTTGCTTTTTATTTCGAGATCACTATCTTTAATTCATTACTTTGTTCTTTCAAATTTGATTAATTAATATAAAGTGTTATTTGTTGCTGCTAACCCCATGTGGGAAACTCAGAACAGAACAATTTAAAGATAGATAATCATGTTCTTGTTGTTTGATTTGTCAACAAGGTGTATCATAATAAGCTTGTTTGCTTATGGGGAAAATTTTAATTCTCGTTTTTTTTTTTGCTCAAAAGTTTATTTTAGAGACCACGATGATATGTATAACCACTAACTAGACAATTCTTCATAGGTAACTCTTCGACAACAACCATTTAGAAAAGTCAACCCTTCAGCAGAAAACGTAACTCTTCGGTTATGATTTATGAACCCATCAAATTATAACTAAAAAGTTAAATAGGTTCAATTATATTATGTTACGTGAGCAAAGAATCTTTCGAAAATAATGTAAAAAAATTGATACGTGAGCGAAGGATCTTTCGAAAATAATGTAAAAAAATTGAAAAACAACAGTGTGGCTGCTGGGATTCGAGCCCAGGTCTCCACGGCCACAACGTGGAATTCTCACCACTAAACTACAGCCACTTTATTGATTGTGTGGTTCAACCAATAATATAATATTTTTTCTCTCTCATTCTTTACCCATCTTTTTTCTCCTTCTAAACTAGATGACACAATTGTGTATCCTTTGTCCAAGCTACTTGCTATGTTTAGGATTATGAGAATACGGTTATAGAGGTGGATCCAAGATGTTAACTTTTTGGTATACTTCCTCCATTCTAATTTATGTAGGGGTGTTTGACTAGTTACGACATTAAAAAAAAAAAAAAAAATAGTTGCGAAACTTATGATCTAAAATAGGTAATAAATATTTGTCTAGCTATAAATCATCTCATTAAGAAACGAACTTATACTGCGCGATGTGCAAATTTTCGCATTTGCATATTGTATATTTAGAAAGCCAAGTATGTTCTTTGATTCTGGTACAATTTTCTCTTGCACATATTCAACAATTTGAAAGTATTTCATACCTTGGTCTTTGAGATTCGCATAAGTGGTGATTCAAATTAGGATTTTTCATTAACGAATGAATGTCTCCTTGTGTTTGTTAAATTTGAGCATGCAGGATATAGCCGTATTTCTTAAGAACGAATTTAAGATATTTATATAATTTGTTTACCCATTGTATCCGCACCAAAAAAAAAAAAAAAAAGGTACTATCAAAGCAGAACTATAAAAACGTCATCATATACCATCATATATAAAGGTGAACACACGAAATTGTAAAAGTTACATAACCGGAAATACGGTACAACGAACACACAACTATATATAGTCCCCCAGGACGTACAGTGGAACACAGTAAAATAGCCTGAAAACTAACTACACAACTAATGGAAATGCAAATCATATCATCAACAAAAGAAAACAAAGACAGTATAATACTATGCAAATCATTTCAATAGAACTTTATAATAAGTAGATAAATCTACTTAATTAGTTCTTAGGAGGTGGTGGAGTGAAAAATGGGATGGATGGAATAGAAGTTGGGAATTTTGGAAATGATGGCATTGGTGGCATTGCGAATCTGGGAATTGTTGGAATTGATGGCATTGGTGGCATTGATCCAATTTTTGGAATTGATGGAATGTTTGGAATATTTGGAATATTTGGCATATTTGGGATATTTGGCATGCCTGGTATAGTAGGAAAACTTGGGTTATTGGTTTGCAATAGATTACGACCAGCTTCAGATTTCCCACTAAGTGCTAAGGTGATCATAGCAACTATGAACATGCAAGTGTATGTGTTTCTAGCCATAGTTTCTCTTTTATGTGTGTAGTTGGAGTTGAAGTGTTGAGAAGATTTTCAGATTTTGTTCGATGGTGATGAGAAGCTAATGGATTGAGGTATTTATATTGGGAGTTTTGGTTAAGATTACGATGTCATTATACAGTGTTAGCTAATTTGTTTGTTTTGGTTGTGACTTTTGATTGGTTGGTTTGGAAAGTAATGAAGGCTAGGGGGTAGATTATTGTTGGTGTTAGTTTACCATCACCTAGGTGTTGTATTAAATTGAGCCAATTGTCAAGTTTTAGTTTCGTGTTGGACACCTATTTGTGTATTCGTCTTCAACTTTCTTGGTTTTTAACTTTTTAAGTTGAAATTAAATGGTTGTTAAACTACCTCATAACTTTATTATAGATTTTTCATACAATTATTTTCGTGAATTCAACGTAGAAGTTCAATTCGCCTCACTTTATTGAGTTTGTGCCCCCCTTTTCTAGCTAGGTCCTAGTCTCTTCTCTTGAAGGAGTTACTGGTTATAACAAACCCTCTACTCTTAGGAATCGAATCTGTAGAGTGCATCAGCAAAAATAATGCATGAAAAATACTGTCTTGTACTTGTCCATTAGCCTATTATCGCTTAAGTAGATGGTACACATGCAAATTTATTAGAAGAATAGAGATTTTAAACGCGATAGAAAGGATATTTTCTTATTAATGACGGTTGTCAAACAACGAGAGAGATGAGTAATATATTCGAGCAATCTTTTCAGTGTTCAGAACCAATTACAAAATCACGAATACACATTATACACTAAACTTTCAAGTTCTAAAACAGAACGATTAACAACACTTTCAGGAGCAGAATGTAAGAATTAAGTTTCACAAAGGTACACCCGTCAAATTGTACCTACAGGCCTACACTAGCTGAGCTGCTAACCAGTCGCCACAATGTTTGCTTTCCTGGGCAACTCGGACGTACTGTGGTACAAGCTGAAAACGCGCATTTTTGACAGGTAAAAGAACATTAACCTCGTGCATCAGACCACCTTTTACACCACAAGGCTGAATCAGTTCCAAATGCTTGCAACCAGAAGGAGATTCTACTGGCATTGCGAAGGACATTTGAATCTTCCCCTGGATCTTGATCATGAACTGCCCAAAACAACCACAGAAAGTTAATTGATTTAGAAGTTTGGCAATGATATAAAACCAATACACTTTTTAAGACATCATGAAAGCAATACTGAGAGAATTTAGCTCATTCAAAGGTTATCACATGTTGAGTCTTCCAATAATATTGCACACTTCAATAATGCAAACTTGGAAATTATTTGCGCAGCAAGCAATTGCAGCACCCTTGTGGTGGGGCCCTTCCCCGTACCCTGCGCATAGTGGGAGTTTTAGTGCACCGGGCTGCCCTTTCTAAGCAATTGCAGCACCAAGTTAAGTACACTGTATTAGTTTATTATGCATACTGGGAAGGTTAGAGATAATAGTGTAAGAAAATCTCACTGATTCTATATAAGGCTGGAAAAAGTTTATGCTAGAGGGCTCTACCTGCAGTCTGTTTCTAGGTCTGGGTATCACTTGCCATGCAAGATATGCCACCTTTGGACCCTCGTTGTCTTGTTTTACATGTTAAACTTCTCAACTTAGCCAAAACTATTGAACACATTTACTTAGAAATTATGCTGTGTAGATAGAGTGGAGAGTCATTCTTTTTCTTTATCTAGTAAGATAGGCATCTAAGAATGGGAAGTCAAGATTTGCCACTAACATTCTCCACAAAACAGTGGAAGCGACCTGTTCTTCCTGCTTCCATATATGAACAAACAAAGGGAGACAGTGTGGATCCCCGGCTTATTGATCTCAGCCAGGTTTACCATGCTAGTTTCTGATGTTCACCTGTTTGGTAAGAAGAGGTTCATATGGAAATCAACTAAAGCACTAGAATTGCATGTTCTAGATCCTAATAAACGTGTGAAAATAATTAGATATGACCAGTGAACCTCAACTACCTTTTTCCATCGAAAGACTAGGAAATAGATCAAACCTCCTATGCTAATTGTCTCCTAATGTTGTCACTCATGCATATCCTAAGGGAGGAAATTATATGTTCATCAAACACCAGAAACAGCAAGTAACAGCAATACCTCTTCAAGGAAGACTTATGGTTCTCATGGTCTGGCCCACCATCCCCTGTGAAGATATAACAAGGTATTAGTGGATGAGAATCTCCTGCCAACTCAGTTAAAATGCGCAAATGAAAAAGCAGATACTCTGATGTTGTAATTAAGTTAGTCTGATTCAAACTACTTTACTCTTAACACCCTGAAACATCTTTCGCACACCACGACATATTTCCCCTGCTGCCGTAAAAAACCCACAAAGAGAGAAATAGATAGAAATTGGACGTGTTTCCTATTTGTAATATATGCACGAAATAAAAGCCAATTGTTCAGTTTGTCCATCATAAACTGGATCATGACAAGATTTTGGGACAGATGGAGTAATTTCCGCATCACAAGCAAAAGTTCCACTGTGTTTGCTGGTTAGTACCCAGTTTATTGTCTTTTCCGGTACTCATCAAGTATCAATCAAGATAAAGCATAAGAACCTAAATACAACCTATCCAAATTGCCATGAAAAAGCTTGACATAAGATGTATGAAGAAAAAAAAGTGTACCATGTATCAAGCCAGCAGTTAATGTGTGGTCGATATTATCAAGACGCCTCTGTATAGACTTCAAAAGTGAGTTCAATGATGTAATTCTTTTCCTAACACTAGAAATTCTGGCAGCATGCTGCATGATAAAAGGCAATGGGGCATCTTCCAGCAGCTTGTCAAGCTCTGCAGGTAGAAGCAGGACCATGAAAGAACAAGAAAAGCAATCACATAAAAACAGTAACTTTGATTAAAACACCACATTTAGCAACCAGAATCTCCATTCCTAATAACCCTTTTAATATAGATCAATGCCTTCCTTGCATCTATAAAGCATGTAATAGTTAGTGAACCAACATCCAATTAGATTAGTATTGATGAAACTTCCGGGGGCTTGTATATATGCAGCTGAAGTTCTACTCTGTCTGATCACTGTTTCCTTTTACTCTTCTCCGAATTTCTCTATCCTATGGTTCTCAGAGACATCACCCTCCTCTAGAGAAATCATTTAGGATCTATATTCATTTTAATATTTTCCTTGCGTATCAAACCATTCATCAGCAAAAGATGGTAGATAGAACTGAATCTGTCCAAAAATAGTAACACTGGAAATGAACTACCTGGTCGAAATAAGTCCTCTCAAGAAAAGTACCAACAGAGCAATGAAAGGGTGGCTGAAAGTGTAAGAAGCACTGTCAAGGGAAATCTATCAACCGTTTCAAGCAATATGTGTTTGCACCCGGATCTAGGCATCGGCTAAGTGAACATCGTGTAGTAAGAATAGTAGTTAGGGACCCTGTAGACCATCACTGTGGAGGAGGTGAGGGGAAAGTCCCAATATACAAATGATATGCTTTTTGATTGATTTAGGGGCTCACCCTTCTCCGAAGTAGAACCTATTGAGGGGGGCCTCAGTCCAGCAAGGGGAGAGTGGTCAAGTGGTCAAAAGGAGCAAACTGTAAATCTTTATAGTATTTATCTTATGCCCCAGCTTTCTAATTAGCTTATTACTTGCTCTTCTCTACTTTCTGTATCAAGTAACAAACAGCAAAGTCCTGGCTGGCTGCTGTTTTGTATGGTCACTTTTGGTAATAAAAGGAGTTAGTTACAAAAAACAAACGGCTAAGAGCATTAAACTTTATTACCAGCCTCTAAACCTTGTCGCGTCTGAATTGTTGCAAAGCCAAATTGCAGTGCAGCATCCTCGTATAAAAGATGACTTAACACATTCAAATAAATTTAGCCAAAATTACTAGTAAGAAGTTTTCCAGGAAACTGTTTCAGATATCTACTCTATTTTCCACTTCTGGAATGATAAGGAACAACCCATGAAATAGTAGAATCATCGAAAGACCTAGAAATTATTAATGCAGGTGATGTGGATAAACGGAGAGTAGAGTCTATTGTAACGCCACCGAGAAATCGATGTGTAGTAACAAAACTTAAGGAAATACAGTTTTACATCCATTTTTCAATTGCAATTGCATGTCGCCACTATAATCAGGTATAAAGAAGAACGGGCGACGTTTCTACTTTAAATAGAGAATGCAAAAGTCTCACTGTACATACCAAAGGGAGGGGAAGGAGCTAAAACATCATTTCGAGATATCTATTTATTTTTGAAAATGATAAGTTAAAATTATTTCAAGATATCTTAAACTCTTATGTTTTTTCACACACTGAAATATAGTCCATGAGTCTATCGGAAACAACCTCTCTACCTCATTTCTGGGGTAGAGGCATGGTCTGCGTACACTCTACCCTCCCCAGACCCTCCTTTTGGGGACTACACTGGGTATGTTGTTGAAATATAGTCCACTAAGTTAATTTGACTTTTCAAAATGTATGTAATAGAGATTGACCTTTATCCAAGCAACAATGTCATCAGACTTCTGTTAATATCTACGAAAACAATGTGTATCTTTTTTTTCCTTTTCTTTTTGAAGCTTTAAGGTTCAATGAGAACTTAGAATATATCATATAGCAATGGCAAAAAAAGAAGAAGAAAGTTTATAATTCATTCTCATGGAAACAATGCTGAGCTGCAAATGAAACTAAAGCGTACGAAGAAATTACATATAGTCGTGTACAACTATTGCCTCCCTGCAACTCCCCCTCCCCCCCTTCCCCCCTTCCCCCCTTCCCTTAGTGAAACGAGAATGGTGTGAAAACATCTTGGGCTCGTCTCGCCTAATACATTGAACAACTTGCTACAATGCACAACCACATCTGTTAGGGTAAGCCTGCTTACATATCATATTGCAGTTCGATTGTTACTCCTATGGCTCAACCATTCTGTTGGAACACCTACTAGTCTACTACCTTAGTGGAGATTATTTGGACTCTTTCTAAGATGTACTATAAAGGGCAGCCCAGTGCAGTAAAGCTTCCGCTATGCGCAGGGTTCGATGGCCGGACTACAAGGGTCTATTGTACGCAGCCTTACCTTGCATTTCTCCCAGAGGCTGTTTTCACGGCTTGGACCCATGACCTCATGGTTTCATCGCAGCAACTTTACCCGTTACTCCAAGGCTCCCCAACTTTACCACTTTCTAAGATGTAATATAATAGAGCAATTTTGTTTGCAAAGCTTCCTACTTTATCCTATTCAATAACAAATTGAGAAGAAGAATGTAACTTTTCAGCTTAATAAGCAATAAATGGATCCCTAACTCCAATTAAACAGAAGATAAAAAATGAATACTAAAATTAAGTCTAGTGAATACAATTAGAAGAAGGTGATGGAAATGGTACCTCCAGTGAGACGATCGAGGGTAGAAGAGAGCTGATCTTGACTACGAGAGGTGGCGCCAGCGCTGTCATCAAATTCCCGAATTATAGATGATATTATAGTGGAAAGTCCCTTCGCTAAGGGAGAATTTGAAGTGTCGTTGTCATTGTTGTTGTCAACGCCGTCGCAATCGGCGGCGGTACTGGTGGTTGAGTCTTCATGCTCCGCGGCGTCGCAGGGCGGTGGCTTTTCCGGGGCTTTGTTCGACATTGTCTTTTCCGGTAATCGTCAGCTGGAAATTAGAATGGTCATCTTTTATACTCCGCCAAATGGATATATATACCTTCTTTTTTGACATTTTGGATTGGAAAAAGAAAAAGTTAAAATGCCTCTTAATTATAGTTATTCCTCCTAATTGAAGTTGGTCCCAAAAATATGTTACAAATTTTATTTCTACATTTGAATTTGATTTAAATATATCTTTATTATTAGAAAAGAATTATTTTATTGATGAATGTGTGAGTACAACTTCAAGTATTCCCTTATTCTTGTTTTTCAAGTTGTTCGTCTTGATTTGAAGGCTGAAGCAACATGTTTTTCGAATGACGGATGATATGAACTTTCTCGTGATATATTTGATGTTTAAGAAAGTCAGACAACATGTCGAGTGTGTCTTCCATTTTTCAATTATGGCATACTCGATTAGGTTGTTATCTAGGTCTCAATCAAGGCAACTTCAAAATTATCGCCTCATTCTTCCGTTAATTCATGAGACTTTCAACTAATTTAATCCCCTATGTATTCGGACCTTAATCGTGATTGTTCTCCATAGCGTATTTTGGCTCTTACATTGTTTTTTTTTTAGAGTGAATAGGTCCTTAAGGACCCCCCCCCCCCTTCCCCCTCAGGGGGGGCTACTCGAATAGACAGATCGAAATCATATCTGAATAGACGATTTACTTCTTAATGATGAAAAATAGACAAATTTGCTTTTCATTTAAATTTGATTCTAAATATGCTCTCATCAGTCGTGAGCCGAGGGTCTATCGAAAATAACCTCCCTATCTCACCTCAGAGGTAGTGGTACAGATCGGTACACTCTATACTCCTCATACTAGGGGTGGGCGTTCGGTTCTTCGGTTTTCGATTTTGGAAAAAATGAGCACCGAACACCGCACCAAACTAATTCGGTTCGGTTCGGTTTTATTCGATTTTTTTAAATCGGTTTTTCGGTGCAACTTGAAAGTGAGAAATAAAAATATCAAAATATATCCACAATTTCTTATAAAATCCAAAAACATGGCAAATTAGCACCAGCAGTTATACTAGTATTTTAATAACATAGCAGTAGCAGCAGCAGACTAGCAACTATACTTAAGTCTTAATATAACATGGCAACAACACTTTAAATATTAATAATAACATAGCAGCAGCAGACTAACAGAAGTCAGAAGATAGAAATGTGAAATGTGAATAAGGAATTAGGGTAGATTGTAGAAAATAGAAATATATGGGCCTGGCCTGACAGCTAGTGCTAGTGGGCTTGTCTTTTAATATAAATATGAAAATGAAATGTAATATAAATATTTTAAAAAAAAATTAATTAATTGGTATTTCGGTTCTTCGGTGCACCGAAGAACCGAAACCCTCAAACCAAACACCGAACCGAAATACCAAAAAAAAACCCGACACCGAACCGAAGAACCGAACTAATTCGGTTCGGTTCGATTTTTCGGTTCTCCGGTTTTTATGTCCACCCCTACCTCATACTCTATTGTGTGGGAATACACCAGGTATGTTGTTGTCGTCGCCTCATCCTTAGTAAACTAATTTATTTGTCACTGAAAAAATTAATGAAAAGTATGGTGTTGGAACAATTTTTTTTTTTTTTTTTTTTTCATTCTGAAAATATATTTTTATTTTACAAAGACATTTTTGCATTTATTTGGAGAAAGAAAAAAGGAAAAGAGGAAAACAAAGGGCAAAATTTACATGAATTTACTAGAATCTCCCTAGGGCTTGTTTACCTCCCTATAAATAGAAGAGGAGGCCACATTTGTATTGTGAAAGCGGCGGAAGACGAGATAAAGAGAGACTCGACGGTGAAATTTGAGCAAGCATGAGGGCCAAGGTTTGTTTTCTGATCCTAAATTATTCATTTTTGTGTTGTTGTTTCGTAAATCGAAAATATTATTTTGTATAGGATGCAATATTAATAATTTTTGCAACTGTTATTCGCTAGTAATGATTTGGTTTGCGATTTTTACCATGGATTAAAGGACCTATTGGCTATTATTAGCTAGAAATTTGTGGCTCAATAGCATATAATATTAGCTTTAATATCATTTTGTAAATCTTAACTTAAGTAAGACAACTTTAGAATCATCAAATAAATCTTTTTAGGTAAAGTCATGGACCTAAATCACCTAATAGATGCATAGATATTTAAATATCATAAGGGACTTTATAGGATGTTATTGGACTTGCGACATTAATAGCCTATATATGACATGGAGGACGTATGACTTTGCGAAAACTAGTTGGTTTTGGATCATATAACTCGAGGATAACTAGTGTGTCTGTCATGCTTGGAGATTTATATTGCATGATTCATGGTGATCGTAATGCTTGGAGATGGTTTATTTTAGCATGTAGGATGATAGACGTCTCAAATAGAGTAGCTACAAACATGTCGTATAGGAGACTCGTTTAGGGATTCCTGTATTGGGAGGTTTAGCCTTACATACTTGGGAGTTTTGACTTTTAACGTACCACAACACTCAATTATTCCTTCACAGCTTTAATCTACAGCAATAGTTATAATAGGGACTCATGTTCAGAGGCGAAGCCAGGATTTCAACTAAGGGGGTTCAATATTTAAAGAAAAACTAGCCGAAGGGGGTTCAACGCATACTATATATACATAAAAAATAATTTTTATCATGTATAAATAGTATATTTTTTCGTCGAAGGGGGTTCGGCCGAACCCCCGTATACTACACTAGCTCCGCCTCTGCTCATGTTAGTGACCAAAAATTGCTCAAGACATTTAGGCAATTTGTCCAACACTTGACGAGCGCAAAAGCTCCAAGGTGAACAATGGTGTTTTTCCACACTCATCGTTTCTCTTAGCTCAAACGAACCTCCTTTAATCTTGTGGTCTCAAACATGCTACGTGGAAAGTTGGAATTAAAGTATTGTCGAAAAAGGAAAGGGATCATTCTTTTTGAAACGGATTAAAAAGATTAAAAAGGAAAGTAGGTCATTCTTTTTGAAACGGAGGGAATAGAAGATTCTGTTTGAAGTTGGACCATGTTGGGTCCTTTGAGATCTAAATGTTGGGGGTAGAAACATTCTGAAATCCTGTGTCTTCCATGGTAGAAAGTATTTGTTAGCCTTTATTTTAAAGAGAATGTGTTGGGTTAGTGCGCGCTCCAGAATGGAACATGTATATATTTGGATATAGATGTTTTGAAAAGTGTGGCCCAAGAGATTTAGAGGAAAGCTGTGACTATGAGATGTGCATTTTTAGCCTCTTCAGATAACAACTAAGTTGCTCGGACTCGGGTGCGGGTATCCGAGACGGGTGCGGATCCGAGAGTCGGATTCGTCAAAATTTAAATTTTAAGATTCAGGGGTGCGAATCCGAATATGGATACGGGTGCGGGGATTCGGCTAAAAAAAATCAAATATTATAAATATAGAGTTATAAAGATATTCTAAAAATCCGCTATTGAACAAAAACAAGAAAGCATCCCAACTCAAGACATTAATTTATAACTAACAGAACAAAAAGTATTGTCAACTATCAAGTTACCTAAGTTAGCTACTCTTCTGCATAAAGTTATCTAATGTTTCCCCCCAAATTTGGTTTGATTTTGGTCAACGTATCCAAAATCGTTTGACCGAATCTGAGACAGCGGAAGCACCCGCACCCGCGTTAGTCTCGTGTCGAGACGGGTTCGGCGGCAAAACCGAAGAGTCCGCGCAACATAGGATAACAACCAAGTGTCAAAACTCTCTTGGCACTGTAACATGCCATCAACTTGTTTTGTGAACAAAAGGGAGTTACCTATGATTTGTTTTCTTGTACCATTGTTATTGCAACAGCCTCTAATGTTTTTCTTTTGAATGCAGTGGAAGAAGAAGCGTATGAGGAGACTGAAGAGGAAGCGCCGAAAGATGAGACAGAGATCTAAGTAGAGCAGGAGTCCAGATGCCTAGGAAGGTTTCTTGGTTGAAACTGCTGCCTTTTACTATCGCTGTCCATCTCTGTGGCAGCTCCAAAGAATGGAGGTTGTCCTTTGTTTGAAGCTGCATTAGTTAATCTACTATGTTCTATTAAGGAGCTTAGTTTTAGTTTTGAGAGTATTGCTAGTAAGGATGTTGATTTGTGTTTTTGAGGTGACTTACTAGTTTTGTCAACCAAAGATGTATTTGAGATTATCTTGAACCTATTCTCTTTTAAACTGAAGTTATTGAGAAGATTTCAGGTTGCCTGGTCTGCATTTCAATTGAGTAAATTATGGCTATGAATGTTAATACTTAAGAGTGATGTTCTGAGTGTTAACAGGCGTGAGTGAAACACATGCTTGGTGTTGATCTAGCGTGATCATGCATGTGCTTGCTTGGTTCAAGAATATGGAGGCATGTTGAATCTGAATTCAGAATCAACTCGAAGTGCATCTATCATGTTAATTGCAAGCGTTGCACTTTAATGTACAATATCTGAATAAGTTCTAATTGCTTGTTTACAAGAATCAGTAAGAGGTCTACTAAAGGCTGATCAGAACTAAAAATTGCCAAATAAAAGCAGAAAATGAAACAAAACAATTCCGTGAATCACCATGCTGATTTCTTGCATCTTTTGATCTTGAAACCATTTCAATGCTTAAGAGAAGAAACATGGTATAGATGAATATAAAGAGAACTTGGGGTTGGTGTTGATATGAAAGTGGCAGGAAAAAAGTTGCTAACTTGGGGAAGAGAGACATTAGGCTTGGGGACTTTGTGCAGTATATACGTATACACAAAATTAGCTACAATTAAGATGAGTTGAACCCTCCTAGACTTCGACTGTATTTGCTGCACAAAAAAGATGGAAATTTTCATTTATCAAGCCAAGTCACACATACTAGCTGAAGCTGCAGAATTTACACAAAATGTTCAAAATTTCCACTTATATGGAAAAAGAAGTGTCAGTAATCCATGCTAGGCATTACACCTTGTGCAACACCAATTTTCTCATGCTCAACATTTACTTAAAGAGTAACCATGGGTGGAAAGCAAATACTGTATGATCTATCATACAATAGGCAACTAGAAAGAAAACTTTTGATAAAGGAGCTATACAGCTATTTTTGTAGCAGCAATTCAGTAGCAAGAGCAAGCGAGTGAGAATCGACTAGTTTCACCGGTCACCTCTTTTAAGCCTACTATGAATAAACTACCATATCTGAAAACCAATTATCCCAAAGGTTTATTAGTAGTGAAAAGCTCCCATCTGAGACGGCAAACATGAGAATAATTTTGTTGATTTGGTGTATTTAGCATTTGCTGATGAATAACCTTTGTTAGTTTCTCATCCTGTGACCACCCGTCGCTGTTTTTGTGAAAGATCAGCATACTACCATATCCTCAAGCTCATATTGCATAACAAGTCTTTCAACAGTATTTCTACTTATTACTTTTTTCAGATGCAATTCCTTTAGGACTACTGATGCAAGCTCCTTGTGTTCTTCATGGATGATCCCTTCAACTAGAATGGTATATGTTATCTCATTGGGCATATAACCTTTGCTGATCATGTCCTCAAATATCTTTAGCGACAAGTCAGTTCTTCTGGATTTGCATAGACCAAGCACAAGCGCATTTAAATTGTCAACGTCAGGCCTATATCCATTTTCTTCCATGATGTAGAATACATCAACGGCACCCACCAACATCTTCTCCAAGCACAATCCTCTGATCAATGATGAATAGGTGTATGAGTCTGGAGTAAATCCGTGGGCTGTCATGTCATACAGAAGCTGAAACGCTGCAAATGTGTTCCCTTTCCTACATAAACCAGAAATCACAGCTCTGTAGAAATCATGAGTGGAGTAGCTTTGTTTAATCCTCAAAGCTTGGAGAATTGAGAAGGCCTCGTGAACCAATCCTTCCTCACAAAGCACAGCAATGGAATTATATGTCCCCTCATTAGGACTAATATGTCGTTCTAACATTTGGTCAAGACAATTAATTACTGCATCAACTTTCTTATCTTTGCAGAGACGTGCAATTATCGGGTTGTAGCTAGCAGCAATTGGCTTGAACTGTTCTCCAAAGTACATTTCATCCAGAATCTTGATGGCATGATCCGTTTGGCCATGAAGAGCAAGCGAACTAATCAATATATTGTATGTTACTATCGATGGTGAACAATCATCTCCAACCATCTCCGCCAGAAACTCATTCGCTTCCTCCCAGCGTCCTTCAAAACACAAGCTCCTCAACAAGATATTATAGCTAACAACATTAGGATTAAACCCTTTCGAAGGCAAGTTTCTAAAGAACTCTTTCGCTTCATCTATTCTTCCTTCTTTGCACAACCCCGTTAAGAGAACATTGTAACTAACCAAATTAGGCTTTCCACCTTTGGCAATAATGTTTTCTAAAAGCAACATTGCTTCATTAACCCCTTTTTCTTTATAACTAGCCTCAAGCAATATAGAATAAGTATATGCATTTGGTACCAACCCTTTCTGAATCAACTTTTCGACAAATTGCAAGCTTTTATTCAAGTTTCCCCTCATACAAAGTCCTCTTATAAGAGAATTGTAAGTCACAGTATTAGTAGGATATCCATATTCTTCCATTTTATCAACTAACTGCATAGCATGACCAACATTTCCTCTCTTACACAAATTATTCACCAAGAAAGTATAAGAAGCAGCATCCGGTATAGTACCAGAACTCACCATCATTTCCATAACTCTAGCAGCTTTCCTAAGTTTATTACAATTACAAAGATCATACAAAAGCTGAGTTGCATGAATTTTATCAGGCTTTTGTCCCTTTCCCACCATGTATTCCAAATACAAAAAGGCATCATAAAGTCTAAGTTCTTTGTTTCTCGGGTCATTTTTGCCTGACCTCCAATTAGGCAAAGTGAAAATATTCCCCTTTGAAGCTACGGGTACATGTTCTTTTACTGCTGAACTGAAATGGGAAGAAGCTAAATTTCTTGAAATGGACTTGGTATAGAAAAAAGGAAGGAACCTTGGTATGTGGGTAAAAAATCCACAAGTGTTTCTTGCATTTTCTGGTGATGGATTTGTTACTGTGGACACTGAATTTAATGGAACTGCCATGAAATCAAGAATCATAAAAACAAAAAATATGATATGGGTGTTGAATCTCTATAATCAATCATAAACAAAGACAAGGAAACAGCAAAAAAGAACATACAATATATGGTCTTTTTAGAGAATCTATGCCATTCTTGATTATGAGAAAAGACAGCTTCTTTTTCTTCTTCTTCTCCTTGCCCTCTAATTGTACAATTTGCTGTATCAGTTGAGCTCCATCTAGTGTGGTGTGGGTCGACTCTGTCCACTCCCTCTTAATGTTATCCAAATGATGGGGGTGTGGGACTAAATAAAGTTCGGTTTTTTTCGTTTCTTTTGTTCGACTTCTTTTCTTTTAGTTTTGGTGGATTGAAAATTTCGTTAACAGTGTTTAAAATTTAATATATTTATTTGAAAAGTAATTTTTGATTTATATAATTTTTTGATGAAGGGTGTTCAATTGATCATCTTTTATTGTATTTGGTTGCGCCACTAATAGTAAACAAGGACGAGCTACAATATTAGGTACGAATTCGTCCATTGACTTTTAATTAAATTTTATGTTCATATTATAAATACATTAAATATTTCATATAGCATCGATTTGATGACAAATTCAAAATTCATAACTTTAAATTTTACCATCGTTTCTAAATTAATACTGTAGGAAGAAAAGGTATAAGACGAAATGATATTGGATTATTGGGTAAGAGTAAGACTTGAAAGTTGGAACCATGCACTTAATCATGCATAAATAAGTAGGTATAGTACGAGAACACCCAATGTCAATTAGCTTGAATTGTTTGTAGATTGAAATATTTTTTAGAATACACTTATCTTAGATTCACACTCGACATTAAATACCCTTAACATTTTCAAAGTAATTTTTTTAATAAAAAAATATATTTTTAGCTTTATAAAAATTGGGCTGGCCCTAAACTATAAATTTTGAACCCACATATGTACAAGCTACGTATTGCTTCCCAAGCTGTTAGTAGCATTATGTATCGCCTATTAGGCAGCAAGAACGACTGTCCACGTCTTCACAAGTAGAGACACTTGTCCCCTTGCTCTGCTTATAAAGCCTGCACGGAACTAATTAACAAAGTCCATTCTAGTGGCCGATTTGGTACCCAAAAACTAAAAATAGAAAAGCAATCAAAGTTTTCTCTTCTTTTTTTTTTTTCGTTGCAAAAGTAATGGCAAAGAGCAAAGATGATATTACTTATGGAACAGCTCAAGCAAGACTATCTGAAGAGGATGCTCTTAGAATAAGGTACAAAGCAGGCACTCCTCTTGAAGGAGGAAAAATTGCTGATTCTCAATCTGTCGATCTTTTTCCAAGTGCTCATAATATTGAGAATCAACAAGGCAAGATTGCTGATTCTCCACCTGTTGAACTCTCCTCAAGTGCACAAAAAATTGCAGCAGCAAAACAAAATGAATCCCAACAAGAAGAAAAACCTCAAGATTCTTCTGATGAGGGAAAGAATACTATTGTTTATGAGGATGAGAATGTGGTTAAAAATCTGCCTCCAGCAGCTGCAACACTCATGTTTGATAGCAAGAAGGGTGGACAATTGGACTACAAATCCTCCTTGAGTTGGAACTAAACCTTATCGCTTTGAAGTTCGCGAAAGATCTTTGGATCCTTTTGTACTGTTGATAATAATAATAATGAACTTTTATTCAGCTGCTATTCCTGTGTCTCTGTGTGTTGGGAATGCCATACGATAAAAATGCTATTATCATGTCTGCCTAATTTTGTAACACAATCATTCTATTACCTCTTTTCTCTGGTAGGAACATGAGCAGCAAATTAATGGAAGATATTTAAATAGGGCCTCTATTGCGCTTATGAATGTTTCACTATTAAACACATGACTAAGCATTGGCCAAAAAGAATTCGTACAACTATTGAGTATTCGTATTCCTGCTTTACCTTGCAGGCTCAATAAGTTAAAAGCTACAAAAATTCAATATCCAGACAAGACATCTAATCGTGCTACCAAAATTTCAAACCCACTCAATCTGGGCATCCTTTTCTTGAACTCAATAGCTTTAACGGAATGGCTCCCTCGTTCTTGGACCTGTCACCTGATTATAAGTCGACCACACCATTCACACCCTGGAGCTAGTAGTAAGATATGTGCATGTCAGGCAGCTCTCTCTCAGCTGCAATGGCATCAAGCCTAACAACGTCGCTGTCTCATCAATAAACGTAGATTAGATCAGTGAGTCTGCCTTGCAACAAAGCTCAACCGGACACTACTGGCAATCACTCAACTGCGCTACTCCTCTTCTGCAGTAATGATTCCAGGAATGTGGAACACAATCTAGAAAGAGGAGGAAGATTGTGAGATGGTCCACTGAAAAGCGTCTCCCAATATCTTCCTGATGGTACTGATGTGATAGATGGAGCTTGTTTTCTCTCTAAGCTAAATTCTGGTAGGTCCCCGTAGATAGATGCATAACCAAACTTCCCTGCAAATAGGGTAGCATATAGTTTCATCAGTCATGACAATTTTCTTTAAATATTTAAAGAAACACTGTTTTCTGCAGATTATCACAACATTCCACCTGCAGAGAATTGCTCTACAGCTTGGTTGGGTGGCCGTACAACTCCCTATTGCAGCCCTTCCCTTTATCCCTCTTACCCAACCCCCACATCCCACTAAAAGCTAAATAATGCATCATATGACATTCCAATGAGTATATGAGTATCTTTCCGCTCTAGAGCTAAACGTTGCTTCCTCTACTATTTCCAATCAATAGAAAGATAATTTTGATGAAGATTTTCTAGAATATGTGCTTGATTTCACAATGATGCTATGAAAAACCAAGGACCTTGTAGTCTGGGAGGAGAATAAATGCATCAACCTATTCAGCTTACGTTTCCTTTTTCCTTAGGTTATCACAAGACACCGCGCAGTAACCGTACATCTTTGGGCCTCAGGGCTCGTCATAAGGCCTGTAGCACCCTTTAAAGCTTCTAAGAACAAAGTTTATTTCAAGTATTTTGCTCCAAACTAAAGTATCCTGAAGCACCCCATCATACATAAACCAAAAAATGGCCCATTTACATCCCAGATATATAAGGGCTAGAAACTGAAATACATAAAAGCTCTGTGACATAGGTAGACAAAATGGGACAGACCTGTTTCCTCAACATCAGCAAGATTTCCTCGGCTTATTTTATGTATGTGGGTGTGACTGTCGAATGGATCAAAAAGCACATATTCATGATCAACATTTAGGTAAGCTAACAGCAACTGCACTGATCTGCCATCAGTAACACCATCCTCCGACTTAGGACTTCCGCGAATGAAAGCAAGTGAAGCACCTTTTGCCTGTAAAGAGAAAGAATGAGATGCAAACAAAGTTAAGATGTCCAGTTCTCGCCCCATTTATAGATAAGAGTTTCCACTTTAGGAGATGTGATACCTCTCCCAACAAATGAATTAGATTAGAAAGGCAAGAAACTGTCAGAAAGGTACACAAAACATAACTGCAGTCTCTTCTGAAGGGTGAAGGTGATAGAAAAATAGAAGAGAGGTGTCAGAAACATATTTGCACTGGGTGCAGGAAAGCCTTCACAAGATCAAGACTCACCACCTCTAAACGAATACCCATTATAACTGACATCAAGTTCCCAACTAAAAACTTTGGAAAGAAAGAAAAACTCAAAATTTGAGGAGACAGGAGTCAATACCTTTCTTACAAACCAGCTTGCTATGGGAACAGGATCTCCAGCACTGAATAGTAAGATCACCCCATCCCCACCCGGAGTTGTGGCCTCATATCCAACTGACTTTGGGAGAAGGGCCAGGATGGCAAACGAGGAGTCATCCATCGCACAAGTTACAGCTGCAGTGATGAATAAGATACTAGTTGGAATAAAACATTAACAAATGGTTTACGGTAATGTTTGACACATTACATAACAATAAGAAGATCTCTCTCCCCCCCCCCCCTTTTCTCTCTCTCTCTCAAAAAAAAAAACATATGAAAAGACAATGAAAATGAGAAATATCTGCTCAAAAAATCAGACGTTCGCCCATTTTTCTCATGAACTAGAAGCAGAATCCTTAATCGAGTCTCTCTCTCTCTCTCAAAAAAGATATGAAAGACAATGAAAATGAGACATATCTGCTCAAAAAAACCCAGATGTTTGCCCATTTTTCTCATTAACTAGAAGCAGAACGTTAGAAATAAATGATAAGGATTAGAGAATTATCATAAGCTGCCAAAAGCAGGTGCTTTACTGTTCATCAGAAGTTTATTGGAGCAAACTGCAAAGTATGAGAAACATGAGGCATACAAACCTTCTATCTTAAGCTTGTAAGACCACGATACAGACAGCTTTGACATGCTCCACACTGATACTTGTGCATTAGAACCTTGCGATGTGGTTACAATATACTCTGACTTCCCAATAAATGCTAAGGAAGAGATTGGCTGCAAAAAGGAAATAGTTCACATGAGAAAAATATTGTATAGATCAATATACAGAGAATGATAAAGGTGTACAAATTGCCACAAGGCAAGCATCAAAACGGCAAATAAAATTTTCAAGATTTGTTGTTGAGGTATTTTGGTTGTTTCCTGGGCTCAGATTTCCGTTGTTTGTTTAACAAAAAGGATAACCTCATAGCTAGCTTCTCTGCAGTCTAACGAAATTTAGCAGACAGCAACTCAGAAGTGAACCATAAAGAACAACTTTTTTTGATTGACAAGTCATAAAGAACGCTTGAGGTAGAACGGTTTCAAACACTAGGTAAAAAACTCTTTCCCCAAAGCAAGTGATTTGAATTCTGAACTCAGATGTTTCAAATTGTTTTTTTTTGATAGGCCAATAGTGTAAAATTAATAATGGCCTGTCAAGAACTTACCTCAAGACTGTCCCCAACTGTCGCCACAAGAATATTCTTCTCTGGATCCCACAACGTAATAACTCTTTCTGCAGCAACAGCCAGCACAGAACCATCTCCGGAAAAGGAAGCTGCTGTCATTGCCTTTTTCCTATAAAAGGAGAAAGCCATGTCAAACAAGAAAATAGAGGTCCTACGAATTTATTATGTAGTAGTCATAACATAAGCAGAGTTAAAACAAGCTGCCACAAATCATAGAACACTAAATGCAAATGACAGATAATTGCCAGTGTTCATGTGCAAATGAATGAAACTGAATGAATAGCAAACAAAGTGGCATTTTCATCTTGAATCTCTTTTCTCATACAGTTAGGATTTTTCTATGTGGTAGGTCAATTTTTTATCTGACCGTTGTAGTCATTTTTTAGACATTCTACGGTAAACATAACAGAATAAAATCAATAATGTGACTTCTCTAGAATATAAAATTTCAGCCAAACATACTTGTAAGAACCAACAGAATGACATGTCCATCCAGCATTGTGCATCCGGTTTTTTTGTTGCATCTCCTGACTGCCGACCCAAACCTACCAAAGAACACAGTGTTGTTAGTGAACATTGAACACATAACTTCACTAACATTTAAATCCATCAACTTACCTTGAAATCAGCACCCCGTGAGGTGGTAACAGCCATGTGACGCGAAGGATGGAAAGCGATAGACGAAATACCAGAATCTCTGCAAACCCAGCAGTGCTTGGAAGTCAATTTATGAAAGAAAAGCTAGAGTATAGATAGATTTACAAGAAAGAAGTACTGCCTAGTTTATTAGAGCACAAGCTAATACACATTTTGAGACAAAACGAACTCCGAGAATTATACAAGAAAGAACCTGTGGGGCTCATAGACAACTGTGGATAAGCTGAAGTCTTTATTTGAAGAGCTGCATGACCAAAACTTCAGACTTACAAGACCTCCTATTCCTTCTTCAGCAAACCTGGTTTCTACAGTAATCATGATGGAACCCTCTGGAGACAGGGCCACCAAATCCACGACGACCTGCAACAGACCCAAAAAAGAACAGCTTGTTCATATTATTACAATAATTTCAACAAAAGTACTGTTCTCTGTAGGAGGGTTTCTAACCATCTAGGAAATTTGTTCCAGTAGTCTATGTTGTAACATATAGTATGAAGACTATGGAACTCGAGATAGGAGAATAATAGGTTTATTGATGTGAAGCACAAGATGAAGGTCAACAGGCAGCCAATATCGGCAAAGTTTTTTCATTCTTCCCTGTTCCTTGGAAACTTTTTTGCTGAGAAGAATTCATATAACCAATAACAAAGGGAAAATCCACATTCTGATCTAAGCTTTTGAACTTATAGCCTTCCTCCATCTCCAGAGTTCACAGAAAGTACTTTCTGCCCCAAATTCGAGCTCAAAATCTGGGACACTAAGGTGAGAAATGAGCTCTTCAGTAAGAGTGGAAAGATGTCGTTATTGCTTATCAAAGATCATTTTTCAAACATCTCATGGGACCATATATGTGCAGCTTTCTTGTTTCCACACTTGTGAGTATCATGTAAATTCATTAATGTCATATTAGGTTCCATTTCCTAATTCCTATTGATGGCATGAAACTTGGTGCAGAAGCACATGGTACAAGGTAGTAGAAAAGCTGATCAATTTCTCAGGTTATTTAATTCTAGGATATAGGGTATTGTCTACAAAATTACGGAGTGGACTTGTCGAATATATACATGAACTTCCATTCAGACACACACACATCCATATAAGCAATCATAAACGCTGATTCAGATACTGGAATATAAATTTATATATGGCCGTTCAGGACTTTGCAAATAAAATTAGAAAATCAACAGGGAAAAAGTCTATACCATGACTTCATCAGCTGGTTGGTGGCTTCTTTCGCAAACTTGAACCTACAAATGGACAGGTAGAAGCAAAATCAACTACTAACTTTAGTAAAAAGAATACATACTTTAAGTACTAAGACAAGAGGAAAACTGTTTGCTAGCTCACAAAAGTACATCTAATGGTTAAATGCTTGCTCTTCTCTAATCCCCCTCCCCCACTCATCACTGGATATATCTAAAGTTTGCCTGTAAAATAAAAATGCATGCTCCTAGCCCTAATCATAAAGGTTGGGACATCAGATGTCCAGGAAACCTACAAAACCCCTCTCTGTGAATCAAAGCAAAAGGCAAACACCCCAGGGCGCAACCAGACAAAGTAATAGACACACAAAAAGATTGAAACGACATGAAAGTCTGCTACTAAAAAAGAGTAAATCAAAATTAGGTTGCAAGTTTTATTTCCTTTTTTTTTCAATTTTATTTTGTTTTTTTTGTTTTGTGAGTGAGGATGGGGGTTATGGGGGAGCTTTAGTGCTAAACAGAAAATAAAAATATTAACTGATGCTACTTACTTCCTATCCACTTACCTCAGAAACCTCACGGTCATCAAACAAGCTATAGAACTGGATACAGTAATTTTCTGAACGTATGGCAACTAGCCCCAAAGCAGAGTCGAAAACAATTCCTTCAGGTGAGCCATCAGACATATCCAAGACCGTGCTACGAAGCTGAAAATTAAATCTGTAAGAACTCCCAAAGCGAAAATTTTCCATATATCATGTCAAAACATCAGGTAACTTGGAAATAAAGTGTTTTTTTAATGACGCAAGTTGTTTCATAACCGGCATCAAGAAGATGCAAAGAGTAATAAAGTATATGTACTAGCTCCATTACATTATAAAAGTTAAGACCCGGGTGCCAGCCACAAAATCAAAAAGATGGAAATTTTAGTGTTTTGAATGGCCTAACCATACACTCCAAGAAAAGACATTGTAGCACATGCACATAGAGGATCATCCAACCCAATGCAACCATTGGGCTGGAGGAATCTTTACTATTGCTCATATACACGGGGTTTGTAGCTATGATAACCAATCTACATAGAGTCAGCATAAACAAGATACGCACGAAACCAAAAGGAAAATGAGAGTCAATAGTAACACGTACGCCTGCAATAAGATATACTTGTTCTAGCGCTTGGAAACAACATTCCAGATGCATATATATATATAGTCATTAATGAACTTAGATTTTTTTTTCCTTTGATAAGTATTGTGAACACAGAACAATATTCTAGCAAATGATGACAGGCATGAAGTCTCTTCTCCACTCTTAATCTTTTCTAATTATGTTTTGTCTCAGAGAAAGAAGAAAAAGAACAAACCTTGATTCCTTGAATGGATCTCAATACCTCCATCGAAGGCATTTTAAGAAGGTGGATTCGGTTATCTGCACAAGATATCTGGAGAAACTTACTTAGTAAGAACAAAATCCGGTGGCAACTACTCTTACTTTATGGACATAGCTGCTTACAGAGGACAGAGAAGGATCAGATGAGATGGTAAAATACAAAAGGGGTGATCCTATTCGCGGGAGGAATTTCTGCCTCCCTGTGTCTAACTGCCAAACCACGAGAACTCCTTCCTTCCCACCTGTATCAAGTTAAATAGTTGCTAAGTTCAAGTAAACATTGAATTATAATACATTTTGTACTTCAAATTCCAAATAAATAAAGAGAGATGCTCCTAAAAAGTTTCCACTGGCTATGACTTTGTATACAATAAGTTGTCCACAAGAACATCCCCATGAGTACAAAGTTCTAAACTCCTCTTTATTTAACCAACCATGCTGCTCATAGTAATTTTATACCTGAGTAGAGATAGGCACCATCAGAAGAAAAAAAGAGAACTTTCACTTCTGCAGAGTGCCAATGCCTTGTGGTACAAGAATCAGCATCATCGTTTCCCCTAACTCCAGGCTTTTCCTCAATGTCCTTCATCAGTCCTCCTTTTTTCTGTTTATTTCCAGATGAGAAATTATGATCCCCAACACCCCTCCATATTAAGATCCTTCCTGTTTCATCCCCAGCTGCAACAATTCTCTCTGTTGGATGAAAAGCTAGAGTGCTCAGGGCTTTCGTATGATGTAACCTGATTTTCTGAAGCACTGCTTGATCAGAATCTTTTGTTGGTATTGCCCATATGCGAAGCTTGCGCTTGTCACAGATGCCCATGTATCTTCCAGAGGAGCTTAGTGTTATAGATGGTGCGTTTTGACTCTGATAGAAAGTTATAAACCTTGGTCATCCTCGACCGCATACAAAAATGATATTGTAGGCTTTACTTTGTAAAATAAGGTAAGGGTGAGTATTTGACTGTGGCAAATGCAGTGACGTGAAAGATCATCAACACCTTTCAGTCAGCGTACAATCTAGAAGCAAAAGATAGCTCAAGACAACTTTTTTTTTTTTGATAACCAGCTCAAGACAACTTTTACACAAGCTAGAAAGAGTTCAACATGAAACCATATATTTTGCCCCCGAAAACACTTGCAAAATATTAACATTAGCAGGTGTGATATACTTTTAATAAGATACATAAAGTTTCACGGTTGGATCTGATACATAAATGGAGAAAAGGGTAACTTCATAATGATTTAAACAAAGAAGTTTTATAAAAAAATTCCTATTACTTTTGTAATAGATTTTCTATTTGGGACAATCCAGTTCTAAAATAATGAAACAATGGTCACAATTTAAACAATCCAACAACAATCTACTGCTTTAAACCTAGAACCATCTTAGTGCACAATTACTTTTTTTACAAGGAGCCATCTTAGTGCAAAAGTTACAACAACCAACAGATACTTTTTCTTCCCTGTAAAAAAAGTAAGCATGGCAGACAATTTTGCATACCTCAGCCAGAGTCACTCCACCAACCAAAGTAGACTTGGTTAAGTTACACTTCCTTATCTGCCACCATAAAGCATTACTCTCTCCCTGCTGTTCTTTCGAAACTCTGATAGATACATATGCAAAAAGATCAGAAGGTTTTTCACTACTCTCTGTGGGTTGTGATGATAAACCTGGAATTACCTGATAAAAATGACAGAAGGTATGATAAGATAGATATGCTGAAACGATAGCACACACAGAATCTGGGAAAGAAAAGTTGCTAGACCTGACTAGCAGTAAGCAACCAAAAATAAAGTAACAGCAAAAGTGAAGCTGGTAAGTGGCTTCATCATGACGAGTTGTCACTTTGTTCGTGTACAATGCAATTCGAGAGTTTCTCCAGGAATCTAGTTCTACATTCCTGCTATCTAAGCAACTACCATTTCCTCAAGTAGGAAAGGAACCAACCCACAGCTAACTACTCCTAATTTTGTCCCCTCCAGATACCAGTGTGCTTGCCCAAATATAGTTCCAGAAATTCCCAAGCCTTGGCATGACATTTATTTAGCAAATAAGAGCACCAATAGCAATTGAATCACCGGATGCTAGATCCTATGCTTCACAAACAATCCTTTTTCTCCTTGTAATTTCAATTTATGTATCATTTTCTCATAGAGGTACGCAGTAAAATCAACATTTCTTAACAAGTCCAAAAAATATGAAATTTTCAACTTCATAATTGATATACTATTGATGCCCGAATTCAAATCCTAGCGGATGCAAAAACGGCTCTTTTTTTTTCATCTGTCTAGCCTTGGTAGGAGCTACCCGTTAAACAGTCAAGGTACATTGTCAACTTTCAAGCTCGAGGTAACTATATACAATGTATAACTACCAAAACCACCAGGTAACATAATTAATACATAATAATCTCGAGATTATGTCATAGTTCATGTCGAACGTCTGATTGGTTAAACGTTGAGACACTCTTAAAGTGAGAAGCATTTTACCATTGAGTGAATTGGAAACTGAACATCAATACTTCTCATCAGCTCCGGCACCGAAAAGTCCCAATATTTAATAGTACCATCCTCCGACGCCGTCCAACAGTAACACAATATTTTTCCCGCCGGAGTAGTAGATGGTACTACCACCACCGATGTCACCAATCCTCTATGTCCTTCCAATTCAGCAATCTGCAAAAATTACAAAAAGTAAAAACTTACAATAACTTATAAAGCTAATTTTTCAGCTATATAGCTTTTGGACAACGTAAACTGAACCTGTAAGCCAGTAGATGTGCTAAAAATGGAAACAGTATTTCCTGTGCATACGAGAAGCTTCTTCGCATCATTTGAAAACGCCGGCGATGAAGAAATTAAGCTTCTTCCGCCAGTAATCATCTTTGAGAGCTAAACAAGAAGAGTGGCTTTGTTTTGTGAGTTAGGTTTTTGCTTCTTCTTTACCTAAACCCTAAACCTCTGAGGAAAATGAGGGAGGAAGTGTTAAATATTTTTGTATTAATTACGTTCAGAGACTACTAGTTTCATTAATTGTGCTTACCTCCTCTATAAAATGTGAAAAGATTGATGTTTGGTTGGGAAATTTGTGAAAAAAACATTTTTGCCAAAAAACAAATTTTATTTGCTTTGGATGAAAAATTTATCGTCATTTAAAAAAAAATATGAAGATATAATTGAAATGTTATTTCAGGGAATCTTAGTAGCTTGGTTGAAATCTTATTTCATGGGAATCTTATAGTAGTTTGGTTGGTTAGTTAAGAAAATCTTAATAACTTAATTGGTTAATTACCTGAACTCTCAACTTGTTGGTATGGGTTCGATTCCTCACACTTGATCCTCTCCGGTCTCTCCAATTCCCTTTTCCCTACCTCCATTTTTTAAAAATAAATAAATAAACTTATTTAAAAAAAATACATATTTAATTGAATAGAGCGAGTTGTTTGGATGGTACGGATTTTCCTCACTTTCAACCTAAGGTTACGGAGATGATTTTCTATATACTCGGATCCTTTTCATTCGTGGAGAAAGAGATGAGATTTACTTTATTTCTTCCCCCTATATTTTGAAGGATGGTGTCTTTTGACACACCTCAAGCTTTGAAGAATTCCCTAACATATTAATGATCGAATATTTTTCATGAGATTTCCCAACAATCGAAGGTCTATCAAAAGAAGATCGTTACCTTCTCGAGATGGAGATAAGATTTGTGTATATTTTGTCTTTTAAGATTTCAGTTATGAGATTACACTGAATTCATTATTGTTGTTATCATTATTACTCATAATAATAATACTGTGTATCATATAAAATTCTAATTCGTGTTGACACACACAACTACAATTGGATGCAATATCAATATGTATTATAGTAAAATTTGAACTCTGTTAATATATCATAAAACTAAATTTAAAATAAATTATTCTCAATATTTTGTTAACATATGTAGACAATCACATGGTATGGTGAATTAAAATATGTAACATCCCTAGATAATTAGATAAATAACTATGAATGTGTCATGATCCAAATCATGGATCGTGCGGGCATCTAACAAACTCTATCCTAGATAGAAGAATCTTTACCACCCAACCTTTAATCACCACAAAAAATATTTTGAAAACCATACGCATTAGTAATTGATAAATCTTTTTTAAAAAACAAAACTTATTACAAAGTACATTGCATAATTTAATTACACAACTTACAAAAACCTAATCTAAACGGGCACAAGAGCACTAAATAAATGAAGGACGACTCCAGACACAACATCCATGTAAGAGTAGAACGACAAGAGTTGCTGAAGAATAATCGTTGTTGCACCTATAGAAACTCCAACTGACCTGCAACATGACTATATCCCAAAAGGAGATATAGTAAGTGTAGTATAAGTACAACCACACTTACTGGTAGGTATCATCGGTCGACCATAATTAGAAACATATAACAACATATAGCAGTCAAGAAAGGATCATAACATTATACACTTAATAACTTATCATACTTAATCTACTTCAACTTCCAACCTTGCCTTTCCTTTGTTATAGCATTATTAATTTATTCCCGGGGCATGATTAACTAACACAATTCCATGAATCAACCTAGCTCATATTTCTTATACACTCACCTTGTTGCAACGACTTTATACCTCCCTCTCTCTCATTAATCCTCTTTCGTATTAGCCCTCGCTCCCTATTCTACTACTATTAACCATCGGAATTACAACAACCAAGACAATTAATAAAACATCAACAACTTCGCAAAGAGGGAAACTACAATACACATACACATAGGAGAATAAGATTTATGCACAATCCAGGATATACCTTATATTCACACTTTTCTGCAATACACAATCACAACCATCAACTTACAAATCACCGGTTATCCTTGTTGCATCATTTCATTACAAGTTATTTGACAAAGTGCATTAGAAGAAATAATGCTTGTATTAGTTGTGTATTACTAGTACTTTCGGCCTTGAGCCCATCTTTTATTTTTTATTTTCTTAAAAAGTATTACTAGTACCTTATTTGGTAAACTTTTTTAATCGATGTATAACCAATGGAAGTATTAACTTGCATTAATTATACACTCCATAGGTTCTAATACATGCATTAGTATAGTTAAAAAACACAATTGCCCCTCAAAACTTTTTTCACATCCTTTCCATCATATTTGTGGAGGATATTTTTGTAAACAAATATTTTTTTAGAAATTCTGTCATGTTATTTTAAATACAATAAACCAAACACCGCACAAGAAAAATCTCAACATAAATAATACCATCATTATTAATACGTCACATTCTACACTATTTTTGTATACTCTACCAAACGATCTCTTTTTTTTTTTTTTTTTGATAATCGTGGTGTTCGGGCCAGCTTGTGCGTACCTCGACTAATTCCACGGGATACCTGCCACCTCCCACCGACAACAGGTAACAGATAACTTTGCCCATCAAAATTAAAAAAAAATACATTTGTCATGTAAATCAAATTCAATGAATGAGTTTTTCTTGTTAAATGACACCCCTTCATTTTTCTCTCTTATTTATCTATTTTTTTACTCTATCCGTTTCTAATTAGTTATCGTCCTTACTAAAAATAAATATTTCTTAATACTTGTCATTTTATAAAATCAAAACATAATTACTTATTTTTTTATCAACTTTATCTTTAGTCATAAATCAGAAGAGATATCAATATAATATAAAAAAGAGAAATATTAAATAAAAAAAATTAATAAATAATAATAATTTAGTCAATTTATCAAAATTTAAAAACCCCTCATCGCAAATAAAAATAGTCCCTCCTTTAAATTTTCGGGTAGTGTATTCCCCAAAACCTGGTGAGTGGTGAACCCAAAACCCGTCGTCGCAAATCTTCAATCTCCGATAGAGAAAAATGTCAGTATTGATAGTTACGAGTTTAGGAGAGATGGTAATGGACTTGTTTGCCGATCGCTGTCCATTGACATGCAAGAATTTTTTGAAGCTCTGCAAGTAAGCGCGCCTGCTTTTATGGATTTGCGCAATTAAGCGATGAAGATTTGAATAATTTTGTTCAATTCGTTGCTAATATTGTCTTGTGTTCGTATCAATCAGAAACTGTTTATATTAATTTCATCATGCTAATTGCTAACTACGATCTACTTTCACGAAAATAGCCATGTGTATGCATTTACAGTAAAACCTCTGTAGGTTAATACTCGATAAATTAATAAACTCTTTAAGATAATATTTTTCTCCGGTCCCGACTTGGCTAAGTGGAAAAAATTACCGATTTCGATAAGACAATAAGATAATATATTTTTGAAAGACCCCTTTATAAATATATGGTCTCATTAATATTATAAATTAATAATTCTTTAAAATTACAAAAATATCTAAGATAATTTAGTGAAATATGATTATAGTGTTTTTGTTTTTTATTAAAATTTAAATGTAGTTGAAGCTCATCTCTAACTTTTCTTATTGCATCCAAAAGTTCCGGTGTTGTCTTCTTGAACTGTACCAAAAAATTGTGAAGAGTTCTAGATGCGATAAGTGTTTCCTTATGCACAAATGGTTCCAAAGGTATTGTATAGTCTTTAACTTCATCGTCAACATTGCTTTCTCCAATGGTATCTACAATTTCTTCTAAGCTCTGGACCTTTGAACATGTATCATTTTCACCCGGATAATCCAACAAGCTATTGCCATACATTTTATTGTGGTAATTGAGATCATTAATCATGACATCAAGTTCATGAATATCGTTTTCACAAGTGGGTTCATTTAAATTCCTTAAGGCTTCATCCCCCAAATGAATTTTGCAGTGTCGATACAATGTACTTTATGTATGATTGATTTATTTTTTACATTAATTCAATAAATATGATACATAAATTAGTAAGATACAATGATTTTGATGTAATTAAAATTAACCTTCATTGAATCTCGAAAACACTTTTTAAATTAATAAATATTAATTTATCGCTTAAATAGTACCTCTACAAAATAATAATATTTCATGGTCCCGACAATATTAGTTTAGAGAGGTTTTACTGTATCTTCCATTTATGCCCGTCTAATTGCAGAATTAAGCTATGGAATTCGATTTAATTTGCCGAATTTGTTCAATTTGTTGCTAATCTTGTGTTGTATTCATGTCAATCAGAAACCTATTTATATTAATTTCAACCTGCTAACTATGAATCTACTGCCACAAACATAGTTATGTGTATGCATTTATCTGTTGAAACTAACAAATTGAACCGTGGAGGATTTGCATTTAGCTGACAGGTCTTCTTTGGATAATACTATCATAAACATTATATTCCTGGGTCATTGAGAAAAAGTACAAAGAAACTCGTTGCATCCAATATTTGATTTCTTAGTTCATTTTTTCTTGTTTTTGTTTTTGTTTTATTAACTCATAGCTTTTCCCTTTGGCTTAGTTTTGTCTTGTTGGTTTATTAAATCCGAATTGACAACTTTTGAATAATGTCTCAAAGTTGGTACTGTTTCTTACGCAAGTCTTTCCTTCTCTTTCATGCGGCTGTTACCAGGAGACCATAATTATCTTAATGAATGAGTTGCATAGGTTTTCTTATTTTCTATGCAATAACACAGCGGTATCTGACTGCATTCACGATGAAAACATTATGTAAAATGTATACATATATGTTTAAGGAGAATTAAACTTATAAACTTACCCCCTTCGATAATGTAGGATTAAATATTACAATGGCTGCCTTTTCCACACGGTTCAGAAGGATTTCACTGCGCAGACTGGAGATCCCACTGGAACAGGGTCTGGGGGCGATTCAGTTTACAAGTAAGTCAGTAGTTATAAATGTGCTAAATTCATTTCTTTTCCAGTGAATTTTTTTCTTTCCTTTGATATGCCGGTGAAGCCAAACCCCCACCTGAGGGCCGAGAGTGTCTTTTCCAGTTTCACTCACTGATTGACTCAAGCCCCAACCTTATAGTTGGAGGCGGAGGATCCTGTCCAGTTGGCTATACGTCTATTTTCCCATAGTCAATATCTTATCTTCCCAGTATTGGCTTGAATGTGTTGTCTACCCCTGAATCATTTATAGTATCTATTAATTCTTATTAGGGAGAGGACTTATATTGTCTTTTGCTATAAGATGCAGTAGGGTTATGAAATTTCACATTAGCCTGATCACATCACTCAATGCGTTTTCAGAATTTTATATGGTGACCAGGCTCGGTTCTTTGGAGATGAGATTCATTTGGACTTGAAGCATTCAAAGATGGGAACTGTAGCCATGGCTAGTGCTGGGGAGAACTTAAATGCTTCTCAGGTCTTGTAAATTTCCCTCACATTAGCTTTCCATACTAGCCTTTGTAATGAAGTTTTGGTAGCTTTTGTCTTCACGTGGTCCCTTTCGAGTTCATAGCTGTAATACAGCATCATATAGTTACAAGATTCTTCCTTTTTTCTTCTTTTTTTGGGTTTCAGTTCTATATCACACTGCGTGATGATCTCGACTACCTTGATGGGAAGCACACCGTGAGTATTTCTATCCTAAACTTTATTCATCCTCTTTGTTTTATTAAGGCATCGAAGTTTGACTTATATTGTTGATCCAATGCACTATAAATTTCTCTGTTAGCTGCATTAGCATTTAACCATGTTTTTGCAGTATTAGCATTTCCTTATTTGTTTACTTCAACTGGACTACGATATGAGAATTTCTTAGCAAATATGGTACAACAACAACAACATACCCAGTGTATTCCCACCATGTGGGGTCTGGGGAGAGTAAAGTGTACGCAGTCCATGCCACTACCTCAGATGAAGTAGAGAGACTGTTTCCGATAGACCCCCGGCTTAGAACAGATAACAATAGCAAACAAAAGTCATAAAAAACGAACAACAAGAAGAGATAACACATCGCTATATACTAAAAGAGGCAAGATACCCACAAAGTATCACTATAGACTATTTATTCGAAGCTACAAACATCTCCAAAACAACACGAACAAGAATATGCCCAAGAAACAACAGACACAGAAACAAACACACACTCCTTCCTACAAATACAGGCTCCTTCCTACCCACTAATCGTCCTCCACATCTTCCTATCAAGGGTCATGTCCTCTGTAAGTTGTAACTGCGCCATGTCATACCTAATTACCTCCTTCCAATATTTCTTCGGCCTACCTCTACCCCGCCTAAAACCATCCACCGCGAACCTTTCACACCTCCGTACTGGAGCATCTGTGCACCTCCTCGTCACATGTCCGAACCAACGCAACCTCACTTCCCGCATCTTATCCTCCACCGAAGCCACTCCCAATTTTTCTTGAATAATCTCGTTTCTAACCCTATCCTTCTTGGTAAGTCCACACATCCATTGCAACATCCTCATCTCCGCTACCTTTAACTTTTGGATGTGGGAGTTTTTAACTGGCCAACACTCCGCCCCCTATAACATAGCTGGGCGGACGACCCCTCTGTAGAACTTACCTTTAAGCTTCGGAGGCACCTTCTTATCACACAGAACTCCTGAAGCGAGCCTCCATTTCAACCACCCTCCTTGTTAATCTCGCCATTCCCCTGAATCATAGACTCTAGATATTTGAAACTCCCCCTCTTCTGAATGACCTGAGACTCCAGCTTCACTATCACATCTGCCTCGTGCGTCGAATCGCTAAACTTACATTCCAAGTACTCCGTTTTAGTCTTGCTCAACCTAAACCCTTTAGACTCAAGGGTCTGTGTCCAAACTTCCAACTTATCATTAACTCCTCCCCGGGTCTCATCAATTAGTACCACATCATCAACAAATAGCATACACCAAGGCACCTCCCCTTGAATACGCCGCGTCAGAACATCCGTTACCAAGGAAAATAAAAACGGACTAAGAGTCGATTCCTGGTGCAATCCTGTCAAAACAGGAAAGTGCTCTGAATCCCCTCCTACCTTCCTAACACGCGTCTTTGCACCGTCGTACATATCCTGAATCGACCTAGTATATGCTAAGGGCACACCTTTAGTCTCCAAGCACCTCCACAGAATCTCCCTTGGTACTTTGTCGTACGCCTTCTTGAGATCGATCCTTCTTCCTCTCCCTAAACTGCTCCACTAATCTCCTCTCTAGGTGAATGGCCTCACTAGGTGCAAGTCCTTCTTAGCAAATATGGTATTTTCACCAATCACAGGCATTAAGGTCATCACTCAGATCCAATGCACTATAAATTTCTCTGTTAGCTGCATTAACATTTAACCATGTTTTTGCAATATTAGCATTTCCTTATTTGTTTACTTCAATTGGACTACAATATGAGAATTTCTTAGCAAATATGGTGTTTTCACAAGTCACAGGCATTAAGGTCATCGTTCCTATCGACTTTGTTTCTTACCTCCATCCAAGTAGTAGGACTTCCAGCAATAGCACAAATATATATGCACCTTCCATTGAAAAGATTTAAGGAATCAGTTTAGTACTGAAATCTTTTTCAGGTTATATGAAAATTATAGCCAAATAAGGATTCATTTTATGAGGGGTTCTGTTATTTGATGTTGCTCAGATTCTATCTGGAATATTTTTGTGAAACTCATTAGTAGTGATAACAAGAAGAAAGCTACTTGGCCTTGGCAAGATAATTTCTGGTACTTGCTGACCTACAGTTTGTGATGTTTAATATTTTTCCTAAAGTATTTCAAGGAGAGGCCAAGTAATCATAGGTTAGTTTCAAACTGTTCCTGCTTGATCCTACCAAGGTCGCATAAAATTCTTTCCTATCTTCTTGTGGATTTTTCACTATGTTGGGTTAAGTTTAAAGCGAAGCAGTTTCCAAAAAAAGGGCTGCGATTTTCTGTAGATATTCTGAAAATAAATAAACTCATTATAGTGATATTAGTAATATCTATTGTTGTGCTTGTCTGGGACTTATAGTTAGTAGAGTGTATTAACAACCTTTTATTCAATATGCTCTTTATGTTCTGAAGATGATGCATAATTTCTGAGTGCTAGAGTATATCTGGCATCACAGATAAAAAGTCAAGGAAATATCTTTATATGTTATTTCTTTGATTGTCTTGGTTTTCATACCTAGTTTTGCATAATTTCAGATTTATTTCTTTTATTCCTTGATTTTTATTTATTCTGACTTTCTTGTGAAGAAGTATGAATCTCTGATTGTATAATTCCTGTGTGTTCTCTTAAAGTTGTTACGATCTCCAAATCCTTGACATTTTGATCAATGAAGTTCGTTCTGTTAGGTTTTTGGAGAGATTGCAGAAGGTCAAGACACGTTGAATAGGATAAATGAAGCTTATGTGGACGGGAAGGGCAGGCCATTTAGAAATATCCGGTTTGTTGTTGATGTATTTTATACTCTCTTTTTCTCTATTTAGTAGATTTCTTCTAATTGATAATTTCCACACTTCAGAATCAAGCACACTTACATATTGGACGACCCTTTCGACGATCCTCCCCAACTAAGCGACTTGGTTCCAGATGCTTCACCTGAAGGAAAGCCAAAAGACGAGGTAAAGAATGTAGAAATTACCGGTCCACTTGTTCACCTCCACGAGTTTCCATATGTCTCAAGTATAGAGACATATAATTTGAAATGGTTTTAGTTCATCCTTCTTTATGTAAAATATAAGATTATGTTGCTAGAGATATGCGCCTTATTCGAGCCAATATTATAAGGTGGTCCCATTATAGAGCAGTCTTTCTTTCTTCCATGTAGTGTAAAACATTAGGCCTGTTTTGCGATTCCCTTCCTGATCATCGATGAAACTGCATGACTTGCTCACATGATATGATCTCGGGGTGGGACCTAAGGTTTTTCTTTATACCCATATTCCTTGGCAATGGCAGTGAATGAAATTTTCATAAAAGAGGATAAATATACCCAACATATTCAGTGTCCACTTTCAAGCATTACCTTTTTATCCTATTTGTGCCCTTACATCTTTTTATCTACTTAGGTTGAAGATGATGTACGACTAGAAGATGATTGGGTGCCAATGGATGAGCAATTAGGTATACAAGAACTTGAAGAAGTTCTGCGTGCAAAAGAAGCACATTCACGAGCAGTAGTACTTGAAAGTGTAAGAACTTTTATTAACTGTTTGATCATTCAAAAATTGTCGACCGACCAAATTGTAATTGTACTAACTTGTGTCACAGGTAGGGGACATTCCTGATGCTGAGATAAAGCCGCCTGACAATGTGCTTTTTGTATGTAAATTGAATCCAGTTACTGAAGTGAGTTTCTTCTTTATTCTTGTGCTTAAGGTTATTTTTTTAGGACCACTGTCTAAGCTTTATGTGTTGGTCTTCCAATTTTAGAACAAGTATGCTATCTTTCTTTCTGGTACACTATCAGACAATATTTTTCCATGCAGGATGAAGATCTGTATACTATCTTCTCACGATTTGGTACCGTGACATCGTAAGTCATTGACTGCTTGATAATTTGAATATTTTTACATGCTATTTGTTCTTCCCTATCTGTCAATATATGTTGAAATTTCTCTCATCTCTAATTACTTGTTCTCTTCAGTGCTGAAATTATTAGGGACTTCAAAACTGGGGACAGCCTCTGCTATGCTTTCATTGGTAAGTTTAAGATTCCACTGAAACAATTGTGAGGTAATAAAGCTTAACAAAAATGCATGCATCTTATTGCTGCTTCTTCCCCAGTGATGTTTCTCTCCATATTCTTAACTCTAACAAGTCAAACCTCTTAAGAGAGCAACTGTTGTTGACCAGCCAATCACCTGAGGAAGACCTCCTTTTACTTTTGCCTATTTAGGGCAAAGCTCTCTAAGCTCTCTAAATTATCTGAACCAAGGATGACACATTATGTTGTTCGATATCCATACCTATATATACTCTTGAAAACAATACCAATATGTGTTCTACTTTATCAACATTTTCCAATGCAAAGTTCTCAATAGTGACCTGATCAGTATGATACCTCAAATCTTAATTGATTTGCCTCATCTAGCTATGTACTACTTGTAGCTGAATATAACACCGTGATCTCCAATTGATTTCGTTAGTACTAGATATTTTTTCAGAAGTGACATTCTATTGTTAACAAGCAATATCTTGATCATCATCAACTAAGGTGGTGAATGCCATCACCTTGATCTCTAACCACAAGGCGCGTATCTCCTATTCAAAATATTTGTTTTATCATATTCTAACCTGCATTACCTTTCCCATTGATTCTCTTCTGTTCCCACCCCCACTAGGAATAACTCATCTTGGCCTTCGGGCTTGTTTGGATTGAAGGAATATGAAAGAAACAAAAAGAATAGAATGTTGGAGTATCACTCTTTTGCATGAGCTTTGAGGAGAGACTAGAAGAGAAGACGATAGAGGGGACGAAACTTAGCACTTAAAAGCTCAAATTCTAGCTAGAAATCATGCAGAAGCTTCTTTAATAAGTATAACTTTTCATTAGAACCTCAGTCACTATGAAGAACAGAATCATTGATGGTATTATGTTGCTAATCAATATTCATTCTGTTAATATCTTTTGTACGAAGTCAAATGCTAGAAAATAATATAGTTCAAATTTCCTTGCGCTGCTTTTTTCCAAAGCAGACCCTGTTGGAGTAACTTACCCAAGAACCTTTTTCCTTGATGATTCTAGTCTGCACATTGATTGCTTTTGATTAACCTTAGTCCAAGTTCATAAACCTTTGTGTTAAGACCAGACCTTTTCCCGTATCAAGTCCCTTCGTGTGAATTAGGGACACATTGCACATGTTTTCCCCCTTAATGACTTGATTCCCCTTGGTTTGTTTATGCACAATGCAAGGGAGGCCAGAAAAAAAACCCGTACTTCCTCAATAATATTTTGAAGGGATTGAAAATCTTGTAGACATAGTTTCTTTCATATCTTCACTTTTGGTTTCCCCTTCTGCCTGCTTATCAACTAAATTGGGAAAACGGTTCTTAACCATGTTGTTTTCGTACTCTCTTCATTTAACCCCAATTAATCATAGTGCGAGTAATTGCTATCTTTTGTATGTTTTCCCTGATGTACTGATTTATAACTTCCTATTTTTCCAGAGTTTGAGGACAAAGAGGCCTGTGAACAAGCATATTTTAAGGTAGGTAGTAAAGAAGAATAAGCTCTGTCTTGATTGGAATATGTAAATGTATTTTATTAATTGTGTCTATTTATCAAATCACTTAAGAAGTTCATATTTATGAGCTCCAAATTGAATGTAAACCTTGAATGCTGGTGTTAGAATGTATATCATTTAATGGACACTTATCCTTTGATAGGTCTGTATTATCTTGATGATAAGTGTAAGGAAAGCCAATACTGATAATGCAGCACGCGTACTACTAGTTTTTTGTTACCACATACCCAGTGTAATCCGATAAGTGAAGTCTGGTACTGGTCTTTTTTTTTTTTTTTTAAAAAAAAATGTTTTAAAAAATATATAATGTGTGCGATACCATTATTGCATGCAATTGGGTAGCTTGATTCTAAAGATCCTCATTGCTGGGTATTAAGGCAGTTGGTTTATAGAAGTAGTGCTTGATATACATGTTCTTGGCATAATGTTTGTTTTTCCACAACCTGCCTGCTTAATTTATGAAGGGATTTGTCTCCCCCCCCCCTCTCCTTTTCTTAGAAAAACGTGTTTTCCCACTCAAATGGAATGTCTAGTGGAACATTTATTTTTCCCAGGTCCGGTTTAAAATGTTTACCGTCAGCATTTTAGTTGAGGAACATATGGGAACAACATTCCACCTTTTGGATTTCAATGGATACAAGAGGTGTGATCTAAAGTGGAATCTTTGCAAGGTTTGATGTGATGAAATATGTGGTCCTTCTATGGAAGTAGACATTATTTTTAAGGTACCAAAAGGGAAGTGGACAATCAAGGAGCAATTGCAACTGCTGTGCACTTCTGTCTAGCTTGTTTTGTTCTTTCGTTTTTATTAACTTGTTACTTGAACATTGAAGTTGTGTGTTAGTTTATTCTTATTAGAAGGTAGCAACATATATGGCGGGAGAACTATGATTTTAGACGACTTACTTTTGCTATTTTTGGTAGATGGATAATGCTCTAATTGATGATCGAAGGATACATGTTGATTTCAGCCAGAGTGTTGCAAAGTTGTGGTCCCAATATCGACGCAAAGACCAAAAGGGTAACGGTAAGCTTTGCACATCGTGTAATCTGTTTGCCTATCAGTTTTGAATGGGATCTATTTGCATTAAAAACTGAGTGCTATAGTAAGATGATGTCATCTGATTGTATGATGATTTAAGTTTTTCTTTAACGAATCTCAGAATCAAGATTGTACCGGGCAAGAAAAAAAAACATGCTGGGTAGTAATCCTCTTGTATCTGCGAGGATTCCAAAAATTCCAGCATTAAATCAACATCAAAAGCAAAGTCAGCATTACACCAAAATTTCAAATTCCGATTATATGTGCTTTATCTAAAGCAATATTCTCCTCCTTCCCTTCGAAGCATATTCAATTTCTCTCCGACAAAACAGTCCACATTATGCACAAAGGAATTGTCTTCCAGACCTTCCAGAACTACTTCTGCTTCTTTTCAAACTCTTGTTTTGCCAACCACAGAGGGCTTGCTTCACATTGGCTGGCATAGTCCACTAAATTCCATAAGATTATCGAACATCTGAACATACAGCAAATATGCCACTCAAAATAGCAGTGTAGTAGCAAGCAATCGACTATCTCACCATCTTTTTGCAATTCTAGTAACACCAGCTACAAAAGTTAAAACCTCTTCTCTGTAATTTTTCCTGCATCAAACAAGCTTCATGTGCTGCGACCCATCTAAAAGAAGCTACTCTAATAGGAGCTTTGGATTTCCAAATGAATTCGGGATGGTCGCCCCATTTTTTTTCTTGAAACTGGTAACATAGGGCATTCCTCACCAGTGTCTGATAACAAGATTTCACATAGAAGTTCTTGATTTGAAAAAAATCACATTAAAGTTCCTGCCCTTGCTGCCTTTCCAGCATACCCACAATCTCAAATAAAATATCCCTATGTGAACTTGCCTATTGATGTCTTTCTATAACGACTTTTATCATTTTGAGTAGTGCCAAAACCTATCTTATGTGTATCTGCACGTTTGGAACATATGGTAGCAAGCGTTGCAGCTCCAGCCAATTAGAGCTGATCAATGGCATTTATTTATTTCAGGAAGAGGTTGCTTCAAATGTGGTTCTCTTGATCACGTGGCTAAAGACTGCACTGGTGATGCCACCAAACAGCAGTCGAACTACATTCTAAAAGAAGAAGACAACAAGCAGCGCGGGGGAGATGGTAATTCAAGGTTAGTAGGAATAAATGGTCCACGCCTCATTCCTCCCCTTTTTCTCTCTAAAAACTCCTTTTTAACTGTTCTGAACATTTAATTCAAGGTATGAAATGGTATTTGACGAAGATGCTACCAGAAGTCCAAAAAGAAATAAGAGGGGAAGAGATTTTGAAGGTGGAAAACATTACGAGAATCAGAATCCTAAACATAAGGAATTGGACAATGATGGAGCCAGGAAGGATAGAAAAAGAGATGGATATGAACGCCATAGGAAGGATGAGAGAAGTAAAGATTACAGAACTGAAGAGAGGCATCGTGGAAGTGGGACGAGAGCAAGTGGAGAGAAGGAGAGAGATTATAGGGGTCGAAATGATGTGGATTATAGAAGAAACACTAATTATGATAACCGCAAGGCTGGGGGAGAGAGACCAGACTATGATAAGAGACATGCGGAAAATGTGAGGCATGGAGACAAGGGTTATCGGAGGGAGAGTGAAAAGAGGGATCGGAAAGATGAGGAGGAATATGACGGTGGTCATGCAGATGAAGTCAGGTACAAAGACAATTCGCGGAATAGAGGAAGAGGGGAAGAACAAGATAGAGGAAAGCGAAGGTCAGAGGGTGACGATGCTCGTGATCGTGACCATGACCGTCGTCGTGATCGAGCTCGTGACCATGATCGTGGCAGAAGGAACTGAATCGGTGAAAACCATTCACTAGAGCCTGGATAACTTAGCTAGATAGTGATTATTTCAATGTATGATCTCTTTGTGCTCCAACACTTTTTTTGGTCTAACTTCTATGAATTAGTCTTGCATCAATCAATGATTTTTCTTACTGGTAGGACATTGGCTTACTTAAGACGAGCTTAGTGAACAACGATGTTCCTGATTAAAAAATGCTTACACGGATAAACTCAAATCAAATATAATTTGAAAAATAGTGTGATAATACAACACAAACAATATGCACACGCCACCAAGTTCAGCTGTTTAAATTGTGCCGACAATGAACCAAATATGTTATTGTTTCTTGCATTTTTGTTTTTTAAATCCTCGAGTTTTCATGTAAATTCTAATTTCCGAGAGACTTTCGGAAATAAGCCTCTCTACCTTCGCAAAGATAGGGATAATGTCTACGTTTATTCTACCCTCTTAATATCTTACGCCATTTTTATAAAGTAAAGAAACTCAAATTTATTTAACTATTTTAGTTTAACTGATATATTTTGCAATCAACTTTATCTTCAATATTAATTCTAATTTTTTTCTTTGCTTAAATAAATAAAAAAAAGTCGTATTAATGCTTTATTCTATGTCCTGCTCAACGTAATAAGATGCTTCATCATTTAACTAATGCAACGGCAGGGGCGTATTTTGTTTCATTTTTTCAATTTTGGGGCTCAAATTCAATTTCGGTGCAAGTATTTGGGTAATTTTGTAATTTTGCAATTTTGCATGTACCATCATCACCAAGTTCAAACCCGAGAAAGAAAGATTTGTAATATTAGCACGTCGATAGATTGCCGCAAAGCTGTGTTTTTCCTCTCCACTTATTATAAATTGTGCACTTCACTTCAGTTTGCTATTGGTAAAATGGCGAGAATTGCGTGCTCTCATCTTCTTCCTTCCATGGCAATTCCGCTCAAGTCTACTTTCTTCAATGGCTCTTCTGTGGCTACGCATCCTGTGGTACTCATCAAAAGGCGCTTCTCCGTTGCTAAAATAAGTATGAGTTTGCGTGCCGGCATCGTTGGCCTTCCTAATGTCGGCAAGTCCACGCTGTTCAACGCCGTTGTAAGTCTAATTCTCATTTTATCTTTCCTTATGCAACTACGCACTTGAATGCGGAGTACATATTTGTAGAAAAGTGCTGCTCAGAAACTGGACGTAGAAGATTAGAAATTGAATTACAAGTACGTGTGTATAATGAGCTAGATGTGTACTGGAGTGCTAGTATAGTTACTGGTGTTTGGAAATTGGATAGCTGTTCAACTGGCGAACTACAATTTCTGTATGGAAACTATTGGAAGATTGATTTTCATTTTATCTTTCCTTCTGCAATGACGCACTTTAATGCGTACTACATATATTTGTAGAAATGCCAGTAGTCATGTAATTCAACTACAAGTACCAGTGTGTAATGAGTTAGATGTTTACTGGAGTGTAAGTGTATATGCTGGTGTTTCTATCAGAAGAAATTGAAGGTGGATGCTGTTAATTGAAAATTGGATAGGCGTTCAACTGGCGAACTACAATTTCTGTAGGAAATTAATGGAAAATTGATGTTGCATATATTCCTAGATTCTCCTCGAGAGCCGAATTGATGTTTATCTATTTGATGAATGCATACTGCATAGTGCATAGCTGTATGAAGGATGTTGTTCACTAGTTAAAGGGACTCTAACTGCAGTTTTGAGTTGATGAACCTGTGTTACTAGTTCTACATGTTGGGCAAAAAAATCATATTACTGAAGAATTTATGTGTTTATTTGCATTCTGTGGATCGGGACAATTATCTTTATTATAAGGGGAGTTAAATATCATAGTTAGAGGAGTTGGGTGTCAGTTCAAGTGTTAAACCAGCAAAATGGTAATTGAAGTGCTGCATATTGCTATGGTTGTCGATGTAGATAACATTGTACCTGAAACTTCAGGTATCTCTGAAACCCTCTAGCATTAACTGACAGAATGGGTTATGTGTTCGACAGTTCTTAAGTTTTTGCTTGCTAGCAGGTGTCAGCTGCATATGTACTATTAGTCTGAAAAGCTAAAAAATTGGAAACCTATGCTGGAAACTTGACATTGTACTGTTATAGTTTGCTATAAGAAAACTCCTTTGATTATCTGCTGGTATGTTTGCAATTGGTCGCTTACCCTAATAGCCATTGCCAATGTTCTTGCAGGTTGAGAATGGAAAGGCTCAGGCTGCTAATTTTCCTTTTTGCACAATAGAGCCAAATGTAGGGATAGTTGCTGTCCCTGATACACGTCTCCATGTTCTTTCTGATCTTAGCAAATCCAAAAGAGCAGTCTCCGCGTCGATAGAGTTTGTTGATATTGCTGGGCTTGTAAAGGGAGCTAGTCAAGGGGAGGTTTATTCTCAATACCTAAAATTTCTTAACATCAACTATTATTAGTCATGTTTTTACTTATTGTATCCTTGCATCAGTGGCCTTATAAATTGAAGATACGACAATAACTTTGTAAAAAATTTCTATGGCAGGGCCTGGGGAATAAGTTCTTGTCACATATTCGTGAAGTGGATTCCATACTTCAGGTTTTCTTTAATTTCAAGTTCCTTTATCATTATTATCACTAATCTTGTGTTGTGTTGAAGTCCATGTTAGTGCCCACTTCCATGGAAGTAATGATGAAATGATTGACCTTATTGACGAGTGTGACTTGATCCTGGTATGAAGACGAGAGAAAAATATTACATAAAATATAGATCTTGATGTATCCCTTTTTGGTACGAAATGAAGAAATAGTCATCAGGCAGCATCCTCTGGATCACTTAAGATTGCCATGGTCAATTTGAGATTAAAATCAGGAAAGAAACTCTTCTGAACTTATTCGGTTACCGTCTGTGTATTTAAACTGTCTTACTTTCTTTTCTAGATTTAATACTTCAATTGCATTTCAAACATGAAAATAGTCATAAATAAATCATTCCAAGGCCTTCTTTTCTTCCTTGAGTTGTTAGGCTTTATTTTACTGTTATATTGCACTTCTAGCCTATGAGCATGTAAAGAGAAGGAAGAGTGCTCCATCAGTACGCTTTGAGTTCCTTACTGATTTTAAAACAGTTCTGTCATATATTTTTTGTTTGTTGCTTGCTGGAACTGCTTTTGTGTACTATTTTAGGTGGTACGTTGTTTTGAGGACAATGACATTGTTCATGTGAGCGGGAAGGTTGAGCCAAAAGCTGATATTGATGTAATCAACTTGGAATTAGTATTCTCAGACTTGGATCAGGTACTTGTTACAATTCTGTTTTACATTTACTGGATGCTAACGTGTGATCTTTATAGAAACTGCATGAAAATCTCCCAAATAATTAAGGAAAAAGCAGTTTCATTGGATCCATTTAAACTTTTTCTTCCTTCTCTTTTTTCATGATAGCTCAGGTATAACTTCATTCCTTTCTGAAATCAGTTCCAGTGGTTCATTCATCACTGGAATTTGTAATTTGCAAAGGGAGAGGTTATTAACATATGATTTTCATGAAAGCTATCGGTGCTCTTGGCTGTTATGCTGACAAGTGACAACCAACTTGGTAGATTTTGTACTGTTGCATGTAGGTTGCTTTTTAAATATGTAATTATGAAGAGTGATATAATCTGTTAGAGAAAACGAGGTTGCATGTTTGACATACTAAATTAGTATCTCTTGCTTGAGAGCAGGTATAGTACTAATGGTTTAAATTGTTATTGAAACTATAAGTACGATCATTTACTTTCTGTGTTTGTTGCAGACCAGTGTCAGTTCTAACTTCCTCTGTCTGATTAACATCATAATTTTGATAATAGCGGTGAAAAAAAGAAGGCAGGATTATAGATGGTACTCTGTCGGTGTAGGATGAACGTTAGTAATATAGTGGTTAAATTATCCCTTAGAATTAGAAAATCAATGAATTTGATATAGTTATTTCATCTGCACAAAATCTCGTTCACTCCAGAATAGACATTCAGTAGCTATCCTGTGGGTCAGTAAATTGTCTAGTGCAGCAGACTTCAGAATAACGAACACTTCTTTATCTTCGGTTGATGGGAGTGATTTTCATTTAAGCTCTATGCAAAAATTTTGGTTTATCACTTGATCTGCCCCAACTTGCTTCGGACTGAGGTGTAGTAGTTGTTGGACTGACGTGTAGTAGTTGTTGTACTTAATCTGCAATAAAAAATCGGAGGTATTCTTGAAAAGACCACTACATGTTAAAGTAAAATTCTCCCACACCCTTTCAATACGACCTGAAAATAAAACATTTAATCATGCTTTATTTAATACACTAACACATTTAATGGAGAAAACAAAGTAAATGAAAATTAACTATTGTCATGGAGTCTATTATAAGGGCAATCCGGTGCACTAAAGGTCCCCCTATGCGCGGGGTCCGGGAATGGCCAGACCACAAGGGTTTATTATACGCAGCCTTACCTTGCATTTCCGCAAGAGGCTATTAAAAATTTTAAAAAGCTATTAAGTGAAATACTTTCCCAGGCCATTTGGAAGAGAGATAGTTTCAAGTATCTTGGGTCTATGATTCAGGGGAATGGAGAGATTGACGAGGATGTCACACACCATATTGGTGCAGGGTGGTTGAAATGGAGGCTTGCTTTGGGAGTCTTGTGTAATAAGAAGGTGCCTCCTAAACTTAAAGGCAAGTTCTACAGAGTGGCAGTTTGACCGGCTATGTTGTATGGGGCAGAGTGTTGGCCAGTCAAGACCTCCCACATCCAAAAGTTGAAGGTGGCGGATATGAGGATGTTGCGATGGATGTGTGGCCTTACTAGGAGAGATAAGGTTATGAATGAGAGTATTAAAGAGAAGGTTGGAGTGGCTTCGGTGGAAGACAAGATGCCGGAAGTGCGGTTGAGATGGTTCGGACATGTGATGAGAAGGTCCACAGATGTCCCAGTTCGGAGGTGTGAGAGATTGGCTGTGGATGGCTTCAGGCGGGATAGAGGTAGGCCGAAGAAATATTGGAGGGAGGTGATTAGACATGACATGGAGCAGTTACAGCTTACTGAGGACATAACCCTAGATAGGAAGGTGTGGAGGACACGGATTAAGGTAGAGGGTTAGTAGGTAGGAGTGTGTCCTGGCTAGTAGGAAGGAATGCTTTGTTTGTAATTGTACCTATAGTCGTAGTGTTATGCATGTGTCTTGTAGTTTCTTGTTCGTGGTGTTTTGGTGATGTTTGTGATTTTCTGATAGATTGTGTATAACATTAATCTGTGGGTGTCTTGTTTATTTTATTATCTATTGATGTGTTATCCCATTTTGTTTGTTGTTTCTATCTTTTATATACTGCTATTTGTCCTGAGCCAGGGGTCTATCGGAAACAGCCTCTCTACTTCGTCTGAGGTAGCGGTATGGACTGCGTACACTTTACCCTCCCCAGACCCCACTTTCTGGGAATACACTGGGTATGTTGTTGTTGTTGTATTAAGTGAAATACTTAAAAAATGCAGATAATTTATTTGCGATATAACTCATTTTGTTTGGGCTCAAGTAAGATAATGCAGGATATATATAGAAGTATAGAATAAGAAATGATCATGGAGATGACTGGAACTGTTCTGCTCATCTTTGGTTGCTTATAGAGAGGCAATCACTTATCCGAGCCAGTGATATCAAAGGCGCGCTTAATTAAGCCCTGAAGCGAGGCTCAAAACGTGTTGAGCGCTTTGCCTCTTTTTATGTGCGCTTCACTGTCGTCATCAAGTTTTTAAGACATACTTTTCCTTGCCAATGAGCCTCTTCTAAAAAGGCAACACTAAACAATTGATATTTCACTTTATCATAATTGTTTTTCAATCTCTTTGTTCATATATTTGTCATTCATGCGTATAATTATTAGTCTTGGACTAAACATAAATATTTATATTTTTTCACCCTTTGCGCCTTTTTCATTGAAGCCCACGCTTTTATTTGCGCTTTAAGCCCCAACAGACCTTGGAGCTTTTTTGCGCTTTTCGCTTTTGATAACACTGATCCGAGCCTCCTCATTCGTCCAACATGAACTAGAAGTATAGCTTATGGAGAGGCATGCAGAAGAATCTCATGATTATAGCTTGGAGGAAAAAGAGGACATAAACATTAACAATACATGCTTTTTATTAAAATGGACAAAATAAAAATTTGATCACATATGATAATGATAGTATTGCAGGAGAAGTGTATATGAATAACAGCTTTTATTTACCTATGAAGCATGCATGCCAGGCTCCTGATGGTGTCGGATAAAATGTGCACAAGACGAGGGGTGTGGATGATATTTTCTTTCTTTTCTTCAACAGTAATTTTGTATTCCTGTTCTCCTTGTAAAGTTTCTGGGTATGCGAGCAATTAATGGCACTAAGTTTACAAGAATGCAGATTGAGAAAAGAATGGAGAAACTCAAAAAAGGCAGAACTAAAGATTCACAAGCTAAAGTAAAGGTAAACTTATCTTTTAGTTTCTGTGAGATTAAGTGAGTAGTTCATCCTTGCTAGCTAACGTAAAGGTAGACTTATCTTTTAGTTTCTGAGAGATTGTTGTTTGGTTGGTATCCTCGTAGTATGTTACAAACGTTGTCTTTGGGATATCTATTTTCGATATCATCATTTCAGGAGGAAGCAGAAAAGTCTGCCTTGGAGAAAATACAACAAGCACTGCTGGATGGAAAACCAGCGCGGTCAGTATCTTTGTCGGAGTTTGAAAAGGATGCTATAAGGCAGCTTTGTCTTTTAACAATGAAGCCTGTCATATATGTGGCAAATGTAGCGGAATCAGAAGTAGCTGAGCCTGAAAATAATCCTCATGTCAAGGAAGTAATAGAAAAAGCGTCTGAGTTAAATTCTGGTGTTGTAACTATTTCAGCGCAGGTTTGTTGACATCTTTCAGCAGATTTATCCCTTTTGTATTTGAATAGATCAAAATTCTCGGTTTATTCCATCTCAGTGGGAGATCTTTATCCTATTTGCTCTATGGAAATTACTTTATTTATCATATCTAGTTGTGGTCCTCGATACGAGTCTGGAAACTCTTATGATAAAACTAATACCAGAAGGAAATTCGGGATACGTGACATTACCTATCTAAGAGAGTAGGGGTGAGAAACATGTACTGACCTTCATGGAAATCAGAACCTGTCAAGATCTATTAACCATTTTAGGGAGAGGAGCAGTTATTTACCAACTTGTTTTCTCTGTCATATGTATCCTTTGCTTTTTCCTCCTTTTGGGAGTAAGAGTTATGATGTGTCAAAGTGAATCTAGCTTACTACATTATTTTATCAGAGAGTTATTCAAGTTGCTACATATTTCTGGTGTTCCCATTGCAGGTTGAATCTGAGCTATCTGAACTTCCTTTAGAAGAAAGAATGGAATATTTGAAATCTCTTGGTGTCAATGAAAGTGGCCTTGGAAATCTTATCAGAGAAACTTATGGTCTTCTAGGGTTGCGTACATACTTCACCTCTGGCGAGAAGGTGAAACAAATAAAAGAGCTTTAGTGATTTTTGATTGTTGGCGTAGTTTTTGGGAGTATTGTGTATGTATGAGTATTGAGTTTTTCATTGGTCAACTTGCAGGAAACCAAAGCATGGACCATCCTCACAGGTTTGCACTATATTTTCTCTATTTTATTCTTTTCTTAAAGTGAAAACAAGGAGTTCTGGTCCCTCTCTTATAGTACTTCCAATTTTGGTAATTTTTTTTTATCTGGCTAAGAACATAAAACCTCCAGTTTACCTGTTTTTGCTCTTTTAGTCCTATTGTTAAAGGCACTTCTAAAAGTTAATAGAATCTCCTTGTTTCCTCGTCTTTAGTAGCTTTACTTAAATGGAAAATTAGTTTTTCTTTTAAATACCAGTGTCTTTTCCTTTGATTAAAATATTTAGTTTTAATCATTTGAAAGGGGGAAAAAGGTAAAGCAAAAAAATTCATATCCTTCATGCTTGTCTTTTCTATCCCTCCTCCCTCTCACATTGTCTCTGCAAGTCTCATTCGTTCTCCCCCTCCAACCAGCAGCCTTTCCCCTTATTCTTCCTCTCCAGGCTGCTGCCTTTTCTCTCCTTTGGCAGCTCATGCAATCAACCATATGCAGCACTTTTATCCCCTTCCGAGCTCCTCCACATGGAGTTCTTCTCCCTAGTTCATCTTTTTCTGATGCCAGACTCTTCCTTGTTGTGGGTCAAATTTCTCGAGAAAAAATATTCCTGGAAACTTATAATGAGTCACTTGAGCTTCTAGACAAGAATAAAATTCTTTGTATTTTGCTTAAATTGGGTACAGATTTGAGTATTTGATAGGCTCTTGACTGACCACGTGGCATCTAATCCTTTACATCCTTTATCCTGAACATGTTTGTCTAACCATTATGATTATATAGGAATGACTGCTCCCCAAGCAGCTGGGGTTATTCACTCCGACTTTGAAAAGGGCTTCATCAGGGCAGAGACGGTGAGTATTGTTAAAAATAGGGCAAGTCGTAAGAAGCAGTAAACCATGCTTTGGTTACTTCCAAGACTTTCATCATGTACATTGTTTTTGCTCTAGAGAACGACCATATACTCATTTTTTCCGATAAAAATTTAATAGGCATGCAAATATATCCTAAACATTGCAAATGTATAATTGAATGCTTAAAGCTTCACATTGGTTGGATGATGAAGATGTGCTGACAATGGTGAAACTTTGTACTTATGTGAATACAAATAAATGTGATTGATCTACGTGACTGGATTTAACCCTTTCTGTGAATAGTCACCTTAGATGGATAGATCAAGTCAAAGCAAGGTTTCACATGATAGGTGGAGCTTGATTGAACTGTTTTGTTATGTCATATGTGATTATCACTGACTATGAGGAGTTGAGTCTATTTTTCGGCTGGAAATACAAGATTTTGCTAACATGATTATGACTTATAATCACGAGTCTGCATTTACCCAATTTACCAGATTTAGAAGTTTTTGTTTAAATGTTATTCTGGTGCTACTAGGGTTCGTTTGTGCATAAAATAATACCTAAAATATGTTCAGACAGTGCTGTTAATAGGATGGATCTTAGCTCAACCAACAACAAATACGACTGAATCCAAACTAATTAGGTCGCTTGTATGAATCCTCAGCATCCAGTTAGCTCCATTTAGACAAATAGTAGTGGATATATGTATCATTAATAGGGTGGATCTTAGCTCAATTGATTTAGGATCGGTTTGTTTGGTTGTGAATATGAAGGTTAGATCCAGTATGTTGCCATTTTTATGCTTAATCGTGTGGTGGTCTTTTGTCTTTCATTTCAAGTAGCCCAGAAACCCACCATGTTGAATATATGGAACTCTTAGAACTGTCTTATGAGTGCTTGGAGTTATTTTGCTCATGGAAGAAGGCTTTACTTGCCACAAGCTAGACGTTGGAACCATTTCAGCTTAGTTGACCATCTCCTTCCAACCTCATACACACACCCAAACTCGGATGAGCTTGTTTTGAACAGACTCAACCACGGCCAACATAGAACTGTAGTAGTCATCCTTTGTTGTTTTCAGGAGAGATGAGCCTTAGAAATAAACAGTTTCAATGATTCGTCAGCTAGCTGTATTTATATGGTCTTGGTACGTTATTAGCCAAGTGTTTTTTCACTATAAGTTTTTGAATGGTCTTTCCCTTTACCTATTAAAATTGTAACTTTTTAAAGTTTTTAAATGGTTTGTCAACTTTACTTCTTTGCAGGTTGCTTATGATGACTTTGTTTCTGCTGGTTCATTTGCAGCGGCAAGGGAGAAAGGACTTGTAAGTTGGCACTTTCTGATCATTTATGGTTCTTGATACTGTTACTTCCGTTGATTTTTGACCTCACATGGTGAAGTATATAAAATGTTTTGTACTGTTTGATTGATACAGTAAATCAGTTATATAGCCCATATGATAGTCTACGTTCTACCTGAACCAAGTGTATGATTGAAATTTGAATACTTGATGCCTTCTTTTCGATTTCAGTTATATCTGAACCCAATAGAGGGTTTCCCCCATGACCCAGAGGTACCTCAAATATTCTTTAGGTACCTGACATGTCTCGAGGAATCAGTTTACAAGTTAGGACCCGTGATTGCGGTGTAACTTAAAAAATAGATAAATATTTAAAGTAAAGGTAAATAAGCTAAATATTTCAATGTTAGCAGTTAAAAAACTCTATTCAGAAAAACGCCCATAAAGTAACCTTAGATATCTATCTTTGGCTTGTAAGAACGTGCAGTGGTAACAGCAAAATAGCTTATTGAAGCAAAAAGCTTTGAAGAGCACAAATAAAGAAATTATGGTTGTTTTTTGGTGTCATTTCCTGATTAGTGTTGATGGGAAAACATTTGCTAGAGCAAACCTTTTTAAAATGTTTTAGTGAACCACTTCATTATCACGTCAGATACCTCAATATCCTTAGTTTATGTAAATTGGATATTGATAGTTGTTACCTGATACTTTGGCTTCAACACTTAAAAATAAGATGTTTATTGCCTCCCCTACCCCCAAATTGTAAAGAGGCTGCTAATCTCATGTAATTTTTACTAGTATGTAGTTTTTTTTTCCACAAAGATAATTACTTGTGTAACAAAATATAAATAGTGCTTCTTTGTGACTACTGACCCATGCAAACAAAAGAATAGATCAAGCTCGTTACAGGATTTATCTTGTGTATGCAGTTGAGGTTAGAGGGGAAAGATTATGTTGTGCAAGAAGGGGATATAATGCTGTTCCGGTTCAATGTCTAATTGAAACACCACTGGTGAAGGAGACGTCACACATTTTTATGCCCGTGGTTGTTCTGAGCCATTCAGGTTTCTGAGGCAGCTGATTTTGCTATGAGAGCTTTTTGTCGTGAAGCATATATTTTATGAGCTAGCCAGGTTTGTGAATTTTAAGGCACTGCAACTGGTGCTGATGAGATAAATATATGGTTTTTACTCATTCCCTACAAATCTCAATTTTGGCTCGTCAAGTAACATTCAATGTTCAGTCTTTCGACTTGTGTAATATTGTTGTAATTCTTTCACTCCTTACCACCCTCCCCCATACGCCTTAGATGGGCACTGCACATGATTTAGAATTTAAAGGAAAGAAGATTCGAAAATTGAATTTTTTGACTGTTTGATGGTTATGAATTGTCCGACAGTCATGCATTCTTGTAATTCTATTGCTTGGAAGCTTAGCTGCATGATGGAGATACATGGATCTTGTTTTTGCTCATTTTTCTTCTTGATTTCATTTGTCTCCGTGAGAGGGGATTATGCAATTCCATTTCATGAGATTTTGTCCTATAACCCGTCAGAGTATGATGCAATAGAGCTCAAGGAAATACTAAAAGTATATAACATCGTGCTTGACTTGCTGCTTTCCCGGTTACTGCCACTATTTTCACTGTTGTCAATTCTTAACACCTAAGTTGCGTGGACTCTTCACTTTCGATGCTGCACTCGTGTTGGATTCTCCAAAAATACACTACTTTTGGAGAATCCGGCACGCACCCGTTGACATTTTTGAAGAGTCAGAGCACATAGCTTGACACCATTTGATTTACTCTTGCACTGTGGCAACTTGCTTTCCTAACCAAAAAACAAAAATTGCCAGTTGTAGTTTTGCTTGGAAGCAAAGATGGAAGGGGATTTGTTTCCCTTCTACCAGCGCTGCGCAGGTTAGGCGTACCTATTCTTTTATGATCTGGCCACTATCTGTTAAATAATCAGATAGCAATGAAATATTGTAGGTAGAATGTAACTTCATCTGAAGTTTATTGCGTTTATTATGTATGAGACAAATAGTAGGCGTGTTTGATTCCTCCATTTAGTGATTCGTTTATCTACCTACAAAGACAACAAGATAATGATTGTAGCTTATGAAACAATTCTGTCCTAATCGATGTGATTTTATTTTTGTTGGGTAGGATTCTCGTACAAATGAACCAAGTGCGGAAGCTGAGTTTTGTTGGGCTGTCTATTATTTGTCTAAGTGGTTGCCTTATATCAGCAAATGCTTTGGCATAGAGTTCCGAAAAAGGACAAAAAGTTTGGACAAAATCTAGTACTATTCGTTCTTTTCCTTGGAAATAATGCATGTAGTGACACATAAAAAACTACACAGCCCGTTCCTTTTTTGTTGCTCTATTTAAAAAAGAATGTCACTTTATCATAATTAGAAGTAATTTAACTTTAACATTTTCTTTTTATCCTTAATGAAATGATTTACCGTCACACAAATATCTAAGGATTGTTTTAGACCATAAGTTTTAAAATTCTTTTTTTTTCTTCAATATCGTGTCAAGTCAGTCTTTCTGAGGTAATGATAAGATCTGCGTGCATTTTACCCTTTTCAGACGTCATTTGTGGAGTTTTTTTGGATATGTTGTATTGTGTAAGTCAAATGGTGCCATATAAAATAGAAGGAAGGGAGCAGTAGAAGGACATGGATTGATAGAACCGACAAAGATATTGGAGAAATGTGAATAATGCGGTAGAGCAATTAAGCCTGAAAGCACTAAACAATAAAAATATTCAGTCAAAGTGGGAGAAAAACATAATCGTACTGTGAATTGGATGTACTAATATTAGCCCATGGGCACTTTAGTGCCTGTTTATTGTTAAAAAATTCAGGATGTAATCTATTCCAAGATATGTTGGTGCCCACTAAACAATATCTCATCTTCGTTGGTATACGAGCTCTGTTACATTTGACAAAACAGAACATGTTGAGAGAAAAAAAAACCTTTGGGAAATGGGAAGGCGAGCTCATTTTAGGTTTGGGATAAAAGCACACAGACAGTCAATAAAACAATAAAACGAATGGCAGTTGGTCGAGTTCCGGTAGTTTTATAAGATAGATTCATGATTCAAACTTCGTCGGTTCTGAAATTAAAGATGTTGTGCTAATAATTGAGTTCTAATCTTTTCTACATATTTAATGAAACTTATATATCGTTCAAGGTTAAAACTATTGAATTAAAATCCGTATCTTGAAAGCTACTTCCGCCCCTTAAAGTCATAGTCCATAAACGGATTAAAGGAATGACATCTCGACAGCCAATGTTTTTGCCGGGAAACTGGCTAAGCTAAGCCTTCTTAAGTTTATTCTTGATTTACATTATTTTATGGTGTGCCTATGATTGCATATGTAGAGATAAGACACAAGAGGACTCCACTAGGCAATCCTAATATTCCTAGTTGGTTAAAGAGCTTACTTGTTACCTCTCAACTAATATCACCTTAATTATAGTAGGCCATACTTATCGTCCCTCCAAAGACACAATGAATAAAATCTTGATCATGAACACACACACATAGAGCAAACAGCACATGAGACCCCATCTGAAACAAAGACTAAAAGATAGCTTGTCTTAGTCATTTAATAAAATTTAGGTCCCCAATAACCAGAAAACAAGGACCTTTCAACCATATACACCTATCCATTTAGCAATATTCATCTTCTCAATATCATATTTAAGTCTTTTAATTAATGAAACCAAGAAGGAAGGAAGGGGGAATTAAGAGAAGATGAAGAAGATGAATTTGTTATTGAGGAAGTGTAAGACATTGTCAAGGCAACTAGGAAGAAGCTCATCTTATAGTAGTTTAAGGTCAAAGTCTACAAAGGATTTTTGGAATGTGGAATCTCATCAAGATAATAAAGAAGATTTTGAGACAATTCTTGTTGGAAACTCAAGAAGGAGATATGTGATAAAATCAAAATACTTGAGCCATCCACTATTGAATGCTCTTATAGAGAAATCAAAGCAGAAATATGGGGAAAAAGATCATCTTTCAGTTAAGTGTGAGGTTGTGCTTTTTGATCATCTTCTTTGGTTACTTGAAAATGCTGATCCCAGCAACTTTAATTCTGATTCTTTGGAGGAATTGGCTGATCTATATGTTGTTTAATTTGAATTGTCAATATTCAACTTTTTCTTTTCATTCTCTAGTAAAAAATATATGTTTTAGCTCCAATAATTTTTCATGTAACTACTACAGTAGTAATAAATGTTGAGTGACTATCTTTCTCATAAAAAGATGAGAAGGATCTTAGTTTACTATTATATGTGCATTTTCCCCTCGTTTACAGCTTTCATCATTCTTTATTCAAGTTGTTGATATCCAATGTAAGAATTATAAAATCAATAAAGTTCATTGTGCCTGGTACATTGTGAATGTGGTATTGGTTTAAGGAAATTCCACTGCCAAGAGTGGTCACGATGGAATGAATATAATTCCTCCATTTTAAAGCAAAGCTAGCTAGAGATGTTGAGTACGAGTCCCGCTAGTTAAAAAAAGTTATGATAGGAAGTGCTTCCATTAACGGCATTATGAGGTGAGAATCCAGATTATGAATGGATAAGTATTGAATTAAGGAAAGGACATACAACATTAAAGATTGTGGTGAGCTTGATAGAATTCCTCCACTCTCAATTAGAAGTCTCGATTCGAGCTAAGCGAATGAAAAGAAAATCACAATACAAAACACTTTCCGTTCTTAATGGATCTTATGCGACGCATATTCATAATCGAAATGCTAAAGCGGGTACCAAATACCAGATGAAAACACAAAGAAAAAAGAAGGGACAGATACCAAAACCAAAGTCTATCTTAATGCACTAACGCAATATAGTTAAAGTTTGTAAAGATATCTTATTTGGAGAAACCTATCTTGTGGTCTTAAATATCTCTATCATTCTTACAAGGGAGTGTCATTAAAAATAAAACAAAAATACTTTAATTAAAAATTTACAAATTATACAAATATGACATCCTTTTAAAAACTGATTGAAAAAAAAAATACAACACATAAATTAAATAAAATCCCGTCTCAAAAAAGTTATAATAAAAAAGGAGAAAGATGGTCATATCAGGCCTGAAATTCCAATTGGGCCCATTAAAAAACGCTCCAAAAGGTGACCCGTCCAATTATTCAGTGGCCCGCATATGATACACTCACTTCTTCAAAGTTACTCCTGGACAACATAGTATTTGTCACACACTCCAATACTGTAATGGACAAAAGTGCAGTGTACTAAAGCTCTCGAATTTGGAAAAAGCTTCATTATAAGAATTTATTATACACAATTTTATCATACCTTTCCATAATTAGTGACTTAAATAATGTTCTCCTACGTATATGACAGCAGCTTTAATGAAGAAAAAAAATATAGTATAATACTCTTTTAACACTGGGACCTCTCATGGTGTAGCGTGGGTTTGACTATGTTTGCAGCTTTTTATTTTCCTTTTCCAATTTCATCATATCAAGTTTAAGCTGCCTAACTCAGGTAGAAAAATCTCTTTATCTTTTTTTTTTTTTCAAGAATCCATACTGCTGTTATTGATCTTCTTCTTTCATTTTTTCTTCTTCATGCAGAGCTATCTTCACACACCCATGTTTTTTTTTTTTTTTTGGAATTTTCAAGAACCCCATTAATTTTTTTTACCTCAATTTGTACTGTGCAAAATCTTTATCAAAATAATTTGTACCAAGAACAACTCTTTGCTAGTGCTTTTTCTTCTTTATTACTGTATTTGTCATCTATCTTTCCTATGAGTATTCCTTTTCACTTTTCCTATTCTTGGTTCTGTTCCTTTCACTTGGTTAAGCATGATTGGCTGAGAACTTTTTATTTTTATTTTGGTCGTTGGAGAAATAGGATATATTGGACCTCAACTAGTTTGGGATTGAAGTATAATTGACTGATTGTTGATTGATTATGGTTGTTGTTGTTGAACTTATTTTCTATTTCTGTAAAGAAAGATACTTGTTTTATTAGGGCCATGTTGATTATTGAGGCAGTTTTATCATCTTATGAGGCTCATTCTTTCATATTTTAAAGTAGCTAAGAGAAATGATGTGAAAGATAGTTTTGTTGTAAGCTATGGCTAACTCATATTTGTCTGGTGCCATAACATATTTGATGGATCTAAATAGCCTTCAAATTGCTGATCATTCATTTTATAGAGTCTATATTATCATGACTCGGATTGGACTTGAATAATATAGTTACTCATGACAAGTAGTTCTATAGTTCTTTTCATCATTTGGATCTTTTTTACAGTCTTCCCTTTGGTGATGTTAATGGCATGATATTCAGTAGATATGTGCTTATTGACTGTCTGAACTTTCATTTCATTTTCGAGACTCTGAATTTACTGGATATCGCTAAATATTTTCGATAACATTGTGGCTTCAATTAAAGAAACATATGAAACTAATTGGAGTTTCTGCTGAATTGTTGCATTGGCTGTTCTCTGTGGTTTGAACACTGCTGTTCCTTTATAAGTTTTGACATAGATTACTAGAGCATACCTCTCTGATAGCAAAGATATTGTCCTTGAAAGTCAGACTTTAGGGCGAATTTTTGGTTTTCTTCCTGTTGGACTTTGAATAACAAGTTTCTCAACTATGAGCAGAAATATGGATCGCGCAAGGTTAAATAAAAGAACTCGTTGCTCAGGTTCAACACCATCAGAGGAGTCAGCCTTAGATCTTGAAAAATACTGTTGCAGTTATTCTAATCTTCCTTCACTTAGTCCACCAACACTTCAACCTTATGCATCGGCCGGACAACACTCTGAGAGTAATGCTGCATACTTCTCCTGGCCTAGTCGGCTTAATGATGCTGCTGAAGAGAGAGCAAACTATTTTGTGAATCTTCAGAAAGGGGTTTTGCCAGAAACTCTTGGCCGGCTGCCCGAGGGGCAGCAAGCAACAACCTTGCTTGATCTCATGACTATAAGGGCATCTCATAGCAAACTCTTGCGTTGCTACAGTCTCGGTACAGCAATTGGTTTTCGTATTCGACGTGGTGTTTTGACTGATATACCAGCGATACTAGTGTTTGTATCCCGGAAAGTTCACAAACAATGGCTTAGTCCAATTCAGTGTCTACCTACTGCTTTAGAGGTGATCAAAAGGATGAATAATTATCTTTTGTCCTATTTCTGTCACCCTCTCGCCAAAGATTTTCGTGAATTAGGACAAAGAAAGATGATGAAATGTTTACTTCCTTATATTAAAAAAAAATAAGATGATGAAATTTACTTCATTGATTTTCTTTTATTTTTTCCTACTGTATGCCTCCTCCACACCTCTCGCGATAGGGATTGTTCAATTGTTTGAATTCAACTATTATTAGATACCAAAGAATCCCGTAATAAATGTTATTCACTTATTCTTGCATCATTTAGTCCTTATTTTGCTCTATGCTTAAATATGTTACTTGTCATCAGGGTCCTGGAGGTGTGTGGTGTGAAGTGGATGTCGTCGAGTTCTCCTATTTTGGTGCACCAGAGCCGACACCCAAGGAACAGTTGTACACAGAGATAGTCGATGACCTGCGGGGTAGTGACCCATATATTGGTTCAGGATCTCAGGTAGTTTGATGTTTATCATAACTTTGTACTCCAAGGATGCTGTGATTGAGGCTTGATGAGTGGCACATGATAGTTAAAGTCTACGCAGAGTCCTAGAAAATGCATCATTAATTTTTAAATCCCGGTAGGTTGGGAAAATTTATAATAGTATCGCTATTTTCTTGAGTCCTTAGTTGTTTGACTCTAAGCATCTTGCATAGAAAAGCTATTGGGGTATGGCAGATCCTTGGGGTCATCTGTTTCTTTGCTTCTGAGCATGTTTTGTATTTTTCTGAAGTTCTTATCATTCAGTATCGGAACTAGGTTTACGCTTACCATACTTTCTGAAACTTTGCAGTAGAGAGTTTAGAGACAACTTATGCCTGTCTTATATTCCTAAAAGGCATCAAATAATTTTGAAAAGGGTGGAAGAAATGGATAATTTCCTGTAATGTGTCTAAGAGCCCATAAACTTTATATGTGCACAAAGACATTTTTAGACACCTTTCTCCACTGTTAGGTTAGTCTCACATCCCTTCTGAATAAATTTGTTAGTCATCAGTCAGTTGAGTTCCTTTGAAATCTCCAGCATTTTAAATTGCATTCTAGCAAGATTAATACATTAAAGGGACTGCAGGGAAAGCTTTTGTTTGTCAACAAGTTAGTTGAGCTTCTTTGTTGAGATCTCCAGACATTTTAAACTGCATCTTAAGAAGATAAACAACTAAAGAGTCTGCAGAAGAAATCAGATGTAAACTGCTTGTTCGGCTTGTCAATTCTTTCTTCCCTAAGGTTATAACTCTGATTGTACATGTTAATTCACCACATTTTATTGGAAACATTCAGGTAGCAAGCCAGGAGACATATGGAACCTTGGGTGCTATTGTGAGGAGCCTATCAGGAAATCGACAAGTTGGTTTCCTAACAAATCGGCATGTTGCTGTTGACTTAGATTACCCAAATCAGAAAATGTTCCATCCTTTACCTCCAACACTTGGACCTGGAGTATATCTGGGTTCAGTGGAGAGAGCTACATCTTTTATCAGAGACGACCTTTGGTATGGCATATTTGCTGGCATAAATCCAGGTTAAGTGTTTCTTCTTATCTTCTTTTCTGGTTTGATGTTGAAAGAATGTTCTGATGCTACAAATTATTATTATTGAAATTCGCTCAATGAATATTTGATTATGATGCCTCGCCTTATGATTTGGTAAATACATCTTGTGATACTATTCCTTTCTCCATCAGCAATTTCCTATCTATCATTTCTCGGATAGAAAAAATTATGCAAACACTTAGTGGAGATCTCACTTCAGTTTCCACTGTATCGATCCTTAAGGTGTTGTATGAAAATGAAATATAGTCAAATGACAAAAACGAGGTTGTCTTATTAACTGTTCAAAATGTACTGTTTGTAAGAGTTTCAGTTCTGACGTAAATATTAAATTGAATTTGAATATTGGTTCTTGGCCTTGATAAAAAATGGACAAAGGGTAAGAGTGCAACACGTGATTTGTAGGTAAGCCATATATATGCCGGGGGTTGAACCCTGCCGTAGAGAAAAAGTATGTTATTTAAGTCTAGAAGGCTGGAGAGGTGGACCTATTATCTACCGAGTCTTGACCATTTGCCTTAGGGGATTTCTCGGTTATAAAAAAGTGGAATCTTAAGATTCCAAAAGGCACTTTTGGTGTTGTAGGAAACATAATCATAAAACATTGTTTCCTTAGTTTATTAAATAAATAGACCTCCATTCAAGCACGTAAGGGTGTGGTTTGGTGATCAATGAAGTGGTTTGGGAACAGGTCCAAATTCCAGCTGAGGAAAAATTATTAGGTGATTTCTTCCCATTTGTCCAAGTCTTGGGAGGAGAATTACCCTGTAGCTGTGCTGATGGGAGGTAGCATGTACCCGTGGGATTAGTCGAGGTGCGTGCAAGCTGGTCCGCACACCATCAGTTATAAAAAAATGAATGTCTCTTTGTCCCATGTGATTTTATTGTCTTCCTATCTTCACAACATATCATGGAGTGGATCTCTTTTGCTACAGTAGAACTAGCAGCAAGTGCAATCCATGCTAGAAATCTTCATTTTTGCTTCTTACTATGTTAGATAGATGAAAATTATTCTTTGCTCACTTCCATGTTACCAGCTCTGCTCCTGAAGGTTCTTAATTTGTTAGAATTATTATTTTTCTTGTAGAATTATTATGATTGTTATCGGTAAGATTTCTAAATGTGGAATTGATTACTCGTGCAGAGACATTTGTTAGGGCAGATGGTGCATTCATCCCTTTCACAGATGATTTTGATATGACCTCTGTTACTACTTCTGTAAAGGGCATAGGGGAAATTGGAGATGTCAAAATTATAGATTTGCAATCTCCAATTAGTAGTCTCATTGGAAAACAAGTGATGAAGGTCGGAAGAAGCTCTGGATTGACTACCGGGACTGTCTTGGCATATGCCCTTGAATACAATGATGAGAAAGGGATTTGCTTCTTGACTGATTTTCTTGTCAATGGAGAAAACCAGCAGACTTTTGACCTTGAAGGAGACAGTGGAAGTTTAATCGTGTTAAAGGGTGAGAATGGGGAGAAACCCCGACCAATTGGTATTATTTGGGGTGGAACTGCAAATAGGGGACGGCTTAAACTAAAAGTGGGACAATCTCCGGAAAACTGGACTAGTGGAGTTGACCTTGGGCGCCTGCTCAATTTCCTTGAACTTGATATCATCACAAAAGATGAAGCTCTAAGAGGTTTGTGGTCTGCAGCACTTGATTTCTGCCGATAGCAAGCTAATTTTCTCTTTTTTGGTTACATGCACAAAAAGTAAATCTCCGATTGTGTTTTCCCCCTAAATATATCATCTTTTACCATTGTGCTTTCCAGTTTGCTTATCAGGATTCAGGCATATGGCCTACGTTTATTAGTATGTGATGTTGAGAGTGATAAATCCCAAGTTTTTTCAAAGGGGTGGTTGTAGAAGGAAAAACATATGCGTGTTTTAGATTGGACGAGAAGCTAAGAAGCTCAATGAATGTCTAGATCTTTGACAGATGTACTGCAAGTTGTTAGACCTAACAATACTAATTGGACTATTAGAAGCCACTTGGCAGTTGGCTGATTATCTTTCTCAAAGTGGACATTTTTCATTGGTTGACATCAATGTTAAATTAACTATCTCTTTTAGATTTATTAGTCTGTAGATTGACATTTGTTGAAGAATTTGAGAACACAAGGAGTTCCAAGAAGGCATGCTAACTTGCGTTGTAGAATTAATTACTAAGTAGTATCCCGTGGTTAGCACATGGGTTTGTTATGCTCACATTGCTCAGGCATCCAGTAGGTCCATTTAGCTTCAGATAACACCTGTATAATGACTTGTCAATCTTGAAATGACATGCTCTGTAGAAGGGTATTCCTTTCTTGATTTATATAATGTGTATAGGATATAAAGCAAGTGAATTCCATTCCTTCTGCTAACCATTAGTATTTGCACCACAAGATGGAACAGAACTAAAACTGACTCCCATTCTTAATCCCAGTCCATGGAGAAAAAATAATGTCTCTTCCAAGTGATGTAGGTTCCATTACTTTGAATCCTGTCACTTCTATTGGACTTACTCCGATAAATTTATTATTTCATCAAAGTCCTCTCTTTTTCCGATTAAATCTTCAATTCTTTGAGGGCATGCAATAACTGTCTGTGTCTATCACTGGTGTAGTTGCAGTACAAGAACAGAGAGCTGCCTCTGCCACAATGGTGGGCTCTACAGCTGGTGATTCTTCACCTCCTGATATAATGCTTCCAAAGGACAAAATAGAGCCTCTTGGGCTTCACATTCAACAAATTCCCTTGGAAGATGGCGTTGGTGGCCCTGATATAAACTCTTCGCCTGTGGAAGCTACTTTTAACTTGGAAGAAGGTGGGATCAACTTTGATGCAAGTGTTGAACATCAATTCATTCCTAGCTTCAATGGGCAGCCTCCGGCTAATCAAGACAATGATCGTGATAAGTCAGCATACGAGAATCTCTCAGCTTTGAGGAAAGATTCCGATGAAGACATCAGCTTTTCCTTGCAGTTGGGTGGTCATGAATCCAAAAGAAGACGTTCAGAACCTTCACCAAGCACAGATGAACCAGAATGATTTTCTCCTTTTATCTGCTGGTACATTGTACGTTGAGGTCTTCCACGGAGAGGTAAAAGGAAATGCATTTGGTGTTTGGTTTCTAAAGCAAGAAAGAGGTCCAGTTTGATTGTAGAGGTGCTAAATTTTCATCATGTGGGCATTGATAGCAACCTGTGTATGAGGAGTTTTGTATTTGATCATGTCAGTAATGCAATATCCAAATGTAAAATACATGCGAGTTATAAATGAGCCTGCTTTGTTGAGCTATTTCGATTCTCATGGAACTCCATGCACTCTCAAAATCATCAACATGAAAAACTTGGCTTTGATGAATATTTATTCTGGACATCCTAAGAATTGAAACGAAAAATTCAGATTTTGAGTGTGTGTGTGTGTGTGTGTGTGTGTGTGTATATATATATATATTGGATGTGCGCGTGTATAGGCAGTAGAGGTTAAATGGATGAGTTAGCGGGCTAAACAGGTTGGGTTATAACTTGCACGGTGTTTGCTTGGTTAAAATGGGTGGATTAGCTTGGTTAAACAATACATCATGGCTCAATCTGCCTGACGCAAAATCATTTTCACTTAATTGTTGTTTTATTATTTATTTAATTCTCAAATCAAGTTAATAAATAGCCTTTTCTTCTACATATCATGACTATATCGAAAGATCAAACAACAAAAAAACAACTACTTATTATTTTCTTGCACAAATAACTTGTCTGAAGTTTCATATGAGTGAGGTTCGAAAATGGATACACTAACAGATTTTTACACACAGAGATTAATCCCGTCAATTTGTATAGTATAAATTTTATTTCATGTTTAATCCCGAGATATTTCACCTTATTCCCGCTTACCAAAACGACCTAAATGGTGGTGGCAAAGAGTGTCCAACATTTCTTCTATAGGGCCGTATAGTAAAAGCCCAAATTCCCTCCAAAACAAGAATGGGCTGCAAATAATTTCTGAGTCTCCGGCGATCAGGTGAACCACCACTCCACTCTTCTCCTCTCCTACTAGGCTACTCCGTTTCAGTGCAGCATCTGCCTCTGGTGCGTAAAAAAGCCGCAAATTTTCCATCTTCGAGCTAACTTTTTTTCTTTATTATGCTCCTAAACTTGTGAAATATGTATAGCTTTTTCTCTTTGCTATTTGTTTATCAATTAATTTTGATAGTCCCAGTCCAATATGGACATGCTAATATTTTTTTTTAAGGCGATACCAACTATTCGGAGTCTTTCTCACCCCGAGGTAGTGGTAAGGTTTGCGAACACTTTACCCTCCCCAGACCTCACTTGTGGGGTTTTACTGGGTATGTTGTTGTTGATACCAACTATTTGGAGATAAGATTTAGTGATGTTGGTAGGTTATATTGGTTGCTACTTGCTAATAGTGTTATTTGTCTGTTAAATATAGAGAAAGGGAACTCAAATTATTGAGTATTGGAAAAAAAAATTGCTCAGGATTCATAAAGTTCGTTTTTTTAATTCATTTTATCTTCCGAATTGACTGGTTTTGTGTTTTCCATTCAGTGGGTAGAGTCTCCATATAATATATTTCGGCACAAACAGCATAATATTGGTGTCTCCTGAGGATTCCATGGCAGGTAATGGCCTGCCAGCTCTGGGTCGTGTGAAGCTCAGTGATCTGATACCATTGGAAGGTCTTCCTTCTGATTCGTATAAATTATCGGTCTCAACTTTGTCACAGTCATTGGCTCAGTATTCAGCTGCCATTATCCAGCTATCTACAAGCGATGGAGCACTTTTAAGGTCTAGTGTAGAGTCTGCCCGACTTTACTTTCAACACAAACCGTCTTATCCTGCTGCGGATGTTATTCATTCTGATGACTCTCGTGAATGGTGTAAGACCTCTGGTTATCATGCAGATCCTCAACAATGGCAAGAAAATTATGATTTCAGGCCAGGGCTCACTCCTATGGAACCCAACAGTGATGTTGAGTTTCCTCCTGCTGGTTTGTCGGACATATTCTCTCTGCTTGGAAGAGCAGCAAGAGATATATTGGACGCCATCAGCTACTATTTAAATCTGCGTAGCTCTCCGTTTACTGAAATACTTGATAATGTTCCCCTAAGAAACCGAGAAATATCTTCATCTGTGTTATCCGTCTGTTGTCATGCCAGGCCATCTTTTCAGGGTGCTCATCATCATGGCCTGACAACACAAGAGGATGGTCAGTTAGGGATGTTTTCAGATCATGAACATCAGGTTGACAGAAGCCTTGTTACAATTGTTAAGTCGGATAAGCCTGGTCTGCATGTGAGAGATTTTCACGGTCACTGGGTTCTTGTGGATGGTGATCTTGGCCCCCAAGAAGCAATAGTTTATCCTGGCCTTGCTTTATATCAGGCTACTGCTGGCTATATCAGCCCTGCACTTCATCGAACAGACATCGGTAATCAGCAGGGTAGCATATATGGACGATGTTCTCTTTCGTTTAAACTTATGCCCAAGTCCATGACCAACCTCAATTGTTCAGAGATGCGGGCTGCTGGTCATGGGGTTGAAGCTCAATTCCAGGTTCCCGTACCGGTTGATGATTTCATGCAGAGATCAACTGATCAGTTGCTTAACAGGAGCCATTTCCCGACATTTAACTTTCCGACAGCCCAAGAAGGTATGACACCCTTCTTACTGTTCCCTTATCAGTACAGAAATGAAAAGCTAGAAATTTTACATGTTTGCTTTTATTCTCTTTTTTCATTTAAGTGAATTCATAGACATGATAAGGATAAGGTGAGCTAAAATTGGCTTTCATGGATGGCGCTCCCCAATGTTTTCAGTTGGAGTGCCAGTGACAGTTTGATTAGCAAAGAAGGGTTGTTCATAATCTTGAAACTTCTATGGTTTTTGAAAATTGTGAGTCTAATAATAGTGTCTAGTTGCTAGAGTTAGCAGATTATGAGTCACGTAACTAAACATCCGTTTTTTTTTTTTTTTTTTTTTTTTTGGAGAATGGTAACATATTCCTGTATATGTGAGTGTGACATCTGAGAAAAGAACCTCAAAAACGGCATTTCTTCTTCTATTTTACAAGGAATCTAAGTCCTAAGACATGTTGAATTGTTTGAGGATCATCTATTTATTCTGATTTACACCAAAAGCTAAAAAGAAAGATAAAATTCATCTTAATTTTCTGTAAGGAGCTGCTTGTATCTTCAAATTATCTTAAATTACTTTCCTTCCAAATTCCTCTCCTTCCAAATACATCCGAACAAAAGTATTTGGTTGTTTATTTTGAAGATTTATTTAGAACCAAAATACAGTGCTGACTGAAGCTGGTGTGAATTGGTGTATCGTGTATGATTGTGATCAGTAATATGAAATTTTTTGTGACAAGCTTAGCCATTACAACATTTGAAAATTTTGATGTGGAAGGTTTTAGTTTACTGGGTTGAGGACCTGAAGGATTGGTATTATCTCAAGTATCTAGAAACGACCGATCAAACATGGTCAAAGTAGATAGAGCAGCCTCTATTGGTTAAATTATGAATTAAAAGGTGCTAGATTATGTTCGTTTCTTTTTCTATATCAGTGTGAAGAGGTATCTAGAAGCTGAATCTACTTACATTTCAAGTAAGGGATCTAAAGATTGACCCCAAAAAAAGGGAACTAAAGGAGGATGCCTTTTTATTGGTTACAACATCTTCTGTTAAATGCTCTGCCATTTTTTCTTGTAATTTTGATTGTTTTGGTGTTTCTCTAACTAGTCCTTTAACAATGTAATACTGCTGGCTGGACTTTCTTAACATTGAATTGATCTCTTTTCTGCTAGTATTCCTTAGTAAGAAGCTTTTAACAACAGGTCCTTGGATCGATGAAATGCTGGTACAGGATCTATGAAGCCCATGATGAGGAGGAGGAAGAGTAACTCAAGATCTAGACCTCTACCACCTTCAAAAAGGTTGAGATTGGAGGCACAAAGAGTTCTTAAAGAGAGAGTTCAAGATATAGCTGATAAAAAGGGCATCAAGCTGAGGTTCTGCACTTTAAAGGATTGTGAAAGTCACATCCAGTCACTTGATAGCCCATGTACAAACATAAGAATGGAGATTGGATGGCCACCAGGAGTTCCATTTGTCCACCCACATGATCTCCCAAATAAAGCTAAGATTGGATTTCTTGAAACATATGAACCTGGTTGGTCTGCAACTCATGATATGGAGTTGAGCCTAATCGATCCCGGACAGCCAAGTCAACACACTGCGAATTGTAATTATCATTCCCCTAATTGGCCTTGCTTTTCTGCTATATTTAAGCCATAGATGTTTCTGGTTTCTTTAGTTGCTTAGGCGTGAGAGATTGCATATAAGTTCACATCCTTCCCGTCTTCTGCAATAGCCATGTTACTAGTAATATTAATCCATTTGAAGAAGTGTCAGGTACTTAATGTGTCTTTGCTTTTCACTTCTCATAGCTTTTAGTAGCGGTTGAGAAAAAAGATAAAAGAACTTTTAGTATGAGCCTAAACAGCCTTCTGGAACTATATTTATGTCAAGACACTTTGTTTTCACAAATTAGGAGAACATAGGGTACAACTCATCAAAGAGAGCAAAGGAAGGGAAGAGGTGGGGGATTTGGGGGGGGGGGGGGGGGAGAGAGTAAAAAGGTAATTACATCTAGTTGGAGTATGGAGTGTGGACTGAATTTGGGTTTCTTTGAACATGAATCATCCTTGATGTAGATTTACATCAAACCCATCCGTGTTCTTCTGTTTAACTCTTCTATCAACTGAGGCAATTATTTGTTTTGCAGGAGTCCATATCGCCATCAGAATGCTGCCTGACGAGCGCTTGGATCCTTTGGATCAATTTTTGGTTGCTTTAATTATGCTCATCTCATGCAGATCTTGCTAATTTGTATACACATTTTCAATTAAGATGTGAAGCGCACAATGAGCTTTGTCGTTGGTTATCCTAATCTGTCCCTGTAAATATTAGTTTTCTTGATGGAATTTTAGTTCTAAATTCTGAATTTGCCGGTAGTTTTCCCCGGCTCTCATACTTAGCAGTTGTAGAACATTTTATGTTGGCCAAAGAGTTTGAATTAATGTAGTGATTGGATCTTAGCAGCTGGATTAACTTCTGCTTTCATTTTCAACCCCTTATTTGATATTTTATGCAACCAATTGGACCATCATGTTGATGTTGGAGCAGCATTACCTTTTTCACTTAACTCCCTATGATGCTGTTAGTAAACTTTTGCTAATGACATGTTTCTTCTATTGAAGCGAACGGTAATAGGTTAGTAAACTAACAACAAACAACAATAAGTATGCCTCAGTCTTGTAAATACTAGTTCTTTCGTAGGATGAGATAAATGAGCCCTGAGGGATCAGTTTAATTCAGTAGGAATGCAAGTAAACTGTTTCTTTACCAGATTTTCTACAGAGCAAATCAAGTACAGCGCTTTATCTTCTACAAGAATTATATTATTGCTAATAAAAAACAGTACAGTAGGTGGATCAACAGAGTTTCCACAAATATGCTAATCATCTCATTGTCAGCAGTCGGGAGAACACTGTAACTGATTTAATTTGCTACAGTTTCTGTCAATCACCACGAGGCCAAAATATTGGGACTTCAATAACCGCTAGATCCTCGCAATTGTTGTTGGTTCTCAAATGGTAGTTCGATGGACGCTGCATTGCCATAGAATTCTTCCAGATTGTAGTACTCACGCTGCTGAGGAAGAAATATATGAACGACAATGTCACCTGTAATTAAGAGAGGCATGGAGCGCATATCAGCAAGGAGAAGAACACACTTTCATGGCATACTACATGGTTGCTGCAAGGGTCAAATAGTAGCACTGCAGTAATGTCATAAATAGAAGCATGCTTTTATTATCTGCTGTTGCTATAATCTTCTTTACAGCCTCCTCTCTATAATGAAAAGACCAAAATACCATCCAGGAGTTGCAGCTAAATTAGATAACATTAACGCTGTGTGGAAATGATACAGCTTGATCTATATATAGACTTCAAACACAGTTTAAATTTAGTGAAAATATATTGAGGTAGAAGGGATAGTGAAGGGTACATAATATGTAGCACCGCCTTCTCAGGATAGTGAAGGATACATAATATGTAGCACAGCCTTCTCAAAACAAACCACTCATGTTTTGTCCTTAGAGCATTGGAGATAACATTCTTTTTGAGCCTAACCATAACAGGTTTGGCCCCCTGGGATAGCTAGTCCAAGTTGAAACCAGAAGTTCACCTTATAAATGGGATGATTTTTGAAAAGCACTACCCATATGAAGCAGGGCATGATACATATTAATGCGCTCTGGCATGGGTCTGAGATCTCTGAATTATAACGGATTGTTGCAAGAAGTTCTATACCTTGTAACAGTTGAGCACTATGTTTGGGTAAGTTATGCTGGACAACTTGAAGCAAGAGAGTTACAGTAAGTAGTCGGAGGAGTGGATTAGTCAACAACAAAGTTACACCCTTCGAATCCTAATGTGCAGAAGGATATTGTCCCTTAACTGCAATTGTTTATGTATGAAACAAAAAATAAGGGTGAATCAAGAACGAGGGCAGCAGACAAATTCATGTCCAGTGAAATTCGTCAGTCGTAACACAAATAATAGCAGGACTATTAAAGTACCATAAATTACTTACCGAAGTCCAGTAGCGTCCACGAGTTGGGTTTTGAATCTCCCGAAGCAACTCTTCCATATTGTTCCTCAGCCATATTTCTTATTCTGGTCCTGTATAAGAAATTTAGACAAAATTCAGAATTGCAAAGAATAATCCTCTTTGTGTATTTATTCATTTGCGATTATTTATGCTGCTGCTGCTGGTTAATATCCAATAGAAAACCTCGAGGTATGATATCATACCCAATGGCATCAATCTGTGGGCGAGAGAATGCAGTAGCAATAATGAAAAACCGAGTCCAATATACTAGAGGCTTGACAAAGAGAACCTTTATATCTCCAGCCTTGACATCACTTGCAACTTTAGCTACAGCCATTGCAACTGCATAGAGGGAATAGACTGTCAACGACTTCTGCATAAAGTCAATCATCACATTCATTCTCAGATTCTAGTGCACTTAACAAGTCAAACCTATAGTAAGCAAAATGCTGTGAATCAAATTGCAATTAGCTATAGGCTATACTACCTTGAGTTCTAACTTACAATTATATTGAGGTAGAAAAAATTTACTATTATGTTAGAGAGTTCTGATATAAATAACATTATCTAAAAAACCTTCTGGTAGTACTACTACTAGATTGAAGAGGCAATGAAAGAACATGAACATTTTAATGCATGGAGTTCCTACACAGAAGAATGGAGGGTATTCATGACATTTTCAATGAGATTTTTGAAGGAACAACAAATGTGACATGTATGGAGAGTACACCACTTATAGTGGTAAAGGCCAAAAGGGGTTTCAGGCTATTTCTTCACTACAGGGAGGTATAATGCAAGTACAACAATCATGGGGGGATACTCTTTTTCCGAAAAGGAAAATAACAAAAATAAGAAAAGAGATGCTCTATGAGTTATGAAATTAAAGTTGGTCAGAACATTCTTTGATATCATCAAAATCAACTGATGTTCCTGAGATAAAACTATAAGCTAAGAGGCACAGGCCAACATGAGAAGTAAAACTATAAGTTACGAAGTTCAAAGATTTGTCAACAAGAGAAATAATCCATTCAATTAACAATTTGGAGCAACTTACAGGATAGGCTTTCAGCATCATCATCAATCTCCTCACTTGCAGATTTTTGGTCATTTCTTTTGTAGACCACTTTCCCATGCTTCTTTAGGAGATCATCAAACATGTCATCTGTATCTTCACTTACATTCTGTGCCAAAAATATTCATGTTAAGTGCAGCATCAAACAGAAACATTATCGTACATTCATAATGAATCACAGACTAACCAGAAGAAAGCACACGTAACGAGCCTAAAAATAGACTGAGAACTAAGATCACTAAAAACTACATTCAGTGTAGTTGTTCACTTTTAAAAGACACTCTTTTTGCCAAAAAAGGTATATAGACCTTTGGCATATTATTTGTTAGTTTTGGCACTGGATTGGTTCAAAGATATTTGATGTTTCAGAAAAACAAGAAGCACTAATTATTCTTTCCCCACCAAATTCACCCTTACTACAGTTAGTGGAGTGTTCATTAAGTGAGATTTTAGAGAGAGATTAAAGATAGCATAGACTCATATTGGTAAGGCTATAAAACATCTTTCTTAAGAAGCGTTCAAGAACCTTAAAATGTCATGACTCACTTTTTTGGAGTAAGTATCTCTTTTTCCTAGTTCACTCACTTTTACAGGGACTTCTATAATAATCCAATATAACTAACCCAACAGCACCAAATAAAGGCAGACTGCAGATTTTCTGAGCCTCTCTACCTCAAAGGTAGGGGTAGTATCTGCGTACATCCTCCCCTCCCCTATCCCACTTATGGGATTACACTAGGTATGTTGTTTGTTATTGTTTACTACAGATTTTCTGAATCAATGTCTCCATTAGGGGCAGTACAATAGGATCAACAGTGAAATGCAGTTACTCTTGCCCTGTTTCTTTTGGCAAAGTCAAGATTATCCTTTGACTTAACTTGCAAAAAACCAACAACTTGAGAAACCATTCTTTGAAATCAGGAAAAAGAAATTGAGAACCATGAGGTCTCAGGTTCAAAGCCCAACTAAGACAAACACTAGGTGATTTCTTCCCATCTATCCAAGCCTTGGCGAATAGAGTTGGTAGCTGTTGCTGGTGGGGTACCTGGTGGGAGATGGCAGGTATCCCGTGGAATTAGTCTAGGTGCACGAAAGCTGCCCTGGACACCACAGTTATGAAAAACAAAAAAATTTAGACTGCTTATGAACAGGTTGTGTGTAAAATTCAGATACAATTCTAGCAGCTTCAGCTAGTCAAGAAAAGTGCAAATAATGGTGTAGCTTAACAACTAACAAGAACCAAAAAGAAAGGGAAAGCTTGAAGCTTTAGGGAATACCGAACCACCAATAGCCATCCGAGAAAATTCCATTGAGCTTCTTCTGTTAAATATGTAATCTTTAGAAATAAATGGGGCATAATTGCACGAACTCAAAGTTAAAGAAGAAAGCTTTCTGGTGTTGGCAGTAAGTTTAGCTTCCGTACGACCACCGGAGACCAAGATTCCGGTGGAGGGAGTGCAGGGAAGAGGATGAATGCAGGACTTTACTTCCATTTTTCAATATGGGACTCTGTTGCTTGTACCAAATAATTTTCTATCTTCAAATCTCTTCTTAATATCTTTGTCCCATTTTCGTCCTATTCTGGATAAGATTGATACTTTCATGTCATTGCAAAACACTAGGTGTATGAAAGTGTCAATTCTAATAATTATTGAACTAAAAAAAAAAGAAAAGTATTTGATTTGTTTTTTGTTATTGAATTGTGTGAATTTGCATACATAAAGACCACAAATAAGTTTTTTATTAAAGAGAGGACTTTAATAAATTACATGTCAAAAGAGGGAAAGAAACAAGAATCTATTTCTTTTTAACATGAGGTAAATGGTTAAGACTTAAGAGAATGAATAAAAAGAAATCTCAATGTAGAAGACAGTTAAGAGTGATTAACTATTATTTGGCTTGAAGGTGTAAGTTCACTTCTTAATCAAGACTCTTCATTACCATGACTATCCAACCTGAAAGCAAATAACTAATGCGTTCCACTTATTGAACAAGGTTTTATGATCAGCTCGTGACGCTTGAATGTCGAAAGCATCCTTAAGGGTGATCCCGTCATTCTGCAGGGAGGGTGGATGATGGAGTCCGTTTATAATTTTTTTCTTTTCTGTTTAACCGCATTTCATTCAAAGGAATAAAGGGAGATAGTGCATCAAGTTGTTCGCAAGGGTGAACTGTGAACTGATACTCTTTCCCAAAGATCTCATACAAGGGGAATCCTTCTAATTACTAAGGGCCCGTTCGGTCATGTGAGATAAATCATGATATGAAATCATATGGGATGAAGCTAAAGTTTTGTTTGGACATGCAATTTGGGATTTTAAGTTCAATTTTTATTTTTTTTATAAAATAACAAAACTCTATTAAGTTGTGAAAACTATTAAAATTGCCCAAATTCTTTATACAATCTTACCAAGAAGTTTATAACAAAAGTATAATACACTATCACAAAACTATTTTAAAAAAATACAACATTTATTGATCAAATGATAAATTTGGTGAATAATAAATGAAAAAATAAGAGTTGATTTGAAGTAATAATAAATTTTGTGGGCGTTTGGTGAAGTTAGAGTCGGAGTTGTGTTTGGTCATATCTTTTTGGAGAGATTTTTTAACTATAATGGTGAAGTTGAAATTAGAAAAAAGTGAAAACAAGTTGAGACTTATTTTCACTTTTTCAAATAGAACTTCAAGTTGTATTGAGAGTTTTTATGGCCAAACATCATTTTTTAATAAAATGAAAAGATTTTTTGAAAAAAAAAAAGTGAATATTTCTCATGACCAAAGGGGACTATATGTTGGTGAAAGGGTTAAATGAAATATAAATAGTTTAAAAATTGGTAAAAGTAATAATATGAACTATAAATTTTATTTATATATGAAATAAATTGTTGATAAATATAAATGACGCGATTTTTTTTATAAAATATAAACTTATGGGTTAATTTTTGTATCTGAAAAATTCCAAATCATGCTTTTTGGAAAACTTGGGACGCTAATTTCATGTCATGATTTCATATCACAGACATGAAATCGCATGCCCAAACCCCTACTAATAGTCATAAAATGTTGATATATAGGTTTCAAAAGCTGAAAAAATAAAGCCAATGATAGATTGGTGCAGTCCATTTCATAGGATATTGAATATGTACAAATCCGTAGCACAAATCAAGCCAATGATAGATTACTCTTTAGTTAGTTTGCAAGAGTTTCTTAAATTATTCAAAGTGATTAACAATCCATATGAAGCAGAATCTGCCAGTACAACTTTTCATACAAATCTGCAACTACTCACCATTTCTCGGATACATTGAAGGAAAACAACTAGCTGAACACTTCAAATTGACATGGAAAGGTTACACTAATATACAAAGAATTCGAATGCTACCTCACCCTAATATATAAAGTATTCAAATTCTATTCCCGATACGTTAACAAGGATAAATGTACTCATAATCCTACCGTAGTGGTGAAATATCAAATTTCGATCTCTCTCCCTGTTATTTCTTATTAGAGACATCTCTACACTCATAGGCAGAGGTCCACGATAATAGCATAAGCTTTACTCAGTTGCCAAAAAATCCTGGACCTGCTTTTAAGAGTAGTTCTTTGCCAGCATCTTCACCCATCCGTATCATGTCTTCAAATGTATAAGGACCTTTTCTAGAGGTTTCAATAACTGAAATTGAAGGAGACGAAAAAGATTATATAGCAAATAAACATAAAATAATAGGCAAACCAGAAAAGAAATATTCGCAGCATTCACACCCACTGTCACTTTACTCACACGTCTCAAGTAAGAGTTACGTTTACCTCGAGTTCCATCTGGAGAGGCAATCAATCCTTTGAAAATACAATCTCCACCTTCACCTCGACTGGCATAGCCAGCAATTGGGGTGCGACAAGACCCATCCAAGGTCGTCAAAAATGCTCTCTCACAAGCGACTGCTAATCTGGTTTCCTCATGATTTAATGCGGCAATGTAATTGGCCTGTAATATCATCTGTTAACTACGAGCGAAACAAAACCCTCGAAAGAGAAGAAATGAACAATGGTGGAGCACGAAAAATTTATGTAATAGCAGAGTGCTAAATACCATTGTCTCGTCATCACTTCTGCAGGCAATACCAATGGCTCCTTGAGCAACAGCTGGTAGCATATCCTCTATAGGAAGGATTGCTGATACATTTTCTGTCATATTAAGACGCTTAAGCCCTGCCAGTGCCAATAGTGTAGCTTGAACTACCCCCTCATTCAGTTTCTTCAACCTTGTCTGAACATTGCCTCTGAAATTCTCCAGCACCTATAAACGAAATTGACATAAAATAATTAGCATGGCTTCTCAAACTAAGTAAAAGTAAAGAGGAACACTTGTTAGATTGGCTGCACGAGCTAAATAAGATAATTTAGGTTAGAAGCAACCAAAATAAAAATTTCACCACAAATTGTGCTTCTTCTAAAAGATATTCAGATATAGAAAACTTAAGCTTCACATTTGGCTTATTAAGAAAACAATTCCTGCTCCTGGACCATTTCCAGTGCTATGTAACATATCCTTTTTGAAAATTGAGTACGCGAAATTTCTTTTATTATTTTGGCTCATTTTCAACATATTCCTAATTGTTGCAAACTATCTCCAAGTAATGCATAAGTAACCTATTTAACTTTCTATATTTTTGGATAAAGAATTTAACTTTCTATTTTTTACCTTCATGAAAGGCATACATATACAAACAAAATACATGAAACAATGATTCAAACACACACTCAGAAACTGGTTGGTCTTCTTCAGAGACTATGATGTGATATGTAATAAACTTACATTGAGTGAGGGATAGCGGTGGAGAATCTGGGACTTCCTCCTCAGTGAAGCAGTGCCAATTGTGCTTCCTGATGGAAGTTCAGCCAGGGAACCTGCAGTTAAAGAAATGAATGCATCCCTCACATCTTCACGTGGAAGGTTGCACGGTAAGATTGTCTTCTCTGGCAGATATGTGGGCACATCTTTCATTGAGTGGACAGCAATATCAATATCGCCATTGATGAGGGCTTCATCTATTTCTTTTGTGAACAACCCTTTTCCTCCAATATCTGCAAGAGGCTGACTTAATATCTTATCACCTGTGGTTTTTATTATTACTATTTGAATGGCTCCCTCTTCTGCCAGGTCAGGATATGAGGCTATTAGCTTTGCTCGAGTCTCATAAGCTTGGGCAAGAGCTAGGGGGCTGTCCTACACAAGTAATTGCATATGTAATCCATAAGAGAAGAATTTTAGCAAAAGCACTTCATAGATATATGAGTCAGTTTTTATCATCCCACCCACACACACAAAGGAGAAGAAACAAAGAGTTAATCAAAGCGATGTTGAAACTCACCCCTTACACATTACAAGGTTGTTACCAAATATGTTCACGGAATAAGGGAAGTAAGCACAACAGATTTTTGTTCATCAAAACAAATATCAGATTGGCTAGGAAATATATGCCAGGGGGAAAATGCAAGGAGAAAAAAGGGTATATCTACTACTGACACAAGTCAATTTCAAATAGGCAAGCACAAAGAGGAGTCAAGGATACAAAGTAGTACTTTTGTTTTCCCCAAAATGCCAGATCCCCTAAAATTACATTTAACTAATACTAGTACACATCATAACTAAATTTAACATGAGCATTAACAAATGTTGAAATAAATTGGGATAAAGCTAATCCGAAATATGTTCAACTGTCATCATTACATTACAGGGCAGCAAAGTTCAGTAGGATTGTATGTCTACTCTTCAAAATTGTCAACGGGTGCATGTCAGATCCTTCAAAAACACGGTACTTTTGGAGGATATGACACGGGGTGCAACAACATTTTTGGAGAAAAAAAGTTAAATCTAGATTCTGTCCAAGTATGGAACCATTACCCCCACATTTTCATTTCCGATTACTAAATGTGCTGAGACTATTAACCTAAATGACACCTCAGTGAATAATATGGCTAATTGAACCCTTAATATCGCTGATAATTACTCCCTCCATTCACATTTACATGTCCACTATACTAAAAATACATTTTCACATTTACTTCTCACTTTTAGTCCTTATTAATCAATATGCTTTCTTCACTGTTTGCTTCTTCTTTTACTTGGATTTGCTGCACTTGAACTGAGAGTCTGTCGGAAACAGCCTCTCTACCTTCACGAGGTAGTAATAAAGCCGTTATACACTCTACCCTCCCCAAACCCCACTTGTGTGATTTCACTAGATATGTTGTCGTACTTATTACTTTTAGCATATCACGAGAAAAACATATATTTTTTACACGTTTTCCCGTTAGCATTAATTACTTAATCTCAAATCATTTGTCAAGATCTAAATTAATATAGTGTATTATGGTAAAATAATTGACAGTACCTTCCACGTGTGCCAACTCTAATGACGGCAACCTTAGTTTGACCTTGTTGTTCTACAGCAACGGAAGCCCTGGCGACGTGGACCCGCCGGCGTTGAACTGAAACTGAAGATTTCAGACAGGGCGAAGAAAACCCAATTGATAAATGGGCAGCGGAGCTCAAATTTGAAGCATTGAGTGTAACAAATTTCTCCATTGGTCCAAGGATATTGTGTTTCAGAGAAAACGAGGATTTGTGTTCTTTGTTCTGTACTACTTATCTTCAAACTCATCCAACTATGTTAGATGTTTAAAAATCTTAAAAAGCGGTTCCTGGGACCCACTTACAGTATGTTTATCCACTAAGATGTTACCACGTCATTTTCTCACCTTACACCTCAACCAGATCCACCATCACCTTATTTTAGCCTAAAAACAAAAAAGAAAAAAAAAAAAGGTCGATTATTTGATATTCTCAATTATTTGGACTAGGGCTAAGTGCTAACAACCTATTATTGAGAAATTATTTGGCTTAGTTCGGATCAATTTGAAGAATTTAATATGCACAAAATGCAAATGTATATATATATATAAGACAAACAATGTCGGTAGATCTATTCTCAAATTTAAGAGACGATGATATGTCGGTAGATCTGTTCTCAAATTTAAGAGACGATGATATCTTTTATTTAGAGTTATTTTGTGGGATAATTGGTAAAACATGAGTGATTTTATTGGTCTAAAACAAACCAAAAAAATGACTTTATTATGTCAGTTTTATAAATTGGATATCCAAATTCACTCATTTTTGAGTAACAAAAAATAGTTTAAACGCTTTACTGTTGTAATAAAGTAAAAGTTGAATGACCTTAATTTTACATAAATATTTCGTGTATTCACTTTTTTTGCTGAATTAGCTTAAATAGGCTTCTATTTAGGTTAATTTTTCTGAAATTAACTGAAAGGTAATCATATTTGGCAAATTATTAGTAGAAATCAAGCTGCATATCATCACGTTATTTCATTGTACAAAATCATATATATATAAATATATATGCCGTAATCAAGGTATGTATGTTTGTTACATGTATAGAGGAAGAAGATGAGAAGAAAGCATCAATAGCGATCGAGCTCTAAAATAGATCTAAGCTCATCCCAATAATCTCCATTCTTTAACAACTCATTCATGTCCGAAAAAGGTGCTTGAGTACACAGGACTGATGATGAGCTCAATAGCAGCTGCTGGTTATTATTATTAGTTGATATCATGTCTTGATGAACATGGCTGCTAATAAATGGTTTGGTTTCATGAGTAATAGTATTGTTATTATCATTGTGCTTGACGATAGCAGCTGGAGCACCAAAGCTTATTATATAATCTGATGAAGAATATTCGGCACTACTTGTTTGTGAACTTTTGTCGACTATAGGGTTTCGCTTTGCTACTGCTGCTGCTCTCCATTCTGCAGGCTGCAGGCACTTCTTATATGAATCGTTTCGCTTAAAGATTCTGCAAAGAGTCCAAACTTCCTGCAAACACCAAAAAATTCATCAGAACAATAGCTTTAAATTCAACATTCAGATTTTTGTGTGAGACATAATATAACTAAAAGTGTTTTTTTTTCATAGCAACCAATAAACTTTTAGATAAAATTGTTACAGTACAATTTAATATGATATCAGACCGGACAAAAGCTTTTAGATGAGACGTGCCCCCAGACTCTCTGGCTACATTTGAACAGCCATTAGGTGTTTACTTAGACCATATTAAATTGTATGACTATCACATCTAAAATCTTAATTAATTACGTTGTTAGAAAAAACGTACTTATTATCTTAACACAAGTGATTCGATTTTTTTTTTTTCACGAGATAAACATGTGAATTCTTTCTGATAATAGGTATCTGTGTGAGACTCGGATGGATTTACTTACAGCTTCTTGAGCAATGCTTTTAGCTTGAATGTGTTTTGTGGATTTGTCATTTTCGGCAGGAAGTCGAAACTCGTGCATCATCCAATCAGTTTTTGTGCCTTTTCCAGCACTGCCTCGGTAGTAAACCAATGACTTCTTGAGGCCAATGCATTCATGGCGAGCAGTAGAACTATAAATAGGTCTGTCAATACCAGTAGCCTTCCAGAATCCAGCACCAGTCACCCTGTTTGGTCTAATACTGTTCCTGTACTTTCTCCCTCTTTTGCAATAGAAGTACCATTCCTTTTCTCCCATGTTGCTCGACTCTGCACCAAAATTGAAAACACATCAAAAGAGAACGATATTATGTGTAGAGTGCTCGCAGGAGCTAGAGTTTTAGTTGTGAGTTCAGTAGAATTCAACAGTTTTGGTCAAATTTCTGTGTACGTGTTAAGAAAATCTCGTAATATGAATGCATAATTTATTTAGAACCTACTAAGCTGCCTTTTTGATAATTCAGAACACATAAACTCAAACTTCTGAATCCCTAGAATAACATGGCGGTATTATTCTGGGGTTAGATTATGTAATCCTAATTCTACCTTCTTGGTGCAAGCCGAGCCTCATCAATATCATTGAATGAAGAGTTGAAGCTCGAGAATATGCTAAAGTGAAAGTACAAAAAAGAAAGGCGAAAAGGGGAGAAAGAGGCTATAGACGTAAAGTGGCTATTCTTGATATTCAAGCCTCATGCTAAAGAAGACTCTTATTTCATTAAGGATATTTTTATAATTATTAGTGTAGGCTATAAATAAGGGGGAATAACTCATTTTAGGGATAGATTATCTTGATGAATATTGAATATTAAATACTCTTTTGAGAGTTTGAGAGCTTATTGAACCTTTTAATTGTTTTAAGTTTAGAAAGGAGGGTTGCTTGGGACTCTAATTCCCTTGAGGTCTTTCTCATAGATTTAAGTGCTTATTTGGATATTTGAAGGAGGTCTTTTCTTTTTATAGAATTGGTTGCCTTTGATTCCACTTTTATGTCTACCTTTCTATCCCTTTTATCTTTGTTTATCTTGTTTCTTTGTTTCCTTTGTTCTTTTAGCTTCCGCGTTTTCTTTCTTGCATCACTTCTTCTTTTGCTTTTCCCCCTTATTTGTACTTTAAAGACAGCTATATGTGTTAGTATTCAAATTAAAGGCTTAAGGGTTACTATATACTATAATTAACCTTGAACTTCTACATGAAAACATAAAAAGAGGTACTAGCTAGATATGATGATTGATGTACATGTTTGGCTAGCAAGCTAAATATATAGTAAATGAGTAGTTCATATAAGATATATAAAGCCTTGTTGAAATAGATTAAGCATATGTAATTAAGGATATATATGGATTAAGTGTACCTAATGATATGATATTTAGAAGCTAGCTAGCTAGATTTAAGTAAGTAGATAGAGATACATACTGGGAAGATCCCAAGGTTCATATTTGTAGATATCAATCTGTTTGATGAGTTCAATATTGATTGGCCTTTTCTCAACTTTCCTCCTTAGATAAAACCCTACAAGCTCTTCATCTGTTGGATGAAATCTGAATCCTGGAAGTGCCACGTCCTCCTCCTCCTCCTCCTCTTCTCTTGTGTAATATTTACTTGTAACTTTGCTGCTCATCATTTTATTGTCCACTTCCATAGTTCTTTTATCTTAACTATATACTAACTTCAGATTGATCTTTAATTGTTCTTCTTCTTGCTGATGAGTAGTTAGCTTAGTAGAAGCATTAATATTTATACATAGGGCATATCCATTCCATTACATATATATAAAAAAAAAAAAGATAAAAGAAGGTGATGTGGATCACTAATCAGGAGGCCTTGGTAGACTAGACTTGGGTCAAGTCATCATTTGTATTGACTTTGTTGTTTGAGGGACCAAATGATATATATATACACTTAATATTGGAACAAGTCTTCAGTCTTCTATTTTGGCTTGTGATCATTATTTTTTATCACCATTTTAGACTTAGAATATAGGTGGACAAATTCCTTCCCCACCTAGAAGCACACACTCAGTATCAGAGTCAAAAATCAAAAAATAAATACACAAAAAAATCAAGAAGATTTTAGTGTAATGTATATATAGAAAAATGTACCTATCCATACAATGACGCTCCACCATCGCACCCCACCCCTGCATGTCAAAAGTATATTTTTTCATAAATAAATTTAAGGCAAAAAAATAAAAGCACTTGCATTTAGTTCAGTGTTTAGCTGACTGTTACTATATGTGACGTTGAATTCCTAGTTGGATAAAACAACCAAGTACTCCCTCCGTTTAAAAAAGAATGACCTACTTTTCTTTTTAGTCCGTTTCAAAAAGAATGACCCTTTCCTTTTTTGGCAACACTTTAATTCTAACTTTCCACATGACATGTTTAAGACCAGAAGATTAAAGGACATTTTGGTACATTTGTATAACTTTAATTTAGGACCACAAGATCCAAAAGTCTTTTTTATTTTTTTAAACTTCGTGTTAAGTCAAACTAAGTCATTCTTTTTGAAACGGAGGGAGTAAGTTTTAGTGGCTTGCTAAAAACAGTCATCATATAGCAAAGTCTATATCCCAGTTGATAAAAAAAAAAGAGTCTATATCTCACTCTCCATTTATTCAACTAGCTAGAAAAGGTTACACCCTCAACTAATTCATTTGACTAAGCTTTATTGCTTACCATTTTTCTGAACCTAGCTACGATTAGCACTGTACTACTTAATATAGAGATTTAGACGTAGTCATAATCACTTAGATTATAATTCTGAGTAATGACAATTAATGTAAATGCCTTTTATATTATGACCGATAATCTAATGCATAATATTATTATAGTTGGTATTCTATGCTTTATTTTTCAAGTAACGAGTTCTACTTGCAGAATCTGAATTTGGAATATGAAAATCATTATTAAGTTTGTTTTAGTTTTCTTGTAATCAAACTCTAGAAGCAATCATAATCCATAAATACTACTAATTAACACATGAATAATATATTGAGCTTATCAAAGTTGCAACCAAGTCATAGAATGTATATAAAATTGAGTGGAGATTTTTGACAAGGTGGAAGACCAAATATGTGTGTGTCAATTTTGACCAGCCACAAATTAAGGTTCATGAAAGGAATATTTTATAATTGAGTAGTACTGGAAAAAGTCTATTATGGACTACTTGTGCTTATAATCTTTAACCACTAAAACTGCCGGCCGTTTTTACCTTTCAACTAACAAAATCTTCAATCCTTAATTAGGGTGTATTTTATACGGAATAATTTCAATATTTTCATGTTTGATTGGTCAAAATATTCTGAAAAATATTTTCTTTTTTTAAAAAACAAGTTCTTTAAGAAATCAGAAAAATAACAAATAATAACAAGAAAAACAAGTTTCGTCAGTAGCATTCCAGTTGATTGTCTTTCCCCCAACTCCAACATCCATCGACTCCCCCTACCCCCTGAACCAAAGTTGGTATGGGAAAACCTTCTGTATAAGGTTCAAAATGGTGAATTGAGGTAGAGTAGGCAGCTGATAATCCTATAGTCATTTGGCCAGATATTGAAAAAGCTCGCATCTGTTTCCCCTATTATATAACCGGTCTCCTGACCCCGCTCTCCTCGCACACTCTGTGCTTGCCTGACCTCGGCCTCCCACCCCGCTTCCCCCGCACAGTCTATGCTTGCCCCTGACCTCGGCCTTCCACCCCGACCCACACTCCCCACCCACCCCACAACAAACTTCCCTTGCACACTCCCCACATCTCTATTTTTATAGTGTTTGTTGTATATAAATATTCTTAAAATAACATTTTGTGCATATTTATCAAACACCGAAAAATAAATGAGAAAACAATTTACTTTCCTGGAAAATATTTTTCATAGATCATACCAAACACACCCTTATTTCGTACTGCTTTTCATGAAAAATCAACTAGCACTATTACTACTTGCATTAATTCTTGCGTGGACAAATTTCGGTGGTGGACGACTTCCCCATAAACCAAGTCCATTTGACTTTGGTGGTAGCTATACTATAGCTTTTCTGCTATTAATATCTCCATGTTTTGTGACTATGCTTGTCCTAGTTTGGGCCAAGAAGAAGTCAATTTCAATGCAAAAGATATTGAATTGGTGTATATTGTAATTCAAAGGCATGCCAGAATTTGAAGCTTATGAATTTGAGATTGTAATCCATTTAAGCTATTGTATTCTTAATAATTTATACGTATAGTATTCAATAAAGAGTTTGAACCAAAGGGTTTAAAAGTAGTCTACAATGAATCAAACAAGTTAAGCAACAACGGATAACGGCCTTCACCACTCAAAAAAGAATAGAATGATAGGCTATTGAATTCGACCGAACTTGTAAGTCCTTTATTAGCTCCGCGTGTAATTGTGGAATGGGTAGTCCGTATTAAAAGGAAATGAATGGTTCCATGCAAATCCAACCAAAAATTAAATTTGTCATATTCAGGAAAAAGTTAGTACCAAAAGTCTTGTGTGACGACTCTTTCTGGAATGTAGCAGCAGCCAGAAAGTCATACATCCACGAAAGTGAATTAAACCAGACACACAAAAAAACTCAATTACAGGAATGAGAGGATAAAGAAAAGGTCAAAGTCTTTAGTCAAGACAGAATTGATATATATGTCCTTTTAGTTCTAAAATTTGGGCAATGAATTATTTGTTCCTTTATGAAAAGTGAAGACTATACCAAATGAAGTACTAATTAGACACAAAACAAAATGACAAAATTCTCCAACTTAGCTTGTAATATCTTTTATTTTATACCTAACATACATATATGTTATCGGTTCCCAGTTTTGTAACAAGGACCCAAGTGAGTGATAAGTGATGTATAAACTTTGGTTTATTAAGGGATTCATTAAAGATATATGAATCAACCTCCTTCAAAAACAACCATGCAACTCAAAATTGTTCTTGCAGGAAAAAAGAGGGAAGGACAATATCATTCAACAATTACTTGATGCAGTTAATCTGCTTCCACGCAAAAATAATCTTTCGAAATTAAACTTCATAATATAAGTTTGAAAATTGAACTTCATGGTTCCATGACGCAATATATATCACAACCGCAATTGTTGACAAAATTACAAAGTATTAACACGGACTCATAATTGACCTTAATAGTTGAGAGGAATAGGGCTTCCAATGTTTCATGTTAAACCACAATCTTTTCCTACAGTTTTAGTGAACACAATGGAAGCGTGTCTCAATAGAAACCACTGTTAATAAGATCATGGCAAAGTCCTGAGGATTTTTGCATCATTCATAAATCAAGGAATGTCATGGGCTGAAATAATCTTGAATTCCTATTTCGTGACCCAAAACTCTAAAATGGTGATGTCAGTCATGTAGAGGCAATGAATATCATTAACTAGGTCGTCACAAATAGGCTCACAAAATTTGGGGTCAAACGGAGTCGATCAGTGATATTCTGAAAAAATTTATGGACTAGTACATACGAAAAGTTGAGATAATCCTCAATTATTGTTTTGTGACACAAAAACTCCAATAAAGCAACGTCGATCCTATAGAAACAATGAGTATTGTTCGCTAAGTCGTTTCAAGTGGATCCATCAAATTTGGTGTCAAACGGGGTGGGTCATTCATATTCCTGAAAATTCATGAACTAATTGGTGTGACCTCTAAACTAATTGGCACATAATCCCGAATGATTTTGTGACCTCTAAACTCAAAAAAAATTGGCGTCGTGTAGAGGCAATGAGTATCATTCATTTGGCCGCCAAGAATGGATCCACAAAATTTGGGGGCAAACGGAAATAGTCAGTCATATTTCAAAAAATTCATGGACTAATACACACAAAAAGTTGGGATAATCCTAAATTCTGATTTCATGACCCCAAAACTCTAAAAAAAAAAGTGACATCGATCGTATAGAGGCAATGGTACTGAGTACCATTCACTAGGTCATCACGAATGGATCCACAAAATTTGGGATCAAACAGAGTCGGATGGTCAATAGTTCGAAAAGTTTTGAACAAAGACACATGAAAAAGCTTAGATAATCCTGAATTCCTGTTTCGCAACCTCAAAACTCCAAAAAAATGATGTCAGTCTTGTAGAAGCAACGAGTTTCATTCACTAGGTCATCACGAATGGTCCCATAACTTTGGGGCAAAATGAGTTGGTCAATCGTATTCCAAAAAACTCATGGACTAACACACAAAAAAAGCTTAAATATTCTTGAATTCCTGTTTTATGACCCCAAAACTCCAAAAAAAGTGATGTTAGTCCTGTAGAGACAATGAGTATCGTTTACTAGATCGTCACGAATGAATCCATAAAATTTGGAGTCAAATAGAGCCGCCCGACCATATTCCAAAAAATTCATGGACTAATATACATGAAAAACTTAGATAATCCTAAATTCATGTTTTGTGACTCAAAACTCCAAAAAAAAAGAAGAAAGTAATGTAGATCTTGTAAAAAAAATAAATGAGTATCATTCACTAGGTCTTCACGAATGGACCCATAAATTTTTGGGTCATACGGAGTCGATCAGTCATATTCTGAAAAATTCATGGACTAATACATACAAAAAGCTAAGATAATCCTTAATTCCTGTTCGTGAACTTGAGACTCTAAGAAAGTGACGTTAGTCCAATCGATGCAATGACTACATTCACTAGGTTGTCACGAATGGACCCACAAAATTTTGAGTCAAATGGAGACAATCAGTCATATTCCAGAAAATTCATGGACTAATATCCACAAAAAGCTGAGATAATCCTTAATTTTTGTTATGTGACCATGAAACTCCTAAAAAGAAAAAGTAACGCCCGGTCATGGAGTCGGTTGATCGTATTCTAAAAAAAATCATGAATCAATACACACAGAAAAGCTGAGATAATCGTGACTTACAGTCTCGTGACTCCAAAACTCCAAAAAAAGCAACGTCAGTCCTTCTGAAACAATGAGTATCGTTTCATTTCGAATGGACGCATAAAATTTAAGGTCAAACAGAGTCGGTCAATCATATACACGAAAAGCTGAGAACATCATGAATTCTTGTTTCATAACCCCAAAACTCCAAAAAGTGATGTCGATTCTGTAGAGACAACTAGTATAGTTCACTAGGTCGTCACGAATGGACCCACAAAATTTGTGGTCAAACAGAGTCGGTCACTTATATCCCAAAAAATTCATGGACTAATAGTGGCTAGGAATGTTATTGATACATTAGCCAATGCTGGCAAATTACAACATCCATGGGTTGCACACCAAGTTACTACACAAACTAAAAACTATCTTGCACACAAAACTGTACGCAGCCCAAATAACATAAACATGGCCATTATTTATTTGTTTATAATTGCACTGGTTACAAAGAATTAAGATATCAGTAAGTTCTTTAGAAGTACATACTCATTTGCATACAGAGAACAACAACAAAGTACAATTTGATGTATTGACCTGGCGAGAGCAAGTATTTCTGCCACTGCTTCATAACATTGAACACTTGTATCACCTCTTGTTGTGACTATTTACAAGTCTCAAATAGGGACTTCCATGGAAAATGATCAATGCCCATCTCCATTTGGAACTATTTCTTCTCCTACACGAATCCATGTATCTGACTCGGTTTTCGCATTATTCTCATATCTTAGCAGTATGCCAAACAATATTTTCCCCTGTTTGCAAAGGGAAATATGGTAAGAAGCAATTAACTCAATTAAGTAAACAAGCTGCATTTATTTTGGTCTTTCTTCATTTTTAGGTGGTTCTAACCTTTGCTCTCCTGTAACCTGCTAAAGTTGCCAAAGGTTCGCTAAACCTCTGCACCTCCCCAGCCTCTTGATTTATATTGATCATCTGGCAACGATTGCAACCACCCAATGACTGCACTTAACAATATCAGTGTGAACACATGAGAAACTTTTACTTCTCAACAAAAATGAAGAGAGATAAAAAGGAAGAAGTGCAAACTGAAAGCTACATGGCCCTGAAAGTGTCAAGAACATAATGACCACTGACTACTTAGTGGCAAGCTTTCATTCCTCGCAACTGTTTCTTCAGAAGTAGTGGAATTGTCTCAAGACATGTAAGAACATCAACTTCAGATGCTGAATTGTTTGATACAAGATTTTCTATTATCAAGTAAATAATTGTATTGTGGCAAAAGACTAATATAAATTGTATACCAAAAAGTAGAGAATCTACTAAAGGATATGATTCTCTACAAAAGAAACATAATTTTCTATATAAATTTCAACCTTATGGATGTACCATAGAGAAACTAAAAACTGAGATAATTCCTCAAATATACATATAGTCATTCTTTCTCTCTTCAAAAACCTTTCAATTTTTCTCCTTCGACAAGACGGAGGCCTTTATGTGGTCTTGAGTAATCCTCATCTCATGAGCTAGATATTGGGGTCGAGTTAGGGCCGAGATCCATTTCTTTAATATGGTATTAGAGACAGGTCCATCCCTTCATTATTTACCCGATGTTGGCCCGCATTTTATTTTGTCCATGCTACAGATATCTAGTCCTGGGCGTACAGGGAGTGTTAAGTCCCACATCAGGCGGGATGAAGAAACTGCACTTCTTTATATGGTCTTGGACAATCCTCATCTCTTGAGCTAGATTTTGGAGTTGAGTTGCCCAAAATCATATCTTTATCAAGAAAAAATCCCTCACCCCCCCACCCACCCCGCACCCTACCCCCCTTCCCCCTGTTGACACCATTTTGCAATCCAACCTCTACCCTGGGAGCTTTGACAGTGTTAATCCCCACCTAGCACCCACAGATTATTCTATTCCGCATTCCGCTACAGAAGGGGATAACTCTTTGATCCTTCTCCATCGGCTCATACACCTTGGTCTCCAACTTAGACAAAGAAGAGCCGAGGGTTTTTGGTTTAACCCTAAGGGCCGCTATCCCTCTTCATTCTCATCCTTTAGCAAGTTAATTCGCCTTATTGTTCCATGTCAATTCCCCTATCTCTTAGAGTACAACTTTTTTGCCCCTTCCAAACTTCTTTTTCCTCTAACCTGATTCAAAATGCTCCGCCAAATTCACCCCTAGCTTATTGGCCTTCTCATCATAGTTTCCAACAACAAAGATTCTACATTCTCTCACCCAGTGCCTCCCCTCCCTCTCCCCTCATAATCCCTTCTCCCCTACTCCCTCCCTCATCAACTTCCTCTCCTCTCCCAAGAAAGGTCTCCGTGTAGAGCTGTTAGTATACCCAAACTTAGTGTCCTATTTTCCCATTATCACCACCATTCACACTAACACCCTATTTTCCCATTATCACCACCATTCACACTAACATCCTACCTCCTTCCCTCATTAGGATCTTGACCCTCGACATGCCACTGCATATGAAGAGTACTCTATTTATGCACTAGTAACGAAACATATTTTGCAACTATATCGTCAGTAAACTAGGCTCAATGCAACTTGACAACGCACTCCACTACACAAGCTTCAAAAAAATTTCACCAATCTATCTTCGGCCTTCAGAGAGTACTCTGCTAGCTTGCTCCTAGCTAATGAATCTGAAAATGAACCTCGCGTCACCTAATGGAGACACTTTCAAACCGGAGGCAACCTTCTGGTGTGCAGTTAGTAGTTAGTAATCGCTTCTGCTGACCAAATACTTTGCAAAATTCCTTATCAAGCACATCCTGAAAAAGTTCTTCCTAATCTGGTGTGCATGAAGCCCTATATCTTGGTTTCTTGCAAGTCGCCAAAGCACATCTTTGACAAACTTGACTCTTGAGAGGAGTCCCCAATCTAGCTGTACTGCACCAAGAAAGCTCCAAACTTTAAAAATAGGAAAGATCGTTGCCAGAAAGCTAGAATGCTGACGGAAAGCTCATTAGAAATGGTGGTGCATCTTCAATCACCGGGAAATGTCTAACCTACATGCCTACGAGCCAGCATGAAGAGTTGACCCTCCAAATCTTGATTTTATAGGAGCTAGAACTCACCATAAAATATTTGCCTCCAATAGTTAGATTGCTCCATCCATCTTCTGCATATGGTTCACCGCCAGATGCTACAAGATTGGGTCGGAATCTCATTGCACCAACTTGAACTGCTTGTCCACCATTGCTCCTTCGTCCATCTAAATCAGGAAAAAAAAAAAAGAAGGTTGGATGAATTTTTGATAAACCTATTTGCTTCATACATTCACCTTTCTGTAAAAATCACTAACCACCATCAGAGGAAGCATATTAAGTGATGCGAGTGACTTATGCAGAAAAAAATTCATGAATAGTGGACTATACAAGATACTGAACAGACAGCAAATCCGGTTATTTTTATTTCCTTTTCAATCCTCCTTTTGCCACAACAGCCATGCTACTAGAGGTAAAAGTTCCCAACACTAGTCTCTTCTAAAGAGAGACAATACCACATCATCCAACTTAAATTCAAGTAATGCAAGTGTCCACTGAACAGAAGTTATTCCACTTATTATTGTACAGACATGGTTTAAAAGTTGTGATGCATTCAGCTTAGAGGAACATCGTCAAATTGACCAATTGTATTGGGTGCAATCTCTAATTTCCTTATATTCCTATTCCAGAAGAGTTCAATGCCAGAAAGAGAGATTGTTCTCTACTAGAAAGGGAGAAGATAAGAAGACATACTTGATTTCAGCTTAGAGTTGAGGTCAGCTATGCTTTCTTCAGATACCAACAGAAACTGGGCTTCGTTAACAAAATTCAATCTAGCATCAACATCCCTGAACTTGCCAGGACTGCCATTCTTCTCTATGCAGGAGTGACTCTGGGAACCGGAATTCCTTAATAGAGTGCAAGGTCGACCAATTGCCTTGCTGAACCAGCTATCGACCTCATTGTTATAACTTCTGACTTCATATCTACCCAAATAAAAAAAGACATGAAAAATGATTGAGCATTACTATAATACGACTATTTTAAAAAAGATTGAGCATTACTATATTCATGAGCCACAATCTTTTTTTTAGATTTTTATGTGGTGACACTAAAACAGAGAGCAGTGCTTACATAACTATGATACTGCTAATTCATTTCCACGAGACTACAACAGCAGTCACAAATAATGCTAGCTATTTTAAGAACATGACAGACTAAAATAATGGACATCCTTCTCAAATACTCCTTTTTAGTTTCTTTTTCTCTTGCTTTTGTCTTTTGGCAAGTATGATAAAGCAACTGATTAAATCACAATTTTAAGAGACAAGCAACATGGATACTGTAAAGAAATGGATCTTGGACCTAACTCAACCCCAAAAGCTAGCTCAAAAGGTGAGGATTGCCCAAGCCATATTAAAGAGACCACACACCCCTTAAAGCACTGATGTGGGACTCTTCACATACCCACCCTCTGACGCCCAGGGCTGGATATTTGGAGCGTGGCAATTTTAATATGGGACCCAATATCGAAAAACAAGAATTGGAATGGGTTTTGCTCTGATACCCTGTATAGAAATGAATCTTGCACCTAACTCAACCCAAAACTAGTTCAAGAGGTGAGGAATGCCCAACGAATATTAAAGAGACCACTCATCCCTTAAAGCACCGATGTGGGACTCTTCGGATAAAATCTTCTTCAGATCAAATAAATGAAGTTTGAAGCTCGACAATTAGCCATCTTTAAAAGTAGTTAGTTCCCATAACCCCTATATCTTCGTTCAGATAAGCAATACACCAATTTTATCTTAATTAGAAGTTCCATTACATGCGAAAGAACATAATTATAGTCTCCAACCTACAAGGAAAACAATGAGTATAATCTTTGAAAGGAAAACACAGCGAAGGCCGAAGTGTGCGGCCTAGTGGTTAATGAATGGGTGTAAACCTTGGAGATAAGGTTCAAATCACAGTAGACACAAAAGACTAGGTGATTTCTTCCTAGTTGTCTAAGCCTTGGTGGAAAAGTTACCCGATACTTGTGTTGGTGGGAGGTAGTTGGTACCAGATGGAACAGTCGAGGTCACGCAAATTGGCCTAGACACCATCTTTTAGAAGGCAAACATTGTTAATAGGGAAAAGGCTCAAATATGCCATCGAACTATTGGAAATGGCTCATTTATGCCATCCGTTAAAAATTTGGCTCATTTATGCCATCGCCGTTACAAAAAAGGCTCATTCATGCCATTTTTTTTAACGGTGGTTTTTTAAAAAGGGGAAAGGCTCAAATATGCCATCGAACTATTGGAAATGGTTCATTTATGCCATCCGTTAAAAGTTTGACTCATTTATGTCATCGCTGTTACAAAAAAGGCTCATTCATGCTATTTTTTTTAACAGTCCGGTTTGATGGTTTTTTACAAAACCATTTTGTACACGTGGCCAACAATAATTCGTCCACATCATTAATTAAAGGAAAAAGACTCAAATATGCCATCGAACTTTGAAAAAAGGCTCATCTATGTCATCCGTTAAAAGTTTGACTCATTCATGCCATTTTTTTTAACAGTCCAATTTGGGTTTTTTTTGCAAAACCATTTTGTACACGTGGCCAACAATAATTCTTCCACATCATTAATTAAATCAACCAAAGAAATTTTAAAATTCCTAATAAGAAAATATCGATTTCTCCGGCCAAAATATTTCTATGCATTTTGTAACTCCTTTATAGGAACTGTAAAGAGTTCATCCATTTTCAATTTCTTCGGAATCGCCGAACACAATTCTGCAAATCTCAAGACCAATTCAAGCCCGAAACAAACATCAACTATTTCAAACAACGAATCAATTAATTACCGAAACACAATTTTTTAAATTCTTAAAAAATTGTACTTGAAGTAAAAATCAGAAAAATTCTATAATCGGTGAATTTTTTGTAACGGCGATGGCATAAATGAGCCAAACTTTTAACGGATGGCATAAATGAGCCATTTCCAATAGTTCGATGGCATATTTGAGCCTTTTCCCTTTTTAAAAAACCACCATTAAAAAAAATGGCATGAATGAGCCTTTTTTGTAACGGCGATGGCATAAATGAGCCAAACTTTTAACGGATGGCATAAATGAGCCATTTTCAATAGTTCGATGGCATATTTGAGCCTTTTCCCTTGTTAATAATAATAAGCTTCACATGGCAATCGTACAAGTCTATCAACAACAAAACTTAAATAAGTACGATGCATATACCATAACCATCTTTGGAACCACAAACTCTAAGTGGTTAGAAGCTCGCATGCAATCCCACCAACAAAGTTCTTCACAAATATTAGAGCAAAGTTAAGGAGCACTATTTTTCCTTTCTAACTTTTTCTGCTGTACATAAACCATGCTATCTTAATAAAACTTTACCTTTCAGATTAAAAACAAGTACAACTATAAAAGTGAAGAAAGAACCATTTACTTAACGGATGCCCAATATGAAACTGCAACCCAACATTGTTTAAGTCAGTTAAGATACACAATCACAAAGTTTAACACACAAGGTCAACAACTTAAGTTTCAAAGAACAAATTTTAGTGCTATGGAGAAATTCAAAACTCAAGAATAGAAGGAAAGTTGACACCATACACATATGACCTTGTAAAATAGTCTGAGAAAACATAGATGCTCATACAAATTAGTAAGATCTATATACTATATAAGATTCTATACTATGTTATTGGATCATCTTCTTCTTCATTGTGATTTGTCCATGAGGTTATGGTGGGATATGTTTAGGTGGTTTGGTACTTCATGGGCAATGCCAAGAACGGTGAAAAAATTGATGTTTAGCTGGAAGAGCGGGAGGAGGAGGAGAAGACGCAGAGCATGGAACATGGTTCCACTCGCATTGATGTGGGTAGTATGGAGAGAGAGAAATAGGAGAGCTTTTGAGGGGGTAGAATACCTTTTCTCAATTGAGGAGTAGCCTCCGGTCCCTTATCTTCTTTTGGTGCACCCATAGAATTCCAAGTTGTATAGGAGATCGAGTGGAATTTGTAGGGAATCATTTAGTATTGTAGATTCTTTACTTTTTGTTATACCCCTTGTATATGGCCAATTTTTTGGCCATGTTAATGAATGAAAATACGTTTATCTGATAAAAAATAAAATAATAGAGCTGCTTGAAATTTCTTTGACTGCTATATAAATCTCTTCGTTGAGTTGTAAAGCTCTACAAATTGATTTACGTGATTCCATTCTTAACTACTTAAATGATACCAAGATGTAGCAAGCTTGTTTATCAAGTCTTTGATAACAAAAGGGAAAATGTGAAGACGAGGCTCAAACCTATGATTTTGGATATCCATTTTATCTCCAGTGACAAGTGAACTGGATTTGAGTTCAATCTGCAATTTCTCCTTGCAACGAGGTGACTCTACAAACAGTTTTCCCAAATTGAGATCAATCAGCGTGGAAATATAGCACATTTCTGGAACCTAGAACGCAAATACACCCGACTTAGATGTTGTTGCAGAAGAAATCAACACTGCATCAGAGATAATAGTACAATAGCTAGTAAATATTGAATAATCATTAATTGTCTCTATTTCTAGTATATAAGCTTCCAGCAGTTACTGGACACTTAACATATTTTCAAGAATGTTCTCAACAAAAACTAAAATAAGATGAGAAAATTAGAGATGACAGGCTTAAAAACATGGAGTGGAGAGATCAAGACACTTAAGAGTTAGTAGCAAACAAGGGAGAAGGATTTAGACATTAAGAGAGAATGGAAGTTATTCTAGGGAATTGAAATGTTATTAGTAGTACAGATTTTAGGCTATGCAACTTCTTTTTAAGACCATGGGTTGTTGAATATCCTGTACAAAAAGGATGGCATCTAATCGATTCTGTTATATAATGACCCCCGTAAGGCTTCAGAAAAGAAGCTAAAAAATATAGGCTAGCCACTAGTGACTCATTTATCAAAATTAAAGTGCACTCCTAGAGAAATACAATCGAAGTGTGTTTCTTTGTTATGAACTGTGAGAAAATCAAATTAGAAAACAACAACTATCCCTCACTCTCAAGCAAATAGAAAATCAAATTAGAAAAAAATGAGATAAAATAAATAAATTCATTAGGGAGGTCGAAAAAAAGGCCTCACGGGTCTGATTGTTATCCGTAAGTCTTGTTTTGACTGAGGGAAGGCGAATTTTGCAAAAGTGCTTATTTGGTTGGGAAGAATAGGACTTCTGACTCCAAGCCTACCCGAAATTTTCAGCTATTGATGTAGCCTCTTGTCAATACTACAAGTCTTCTCGCTACCTACTGGAAAAATCCCATCAAGATAGATTGAATCGACGACCTATACTTCAACTTAAGGCACAAGGGCTTAGCAAGCACAGAACAGAGGAAATGCACATGGGCCTCCTTGAAGAATGGAGTCTAGGGTAAAGAGACTATTCTATGCACACTACCCAAGTTAAGAAGTTACATGTTTTTTTTTTTTGAAAATAACCATTATTAGTAAGGCTTGTGTAGGGAATTAACAAGGTTAAAACCAAAACACATTGAAGGATGGGTAAATCAAATGATAGGCAACAATCTATGTTTTCCACTTTCCTGAATCCAATTATAATAGGTGATGAAGGTAGTTTTGTCATGGCTTTGCACATGGCTAACAGACATCAACACATGATGTGAATTATAAAGTATTTTACCTTCTTTTGGGTGAGAATTTCACCCGTTGTGCTCTTGAGAATCCATTCACGATCATGCAATAACCCTGCATTTCATAGCGAAAGGAATGGACAACTACGTAAGAATGATACAACGAAATTCAAAATACTTTTGACATTCTAAAGAAAACGTGAAGGATCACATTTCCAATATGCAATTGAAACAAACAATATCTCTTAACTTTGACAAAATCATGTGGCATGAAAATTAACCAACTGAATTTTCCGATGAGATATAACAGAATAGCTACCAGTAGATGTTAGAGGCCACTGATCCACGCTAAATCCCGCACAGGACTTTATTGGATAGACAGTAATAGATATGAGGATATGTCGTGCAGCAGCTTTTGCAATCCCTGCAATTGGTCAATGAAATGCATAGGTTGACTAAACAAGTTTGCACACTATCTTTTATGGTATTAAAATGGCAAACTTTAACACTTAAAAATCAACTTCGGGTCTACAAGAAGCCCAATCAACACATATATTTAATTCACGCCGAATAGTAGAAAGGTGAAAAAATAAACCTTCAATTGGCAGACAGATGGGGCTTGGCTGCAATGCATACTGAATGGACGATAATATCACAAAATTATTTTCCATGAAGTTGACAAATTTCTGCATTGGAATGAAATGAAGGAGGGAATAAGACTAGCTCATAAAGTGAGTAATACCCAAAGCACATGAGGAAACAACAACCTTTCCCTACACTAATGTGAGACGTAGCTAATTAACAAGAGATATGTAGTCTAAAAAGCTCCCTGATTAGTCCATGCAAATCATAAACTATGTGAGTTGAGATGCAAATTTTTAACTCCAGTTGTTCAATATTTGGCACATAAATTTCTTGAAGAAAGAAGCATGTCCTACTGTAAAAAATATAGAACAACTCTTCATTTTAGGGAGTCGGGTTGGGAGTGGTGGGTTCCCTAACCATGGCATCTTCAAATGTTGACATGTAACCAAAAGATACTCTGACTGCTCCAGTTGGTTTTCCATGTAAAATGTCACGATCATCCCAGCACACATGCCCAGCCTAAATGAAATGATAATTTGAATTTGTTATTGTTACCATTTGTTGTCTCTTTTTCGCATGCAACAGACGCCATATAACAACTAAAACGAGGGGAAAGGAAACACGTACCTCAATGTTTGAAAGAAGATCCACGTGTGACAAACAAAGATATTTAGCACAAGCACCAGGATTGCAAAAACATCCTGTCTATACAAAAGTACATGGAAAAAGAAGCAAGAGTTTAGTCATAGCATATAACAGCATTAACTATCTGAGATCTTCAATTACCAGTTTCACCAGTTGTGATGACTAATCCTCCTCCCAGCCCTTTAAGAATTAAGATAGACCATTCTTTAGAGGCATTATCAAAAATAATTCCCATTTCCTTATAGTGCAAACTTTTCTTTCACTGACAATTCCAGCTAAAGATAAATTGTTATTATTTTCTATCATTTCAAACATGTTACCTCTTTCACCGAACTACTCATTTGTTTCACATTCGAACTCTTGTTTTAGACACTCCTCGGCCAAAGTCATGTGACATATTCAAATACTTTACTCTTAAACTTCTCTCCAGCCAAACAGGAAAACTTACATGGAATGAGGAGTGAGTAATATCAGTAAAGCTTATTGATAACCAAATGTACAAAAGAAACCTCAGTATTTGTGGACAAAAGCTTAAACATAACAAGGACAGGGCAACTTCATCATGTTAGTATGGATGCAAGTCATCCCTTATTTGGTCTGCCATAGTTAAATGTTACTACTACGTGATGAGATTATCTGGTCATTCCAAAAAGCATAAAAGATTGCTGGTGTTGAGGAGGGCAATAACTGAGGACTGAACAACTCCTCTAAATGTGGCAGTTCAGACATCTAACAGCGGTGAAGGCAGTTAAAAGAGTAAGTGACCCATACATCTGAAGGACCAAAACTCACAAATCAAAGACAAACTAACAGAAGTTTAACCAGAGAACTTCAGAAATCCAGACGAAGCATATCAAGGCATCCAGATACAAGTGAAGACGAATGATAAATCATAAAAAGACACCTCTTGGAAGTCACGTCATCCTCCTTGAGAAAACATAACATATGAAAGTAGCACATCATATCAGAAACAGCAGTATAAGATGCTCTGGGGATATGTTTCAAGAGCATAAAGTAGCCAGCATCTCATCCCCCAAGGATGACAGAACGAAAATCATACTTCATAGACAATATAGCCTTCGAACTCTTACCCGCAGTTGAATTCCCGCCAAGGTTGCCAATTTTTCCACCTCACGATATCCATACCATGTTCCATCTGGTCTTTTCATGTTGAATGAAATTGTAGGACCCATTTCACTAGATAATAACTGAGATAAAAGTTATATTAACTTAGTCACCTTCAGAACCATAGGAAAATTTCACAACAAACCATCAGAGACAATTCATAGACTGTGAAAGAATACCAAAGAAGAAGTCAACTAAAATGAAAATCAGCAAAACAAAAGTAACCCAAAAACAAAAGCATTGCATCATCACTACACCATCGAGCAACAGTTACAAATTTGCCTTTGCCTAGGACATAAAAACACCAGATCCCTTTGCCTAGGACATAAAAACACCAGATCAAAGAAATTCCCTCACGTGAACTCAGGAGGATTTTCTTAGATCTTATAATTGCGATTGATAAGAATGAGATCTAAATTCCAACCAAATTCTAAAAACATATGAACCTAGCCACGAGAATGTTCTGTTTGATATATTTACCCCATAAAGTGTGCAAACAAATTCTCCATTTTCATGCTTCAATGCCAAAAGCTTATTCCTCACATATGCTGCAAGTGATGCTGTGTGCCTTGCAGAAAAGAATAGCACATTTCAGAACAGGTTTTATTTTCATTAGGCTCCAACTTCAATTATGGAGAGAGAGAGAGAAATGGGGCCACAATTTCCGTAATATAACAAAGAAAAAGACAGTTATAAAAATTGAGCAGAATCTAGTTCTAACACCATATCTGTAAAGTTCTTAGTAGGCTTCTGTTGGCACTGAATTAGATGATTCAAAAAGGAATAACTAGTTTCTCTACCCACAGAGAAGATACTGAGAACTATGCCTTTATATCCTCTAAACAAAGAGAAATTTATCAGACAAGTCAAATGGAGACAAACTAAACACTGGAAATTTGAGGTCCAAAAATTGTAAACCTTTAAAACAAAATTTTCTTATTCACTCAACAGATAATTAGCCTAACAGATAAACCAAAATTGATTTATTTCACTATTTGTGGTAACACCTAGTTATAAAAAAGTTGACAGTACCTACCTATGTAGTAAAAGAATATAAGGTTCACAACATCTAAAAAATAGCGATGAGCAGGATAAATAAATAAAATTAGCAGGATTCACTCACCAAGATAAATCATAAAAAGATTTAACTATATTCGAGAAAGTGTGCAATCAACCTAGTCGCGGGTGCCAACCATATAATGTCTATGTTTGTTTGTTTTTTGATAACCATATAATGTCTATGTTCATGTGTAATGACAGCAAAATACGTCCAATCTGAATATAATTCTGATCATTATTCAATTTCAGAATCTATTCACCCACAAAAGAAGTAAGGTCTCACCTTATCCAGAAAAAAAGAAAAGAAAAAAGTAAGCTCACTTACCGGGAAATCGCAGATGTTGATAGCATATTAATTATTTTGAACCCATGTTGAATTGCTGCTATGCTCAAGAACGAAATGGTTCCATCCTCAAAAAATTCCTCTACACCTTCTCTTCTTTTGAAAAAGTCAACATCAGCAATAGCTGCAGCGACCGTGCCTACAAGAATCCAGGCTAACTTAAAATTGCTAGAGTAATCATTTATATAACCATGACAAGGGAAGGCATTAAGAAAAAACCTCCACTGAAGTACGTCTTCTTCATCAGCTTGGCAGCATCTGATCAATAGGAAGAGATCAGAAAATTTTGTTAATTTTTCACAGTGAAGTTGAAAAAATGGGAGAAATATGAATGCATAACAAGAAAAACAAGAAAACCTAGGCATCTTTGCTACCCTTTCCACCCAAGATTCTCTCCATAAACAGAGAAGCAGAGGGATAGAGGCAGAGAGGGAGACGAGAGAAGTAAACTACACGAAGAAGAAAATTAAACAAGAATAAGTAAGAAACAGACAAAAAATCGGCTTTCTTATTTAGCTGCTTACCATTTCGAACAATGAGTGCTCCAAGGCCAGTTGGGTAGCCGAATAACTAAACAAGAAAAAAAAAAAAAAAAAAATTTCAAGCTCCGTGATGTAATTTGTATGTCATGTAATCTTAAAAGTTAAAACAGCACGTATCAAATATAAGTACCTCATGTAATCTTAAAACAGCAGGTATCAAATATAAGTACCTTGTAGAACGAGAAGACAACAAAATCTGCTTTAAACTTAGATAAATCTGGTGGATTGGTAGCACATCCTTTAGCAGCATCTATCAGAACCAACCAGCAACCTCTGCATTCAGAAAATAGAATTTATGTCTTCCCATCTGCATCAGACCAACTCAATGATGGAGATATAAAATCTTTTTGAAGACATAAGAACAAGTTTGTCAGCTAATAAGATAAGAAGCACACACAGAGGACGAAAGGTCAATCATCTAATATTTCAAGTCAAATCCCTGACTGAATCAGCATACATTGTTCAAAATGTAACATGTGCTCTTGTAGCTATTGACAATCAGACAATCGTCTTTGGCACGGCTATACTTAAGAACGACAGACTAGTAATACTATATGCCATGTTTTAACTTTTTGGTAGTCAAACATATCAAAATCATTAGAAACACCCACAATTTAGACAATAACAAACTGAAGAGTGTTTTGAACCAGCATAAAAAATAAATTATCTTTTTTTGGTGAATGTTAGAGGCACTAAAAATCTATACTCAACCAAGCTTAAAAGAGAAGGTCTATTTTTAAAGACTATACTGGGAGTAAGAATCTTACAAGTTCAGGGGAAAGAATACCTTACACTATTACGATAAATGTCAGAATCTTAGCACCTCGGCTATTCTCAATCACTAGAGTCTAGTTTTTTATACTTTTACCTGCAATACTGGGAGCTTTGTAAGATTCTTTCAGACCCTTCCTTCATAATCTTAACCAGGTTAGGGTCGAATTTTCGACCTGAAAAATTGCATTCTGATGGGAATGCAAACAAGTTGTACGTGTTACCTGTAACAGAAGAAAACAATTTCAGATACAACAAGATGTAATTGATAAAGATACTGGTAATATGTGCCTCATTGGTGAAGCAGCTTCTACTTCACTTCCAGAGCATTTTGATAAAAACTAATAAAAAGAATAGATGATCCACCTAAAAGGTATGAAGGCACATAGGCTCTCTAGATTGATGGGATTTCATGAACTCTGACTACATCTAATTTGAGCTGAAGGTGCTAACTAATTTATAGACTTTATGGCTGGAGGGAATTGGAAGTTAGCAGTTGATGAAACTATCGTAAATCCTAGTTTCCAAGGGAAATTGGCTGGATTTTGTAATAAAAAGCTACCTGTCATCTCTTCTTTTGGAACTCCACCTTCACTTCTTCTCTGAACGTGATGCTGTGTTAGTTTTAAGTTAGACTTGGGGTTTTCTGATTCACCAAGATGTGTGCCCTCTTCAATGTCAACTGCAAAAGCAGCAGCTCCTTTACTGAGAGCATATCTAGCAATTCTTAAGGAAAAGAATACTTGAGAAACATAAACGTCAAAATGAATCAGATTGAAAATCATGCAAAATCCTCCATCTACTCAACTGTTTATGCAAACTCATCGTACAGTGTAAAACTTTTCTCTTTTACTCTTTCAATTTCTGGATTAATAGGTTATCTGTATGGAGTAGATATTAACACTTAGGTAGTAGTACACAAAATTAGAGATGAATTGGGTCCCTGATTTTTGGTCTCACTTCAATAACAAGAATAGAACATTTGTGGCTGGATAGATCGAGATCAGTCAAGTATAACCATATATAACCAGAAACATGTATAACTGAGTTTCCCTTGTAGATACGGTGAAAATTCTACCAGAAACCTGTATAACCAAAGACATGAGATAAACAGTAGAATTCTACACCTAACTTCAGCAGCATGTGTGGGACTAGCCATTTTGAAGTGAATGGAATTATAAAACTTCAAAAAGAACCGCTACAATGACTAAATGCATCAGAACATCAGTTGATAAGAGCAACAATGACATGGTTGAACATAGCTACAAATCAGGTCTGCATACATGAAACATCATAGATATCACATACAAGTCGTGGTAATTCTTTCAAATGTCAATAGCATGGCCCAGATGCAGCGACATGTAGAGATGTGATCATGTGCTGAAATATAAAGCCGGCAAGATTCATGCTTTTTCATGAAGAAAATGTTGATTTTTTATAGAATCTTCTGGAGCCTTTGATTCAGTGGACCAGTAGTTCAGTGAAAAAGAGTAGCATTTGAAGCAGGACGTAGCACCATACAGTAAGAAACTGAATATACAACCAAAGAGGAAAGTTTTCCTAAAAAATTAATCGACATCAGCACTCTGCATGACAAATATGAGGAAAAGGTCGAAACCATTTAGGATACTCCCTAATCCCAAGGACGCTGTTATGATTTTCCATTGAGTACATAAAACTGCTGTTACTGCTCCATGGGAAGGTCTCTCCGACAAGTTTTAGTGCCGCTGTTGCCCCAGAAGTGAATATACAGCGATATTCTCTTGGCGATGCATTGAAGAAATCAAGGACCTGAACAGAGCCATGATGCAATTGTAAAAGAAAGGGAAAGAACAACAAGGTCATCACATGTGAAACTGACTATGAGAGAAAATCTGGAGACGGGAATTAAGTAGCTTTCATTAACATCGACAAAACATGTGCATTTCTTTAAAATTAACACCTCCCCACAACATTGTAGTGCTTATGACTTGATTGCTTAACATTCAGAATATATCAATCACTGTGCAGAGTATTGTGGACTAATTTTGGAGGCACAAACGAGAATGATTTATCAAAAAACAATATAATACTAATACAGCCAAAATAAACTGTGCTTACCTGTTGGCGTGCTTTCCCAACAATGTCCTCACTAGCCATACTGCAACTGCTTTGGCTATCTATTGTTTTTCACAGAATTAAGGAATTAAAGAGGCAGCTAAAAAAAGGTCAAAATTTAATCGGATGAACTAGTTAGCTATACTTGAAAAAAACAATTCTAATCCAAACGCAGTTGTATACAGACAAATGTGATAGTGATAGTAAGGAAGGATACGAGGATTTCCATAAATACTAGTATTGAGGTCCTTAAAAACAGCTTCCATTTGCGATTCGGAATACAGAGTTGCCCCAGCATGATCCAAGTATACCGTATCTACAAGTGTACGTATACTCAACGTCAATATACATAGTGAAAATTTGACACTTAATTCAACAAATATTAGGATATCATCTGAAAATGAAAATGAAAAAGCTTGCTTACCGTTTAAGCGCTTGAATTCAGTAGCTCTAATTTCATCAATGTTTTTGGGGGCATTTGGGTAACCATAATCACTTCCAAATTCCTTCAGAAATTGCTCTTTCTCCGATTCGGTGTTCATTTTGCACTAGTCTTTGAATTTCTTACTCAACCACGGAACAAAGTAAGGGGAAAAAAAATGTAACTACCCAATATATATAAGACACGTCAAATATCGAAAATACGGAAATAGACCGCCAAAGTATTACTGTATTTATCAAAAATGGGTAGCCTACTGGATATTATGATGTAAAAATATATATTTATATAATTAATGTAAAATAAAAATGTATTTATAATATAAAAAATATACTATATATTTATGCAACTCGTATAAAATAAGGACAAAATTATGGGATGCACGTTGTCTGATGGGCTTTGGAGACGTTTTTCACGTGGAAATGGCAATGTGGTTACCTAACCACTTTTAGCCCCTTTATTTAACTCTTAGCCCAACTTACAAATTATTTAAAGGTAGCTATAAATTAAAAGGCTGATGGATATTGTTTTTTCCTGGGCCATTCGCATGAATGTCTGTTAGATGATTGTTTTGATTCCTGTTACGTAATTGGGTTGCTCTAGCCCAGAAGTGTAAAGTTCAAAAATCAACAATAATGTACCGTCCATGAGTCGTTTTAAATGTCATAATTGATGGCATTGACTTTTTCCGTTCTCGGATGAGGGTCCTCCCCTGTTCTTCCAAAGTTCAAATGCGGTTTAAAAGCTGTTGTATCCGTTGTTCCACCAGCTCTAAATCGGCAGCAAACACAACGTGTTCCAAAAAAGCAAGTTTCATAGAATTCTAACAATTTCCCGCGCTCCTCAAAAGCCCATAGGAACAGAGTTGGGTCATTCAGAAACAAATTAATGTAAAAGTCTATTTAGATACCATCATTTAATTACTTGCCTTTTCAAACAATTTTGTATCTATGTTCATTTCATATATGTAATTTGATGATAATTAAAATTTAACTTTAGATCCAACTCGTACATGTGACTGAAGTTCAGTCAATATTTAAAAATTTAAATTTTATTAAAATCAACTTCTAACTGTATGTTTGAGTTGTCCCAAAATTAACTATTCCACATATAATAGTCAAAAGTTATCATCATGAAGAAGCTAGCTTGTCAAGAACAGTCCCCATGCACCTTCCCAATTTGGAACATATGAAGAAACTCGTACAGGGTCAATTTATTGCCAACCTTGTTCAAATAGTACTCGATCCAATTACCAAAATCATGGAGATTATGAAGATGTGGCTGCATATATATGTTGTCTTTCATGTGGGTCACAATTATGAGTATTATATGTATATGTGGTTGTTTATCACCGACAAATCTTAGGGGGATAATATATAACTGATCCTCCATCTCTTTCTCACATATATTGAACCTTGATATGATGTAATAGCTTACCCATTTTCAGCCACAGCTTCATGAGAAAATTCTATCATGGAGTGGAGTACTGAAAGATTTCCAGAAACTAGGCTATCATGTTATAACTATAGCTATTTATCATTTGAAAGATTAAATATCTCCGACAAGTCTCGAAGTGAGGGCATTTGTGATCATATGAATTTTAAATATATTAGTCCAAATAAATATGGTGGATTAATATAATTGGATTAATTATTTAAGTCCAATAAATATGGATTTAATTAAAGTCCAAAATTCATCGGGCTAGTCCATTAATTTGGGCTACAAATAATGAGCCCACTTGGTTAAGCCCAATATGTCATCTTATTCTAGAGGCCCAATTTGGCGCCACGTGTCAAATGACGTAGCATGCCAAGTCAAGTAAAGGAGTTAATAGGACCGTGCCACATGTCAAAATGATGCAGCAAGCCTAGTGAAATCAAAAGCCCATAAGAATGCGCCACGTCACTTAAATCTGATTGGCCAAAAGAAGCTCATCTTCACCATGACTCTTTCCTTCCTACAACTATAAATAGGGGTCTCATAATTCAGAAAAGAGGAGCAACAATTCGAACAAGAAGCAAGAGAGAGCTCGTGGATCAAACACCACAAATTTCTCTGCAAGCTACAAGTTCAAGCATTCAAGTTCATAAACAACTGAAGATCAAGACGAAGATTCAAGATCAAGCTCAAAAGCCCTTGAATCCAAATCCACAAGTCAAGATCAAGTTTATTAAATCCACAAATCAAGTTCAAGTTCATCAAATTCAAGATCAAGCTCGAAGCCCTTGAATTTATATTTAGAAAGGCGAATCAGAGGATTCATAGAGATTGTAACACTCACATATTGAAATCAATAAACGATTGTTGCAATATTTTTCTGTCCCGATTACTATTTTCTCGGTCGCGAATTTTATTGTCTTACAAATTCTGGCACGCCCAGTGGGACAATCTCTACCTCTCATCTCAACTTTCCAACTTCAAAAGTTCAAGAATACCGAAATGACTTCCAAGAAGGTCAACTCTCAATCCACTACCTCTAAGGCTGCTAATTCCAAGTTCTCTGCCGAGGTAGAAAGCATCCTTGATGTTACTTTTGGAAGCTTTGGAGCTGTCACAAGGAGCAAGGCCAACATGATGGAGCAACAAACACATCGAGTGTCGACGACATCAACTCCAATTTTTGGGTCTTCAACCCCAAAAAGAATAAGGTCCTCTACAAGTGCTTCAGAAGAAGGAAGCAGTGTGGCAGAGAAAATCAAGAAAACTCTGGCTCTACTTGATCTCTCTGGTTCAAAAAACTCTAGGACAAAGAACGATGGTCATTCAACCAACATGTCATCTCCACTTACTCCACGCGAGCCAAGGACTTCAGAGATCAACTTATGTGACAATCCGTGCTACTCTCCGATGTCTCCAATAATCATGCAAACAATGGTAACTGATGTCTCATCCATGGAGGAGCAACTTGCGAATATGGCAAAAGCGATTGAAGGTTTGACCAAGTATGTGCAAACTCAAGACACTCGGATTGATAAGTTGATGGATCGAATGGAAGGCTTAATAGATGGAGATTCTAGCCATGCACCTGGAAAGGCTCCAGAAGTTCAAGAGATAGATCCTCCTACCAAACAGACACCGCCTACTAAGGAGGTGCCAGTCGCTTCTGGCGGAATGATTCCAATTGATCTATTGAAGGAGTTCATTGAAGGGACCCTTAAGGACAAGTACGACGTTACTACCAAGTCTTCCCTGACGTATGCCAAGCCTTACACTGCTAGGATTGATAGCTTCAAGATGCCTGCAGACTATCAACCCCCCAAATTTCAACAATTTGAGGGCAAAGGAAATCCAAAGCAACATGTCGCCCACTTTGTTGAGACATGTAACAATGCCGGAACATATGGTGATTATCTCGTCAAGCAATTTGTCCGCTCCCTAAAAGGAAATGCCTTTGATTGGTATACGGACCTCGAACCCAAATCAATTGATAGCTGGGAGCAACTGGAGCATGAGTTCCTAAATCGATTTTATAGCACGAGACGTACAGTGAGCATGGTAGAACTCACAAATACTCGTCAAAGAAAGGATGAGCCAGTTATTGACTTCATCAATCGATGGAGGAATGCTAGCCTGAATTGTAAAGATAGGCTCAGTGAAACTTCCGCAATAGAGATGTGTATCCAAGGAATGCACTGGGAGCTTCTCTATATTTTGCAAGGAATTAAGCCAAAATCCTTTGAAGAGTTAGCTACTCGTGCTCACGACATGGAGTTGAGCATGTCTTCTGCCGAAAAAGGAGTAGCACCCATCCATGACCCTCGAAAGGGAAAGGACAAACAGGAACCCAGGAGATGGACCAAGTTTGTCCCCAAAAGCGACAACAAAGAATCCATGAATGTCAACGTGTCTCCTGTGAAGCTCACCACAAAGGTGAGCAAGAAGCAAAGCGTAAAGACTACTTCTCAAGCGCGTCCAAACCAGAAGTTGACTTTCAAGGAGATGCAAGAAAAAGAATACCCATTCCTTGATTCTGACGTTTCCGAAATTTTTGATGAACTTCTTGAGCTGAAGCTCATTGATCTACCAGAAATGAAGCGGCCCGATGAAGTTGGAAAAACTGATGACCCAAACTATTGCAAGTATCACAGGCTTGTGGGTCACCCTTTGGAGAAATGTTTTGTCTTCAAGGATAAAATCATGCAACTGGCTAATGAGAAAAAGATCGTGCTTGATGATGAGAAGGCCAGTTCTTATCAAATCTCCATCAGTTTTGGCTCACTCGATCCGGTCCAAATATGCAACTTCAAAGAGCGTAATGAGGAGCCATTAAAACAAGACAAGTCTCTAATTGATGAAGGTGATGATGAAGGTTGGACTTTGGTGACTCGGCGAAGACGCAACAAGATGACGAGTCTACGAAAAGACTCATCCAAGCAGCCAACCAGAAGGAGAATGGTGAAGAAACCGAGGAACCAGAGGCTGGTTGAGCTACCAAAGAGGGCGAGTGTAGTGGAGCATCACCACCAAAAACCACGGTGTCCTGTGACCTTGGAAGAATTCTTTCCAAGTTGGTTCTGCGCCAAGACTACTCAAGACAACATTGAGGCATCTTGTTTCAATACTGACAAAGAAGAAGCAAAGGGCGAAAGCCTATTGATGGGACCTCCTTCTCTTGAAAATCCTACTAAATCTCTTCACCAAGAAGCACATGTATGTAATGCAAAAATCACATTTACAGACGATGATCTCTTGTTTGGTGAAATACTACACAATCGTCCCTTGTATATGGTAGGTTATGTTCTAGAGAAGAAGATAAATAGAATCCTGATAGATGAAGGGTCTGGAGTAAACATCCTGCCTATTCGCACACTGAAGGAACTGGGCATCACAACTGATGAACTTACTGAAAGCCATTTGATGATCCAAGGGTTCAATCAAGGAGATCAGAGAGCCATAGGATCCATCAAGTTAGAAATCAATATGGACGATTTACGATCAAATGTATTGATGCATGTGATCGATGCCAAGACTTCATATAATATATTGCTTGGTAGGCCTTGGGTACACGAGAACAAAATTGTTTCATCCTCCTACTATCAATGCTTGAAGTATCTTGAAAATGGAGCGGAGAGAAAGATAGTGGCCGATGATAAGCCATTCACTGAAGCTGAATCACACTTTGCAGATGCAAAATTCTACTTGAAGAATTATGTCGTGAAGGAGAAAAAGGTGGATGATGTCACATCAACCAAGTGTGATGATCTTGCAACTAAGAAGGTCGAGGTTTCTGTTGAAAGTGTTGTCATTAAAAAGCCTCCCACCACTTCGAATAAAAGGAATGTCGCGGACTTAAAGAAGAAGGCAACTCCTGTGCTCCGCTATGTACCAAAAGTGGGGAAAGAAGTACGACACTCATCCGATGTCCAAGGTAATGTACTAGGGGGTCTAACTCTTCCGCTAAAGCGAATAGATGCAATAAATTTGCCCTCAAAGCCACTTGGAGAATTTGTAGCTCAAAATTCATCGCGAGAGATGACACTCCCTTCAAAGCGTACGAAAGAGGGTTTTGATCCAAACGCTTACAAGTTATTTGTAAAGGCTGGATATAACCCTAATGAGCCACCAAATTTGGGGAAAATCCCATCAGAAGCCACTTCCAGGCAAGCACGCGAAGGCTTAGGGTACATGCCACCACCGCCGGTGCGTATCTCTATTAGAAGGGTGGCTAGCGACTACATCACTGTGGAAGAGGAGTCTACTACTTCCAACAAAAGGCCTTCTGTCTTTGATCGACTTGGAGAATCAACCACAAGAACTTCTGTGTTTGAGAGGTTGGGTCCACTGAAGAAAAAGAAAAGTAACAAACCTCGTAGAAGTTATCAAGGCACTATGACACACTCTTCACCTAGAATCCATAAGGATTTTCAAAGTTTGATTCCTTCTAGAATGAGGCGACAGACGGAGCTTGTGATTTCGTGCAAGGAGGTGTTAAAGGCAAAGACTCATACTGTGGTTTATACCAAGGAACATGAGGATGACAAAGAGAGTGTAGGCTCTTCATATTATATTACAACCCAGAGTGAGTACGATACATCATCTCTAATAAAGGTTGAAGAGTTGGAAGATATTTCCTGGTGTTGCCATATATCTGTCAATGACAATGATCCTCAAGAAGAGGAAGATGCCGGAGATGCTCCGTCAGAACTTGAAGAAGGAGTAAAGGCGATATTAGATCCCCTAAAGGAAGTTAATCTTGGCACTGATGAAGACCCAAGACCAACTTTCCTAAGCGCTTTTCTAGAAATGGATGAAGAAATTGCTTACATGGACTTACTCAAAGAATATAGGGATGTTTTCGCTTGGAGTTATAAGGAGATGCCTGGCTTAGATCCAAAAGTAGCAGTTCATCAGTTAGCAGTCAAGAATGGAGCTCGTCCTGTTAAGCAGGCCCAAAGACGTTTCAGACCCGACTTGGTTCCATTGATTGAAAATGAGGTTAACAAACTCATTGAAGCAGGCTTTATTCGTGAAGTTAAGTATCCCACATGGATATCAAGCATTGTTCCAGTACGGAAGAAGAATGGCCAAATTCGAGTTTGTGTCGACTTTAGGGATCTCAACAACGCATGCCCTAAGGATGAGTTTCCAATTCCTATTCCAGAGTTGATGATTGATGCTACTACTGGTTTTGAGGCGATGTCTTTTATGGATGGATCATCCGGCTATAACCAAATTCGCATGGCACCAAAAGATGAAGAGCTCACTGCATTTCGTACGCCTAAAGGTATTTATTGTTACAAGGTGATGCCTTTTGGTTTGAAGAACGCTGGTGCCACTTATCAAAGGGCTATGCAAAACATCTTTGATGATTTACTCCACAAAAATGTTGAATGCTATGTGGATGATTTAGTGGTAAAGTCAAGAAAGAAGATCGACCACTTGAAAGACTTGAGAATGGTATTTGAGTTACTTCGAAGATATCAGCTTAGGATGAATCCGTTGAAATGCGCCTTTGGAGTTACTTCCGGAAAGTTCCTTGGCTTTATTGTACGACACCGAGGAATTGAAATTGATCAACACAAGGTTGATGCAATTTTGAAGATGCCCAAGCCTCGAAACATTCATGAATTAAAAAGTCTTCAAGGGAAGCTAGCATATTTAAGGAGGTTCATCTCAAATTTGGCGGGAAAATGTCAACCATTTAGCCATCTCATGAAGGAGGGTGCCCCTTTCAAATGGGACCAAGCTTGTAGTAAGGCCTTTGAAAATATCAAATCTTACTTGATGAAGCCTCCAGTTCTTGCGGCACCTATACCTGGAAAATCGTTGATTCTCTACATCGCTGCACAAGAAAGGTCAGTTGGAGCATTATTGGCCCAAAAAAATAGTGAAGGTAAAGAGAACTCTCTTTATTACCTGAGCAGAATGATGACGCCAAATGAGCTGAATTATTCACCTATTGAAAAGTTGTGTTTGGCGTTGGTCTTCTCAATCCAAAAGATGAAGCACTACTTTCAAGCTCATGTTGTTCATCTCGTGTCTAAAGCAAATCCCATCAAGTTTGTAATGTCGAAACCAGTCCTCAGTGATCGACTTGCAAGGTGGTACCTTCAGTTTCAACAGTTTGAGATCATATACATCCCTCAGAAGGCCGTAAAGGGACAGGCATTAGCAGACTTTTTGGCAGACCACCCAATACCAGATAATTGGGAGCTAACTGATGAACTTCCTGATGAGGATGCAATGGTTATTGAAGTTCGACCTCCATGGAAGATGTACTTTGATGGTGCGGCACACCGTGGTGGAGCTGGTGCTGGCGTAGTGTTTGTCACTCCGCAGGAAGAGGTTATCCCATACTCCTTTACTTTGACACAATGTTGCTCTAACAATGTCGCTGAATACCAAGCGTTGATACTTGGACTTGAAATGGCCGTCGACATGAAGCAACTACGATTGCAAGTCTTTGGTGACTCCCAATTGGTGATCAAGCAGCTCTTGGGCGACTATGAAGTCAAAAAGCCCGAGTTACGCCCATATCATAGTTATGCTCAGAAGTTGATAGGATGGCTTGGAGAAGTTACCCTCCAACACGTGCCAAGAAAGGAAAATAAGCAGGCCGATGCATTGGCTGCTTTAGCTTCAACACTAACTCTTCCAAATCAAACACGAGTTACTATCCGCCGAGAATGGGTGGTACCACCACCGGATGAGGAAGAATGTACAAAAAACAAACTTGAGCATCTCGTCGCTGTGTCTGAAGCCGTAAAGGAAGATTGGCGACAACCAATTATTGACTACTTGTGTTATGGAATACTTCCTGAAGATCCAAGAAAAAAGACTGACATCCGTCGTCGTGCACCTCGTTTCCTTTACTACAAGGACACGCTATACAGAAGGGCATTCGAAGGAGTACTCTTGCGATGTTTGGGAGAGGAAGAAGCAGTTCAAGCTTTGCAGGAAGCACACTCGGGAGTTTGTGGATCTCATCAATCTGGACCAAAGCTCCACTTTCACATAAAAAGGATGGGATATTATTGGCCAACGATGGTGAAAGATTGCTTGGACTATGCTAGAAGATGCAAGGCCTGTCAATTTCATGCTAATTTCATACATCAGCCTCCTGAAATATTACACCCCACTATCGCATCTTGGCCATTCAATGCTTGGGGATTGGATGTTGTGGGACCACTACCAAAATCTTCTGGTGGACACTTGTACATCTTGGCTGCGACAGATTACTTCTCAAAATGGGCCGAAGCTGTTGCACTCAAAGAAGTGAAGAAGGAGAATGTTGCAAACTTCATCCAAGTAAATATCATCTACCGCTTTGAAATTCCCCATTACATAATAACTGACAATGGCAAGCCATTTGATAACAAGCTGATGAACAAGATTTGTGATCTCTTCGGTTTCAAGCAGCGTAAATCTTCTATGTACCACGCTGCCGCCAATGGTTTAGCTGAAGCATTCAATAAGACTTTATGCAACCTGTTGAAGAAAGTTGTATCCAAATCCAAACGAGACTGGCATGAACGAATGGAAGAAGCTTTGTGGGCATATAGGACGACTCACCGCACACCGACGCAAGCAACCCCATACTCGCTTGCTTTTGGAGTTGAAGCAGTCCTGCCACTTGAGCGTCAAATTCCTTCTTTAAGACTTGCTATTCAAGAAGGTCTCACCGAAGAAGAAAATGCTAAGTTGCGTCTTGCGGAGCTAGAAGCTCTTGATGAGAAGAGGCTGGAGGCTCAACAAAATCTTGAATGTTATCAAGCCCGTCTATCTCGTTCTTTCAACAAAAAGGTTCGCTTGAGGTGTTTCCAAGTTGGAGATCAAGTTCTAGCAGTAAGGAGACCCATTATCACTTCTCATAAATCTGGGGGCAAATTCACCTCTAAGTGGGATGGACCATATGTCATACAAGAGGCATATTCAAATGGCGCTTACAAGCTTGTCGATGCAGATGGCGTGAAAATTGGTCCTATCAACGCCAAATTCTTGAAGAAGTACTATCCTTGAGGGAAGATGACGCTCCTTAAAGCACGAGCATAAACTGCATGTCCACTCCTGGCCCGCAAGAGTATAAACTGTGTACGGCTCAAAAAAAAAAAAAATGTCCGCTAGGTTGAAAATCTCGAAAGAGGCGGCCTAGGCAAAAGTTAGGACTCAAAAAAAAAAAAAAAAAAAAAAAAAATGTCCGCTAGGTTGAAAATCTCGAAAGAGGCGACCTAGGCAAAAGTTAGGACCCAAAAATAAAAAATAAAAAAATAAAAATAAAAAAAATGTCCGCTAGGTTGAAAATCTCGAAAGAGGCGACCTAGGCAAAAGTTAGGACCCAAAAATAAAAAATAAAAAATAAAAAAAATAAAAAATATACACTATTCCAGAACTACGTTGTGACTTGATCCTCTTCACCGAGGTACGTAGGCGCTTAGAAGTTTCATTCTAAGTTCAGTTGCATGAGTGTCAAAAAATATATGTTCCCGCTTGATCCGCCATACGAAAGTTAGTCTGCAAATATTCTGATTAAACTTTGGGCTTACACAGAATGTTCATGACTCAATGAGGGCAGAGCTCCACATAAAAGGTAAGCTTCTGCAATAGAATTTGAGACCCTCAAGTTCTCCGAGCCTACAAGTTGAAGTTGTAAGTCCTCCAAGCCTGCGAATTGAAGCGCGCTTGTTGAAGTCAAAATTCACCAAGTCAGTAACGTTGAAGTCTCAGGTTCACCACATCTGCATACTAAAGTCGTCAGAGTTCAGCAATTCTGCAAGATGAAATCTCAAATCTACCAAGTCTGCAAGCTGAAGTCTTCAAATTCGCCAAGTTTGCAAGGTGGAACCATCAAAACCTCCAAGTTTCAAGTTGAGGCCTTCTAAACTTCCATGCCTTAAGGTGGACAAAATTTGTCCCTTTGCACCTTAAGCTGACTATTGCGTAGGAACATCGGTAAAAGGGACCATACTTGAAAGGGACCATACTTGAAGCCGAACTTGTCAGGTCTCAAGGTGACGGAGGCGAAGTTAAACTCTCGCACCTTAAGCTGACTATTGTATAGGGACCATACTTGAAAGGGACCATACTTGAAGCCGAACTTGTCAGGTCTCAAGGTGACGGAGGCGAAGTTAAACTCTCGCACCTTAAGCTGACCATTGTATAGGGACCATACTTGAAAGGGACCATACTTGAAGCCGAACTTGTCAGGTCTCAAGGTGACGGAGGCGAAGTTAAACTCTCGCACCTTAAGCTGACCATTGTAAAAGGGACCATACTTGAAGCCGAACTTGTCAGGTCTCAAGGTGACGGAGGCGAAGTTAAACTCTCGCACCTTAAGCTGACCATTGCATAGGGACCATACTTGAAAGGAAGACCATTGTATAGGGACCATACTTGAAAGGGACCATACTTGAAGCCGAACTTGTCAGGTCTCAAGGTGACGGAGGCGAAGTTAAACTCTCGCACCTTAAGCTGACCATTGCATAGGGACCATACTTGAAAGGAAGACCATTGTAAAAGGGACCATACTTGAAGCCGAACTTGTCAGGTCTCAAGGTGACGGAGGCGAAGTTAAACTCTCGCACCTTAAGCTGACCATTGCATAGGGACCATACTTGAAAGGAAGACCATTGTATAGGGACCATACTTGAAAGGGACCATACTTGAAGCCGAACTTGTCAGGTCTCAAGGTGACGGAGGCGAAGTTAAACTCTCGCACCTTAAGCTGACCATTGCATAGGGACCATACTTGAAAGGAAGACCATTGTATAGGGACCATACTTGAAAGGGACCATACTTGAAGCCGAACTTGTCAGGTCTCAAGGTGACGGAGGCGAAGTTAAACTCTCGCACCTTAAGCTGACCATTGCATAGGGACCATACTTGAAAGGGACCATACTTGAAGCCGAACTTGTCAGGTCTCAAGGTGACGGAGGCGAAGTTAAACTCTCGCACCTTAAGCTGACCATTGCATAGGGACCATACTTGAAAGGGACCATACTTGAAGCCGAACTTGTCAGGTCTCAAGGTGACGGAGGCGAAGTTAAACTCTCGCACCTTAAGCTGACCATTGCATAGGGACCATACTTGAGGCCGAACTTGTCAGGTCTCAAGGTGACGGAGGCGAAGTTAAACTCTCGCACCTTAAGCTGACTGTTGAAAGGGACCATACTTAAAGCCGAACTTGTCAGGTCTCAAGGTGACGGAGGCGAAGTTAAACTCTCGCACCTTAAGCTGACCTTTCATGAATGCTATTTGTTTCAATCCTGCAAAAGAAGAAAGGAAAAGACAACACAAAAAAAAGGCACAAGAAGAAGAGAGATTGTTACCTGTCAAGACGTTTCAAACTCGGAAGCCATACATCACCAACGCGGATAGGTTTGAGACAAGATGTTTTGGTGAGAATGAATCCCTTAAATTCTGGTTTCCATCAATCAAAACACCTTTTTGATGGTGATGGTCCGACATCATGATATAAATTATTTAGTGAGACAATGCAAATCTGAAATTCTCTGCGAGACAGAATTTAGGGTCAACTTCAAAAATTTGTCTAGAATGATCCAGAAGGTGTTAAATTCTAAATTTTGGATATGTTATAGCTGCATGTTTATGGTATCTATAGAATTAAACGCATCATGATTTCGGTACTCTCACATTGATAAACAATTTTTTTGGTGTCGTCGCGCAAATCTGAAACTGCCGGTGCGCCAAAATCCAAAGTTGAATTCGGGATAACATCTGAAAAGACACCGAATGTATTAAATTATGAATTTCGGATATATTATAGATCTGGATGTCTAGTTTCAGAAGAATCAAGCGGCTTGTGATTTCTTCATTCCTACATCAAGATATGCAAGTTTTGGTGAAGATATGCAGATCTGAAATTCTCAGCATGACAGAATTTAAACCTAAGTTTCAAGAAATTGTATAGAACGAAATTGAAGGAGTTTAATTCTGAATTTTGGATATGTTGTTGATCTCGAAGTCTAGTTTCTGGAATATTAAACCGTTCAGGATTTCGATATTTCTACAATGAGATATGAATTTTCTACCACTAACATGCTGGGCTGAAAAAAAGTGACGAAAATTAAAAGAGAAGAATATATTACCCGGCATTGTTCTCCTTTGAGTAACTCCCAATGCTGCAATATCAAAATAATAGAGAGCATCCATCTATTTATAGATGCAGCAAGACATTAATAGTCTCCTTGTTGAAATAAAACTAGGAGAAGTTTTCAAGTCCTTAAGGAGGTGGCATACTCCTAATTGGAGTGGAATTGGGACAGTTCAAGTTTGTAGGAATATAGACATCCTAATTCTAATTGGAGAATGATTGGTTATGGAGTAGAAGAATTTCATTCCCGAAATGGAAAGGAGTATCCTGAAGACGTGCAAACAAGAAAAAAGTCAAGTCAATACTTCGAGCCTAGTCTTTGAAAGATTAAATATCTCCGACAAGTCTCGAAGTGAGGGCATTTGTGATCATATGAATTTTAAATATATTAGTCCAAATAAATATGGTGGATTAATATAATTGGATTAATTATTTAAGTCCAATAAATATGGATTTAATTAAAGTCCAAAATTCATCGGGCTAGTCCATTAATTTGGGCTACAAATAATGAGCCCACTTGGTTAAGCCCAATATGTCATCTTATTCTAGAGGCCCAATTTGGCGCCACGTGTCAAATGACGTAGCATGCCAAGTCAAGTAAAGGAGTTAATAGGACCGTGCCACATGTCAAAATGATGCAGCAAGCCTAGTGAAATCAAAAGCCCATAAGAATGCGCCACGTCACTTAAATCTGATTGGCCAAAAGAAGCTCATCTTCACCATGACTCTTTCCTTCCTACAACTATAAATAGGGGTCTCATAATTCAGAAAAGAGGAGCAACAATTCGAACAAGAAGCAAGAGAGAGCTCGTGGATCAAACACCACAAATTTCTCTGCAAGCTACAAGTTCAAGCATTCAAGTTCATAAACAACTGAAGATCAAGACGAAGATTCAAGATCAAGCTCAAAAGCCCTTGAATCCAAATCCACAAGTCAAATTCAAGTTTATTAAATCCACAAATCAAGTTCAAGTTCATCAAATTCAAGATCAAGCTCGAAGCCCTTGAATTTATATTTAGAAAGGCGAATCAGAGGATTCATAGAGATTGTAACACTCACATATTGAAATCAATAAACGATTGTTGCAATATTTTTCTGTCCCGATTACTATTTTCTCGGTCGCGAATTTTATTGTCTTACACCCACCAATAGAGACTAGTTAATATATAACCTTCCCTTACTTCAAAGGACACCATACTCAAGAGTAACATTTTGGTTATTTTTGTAATCATTTTAATTTTGGTCACGTCGCGCGCGCCTTTGAAAATGGCCTTCCTTTAAATCCTTGTTGTTCCTATACCATTCATCACCACATACATTTGGCTATGAATAATGAAGGATGAATCAAAATTTACTAAAACGGTACTAAAATCAACATTATGTCAACTCTATTTTTTTCCTTTTATTTTTTCGGTGTGGTTAATTAAATAAAAGTATAAATAATTTACGTTGTCATCGACTCAACGTATATAATATTATCAAGTCACCTTTATTTGTTATAACATATAACGGGTCTTATATTTAAGATTTTAAACCTCACATTTAAGGGCAAAGCTAGAGAGTGTGATACCAATAGCTCAAGTCGAAACTCAATTAATTCACCTCATATGTGCAAATAATCACAAATTATTCAATAATCTTGACTCTGGCTCTACCAACATTTTAAGAACACCTACATATAAAACTTAAAACTGAATTAATTAGTGAGTGGGGTTTAAGGACTTGGAAGGTGCTGATTGAGACACTTCATTGATAATGGGGTCACTTCAATTTTAGTGCTTTCTTACGATTGGAAGAATGCATACTTGTGATCCCCATCTTCTTGGCCTAGCTAGGAGTGCCTATATTATTTTCTTTGTCGTCCTAGTATCTTATAACTGTCAGAGATGTTGATTTGTAATTAGTTAGCTCCATTTTGACCTCCCATTAGGTCTATTTCATTTTCAAATGTAAAATCAAGATCCGATCAACATGGGCTCAAAGAACAAATTCTTTTGGATTTGATTTAATCATTTTCTTTTGATATAAACAAGAGTACTGATCATGACATATAGACAAGACTGATCATGACTACACTTCTACTGTAATATCTATTTAATTGGCTCATACAAATGCTTGTTAAGGCCGAAAGAAAACATCAAAAATACCAATACTGATCAACAGAATCTTTTCTTTTTATTTGCTACTGAAAACGGCTGTTTTCTTATACTCCATAAATATATAATTGTTTTAGCACAAAAAGATAATTCATTTTTAGTGCAGTTGAAAGATAGATCCTTTAATATGTAACTTGTCTTATTTTCAAGATTATAAATCTAATATTTATTATAGAGGATTTTACCTACCGATATCTTTTAGTTAAGCTCACATAATATTTCTTTGTTGTGAACTCCAAATGTTGCAGTCGTGTCTATAATAAACCTCACGTTTAAGTTTATACATTATCGTTGCAAAAAAATTACACTAGCATGCAAGCAACTCGTCTTATTTTTAAGATTACGCGTCTCATCTTTCATGCATGGAGGCATAGCTGTAAATATATCTCGATTGATCTAATAGTGTAAAAAAATGTTAAGCTGATAATATATATAACTTAAACTGATTGATCTACTTGTTTGTATCGCGTGCATGGTCAGCTGAAAAATGCTTCCTAATCTAATTCAGTTGCAGAAGAATAAAGAACAAAACACCATATCAGCTGCCCCTTAGATACATATTCACATAAATAATTTGTACTTAATTAATATATCCAAAGAAATTAGAATTATTCCCCTATTATATTGTCGAAGCTAGCTAGCTTTTTCTTTATCAACGCTTGTCCATCTTTTTCAAGAAAGCAAGCTGCTGGAATAATAATCTTATAAATTCTTCCCTTTTAGTTCATTCAACGTTAATAATGATGATGTTCATTCTAGTTAAGTACCAAAGATGCTATAACGGTACCTTACAAAAGTAACTGCAAATAATCGCTGGATAGAGCATTTATGCTAACGTTGAAAAAGGTTGTTTTGATTCTTTAATTTAAGGTAATCAAATTACTTTTTTTATTGGATTCTAACCCTTTTTTCTTTTTAATTACCTTTATAATCTACACTGTTTGGATCATATATATGTACGTATTAGCCATACCTAATTAATAAAGGCAGACACCTTTTAGTGTTGTTTAATTAGGATACATACAGTTTTTAATTATATTAAGACATGTGCACTGTAGAGCTTTAGAACGGTAAGACATCCAATTAGAGTCCCTATTAAAATAGAACTATTTTTATTAACTAGGGTGTCCGGTCTATTGTCTGCCCGCACCTCAACTATATATTTGATTCACAAAGTACCTGCTACATATGAATAACTCTGTCCAGCTATATCCACCGCTAATCCTATTAATGTATGGATTATCAAAAATCTTGTTAGCTTATGGTTACTAACAGTAGATTAGCGATGAACTTCTGATTAGCTAATTTTTATTAGTATTTATTATTTGTAGTGTTCAACTATTTGAAGGCCCTTTTTATCGAGATCATAAAAAAGACACCTCGATGCATGAAACATTTCATGCTCACCCAGGCATTGAGGAGGGTTACATCATAAGCCGTTGTGATGTAGACAGTCTATATCTTGATACAAGTACTCGTGACAATGTAAACTCCATCAGTTTCAATTTGTCTGTATTATTTTCATTTTTAGTTCGTTTCAAAAAGAATGTCTCGTTATTTTTTTTGGCAACTCTTTAATTCTAACTTTCCACATGGCATGCTTAAGACAACAAGATTAAAGAACATTTTTGGTACAATCTACATATTTTTAGTTTAAGATCTCGAGATTCAAAAGTCTTTTTTACTTTTCTAAATTTCGTGTCAAAGTAAAAAACAGACAAACAAATTGAAACAGATTGAGTAATAGCTAGTCTCGGAATTTCTCTGTGTGAAGAAGAACATATACATAGCCAGATTTTGTACTGTCAAATAAAGAGAGATCAGTATTTTTGATGCAATCATTCTTTAATTTGAGGAGGAACAGTTGTATATTATAGAAAGTGGACCTTAACTAGTCATAAATAATTAGTACATCAACTTTATAATTAGCGATTTAAATAGGAGTACGTAGTAATAAACAAATGGCTGAACATCAGCTCATGAAACTTCCATCATAGGAACTACCTATATAAGGTATATACATAAGATTTGTCATAGCCTCTTCTAACCAATTCTCCTCATTATATTGATCACCATGTTTCATCTGCAAACACAAAACAAAAACAACTTCATCAGAATTTCTGGCAAACTATTTAGGCAGTAAATATGTTTGACGCACGTATGTAACTATTTCATCTAAAAGTTTAAATTGTTAGAGAGATCAGTACACTTTTATTTTCTTAGTTATATTCACAACAACAATGAAGACAAAGAATATGGATCGATCATAAGTAAGTAATTATGTAAATTAAGTTAATTAGTTAACCTGGATTAATGGATTATCATAGCAAACATCCTTGTCTCCATGGAAATTGATATTCCCCTTCATGTGGGCTTCATCATCACAGGCTTCATTATTCTTAGCAAATCTTCCACGAACTCTAACACGTTTGTCTGCTAGGGTTTTGCGACAAGCATACTGCATGCACGCCCAGATTATTTAACTTAATTCATGTTCATTTACATAGAACTATATAGCACACAATTTTAAAAAAACGTGCATATGATATATACACACACACACAAGAAAGAGAAATACCTTAATAGTTTTGTTGAAATTCCTTTGATTTCTTTTCTTGAGATATCGGAGAATTCTGTCCTTTCTCTCCTCTTCTGAATACCTTCCGATCTTCATTGCCGGTGTTTCTTTGATTTTTGGACTTGTTTCCCTTTGAGCCCCCTGTCAACAACAATCTAATATTTTCACCCAACAATAAACAACATCTGAATTATAGAGCTTCGGCACAATCAAAACCGAACTAACAAAATGTTGAATTTCATCGTACCAGTCTCTACTGGAGTTATTACTCGTTTTTGTACTTGCCTTTTGATTTTACTATTATTTCTTCAATTAGCGAAACGTAAGTGTGACAAAATATACATACATCTCAGTATGTTTTAGCTACTCTGTCGTTAAAAGAAAAATAATAAATTTTGGATCTAACTCAGCTTCGAAAAAATAGTTCATGGTAAAGATATCAAAGAACATAAAACTAGACACGTCCCAAATCCATTACCGGCGTGGAATCTAACATCCTTAGCTAAGTCTATTTTATAATTTATGTATTTTTTTTTTATTTTTTTTGCTTTTCTTGACTTCCATGCACAAAATGTTACACTATGTCTAGTTTGTGGGAAATTTATGGGCAAATATATGTTGACTACATATATGTTAATTAAGTAAATAAAAATATTCCCTTTTATAATAGCTTAAACTTTTAGAAAATCATTTAATCATACACTTCAATTAACATGATATTAATAGAGGCCTTGGGTTCTAGTTTGAGTATGAAAAAGACTTTCCATACTCATGAAAAAGTATCAAGCTCACTTGTGAGGTGCTGTGCTGAAGACAAATTAAGTAAATAAAAATATATTCTCTGTAACAGTTCAATTATTTAGATGAGTTGTTCACACACGTCAACAAAATACACGAAGCAAACAAGGAGGGACGTTAGAAAATGTACCCAATTGTTGGAGGTAGCGAGAGGGCAAGGAGACCAGAAGCTGGATTCAAAACCATGATCAGTATTTTCATCCCAAGATTCACAACCCTCGTGGTGGTGGCCGCTGCATCTATTATTATTATTGTTGTTGTTGTTGTTATCTGCTGCATAAACCTGATGATGATGATGAGTAGTACTATTCAAAGAATAGTCGCTCGAATTAGACGATGCCGGTAGTAGCACTGGCACCGTCATGTCCGAAACCCCGAGGCGCTCGGGGAACCATGGCATCATTGAAATTGATGGTGGCACATAATGATCATGAGCTAGTGAATTAATATTGAGTAGTTGATCATTAATATTATGATCATAAAGTGAGGGGGTTATTATATTTGCTTGGGAATTGCATATTTGTGGGAGAGGATTAGTAACAAGAGAAGAATTGATGAATTCATTGGAGAAAAGGCCATGACTATAGTATTCATGATTATGAGGAGTGAAAGACATTTTTGATGGAAGAAATGTATAATTTGGTTAAGACTATAGTGATATGTTTCTAATATGAGTCAATTTTGGTTTAGTTGGTCGATATGAATTTTGTGCTCTTCACTATTTATAGTAGGTATTAAAGCTTTTTGGCAAGTTGTTCTAGCTGTATTCTCTACGTTTCTCTTGTTTCTTACTTTTTCTTATTCTTTTTCTAATTTCTATTTTTCATTTTATTTTGTTTATTCTTGATTAAGTACCACCTTGGAGCTTGACATATCTGAGCAACATACAAGTTTTGCTTATGAATTATGCTAGCGACTTTTTCCATTTTTAGTTTATGATTTTGAGTGAATTGAAACACACAGTAATACTTGCTATAGCTAAATGAACTTTGACCAAAATAAGACCTCATTTGCTTATGTTGAACAGACAATTAATTATGAATAAATAAAAGTGTACACAGTCCAATAGGGTGCGTACGAATGCCCCATTTTGGGGTGGTCTTGAATTTTTAACATAATTACGTAATAAATAAAAGTGTGTTCTCCGACACACAAGCGGAATGCACGTGTTGGAAACATAATTTTGTATATAAAAATATGTCCTCTCTAATATTTGCTTAAATTTTTGAACGAGATGGTCATATACATGTATCTCAACAGTTTTCTTAGAAAAATTTATATAAAAAAAGGTGGGGAGGGGGTGGGGGACAAAACAAGAATCACTTAGAGTTTCAATCCCATTTTATAAGCTATATTGGTCTATTTAATCTAATTTCGAACATACAAATTGTATCATGCATAGATATAACTTCGATTGCTTTCTAATAATACGGCTTCTAATTTAAACATTTTCACGTCCATGATTCTATTTGATGCGTTTATGGTGCAAAGAGTTCCATGTAATATTATCCACAACAACTCAGCTTAATTGTTAGTGACTATAGATTTGAATATATTCATATAGTGCTACAGTTTAATGCAAATAGTGGGGTACATATAAGTTATAACCTTTTGTCAATGGAAGAAAACAGAAAAGAAAAGAAAAAGATTCTTCTCATCATATCTACCAAAATTTCAATTTCTTCCATTTTTATGTTTATTTATTTATTCACGAACAGTAAAAATTTTGTTCGTGTTTCAAGCATTATAAGGTGTAGTTTTAAATCGAATTGTCTCATCAAAGCTTTATGTTAATAAGCAACATATATATGAGCTGCATAAAAATTCTATTAATAAGGTATCAATTTGTTATTGTGCAAAAGGTCGCCGGTCGAGGTACATGTGTAAGTGGGCGACTTGGGCAAATGCGAAGGTGGATTCAGCATGTCGCGACCAGTTATTATCGTATATTAACATGAAATAGTAAATTTCAAATCTTAGACCAGTGTCTGGGCAAATGTGTGTGTATATATATATGTTGATCAGAGTTTTGCTCGGAGCTCCGATGAGCTCATTATTGAAGGAAAAGTAGCGGACATTTCAAAATTAGAAAGTCACAATGTAGATACCCACATCTAAGAGATGTTCTGATTTAATCACAAACGAACAAGTGGCTTCATCATGGGCGTACACGTAGTATCTGATGAGTCATAAAGAAGGTTCCAGTTTTTCTTTCTCTGCAAGTTTTAACCTTGTATAGGGAATATTATTTTTGTATAGCATAATTAGTTTGTTAGGAGTAGACCAATAATTAGTGGACATGTGTCCAAGCTATTAGGATTATTTTTCTATATATTGAGCACTGTACATGATGAATAAGAACGAAAAGAAATATTTTTCCAATTCCTTTCTCTTGTTTTTCAATATGGTATCAGAGCAGGTTCTCTAAAGAATCCCTCGAATTTGTTTTCTGCTTCATTTTCCTTCAATCCTCTAGAATTATTTCATTTCTCGTTTGAATTTTTGCAATGGAAGGAGTCACTAATTCTACCCCCACTGTCATTGCATCTGAATCTGCTGCTCAGGCAGTAGTTGTTGATCCTATCAATGCTGCTCATCCTTATTATATCTCAAATTCCGATACACCAGGAATGCTCCTTGTTAACACTGCTTTTGATGGAAAAGGATTTGCAGGTTGGAGACGTGGTGTTCTTATTGCCTTGACTGCTAAGAACAAGGCAGGTTTCATTGATGGTTCCTCTCCTGAACCAGCAGTTGATTCAGATCTGCACAAGGCTTGGTTCAGGGCAAACAACATGGTAATTTCCTGGCTTTTGAATTCCTTGTCGCGTGAAATTTCTGAAAGTGTTATCTATTCCTCCACGGCTAAAGAACTTTGGAGTGATCTTGAGGCCAGATTTGGGCAAAGCAGTGGAGCCAAACTCTTTCAGCTGCAAAAAGAGTTGAGTGATTTAGTGCAAGGAGCAACCGACATAGCAACCTATTACACCAAGATGAAAAGGCTCTGGGATGAGTTGGATAGCTTGGATGCTTCCACTCTCTGCACCTGTGAGGCAAGAAGCAAAAACATCAAAGTTAAGCAGGATGAAAGACTGGTCCAATTTTTGATGGGACTCAATGACAATTATTGTGGTGCAAGAGGTAATGTTCTCATGATTTCACCTCTCCCAACTATTGCTAATGCATATGCTCTTTTGATGCAAGAGGAGAAACAAAGGGAAATGCAGAACACTCCAAAATACCCAGGGGAATCTTCTTCTTTCATAGCCACAGGGCAAAACAATTGAGGACAAAGGACACAAAAATTCCCATCTGACTCTAGGGTACAAAGGTTTCCAGTTGAAGAAAAAAAATTTGGTTTGACTTGCAGATATTGTAGGAAGCCTGGTCACTCCATTGAAAAGTGTTATAAGTTACATGATTTTCCAGCTACTTTTAAATTCACTAAACAAAGACCTCTTCAGAGCTCCGTGCAGGGAAATGCTATGCTAAGCAATAAAGAACATGGTGACCAGTTCATGTTCAATATGGATCTAAATGGCAAGGACAAGCCCATCACTAAGGAACAATTGGAACATGTGCTACTCATGCTGCATAGAGTGACTCCTGATGACCAGAGCACTAACTCTCCTGTTACAGCTACTGCTAACTGTGCTGGTAAAAGTCCTATTCCTTTTTCTTTCAAATCCAATTATTTTAAAAATTCCATCGGTAAAAGGTCTTGGATCATAGACTCGGGTTCTAGTGATCACATGAGTTTCAACAAAGATTTATTTCTTTCCCTTTTACCCTTACCTAGAGCCATCTATGTCAAACTACCAAATTCTCAACAAGTCAGAGTTACCCATGGAGGATCTGTTATGTTATTCACTCAGATGATTATTCATGATGTACTGTTTATTCCTGATTTCCACTACAACCTTTTGTCTGTTCACAAGTTGTGCCTCCAGTTTGATTCTTTTCTTATGTTTAACTCCTCTCATTGTCTCATGCAGGGCCCTTCAATGAAGAGCCCCAAGGTCCTTGGTGAATCATGCAATGGTCTCTATGTGATGCAGTCTGATTCTTCGAAAGTTTCTACTCCAGTCAAGTCTAGAGTTTCCTCTCTTAGTTCATTTTCAAGATCAAAAGGGACTTTGCCATGTAGTTTTTCTTCAGTCAAGTCTAGAGTTGGTTCTGTTAGTTCTTCTTCTCAATCAAAAGGCAATTTGCCATGTAGTTTTTCTTCAATTTCTCATTCTGATGTAAGCAGTAGGTTGTGGCACAATAGATTAGGCCACATGCCTTTATCTAATATGAAGAATATTAATGAAATATCTCATTCTGTTTGCTCTAAATTCAATGTTCCTTGTGAGATTTGTCCTTTGGCTAAACAAGCCAAGCTTCCTTTTCCTAACAGTTCTATTTCTTCTAAACAACCTTTTGATTTAGTTCATATTGATACTTGGGGACCTTACAAGATTCCCACTTATGATGGATTCAAATACTTCCTCACTATAGTGGATGACTATAGTAGAGGTACATGGACCTATTTACTAGCTACTAAAAGCAATGCCTTCCCAATTCTGAAATCTTTTCTTGTCATGATTGAAAGACAATTCAATAAAAGGGTTAAAGCTATTAGATCAGATAATGCTTGGGAACTAGGTAGTGGTTCTGAGTCATCCTCTTTTTTGACTTCACAAGGCATTCTTCATCAAACATCTTGTGTGGCTACACCACAACAGAATGGTGTAGTAGAAAGAAAACATAGACACTTATTGGAGGTATCTAGAGCACTTCTATTTCAATCTAAACTCCCTCACAAATTCTGGGGAGATTGTCTCATGACAGCCACTTTCTTGATTAATAGATGTCCTACTAGGATTCTTAATTTTAAAACCCCTTTTGAAAGGCTTTTTGGGACTACCCCTGATTACTCTATTCTTAGAAGTTTTGGTTGCCTAGCTTTTGCCTCCACACTCTCACAGGGTAGGTCTAAATTAGCCCCTAGAGCTGAAGCATGTTTGTTCTTGGGATATCCCTTTGGTAAAAAGGGATACAAGCTTTTTAGTTTAGCCTCTCAGAAGATTTTTGTCTCCAGGAACATTGTCTTTCATGAATCCATTTTCCCTTTTTCTTATACAGTTAAAGACCCTCCTATGTTTCCAGTAACTAGTGTCACTACTTTTTCTGATGAGAACATTACTCCTGATCCTCCTATTACTTCCACATTTCCTCCTGATCCTCCTATTACTCCTGACTCCTCTGTCCCTTCTCCAGGCTCTCTTCCTCTTAATCTACCATCTGATGACACCACTATTCTGAGGAAATCTACTAGAGCTGTTAAGACTCCTGCATATTTGCAAGACTATGTCTGCAACACAGTTCATTTGGCACCTGTATCTTCAAACTGTTTTTTATCCCCTGTGTCTCCTCCTTCCATCTCTTTTTCCGGACTTTCCTCTTCAAATCAACACTTAGTTAATTCTCTTTCTCATATCCATGAGCCAGCCAGTTATTCCCAGGCTATTATACACCCTGGGTGGAAAGAAGCTATGGCAAAGGAGATTGATGCTTTGCTTGTCAATGACACCTGGGATGTGGTAGAGTTACCACCTGGAAGGAAAGCACTTCCTTGCAAATGGGTTTATAAGGTCAAGTTGAAGTCTGATGGAACACTTGAGAGGTTGAAGGCACGATTAGTTATACGAGGAGACATTCAACGTGAAGGAATAGACTTTAATGAAACTTTCAGCCCTGTCATTAAGATGACTACGATCCGATGTCTCTTATCTGTAGCAGTAAAGAAAGGATGGAGTATTTTCCAACTAGATGTCAACAACGCTTTTCTACATGGAGACCTAGATGAAGAAGTTTTTATGAAATTCCCACCAGGTTTAGAAGGGCCTAATCCCAATGTTGTTTGCAGGCTTAAGAAATCTTTATATGGGCTTCGTCAAGCCTCACGACAATGGTATTCAAAATTGACTTCTGCTCTAAATTTCAAAGGATATAAGCACTCCCTAAATGATCACTCTTTATTCTACAAGTGTATTGGGTCCAGTGTGACTATGTTGGCAGTCTACGTTGATGATATTGTTTTGATAGGGAATGACATTGCTGAAATATATGTTGTTAAGGAATTTCTAGATGATGCGTTCAAAATTAAAGACTTGGGAGACTTACATTATTTCTTGGGAATTGAGGTTTTGCGTGAACCTCATGGGCTCATTCTTACTCAAAGGAAATTTGCCACAGAACTGCTGGCAGAGTTTGATTGTCTTCATCTTCGTCCAGTATCTTCTCCGTTGGATCCCTCTCAGAAATTGAGAGGCGACGAGGGTCCTTTGCTAGCTGATCCCACTGTGTATCGACGCTTGATAGGAAAGCTCAATTTTTTAACACACACACGCCCTGATTTGTCTTTCTCCGTTCAGCATTTAAGCCAATATATGCAGCAACCACGTCAGCCACATTTTTCTGCTGCACTTCATGTTCTCCGATATGTTCTTTTGGACCCCGGCCTTGGATTATTCCTCTCCGCTTCCCCTTCATTCAAATTGATCGCCTTTTGCGATGCCGATTGGGCCAGTTGCCCTGAGAGTAGGCGGTCGATTAGTGGTTTTTTCATTACTCTTGGAGGCTGTCCGATTTCTTGGAAATCTAAGAAACAACCCTCTGTTTCTCTATCTTCTGCGGAGGCAGAATATAGATCTATGCACCGAGTTGTGGCGGAAATAACTTGGCTTGTGCGATTGCTCGACGATCTCTCTGTTCCACCTTCCTTGCCCATCTCTGTTCACTCCGATAGTCAAGCCGCCATCCACATTGCCAAAAATCCCGTTTTTCATGAACGGACTAAACACGTCGACCTTGATTGCCATTTTGTCAGACAACAATTTTTGGCCGGTCTGATTTCTCTCTCTTTTACTCCGTCCACTTCCCAAATCGCAGATCTGTTCACCAAACCTCTCTCTGGTCCCTCTCACAAACAGATGTTGAGCAAGTTGGGTTTGCTGTCCGCCCCCTCCAACTTGAGGGGGGGTGTTGATCAGAGTTTTGCTCGGAGCTCCGATGAGCTCATTATTGAAGGAAAAGTAGCGGACATTTCAAAATTAGAAAGTCACAATGTAGATACCCACATCTAAGAGATGTTCTGATTTAATCACAAACGAACAAGTGGCTTCATCATGGGCGTACACGTAGTATCTGGTGAGTCATAAAGAAGGTTCCAGTTTTTCTTTCTCTGCAAGTTTTAACCTTGTATAGGGAATATTATTTTTGTATAGCATAATTAGTTTGTTAGGAGTAGACCAATAATTAGTGGACATGTGTCCAAGCTATTAGGATTATTTTTCTATATATTGAGCACTGTACATGATGAATAAGAACGAAAAGAAATATTTTTCCAATTCCTTTCTCTTGTTTTTCAATAATATACAAGTATATATACACATACTTAGTGTTGAAAAGGAATCCTTGAGGCAACTCAAAAAACAGAATGGTGAAAAGAGAGGGGCTCTCATGTGGTTACTATTCTGATGCTGTTGAAAAGCTTAGCACTAAATTTGCTTCTAAGTAGTGAAAGATCTGACCTATTGTTGTAGCCTTAGAATCTAACACATGGGTCTAGACCAAGATTTGTGAACGTACAATATATACCTATCATCATGCACAAACTTCTTTTTTATATGCCTCCGATCCTCTCTCTTTTGATTTTGGATTTCATTTACTTACTGTACAAGTATTCATGACTTTGGTGTTTATCTCCTCTCTCTCTCTCTTTTTTTTTTTTAAAAAAAAAACATTGGATCACTCGTCTAATTAACTTGCATGGAATTAGACTACGTTATCAGTTGTTTTTTTCTTTCTAATACGTCTGAATCATAATACATATTTAATTTGAATATTAAATGTATTAAAATTTGAATACTGAAGATTTAAGAGTGTTTCAGGTCTTAATAAAATATCTTAACAATCAGATTTATATAATACTAAAAAAAGTGAATGATAGTCATGATAATTGTGATGAATGATAGCGATATGCATAGCTAATATAATGGCGGTGAATATGATTGATAGCGATAATTGACAATATATAGTGGTGATTGATGGTACTTGTGGCTTTTGGTTGTGAGTTGTGGTTGATGGTGATGATTGTAAATGATCATGGCTAGTGATGAAAACGACTAATTGTGGTGATTGGAGCAGTGACGGACGTGCCTAATAAGTATGATGATCATTGATAATAGTGAGTGACAGAGTCAGCACTCAGGTATGATAATGAATGAAGCAGTGATGAAATTTCTCAATCATTAGAGAAATCCTTGAACGAATGATATTATAAGATTTTATTAAAAGATCTTAATCATTTCGACCTATTTATCTATGAAGTGGTTGTAAAATAAAATTTTAAAAATAGAAGCACTTATTGATTGAAATATGAACAATCAAGATTCACACATTACAAATACTTGGTATTTTGTTGTTGTAGTAGATTAAAAATAAACCCATTGTATAATTGAAATCGAAATGATTAAGATTCAAACTATCATTGGATGCAAACAGATGATGAGGTCTAAAACTCTTAAGTCATCTGTCTATGTGCTAACTAATAATATATACTAGGTTTCTCTCTGTAAAATGAAGATGTAGGATAACAGTTGTCATATAATGTATGTAATACTAGCACTCAAGTAGGTAAAGGGGAAACAATAACATGTGTATGTAATCTTAGAAAAGAATCAAAATGGATATAAGAATCTGTTCTCAATACCAAAAAATAAGAAAAGAGAAACACAAAATATGAAGACAAGAGAGGGAAAATGTTTTCTCTCTTTACCAGCCTATTTTCCGCAAAAAGCATGCAGTTTAAAAAATTCTGATGCCAAAATTGAAAAAGTGCCAAGTATCAGGTGCTAGGATTTCAGAACTTACAATCCTATAGAAAGAAAATAAAACAGTCTCAATTAGAACAAGTTGAAAATTGGGACCAGTTAAGTTCCAAATTGCCTAGCCATATATATGCTCTATGAGTAAATCCATTCCTCATATATTTTCATTATTCATTAATCATTCAATCATGTAGTACAAACAAAAGCCATTCAATCTTAGCTCAAGAGAATTATCAGACCCACCAAGTATTTGATCCCTTTTGATTTGACTCTTTGAGTAGTTTTTGTTCCTCTTTGGTTCCAATCCTAGCCGTAAACGATGAATACTAGGCATTGAGCATATGATCTCATATCAAGGAAATAACTTCTTTTATGATTACTTACCGATCTCATATCAAAGAAAATAAGTTCGTTCTTTTATGATCACTTAGTCTCGCTTATGGGGTCAAATTAATACGTCCTATTGTTGCTTATTGATATTTTTTTATTCCTTTCATTCTTTGAACAAGAAAAAACAAAAAAGCTTGCGGCTGCGGATTTTGGGTTATCCATTGATTTAACGGCGATCGTGAAAGAGTACCACCTTTCTTTCGGCAAAGAAGATCAACAAAAATCGTACAGCAGTATTCTTGTTTCAACATGTCACTAGCTTTTGTTTTCTTTCTTTAACAAAGCAATATTGAGAATCTTAGATACTTTGATTTGTACAAACTTTGATCTAGGCATAATTATCCTCTTGTGAAAAAGGGTAGGATCAAATGCTTTTCAAGTCCACATGCAACTATGTTAACTCTTTCATTTCATTAGCTCATAACCTTGGGATTGAATTATATTTGAACTTCAATTTTCTGTGTTTTCTATAGTTTTCATGCAGCGATCCATTAGCAAGCAGTCTTATTGCTTGCAAGCACACACAACACAGAGTAGGAGAGTTTGAGTTCATTCCAACAAAAGAGGAGAAAACAAATTTGAGAAGTACAAACCTGCGATAAATTGCAGATATGAGCATAGATTCCTGCAATTCAGTTACATGCTTTGAAACTGACAGTGTGTTGGATTAAATTCATACAGTAGATACAACTACTACATCATAGTTCTGGATGCAAAGTATCAACAGTATACACTTCAATTTACAAATTAATGTCAGCATGATATCAGTAGTGCCAATACCGCACATACTCATTTCTCCACAGAAGAGAGTTGCAAGCTGCGGACGGTTTAGTAGAATAAATACATACCCATGCACGTTGCAAATGAAAGAAGCAGCAGCATGTCAGCAACAGAAGGAAATCCAACTCACTAGTTGATTCAACTGTCATCTGCTGGTACCACTCGCTCCTCTCAGATGTGCCACACATGATGGATGGTAAAAATCGAAAATGAAAAACTGAAATGAGAGAAAAAGAAAGGAATAATTTACAGCATGCATCCATGAACTAGTGAAAAATTAAACTTGAGCTTATTGACTCATCAGCTAGCATAATCTGCACCAATCTCAATTGTTTGAATTTTTTTGGAATTTCTAGAAGGTTGCAGCTCAAAAGTTTACTCAAGCTGATGTTTAGAGATCCTGCACCTCAAGTTGGACCATAGCTCGAGAGTTACACATGTCCTTTGGTCAACTTTAGATACATGCAAAACAACAGCCACTAAGCAAGACTTCTGTCAAATGTTTAAGCTACCATAAGATGGGAAATACACAAACAAGATTTCCTGTACTTTCAACGAACACCGCGGTTAAGCATCCCTTGGAATGATTGATAGAGATCTTTGTTATCCATTCCAAAAATCTCTTCTGCTTTTTTCAGAGTTTCCTGAGATATTAAAATGGGCAAAAAGGAAAAGCAGAAAAACATTTAGAAATTGAACTAAACAAATACAAGGTAATCATAGGATATTCTAATAACTAAGATTATATTCATCACCTCACGGGATTGCTTTTGATCATTTAATTCCTTTATGTTTGCTAAAAACGCACTGAACTGCTCATAAGACAGACGACTCCTGAATCAACACATGCTGATCATCAGGTGAAAGATCTTTTATTCGAAAAAATTAAACAGAACAAAAGTCAAAAACATAGATACCTGGCTTGACGGAAGAACTCCTTCCCATCAACTCGAGGAATTTGGGCTAACAATTCACACATGAACTAATCAGTACTACAATAATTTGTCCAAATGGAAACGATATCAGTTAGAAAAGGCAGTCAAATGTGTTACTACACATATATAGAATCATTCTTACATTTAAGCAAAATCGTGTATATATTGGATGCAACACAAGTTTGCATCTCACATAAAGAATGAATCCCTATGTGTGTACCAACAGAGTGCAGAGCTAAAACAGTAATATTTGCATAGCTTATGCAAGGAAATTGGAAAGAAAAAAGACGGCTCTTGGAAACCTGGTTTTGGCCGTGCCCTTGGAGGAGAGCTAGCTGCTGAGGACTGTTGACTCGAAGGATAGAATGATGACATTGACACTCGGCGTTGAAATTGAGGGACTGTTGGAGAGGTGCTTCCAGATGTCCTCTGAGGAGATACTGCAGCAGAATATCCTCTCGGGGATACACTAGCGGAAGTTATTTTTGGTGTGTCACTTGGAGTAAGCAGCGGTGTTATGTACGGGCTGGAAAATCTTTGCAAAGCTTGCTTCGAGGCTGGATCCAAGAAAAAAATAATAATAATAATTAAGCAGCTTTCACAACATTCTAATATTATCATGTAAGAAAATGTAGAGTCAATACCGTCACCATTACTTCCTCTGCCGTCCATAGAACCACTGAAAGAATGATGCACTGTGTAGCCATTCACCTCCTCTGCAAGATAGAATTATCAAGACCAAATTCAGAACATGAGGTCTCCATAGCTTGAAGCAGCTAAAGTTAAGATATCCAGAACATGAAAAGCAAACAAAATTCAATGAAGAACTACAAGTTATTGGTGAAGTTACCTTTTAAAGGATATGACTTGTGACCAGATTGATCATAAGTGCCAATATCAATAGTTTCTTGCTGCCATGGTTTTTTTTTTAAAAAAAGAAAAGATCACCACAGTTGATAAAGAAAGAGGACAATTCTTAAAGAGAAACAAAATCTCTAAAAAGAAGAGATTGAGCCTCAAGTTTTTGCCCTGTCCTACAAGTCAAATGGAAATAAAATTCATTCTTGTTTAGAATTTTAAATATCATAACCAATTATTATTATTTTTTTGTAAGTTCTGGTTACCCTCTTAATGATATTCTCAAAAGAAATACTAAAAATGAATATTATGTAATCTTACAGATGAGTCATCATCACTCAAAGACTGCACCAATTGCCTTTTAAAGGTCTCCAACTGTTTAAACAAAAAAGGAAGTAAGTTTATGCAGTTGAAATGAAAATAGCAGATGAATAAATGCCTATGATTTTCCACTTTCAATATTCTTTCCCTAAAAGGATGACAAGAATACTATCCAATACCAGGAAAAAAGCACTGTGAAGGAACAAAAAGCATATAAGGATGAAAAGATAAGTCTCTGCTTTTTTATTTTTTTCTTCTTGGAAGGTAACATTACACATAGTAATTTAGCAGATATCAGATAGCAAACATGATTCAATTTAGAGTACTATGCGTGACTATATTAGAGAACACTTCACAATCGTTGGCAGTAATTGGCAAGTATAATACTCCTATCAAGTTTAGCTGAAATAAAGGGAAAGGATTCTTCCCTTCCCTGTGTATTATAAGTGTCAATAATGCTAAAATCACAAACCATGTGCTTTATTATACATTGCCAGTCATCCAAGGAAAGTACAATTATCATGAAATGAGCTCTATTTCAAACATTTACATGAGCTTATTAGTTAGCAGTTTCCTTGCCTTTATTTCATATAACACAAGAGCGAGCCAATCCAATTGCTAAAGCTTTTCATTTGAATCTCACGGACAAAATGAAGCACAGATGCCTACCCCAAATTATCTTGGGTTTATAAATCAATACCAAGAACATGTTAAACCAAAATGTGTGCTGGGAAACATGTAGTCAAGCATTTAGTTTCTGTGCAAATGGTCATTTCCAGGGGACTCAAAAGGATGAATTAGAAATAAGTATAGAATGCAAATTAGCACCTTTTCATTTTTTATTTGGCACTAAGAATGATGATGGTGAAATTGCATAATTTTCTCAAATCAACAATCCAAGTAGCAAGAGTTCAGTGTAATTTCAATCCCAGACATATCGAACATATACTTCCACAAATGTTAAAGATGGCGTCTTTTCGCTTCAAGATTTCAATTTTCAGTGACTTCAGCCTATCAAAAGTAACTTTACAACAACAAAGAAAGCATATTTCACTAGCCTGCTGGTGAATTAATCATCTAAATCAGCAATTGAAAGTAAAGCGAAAAAATAAAGATACAACAGACCAGAACAACCTAACAAAAGGCTAGCTCATAAACAGATAAACAAAAACCATGATCCATGAAACAAAACAATTCCAAGATTTCACCATAAGAATTCGAAAAATTATAAAAATGTAACCTTTGCTAAGTCGCGACCAAGCTTCTTTGCAGTAAAAGCCAAATTATCTCTCTCCTTCGACAGCTTCATCTTTTGATTCCCAAATTAAAAAAAAAAAGTAACAAAGAAAAGATTAAAAGGGCAGCCTGATACAATAAAGCTCCCACTGTAGGTGCCAAACCACACGGAGTCTTACCTTGCATTTCTGCAATGCAAGAGACTGTTTCCACGGGTCAAATCCGTGACCTCCTAAAAAAGAAAGAAAAGGTAAAGGAATGAAAGAGTATAGGATTAATACATTATCTTGTAGAGTGATGTTCGATCGCAATTCGGCGTCGCGACAGGCTTGTTGGAGGTGAGAGACCTTATCTTGTAGGTCGATGATGAATCGGTCCTTTCCATTGAGGTTGTGTCGGAGCCTGCCAATCTCAGACTCAAGGTTTGTAACTCGAGAAGCGATGGCCATGGAGGTGATTTTCCGGGCAAGGTCCAATTGGTCGTATGGATCGGTCGGAATAACAGAAAGTATTTCATCGGAAAGGTTAAAGTCCGGGCCGCCACTCCGACTCCTTTCCGACATCTTCAAAATTGGAGAAATGCTCCCCCCTCCCCCACAAAGGGTTTGGAAATGAGCTATGCACGACCATAGTGGATTATCTATTTGTTTTGGTCTGGTTTCTAAAATGGGTTGTCAGGGTTTGAATTTTTTATTGGGTTTCCCTCCAAAGTGTTTTGGGGTCCTTTTCAGTTTGGGCCCGGGCCCAGCTGAAACATACTTCTCAATCCATGTCTTTTTGTTACACTGGAAAACAATTTATAATAAGGATTTTTGGCTAAATGTTTGAACAAAGGAGCGGAGCTACAACATACGTAGACTATATTATGTCTTCGGATGAATTCAGTAGCTTAGACATAGTATTTGTAGTAAAAAAAAATAATCTATTACAAATATGTAATTGCGAATTTAGTAACTAAAAACAAGATATGAATTCAGTGTACGTTTCAAATCCTGATTTTACCTTTAAATGAACAAGAAGTTGAATGCTACAATTAATTTCTTTTACGTATTTCAGGCAGACTAGTACTACTTCTGTTGGCCCTTGCATTTAGCTTTCATGGAAGAGGAACAAAATGAAGAGGGCTTATAATCCAAAGGGGACTGCACACATTATTAGTAATTTAATGGGAAAAATTATGATTCATTATCAATACAAAATATGAATCATTAACAAAATAGCCATGTCCCCTTTGCTAATGTAAAAAGATACAACACATCCCACCTTCCCCTACAAAGATAAAGGAAAGGTACGGTTCTCCTTCCCATTTCTGACCTGTGCCACCAAAGAGAACTGTACAGCCAGCAGTCTGGACACCAATTTTCCTGACAGGGGAAACAATCAAAATAGCACAGTGCGTTTGGCCATAGAGTCATAGTAACACTGCCAGAACCAATTCAGATCTCACTCTGGCCGGAGGATATATCAGTTTATGTTGCTCTATCACTACATATAAAATGTACATTGTTTCTATGCTCACAAGTATAAGGAACTATCAACATGATCCAGAGCTTCCACACATGATGCTGAATGAAACAAAGCTACCATCATTTCTAAGCCCAATAGACTTTCAGCTATCTTCACATGAAACAACAAAGAATGGTATGGCACAATCCATGCAATTTGCAATAAATACTTTCTGCTTCTTACTTAACAGCTCGCACACCAATAGTTTTGACACGGAATCTATACTGAGGTTGAGAATCATCTTCGTCGTCGTCGTCGTCGTCTTCACTAGACTCATCTTCAACGCTATCCCATCTAGAATAGTCAAGCCGTGAATGTCCTTTTGGCTGTGGGATTGCTTCCCAACTGGACGGCTGTTGTTCAGACGATTCAATTTTCTGAAAATCACTGACTTCAGTTGTCTGTTTGACACTTCCTGACTCAGCTTTTCTTGCGGTTGCTTCCTCAACATCTCTGTCGTCTTCTCCTACATCAACTTCATTGGTTTCTTTATTAGTACATTGTTCTTCCCACTCTACCTTTAAGTCATCATCTTCGTCCTCATCTTCTTCAAGCTCTGCTTCATCTTCAGGTATTGGAGCAAGTGACTTTCCTTAAACAAAAGAAGAAGAATCTCTAAATTACCATCTATTAAAAGGGCCAGATAGACAAGGAAAACAATCTTGTTTACTTTTAACACTTTTGGCCTAGAAATGAAGAATCATGAAACCACTACTCTATATGAACACTTAAATTGGACTCTATGGTGACTCAATCACAAAGGAGGTAAGAAAATCAGAATATAATGAGAGTAAATTCATTTGCTTGACCAATTTAAGTCCAGTCTGTCCTAATGTGACTGTTGTTGATTTCCCCCAAAGAATTAGCAAAGATATGACAAATGCTTTAACTATGACATTTTGTTAAAGTAAATAGTAACATAAGATAGATTGTTGAAGAAAATATACATGAAAATTTTACCCCATCAAGCAGCACCAGTAATGTAAGTAGAAAGAAATGCAGGCCCATTATAATTAAGGCATAATAATGGCTTGCAGATTTCCCTTTAGGACTCTTGTTTTGTTTAAGACTCTTCTTTTTTTTATTCAGCCTTTTTATATTAATTTTGTACTTATCAGCTTTCATATCTTTAGGATTGTATTTTAGTAGGTCTCTCTGTTACCTAGATTTTCTCTAAGTTACATACACTGGCTATAAAAGCCAATAGAGTAAACCAATAAACGATTGGTTCATCTGCTACCAGTTCCTTTCTTTCTCTTTATGGTATCAAGAGCTCTATTGCTTTAACAAGCTTGATTCATTTTTTTTTCTCCCAGCCCACCCACCTCACGCCCAAATGGCCTCCAATACAAGCATCGCCAATGCCGACAACATCTCCGGTTCAAAGACTATTGTCCAGTTCAATCCGGTTACTCAACTCCCCATCAAACTTGCTGGTAGCCATAACTTTTCGCATCTACTGTCAACTCTGTGATGGTAGAGGTCATACTGCTCGTGTATGCCGGACACGCTCACACAATCATCTTCAAGCGCGTGCTAATGCTGCACACCTCCAGAATCAGTCAGCTCCATGGATCATTATTAGTGGTGCCACCCACCATATTGCCTCAGACACACAGAGTCTAACCACTACGCAAGATTACCACGGCTCGGAGGAGATCGTCATGGGTAATGGTAATACCATTCCAATCTCTCATTCTGGTAATGTGAACTTTAATGCATCAAATCACCAATTCCAGCTTCACCATATCCTTTGCTCTCCAGCTATTAAAAACAACCTAATCTCTGTTTCTAAAATTTTGTCAAGATAATAACTCCTCTATTGAATTTTTTCCTTTCTCTTATCTTGTGAAGGATCTGACTACGGGGGCGCCATTGGTTCGCAGATGGAGTAAAAATGGGCTATATGAGTGGCCACCGGGGGGAGGTGTTGATGGTCCACCAAAATGCAATGTCTCTGTTTCATACAACCTGTGGCATCAACGATTAGGCCACCCTAACATCAAGTTCTAAATAAATTTTTCCATTCCAGTTGTTGGTTCCAAAACTAGCACTGTTTGTAATTCATGTTATTCTAATAAAAGCTAAGGGATGCCTTTTTCAAAAAGTTCTTTGCACAGTGCCAATCCATTAAATTTAATTTACAGTGACTTGTGGGGGCCGTCTCCTGTTGTATCGATTGACAAAAAACGGAACTATGTTTTATTTGTTGATCAATTTTCAAGATATATGTGGTTGTTCACATTCAAAGCTAAAACAGAAGTTCTGAAAATCTTCCAAACTTTACATCGCATGCTTGAAAGACATTTGAACACAAAAAATTTATTCTTTTACACTGATGGTGGTGGTGAATTTATTCCTATCTAAAAGCACATGGAATTGAACACTTAGTCCCCCCACCCACCCCACCCCACCAATACACACCACAAAGAGTAGTCTTAGTTGAACGCCGACATCGGCATGTCATCGAGACAGCCCGCACATTATTACACCAAGCATCCTTACCTTCAACGTTTTGGAGTTATGCCAGTCATCAAGCTGTTTATTTGATCAATAGGATGACTACACCCAATCTACAAAATAAATCACCTTTTGAAATCCTATTTCAGGTTGTGCCTAATTATAATTCCATCAAAGTTTTCGGATGCTTATGCTACCCATGGCTAAAACCGTATTCCAGTAATAAATTGGAACCTCGATCCACACCATGTGTTTATTTAGGATTTTTTAATAAATATTATAGCCATCAGTATTTTGATCCAGTTAACTCCAAATTATATTTATCCAGGATGTAATCTTTTTGGAAGACAATATTCCTTTTGAAAATATTTTTTCTAGGTTTAATAAGAAAGCTAATGTTTCTTGGGATAATATTTCTGTTGAACAACAATCCAAGGAGGACACTAATTCAATTTCACATTCCTCCTATGAACTCCTCCCACCAGTGACTACGTTGCCCACGGTCCCTCAACACCCGCAAGACATCTCCTCCTCCAGATGGTGTCTCTCAACAATCAGGTAATATTCCTTCCCCTCACATCTCAACTTCCACTTCTTCATCCTTTACACAAGTTCCACAAAAACAGAGAACTACTTCTTCTTCAGCACCTCAAACTTTGCCATCACGACCACTTATCACGTATCATAGACGAGGAAGACCACCCATTCCTAGCCAAACTTCACGTCCTCATCAAAATCCATCTGCTTCCGCACAAAATCAACCCCAAATGGCTTCCTTCCCGCCTCAACCAGCAGCATCTCCGCCTATTCAACCTGACTCATCAACCCAACCCCGGCCAAACCAGCCAGCCACCAAAGTTCACCCAATGACCACCCGATCACAGACTAATAGCCTGAAACTTCGTTAGTTTCTCACAACCACTACACTGTCTCCAAAAATCCCCACAACCCATAAGCAAGCCAAGCTAATTCCAGTGTTATCAAAAGCCAAAAGCGCAAAAAAGTCTGTTGGGGCTTAAAGCGCAAATAAAAGCGTGGGCTTTAATGACAAAAGGCGCAAAGGGAGAAAAAGTACAAATATTAATATTTAGTCCAAAACTAATAATTATAAGCATGAATGACAAATATATGAACAAAGAAATTGAAAAACAATTACGATAAAGTGAAATATCAATTATTTAGTGTCGCCTCTTCAGAAGAGACTCATTGGCAAGGAAAAGTATGCCATAGAAACTTGATGACGACAGTGAAGCGCACATAAAGCGAGGCGAAGCGCTCAACACATTTTGAGCCTCGCTTTAGGGCTTAAGCGCACCTTTGATAACACTGGCTAATTCCCCAATAGAATTCAGCAATGCAAGCCGAATTTGATGCTTTTGTTCGTAACCATACTTGGGATTTGGTTTCATGTGACTCTTCCCAAAACGTGGTAGATTGTAAGTGGTTATTCCGAATTAAACATAAACCTGACGGTTCTGTTGATAGGTACAAGGGTCATTTGGTTGCCAAGGGATTTACTCAGGGCCCGAACTTGATTATCATTCCACTTTCAGTCCAGTAGTCAAGCCTGCTACTGTCCGTCTTGTCCAGACTATCGCCACTCAACTTGACTGGCCTGTTCATCAGTTGGATTTTAACAATGCCTTCTTGCAGGGTCGTCTTGATGAAGAAGTCTACATGCGACAACCACCCGGATTTGAAAATTCTGGGAATCCTACCCATGTATGCCGTCTTCAGAAGGCAATTTATGGTCTCAATCAAGCTCCTCGTGCTTGGTACACCGAACTAAAAAATTATCTCCTTACTTCAGGCTTTGTTAAATCACATTCTGATTCCTCGCTCTTCATTATGCATAAGTTTGGGTTCACTGTGTATATTTTAGTTTATGTGGATGATATATTAGTGACTGGTAATCACAAAAAAGGTGTTCGTTCTATCATTGATGCTCTCTCCCGACATTTTTCACTGAAGGACTTGGGGCCTCTTCATTACTTTCTTGATGTTGAGGTGATTCGTTCTTCTGCTGGTCTCCTGCTTTCTCAAGAGAAATACACGATGGATCTCCTACATGAGGTAGCTATGGATACCTGCAAAGGTGTTTCCACGCCTATGACATCTACTGTAGTTTTTGATCCCTCACCTGATGATCATTTAGTTGATGGTTCCTTATATAGGCGCATTATTGGTAAGCTTCATTACCTTTCTTTCACTCGTCCAGACATAGCTTTTGCTGTCAGGAAGTTGTCACAGGCTATGCATCAGCCGCTTATGTTATGTTATCTATCTTGGCCGTTCTCCTATTTCATGGTCTTCAAAGAAGCAGCGTTCAGTTTCTCGTGCTACAAAGGAGGCAGAAAATTGGGCAGTTGCTGCTACTGTTTCTGAAACTAACTGGCTCACCCATCTTCTTCGGGAGCTTCGGTTCCCTCTGACTGCTGTTCCAAGAGTTCTCTGTGACAATATTAGCAACACTTATATTTGTGCCAATCCTGTTTTCCATAGCCGCATGAAGCATGTGGCCATCGACTTTCACTTTGTCCGTGAGCAGGTTGAGCGCAAACAGCTTGAAGTTACACATTTACATGCTGCTGATCAAGTTGCTGATCTTCTTACAAAGCCTCTTCCCCGTGCACTTGTCAGTAAGCATTCTTCCAAATTGGGCGTAGTAAACCTTGACCCCAACTTGCGGGGGCGTAATAACGGCTTGCAGATTTCCCTTTAGGACTCTTCTTTTTTTTATTCAGCCTTTTTATATTAATTTGTACTTATCAGCTTTCATATCTTTAGGATTGTATTTTAGTAGGTCTCTCTGTTACGTTACCTAGATTTTCTTTAAGTTGTTATTTTTCTCAGCTTTGTATATAATACACTGGCTATAAAAGCCAATACAGTAAATCAATAAACGATCGGTTCATCTGCTACCAGTTCTTTTCTTTCTCTTTAAGCCATAGACAGAGCCGCAAAGGATAGAGAGGAGCAGGACAAAAAATTAAACAAATATAAAAAGAACACCCAAGAAAAGGCAGAATGACTACCAATTGTGTCTTCAGACGGGCATGGAGGTTTTGATACACTTCTGATGATGGATTCAACTCAATCAGCCTGTTGACATCGAAAAGTGCTGAATGGTACTCCTTGAGGGTGACTAAGGTTTGAGCACGCAACATCAGAGCGCCTGTGTGTTTTTGATCAAGTTCAAGAACCAATGTACATTCATCTGCTGCCTGCAGCATGAGACAATACCCAACAGTAAGCTCAAAGCAAGCACTGAACAGAGAAATGCTCCTTTTTTTTTTCTCTATTTTATCTTTTCTTCTAACAATATCAAGAGGAAAATACAGTATACTAGAGCAACACAAACTATAGCAACCAGGCTCAATTTTTTGATAAAATATTCTTAGAGAAAAGCCCGTAAATATCTGGCAAGAGACACATTCAACGCTGTTGTACTGGCCATTATTAGGATTGTCGTCATCAAGTGCTTCCAGTTTAACGGTTTCATAAAAATGAGACTGAGCGATCTCTTCTTCTTCCACTATTTTAAATGCTTACTACATTACCAATAAAGGGAAAAACTAATAAAAAGAAATTGTTCAAGCTAGTATGGATAGTTCTATTTTCTAATAGGAAACACAATATGCTAGTTTTAGTAATTAATAAACACGAAGTGTTCAAAAACTTTTGGCTGTATTCGGGTATCAAGAAAACCTTGGATAGACAAAACTCCGTAGTTACCCAGTTACCAATTATGTACACAGCCCGGTCAATGAAAACAAATTACTAACATCCACAGGCGGAGCTACAACCTTGGAAAAGTGGTCAGTCGAACACCTTTCACGGTAAAATTATACTGTATGTAGAGGTCAAATATCATTTTTAACGGATAATTATTTACTCTTGAACACCCTTTACACAACTGATAATGATAGCTCAGTGTCAGCGGCCAGGGGTGTTCAGACTTTCTAAAGAAGCATAGGTTCCATTCCAGTAGCTCTTGCTGCTTGTGCCGAGAAAATATTCTTGTTAAGGGCATATTCTCTGTAACAACCTTGGGCCTCTCTCCTTCATCTGAAGTAGTGGTATGGACTGCGTACACTCTACTCCCCCAGCCCCACTTTGTGGGAAAATACTGGGTATGTTGTTGTAACATTGGGCCTAACTTACAACCCAAAAGCTAGCTATTGAAGTGGGAGGGCCCAAGTTTCTTTAAGTCCCGCACCAACTCCCATTCAGCCGATGTGGGACACACAGGATCATAACAATCGCCCCACTTGAGTACCAACAACCTCGTTGGTCACGACTGAGCCAGTTAGTCAAGGCTGGCAGCGGCACCCCTCTGCTAGATGGGAAAGCCCAAGTTTATTTAAGTCCCACACTAGCTCCCCATTCAGACAATGTGGGACACACAGGACCATAACATTCTCTCATGTAAAATACTTGTTAACGGCTTCTTGTGTTATTATTACAAGAACGCAATGAGAAATATTTTATTGCTATCTAAAAGGGGGAAAATATTTTTCATTAAAAGCTACTCCGTTTCAATTTATGTGATATATTTCCCTATTCAAGATTCAAACTATGTAAACTTTCACCAATATTTTAAAATTTATTATTTTTATCACATTGACATGAGAAGAATTGCAACTTATAGTATTTCGTATAGTTTTTAAGTATCTAAACTTTAGTTTTACATAGTGGCTTAGCTATGTTTCACATTTCTTTGTTTGGGTTATATATTGTGGTTTTGTAATTATTTTTCTAATTAGAGTACTTTATTGTTAAATGGGCCCCAAGCCTAACTCAACCCCCAAAAGTAAGCTCATGAGGGTGGATTGCCCAAAGACCATATAAAGAGTCTAGATTCTCCTCATCCCACCAATGTGGAATGCAACACCCCGCCACACGCTCAGATTTGGACATCTAGAGCATGGACAATTCAATATGGGGGACCAACATCAGTAAACCACAAATTCAAATTGGAACGAGCCTGACTCTGATACCATGTTAAATGAACCTAAGGAGGGTGGATTGCCCAAAGACCATATAAAGAGTCCAGATTCTCCTCATCCCACCGATGTGGAATGCAACACCCCACCACACACTCAGATTTGGACATCTAGAGCATGGACAATTCAATATAGAGGCCCAACATCAGTAAACCACAAATTCAAATTGGAACGAGCCTGACTCTGATACCATGTTAAATGGACCTAAGGACTAACTCAACCCCAAAAGCTAGCTCATGAATGGAGAATTACCCAACACCATATAAAGAGTCCAAATTCTTCTCATCCGACCGATGTGGGACTCAACACTTATAATACAATTTGAAGTTTCAATAGAGAACTTTTTCTATTTTTACTTTAGTTTTAATTTATATGATTGAGCCGGGGGTCTGACGGAAACAGCCTTGCTACTTCGTATGAGGTAGTAGTATGGACTGCGTACACTTTAACCCCCCCAGACCCCACTTAGTGGGAATACACTGGGTAGGTTGTTGTTGTTGTAGTTTTAATTTATATGATTGTTAGTACTATTACAAGTGCTTTTATGACTTAGCAAATACTATATAGCTTGACTTAAATTTTCTGCCCACTTTCATCAATTTTTTATTTTTTTTGTATTTACCTCTTCTAAGTATGAACACCCTTGGCTAAAATCCTGGCCACGTCACTGCTAACATCAATATTGAGTTCATGATGTGTACATCAGTTAAGAAGTTAAGCTACTTCATTGAAGCCCTTGTATTTCGAGATATAAAAAGCCAACCAACAAGGAAAAGCAAGGACCTAAAAAACAGAAAAAAGATATTGATTGATTTGCTATCTATGGGTGTAACCAGTCAAAGAAAAAGAAAAGGTTGATTTATTGATTTGGAACTTAAAGTTAAAGGCCAACAAGTAGGGTCAGGTGAACATTAACTTACAAAAAAGGAAATCCCTTTTTGCGTCATTTGAATTTACTATATTATTGCTGAAAAGAGAATAACTTTATAGTCGATGCTGAATTCAGTAAAAGATTAAAACAACACTCCACCAGCAATCAGTTTCCATACAATTGAATAAAGAAGGTAACCTTTTTGAAATGGTGAAGTTTGAGGAAACAAGCAGCACGATTGCTATGGAGAGCGATCTTTTGGGACTTGTTTTTAGCCAAAGAAAGAGCATCCGTATAATAAAGGAGAGCTTCTGAGTATTTCGCTTCCCTGTACATCTGGTGAGCTCTTTCGATCTTGTTTATCGTAGCTGATGACGCCATCTTTTCCTTCCCCTAATAATTCAATTCCCTTCCAATCCAATAGAATAATTTGAAAGGGGAATTTTGGTCGGTCGGAGATAAAGAAGTAGTCTAGTCTACTCCGATCGGGGCAAGGCAAATTGCGGAGCGGCAATGCGTTGTCTGAGCGGGAGCTATGTAATTTACGGGTCCACCCGTTTCCAAATGCTTCCTCTTATCTTGGCACTGGAAAAAGGAAAAAACATGATTACCACCTTTCCATTTACTTACTAGTGTAAAAAAATTTAAGTTTGAATAGTATATTAGAGAAAAATACAAAAATAGTCCCTTCATTATGCTTATGACAAGTTTGGTTCTTCAAGTTTACCAAAACATTTATATGGAATTTTTGAGTTCAACAACTTCTCTACCTCCACAAGGTAGGGGGGAAAGTCTGCATGTAATCTACCTTTTCCAAACCCCGCCATCAGATTTCACTGAATATGTTGTTGTATTCTAAATCGTTGTTTCAAATTTTGTAAGCAATAATGAAACTCTATGAAATTTAACTAGTTGCATCCGCTTTAAGATATTAAACAAATTTAATCAATATATAGTGTGTGAATATGTAATGTGGTTCCTAAATGGAAAATATTTTCTTACACTTAATGTCTGCATCGAGTCAAAAAATATATTGCATGTGTCTTTTATATATTACAGTGTATCACTTAAACACAATTAAATCGTCTCAGTTTGTCACTTAATCATAATAATCAAATTCATAATCGGTTTTGGTTGTCAAGTCAAAGGGGAATTGGTTAATAATAATACCATGCTTTAAAAGAGTTTCCTTTGAGCGAGTGTTTTGGCTAGAGAGAGTTTGGGGCTACAAAAACTTTGATCCTTATGAAACACACAAGCAATCATCAAAATGTTTACATCGTTTCTCATCAAAAAAGTCACAAAAGGACTTTTAGGAGTTGGTGCGATATTTTTAACTCAAACGTTATGAACTTTTAAACTCTAATAACGGGAAAGAATGAATTAAATTATCTATTAATGTGATTAATATATATTGAATGTGCGTAAGGTCTGCGTACATTTTGTCTTTCTCAAATCTCACTTGTGAGATTTTACTGGCTATATATTGTTGTTTTCCAAATGGAATGAATTAGGAATCCAGCTAATATTTCGTAGATCTTAGGAATGCAGTCACATTTGACAAAATCCACAAAATCGACCGTTACGTAATTTCAAATCCAAAAGGACCGTTAAAAAGGGCGTTCCTCTTCACATTTCCCCCCGCTCTCCCACCTTCATTCTCCCAAATACAACTTTGGATCTCTCAATGGCGGATCAAAATAGCAACACTTCAATAATGGAATCGAAGCCTTTACACCCGCTTCACCAAATCGCTGAAACCCCAACTCACAAGTTGCTTCTTAAACAATGGCTCAAAGAAGAAGAACTCATCCTCAACAGAATCGCCACCAAAGAAACTCAAATCGATTCTGTCCGCAACGAAATCACACAGCTCTACTGCATCTTCTTCCTCTTCCATTCCATTTCTCTTATGCTTTTATTCAGTGCCTCATCAAAATGGGCTTCGAAAACTGGGCTCTGCCACCGTTCTTGGATCCCGTCTGTATGTTCGCTTCTGTGTTCTATGGGTATCATTTGGGCTGTTAGGTACAAGACGGATACGGAGAGTCATTTAGAGAAGCTGCTGGAGAGAGAGAAAGAGGATGGGAAATTATTGGCTAAGTGTGTGGAGGAGTTGAAGAGAAAAGGGATGGAATTTGATTTGTTGAAGGAAGTTGATGCTCTTAGGAGGGCTAAGAGTTTGAGGGTTGAAGCTAAGGTTGTTAGAAAATGGTCTGCTAGAGACTTTGTGTCTCTGTTTTTCTTCTCTGTGTCTTGTCTGGTACTCGCTTTAACCAGGACCATTTTGTGTGGTTGAAGATTGGCTGTGTTTCTCTTTTATGCTCTACAACTGAAAAGCCTGAAGTTTTTTTGCTTCTGTAATCATGTAGTAGACTAGTAGTAGGAGAAAGTTGATTGTGGGGAGGTCAAAGCAAGTTGCAGAATATACTGTTCTGCGTTTGGTTATTTGGGTATTCTTTTTGTATTTTTGCAGTTAACAGAATCTTATTTGGCAATGAATTCTCAACATTTTCAGCTCATTTTTGCTTTTTGGTTTGACTGCTTCTTTGTTCATGAATGTAGTTCCTGGTTATGGCACACTGCAAAGGTAGTTTCTCTAGAATGTCCTGCAACTCAGTTCAGCCTCATTTGTTTTCTAATTGAGCTTTTCTGCTCTTTTATATCCATCAGATGCCTTGTAGAACAGTAATATTTTGGCTTTTAGTGGCATATGCATTTTATATTGATGGGGATCCGGATTCACTTCTAGATTCCCGTTACTTCGAACTAATTGTCCCTACCTAACTACATGGTAGTGGTCTAGGGAGCACAATTGCTAGAGCACCGGAGAATAAAGAGTTCTCAACATTATGTATCTTTTAGTCATAGCATTTTTTCAGTCCTTGAAAGAATCATTCTCTTTGAAAAGATAGGTAAAGTATTCCTTAAATCGATGAAAACCTATACACAAATGGTTATAATACATGCAGAAAGAATTTCTTTGAAAAATGAAATCTTCAAAGCAAACAATAGGGTAAGAATTTATAATGTCTAGCTTCATCTCTGACTGAAAAATAAAAGATTTCATCCACTCTCTCCAATGAAGTCACTAAGCATAGGTGTTTCAGCACCTGATGGTGAATAATTTGTAGTCGCAGCTGTACTTGTACCCACTGATGAATTGTGCATTTGCGTAGAATGAACAGTCCTGAAGGTCGTTGTATCTTCAAATATACAGTCGGTCAGGTATACAGGTCTGGAAGTCACTGTGGCAACCTCAGCATCTCCTGTAAGCATTGCTATTACACGGGACATTGAGGGTCGTAATCCTGGGGATGTTTGAGTGCATAGTAGAGCTATCCCTATTACTTTTTCCACTTCGTCTACATCGAATTCACATAAATTTGAATCCACCAGCTCAGTTTCCCGCTTGTTCTCATGAAGCTGCCAAGCCTAGAAGAGCAGTGTACACGGGAGTTGTGATATGCCATGAATATGGTTAGAACTAAACGATAAATGTAGGAACCACAGGACAACACGATAAGTCAAAAGTCTTAAAAGACAATAGAGATTAAAAGTAGAAAAGTATGAATGCAAAGGAAAAAGTTCTTCCATTTCGTTAATCCAAGTGGTATATGTTGAACCTTTTCCATTCTTTCTATTGAATTAAATGGCTGACAAGCTAGAAGTTGCATGACCACTTACAGCAGCCACTGAGGAAAACACATCATTGTTCTAATGCTTCACAACAAGCAAAGAAGGAAAGGACCCCCCATCCCCAACCCTAGAAAAGAAAAGAAAAAAAAAAGGAAAGGACTTTACCAACTCAAGAAGGTAGATCTTGTCTTCTTCCAAGCTCACGTCAGAATTTGTTCTACCACTGACAATCTCTAGAGCTACAACTCCGAAGCCAAACACATCAGCTTTCTCAGTCAGATGTCCGCGCATGGCATATTCTGGTGCAAGATACCCTCTACAAAAAATATACACAAGCTTCATGAAACAAACCTATAGGAAAGGAGTCAAAGAATATGACACATCTTATATTTTGAGGATCATACATTGTGCCTGCAACACAAGTGCTTATATGAGTCTGTTTGTCATCGTAAAGTTTTGCCAATCCAAAATCTGAAATTTTAGGGTTTAGATCTGCATCAAGCAGAATATTGCTGGCTTTGACATCTCGATGGACTATACGTACTCGAGATTCCTCGTGAAGATACGCTAGACCCTTTGCCACTCCCAAGCATATCTGGAAGCGTATTGGCCAGTCAAGATATAAAGATCCATTCTCTGTGCAATTGAAGCCAAAATCTCAATAATCATTCTATAAAAATGAGAAGTGTTTTTTCTTCTCTGATATGAGGAAAGACAGAAATTCCAGGATATTGTATTCATTAGTACCAAATAATGCTTGATCAAGGCTCCCGTTTTCAAGATACTCATAAACAAGTAATCGTTTATCTCCCTCGATGCAGCAACCATGGAGTTTCACAAGATTACGGTGTTGTACAGCAGATATAGCAGCAATCTCTGCCACAAACTGACTCTTTCCTTGACGTGATGCCACAGACAGTCGCTTAACAGCAACAACCCTCTCATCCTCAAGTGTTCCCTATGGACCACAGAAATTGGTTAAACGTTCAGACGATTACAACATAATCATTCCGTGTTTGCCATAATCATAGCAAAACTAAAGCAAACAGGAAAGCACAAGTATTTACTCACAAAACATCAAATATTTGCAGAGATATAGATTATTGGAAGGGGAGTTGTCACAACCCGAACCTAGGCCCTGGCCGTGACGGGCATCCCAGACCAATGGAGGCCCGAGAAGACCCCTTAGCACATTATCATAAGCATAATCATAATAAAACGCGGAAATAGGCCCATAAAATAAGATGTTCAACTGAAATAATAGTTCAAACCCAAGTCTTGAAATACGACATAAAACTTTAACAAACTCAGTCTACGAAGCCTCTAACAATATGAATGAAAATCCTAAGCCGGAACATGGCCCCGGTGAATACCATAAAACAAGGTAATCCAAGTCTAATTGAAAGAAAATAAGCAATTGCCTTCCGAAAGATGGATGGCTCACCACTGGCTAGCTGCTGTCCCAAAAGAGTACTAATGCTGAGCGAAATCGCAGGGAAATGCTTCGGAACCTACATCATGAGAAGATGTAGCGTTCGGGAATGATCAGTACGATGAGCACTGGCATGCAACCCAAGGAAAAGGACCAAACTAATTTATAAAGTTCATAACATAAATCATCATAGAGAAATAAGAAGCATATGGCTTAAAATGTAAATGGAATATAATCACTTGAAAAACCTTTACTTCTGAACTATGTAGTTTACACCGACATCTAGTAACCCACGGACTATATGAGACCAGCACTACCTAACTGGCGGGGCCTCAATCCATGTGTGTCACATAGATTGAGATAACTTATTTGGCCAATCATATCATAACATAAACTGTAATACTACTGCGCGAAGCAAGCATACAACAGTCATTCATATTTCAGGACAAGATCTACCCACGTCGGCAAACACGATTTCTGGTGTTGGGTCACAAGGACTACACCATCTCGATGAACTACATAATTCTCTTTAAGCCCAGATTAAAACACTTTCACATCATTAATTCATGGAGTCTTTCATTATGGCATTTACATTTTGGTATCGTCATACGAAGACTTGCAAGTCACCCCTATCATGCCAAAAATCATTATCATTAACATTTAAGACTCTTAATCACGTCTTTGAAATCATAACATAGCCATAATCGGATTTTCATAAGGATCTTAAAACATCTCATTATTTCATACTTTACATAATTCAAAAGACGGGGAGGGAAACATTATAAACCTCATTGAATTACAAAGCTTTTGGGAGGCTTGAAAGTCATCGTTTTCATCGTTCAAAGCATTTAACGTTTCATATTTATATAATGAAGTACACCATTTCAAATAGTATGATCCAGTCTCCAAAACCCTCTACTAGTGATTAGAAACAATTTATAATGAGAGGGAAAAACATTATTTAGTTTTCGAAATGAAAATCCTCAACCCTAGTGTCAAAACATCAACATAATATGCATAAATAATAATTAAATTCTCACTTTAGAATAGTAGTTGAAATAGGGAGTGTTCAGCATGCCTTTTGACTGAAAAGTTTGAGAAAACCTTGAATCCTTAGGCTTGATGCTTAAACCCTAGTTGAATTCTCTCTTTGTGTTTTGGGGGAAAATAGAATGAGTTTATGACTGATAATAGTCGTATTTGGGGACTTGGGATCTTTAGTATAGAGGGGGGACGGTTTTTGGTTAAGGGAAAGACCAAAAGACCCTTAAAAACGCGTACAAAAACGAAGTCCCGCTGGGTAAAACGGGGAGGGGGGGGAGCGCACACCCCATCGCGTGGACGACCCCCGTATGGTGCGAGCCCATCACGAGGTTAGGCCCTTGCAGTACATGGGCCACTGCGGGGTCAAAGCAGTGGACCCTTGCGATGGTCTGTGCGACGTGGGGCCAAATCTTCCCAACACTACAGAACTCGTCCCTAATCGATTTCTACTCAATCTAAGGGTCACTTAGGCTCATTTCTAGCTCTAAAAGGACGTCCAAACCTGCGGGGTGTTACAAGAGCCTTGGGAGTAACTGGTAAAGTTGCTTCTATGTGACCATGAGGTCACGGGTTCAAGCCGTGAAAAAAACAGCCTCTGGCAGAAATGCAAGGCTGCGTACGATAGACTCTTGTGAGCCGGCCCTTCTCCGGACCCTGCGCATAGCGGGAGCTTTAATGCACCAGGATGCCCTTTTTTTTGAGATATAGATTATTGGAGGACACAATGTCTATGAATGGAATTAATAAAATCACTCGAGAGAAAGGCGTTGAAAAGAACAAGGTCTATTTGAGAAACATGTGAGCTATAGGTGCAACTAAAATGGCAATATTGGGAACACTACTTACTTCAGGACTTCATGTGGAAGAATGGATTACCTTGTAAACTGGTCCAAAACCTCCCTCTCCAAGCTTATTAGAAGAACAGAAGTCACCAGTTGCAGCTCTAAGTTCTGAATAGCTGAAAGTGTAGGGTCGGGCATCTATTCCCAGGAACTCTGCAAATTTGAAGAGAAACATGTCAAATGAATCAATTTCTGGGACACACATTATACATTATTTCATAAGCAGAATAAACTGAAGGAATGCATGTGCTGACTCCGTATATTAACTCTTGCTCGTTTAAACCAAATTGTCAAAATCAAGAAACAAAGCACAAACATTTCCAGAAAACTTTTACAGAAAGAAGTTTGAAAATGGAAGTGTTGCTAAACCGACTTTCCAATAAGATCCGGCCCTAGACAGCTTCCAAGAAGCAGTTAAACTTAAAGATAGATGAATCACTTAAAAGTCAAAAAGGGAAGAACCATTCTAGATCAGTTTGCGTTTCTTACCTTCATCCACCAAAGCCTGCTGCTGTTTTTTTTTTGATGAAGTAGCCTGGTGCTGTTTTCTTTTCTGAATTAGGTAATAGACAGCAAATAAAGAAACCAAGCTTATGACTCCAACGCCAAAAACAATGCCCACAATCAGACCGGTCTGGTTCTTTTTTGTAGTAGGAGGCTGGTTGCTAACAGTGGGAACAAAATCTGTAGAAAAGCTTGTCTGTACAATTTTGAATGCCTAATTTAAGAATCTACTTCACTTTGGGCTGTCTGTAATTCATGGATACCTGGGGTTGCACTAATTGCTGATATGGTAGGTCCATATGTGCCTTGTATAGGTACACAGCAGGTCCCTTTTCCGGCCCAGAAGAGATGTATCTCGAGGTGATTTTCAGAAACCTGAACTTTAAATTGCCTTTGAACAGCTCTGAAGGAGAGTTCCCCAGCCTCCTTCCTTATATCAAAATCTTTCAACTCCCGAATTCCCTGGAAAAAGAAAACATAAAATCATTAAGTCAATTATGATGTAAATGTAGGAAAGGAGGAAAAGGTTACCTCTACTAAAAAAGTTTATTGTGAGCAGTATTAAATGGCTCAAAGCAGTGAAATAAGGGTGAGATTTTCATTTGGAGAATGGTAAAAGAAAGGAAGACAATACATTTAGATCAGTCAATCAATCAACTACGCCTCAAAGTTGGGGTCGGCTATATGAATCCTCAAAATGAAAGTGAAGTTATTTTTGGACCCAAATCATTCCAATATTTCTTTGTTTATGAATAATATGTCCTTAAGGCAAACAAGGGTTTCTCTATAGCGTTAAAATATGACATGGTTTGAAAGACACCCTACTACAAATTCTGGAGCTCACGATTGTACAGGTGTTCTGAAGGTAACCCCTCTTCTCCTTACAGGTGATTTACCAACTTCCATACATGGTTAATTGGGGCGGTGAAGGGGTGCTGGACGCTGAGCAAAGCTCTCATAAGACACCTGAGGCCCTTATCACTGATCCATAGTCAAAATAGGAAATGACGTCTTGAATTTTGAAAGCTCAATGCAATAGATAATGAAAGCAACCTACTGACTGAGGAGAAAACACCCAGCAACTTGTATATCATAGAGATGACCATTGCTTTTCCCCTCCCAATTCTAATTAAACATGATTATCTAAAAAACTAAAAGTAGATAAAAACTATTTTAAAAAATTAATGCACACCTGTACATATACGTCAAACACACGTCTTCCAAAACTACGCCAAGTTAGGTTATTCAAGGTTTGGAATCGCCAAGTTGGGGCACTTAAAATTTCCGACTCAGCAAACTGGAGGATCACAGTGTAAATACCATTCTCAAGGCCCAAGCCATAGTATCTAAGTGATCCAGCAGAAATTCGAGCAGTTTGGAAGAGCTCTGGGTCGAAGGTGTTTGTAAACTGAGATGAGGTGAAGCTTGTGAAGCTCTGATTTGGACGTTCAGCATGCAAACCAGCATTACTAACAGCCCACCTCCCTGTACTAGTCATGAAATATGTTGCTGGACCCAGAATCTGATTTTCACTCTCATACACTATTTGATTAGTAGATGTTTTTTGAGGTCCTCCACATTTAATTGCAAAGCTGGAATCTGTGAATTATGAGAAGTCACATGCACGAGAAGATGTAAAACCAGTAAACTACTTTACATTAGAACACTATCAGTAAAATGAAGCAGATGTCCTACTTCACCTCCCCCTTCTTGTTTCTTGGTAAACGACATATCATAAGAACAGAAAATGTAGGACAAATATTACAGATTTAGGTATATTACCGTAATTTGACGAATTCAACTAAATGGATATTGACCATTCTAATACTGTGGTTTATAGACACAAAATGTAGGACAGATATTTTCAAAATTATTCATACTAATGAAACCACAAAACTTAGTGTAGGATTTTTGTTGTCAAGGAATTGTATGAAGCACTTACATATCGGAGATCCTCGATTGCAAGGGAAATTCCGTTGAAGACAATATAACCCTGAAGGCAGAGAACTGAAAACAAAGGAAGTATCCACCCGTTTAAGTTCTTCAAATAAAGAGATAATTATAATTGCAAAGTTGTTGTCAATTAAATTTCTGATACCTGCTATCTGATTGTTCTATTTGTTCTCTTGTGAAGCTGTTGCCAACTAAATTTCTGCAAGTTGTCACGTATCAGTGTTAGCATGCTGATAACAATCGAAACTGGGACCAAAAGGTAGGGAGAAAAAAGAGTAGGCGAAGCATTATATAAATTTCAGCTTTTTTGTTGGTTTTTTAAAAAAAGATGGGGTGGCAAAAAGGGGTTAAAATGACTCTCTTTGGATTGAAATGGCTTCAACAGCTTTCAATAATTTTATTGGGCATTGAGGGGCTTTAAATATCATCTTACAATAGAAATATCAGCATTATTTGAAATTCAAAATCCTAAATTATCTCAACAAATAAAACAACTTAATTTAAAATTTAAAATTCAAATTCATCTTATCTAAACAACTTATTAGCTAAAAATACTGGAGTAACTAAATCAAATTTCAACACTCCTCCTTTGTTTTAGTTACTGCAATTTAAAAAAACTGCTCCTCAATTTTTGCTCTGGCAGTTGATGCTGAATTTTTTCTTGATTGTTTTGAACTCGCACATTTTTTTGGTATTGATATTTCTTTTCTTCTTTTGGTTTTGTGCTTAAAAAACACCATCAATGATCTTGTCTTGTTTGAAAGAGCTTTCATATGGACAATTGTAGGATTTGCAAAATGTTGTTGTAAGAATTTTTCTTCCTTCACAACATCACATGAAGCATAGGTTTCAAAATATGATTTCTTTACAAACCAAATTTGATAGTGTTTGTCGGTGAAAATTTTTGGGGCATTCAAAGAGAGACTGCTGCTTGACATCTTTTTGGTTGAAAATAGCTTTGGTTAAAATGACTCTCTTTGGATTGAAATGGCTTCAATAGTTTTCAATAATTTTATTGAGCATTGAGGGGCTTTAAATAGCCACCTTATAATAGAAAAATCAGCATTATTTGAAATTCAAAATCCTAAATTATCTCAACAAATAAAACAACTTAATTTAAAATTTAAAATTCAAATTCATCTTATCTAAACAAATTATTAGCTAAAAATACTGCAGTAACTTAATCAAATTTCAACATTTTCTCATACGTACAATTGCAGATTTTGCTCATTGATCCAAGAAGGGAAGCTTCCAGATAACTCATTGTATGATAAATCTCTACATGAAAAGATGGGATGTTAAGCAACAAATACTAAACATTTCAGATATTTTGTGCGCAAAATATAGAAAATGTCAAGCATTTATATGTTAGAGAGAGATAGTGGGATCTAGAAAGATAGACAAAAAGGTCATAAAAATTAGTCATTTAGACTTCGCCCCAGCCACATGAAATTGCAGCATCAGTTTCAGAAGGCTTTTCTATGGTACATCTTGAAATTCCAGGCAGCATGCCAGCTGAAGGCCATAAGATAAAAATATCTTGAAGGAGAGATATTTGACAATTTGATCTGATAACAAACTTCAACTATACACACAATTACATGCTAGATATTATGAACCAATCTAGTAAAGCCTCTGGTATTATCCTATCATATATTACCCAGTAAGGCTTCATAGTTTCTGTAAGGAAGATGCTGAAATAACTTATAACAGAAATAGTCCTTCATTCTGCTTAATAAGATAGTGAAGATGTTTGAAAGTTCAGAATATTCATTCCAATAGAAAGGATATTTGACAGTGAAATCATATAAAAACAAGAGTTACTCACATAGTCTGGAGAGACTGTCTCTTCGGAGCTGGCAGGGCGCCTGTTAACTTGTTATCACCAAGAAACCTGATGATTAAAATGAGCATTAGAGCATGAAGACATCGTTAAGGTGGTATCAATGATAAGAAGACATTAGATCGTTACAGGTGAGTCAGCGAAGTCAGATTGAAAAGTGCATCTGGAATACGCCCAGTCAAATTGTTGAAGCTCAAATCCCTGAGAAAAAAAAAAAGAAAATAAAAGTTAGAACAAAGGAGTAGTAATTGGTCAATGAGGGTTCCAATTCCTTCCACGTGAACTCGAGTAGAATATAGTAGCACGACACTGTTAGCAGTGTTTATGCTCACATATCCTGAAATGGTCATATAAGTGAGATAATTTGATCTACACTAGTGAGGGCTTAAAGAGCTAATGAGAACGTTATCATGCTCAGAACTCACAGTAGTGATAGGCTCTGATATTCTCCAATGTTACTTGGGATGGAACCTGAAATATTGTTATTTCGTAAAACCCTGAAAATACCAAATTTAGTTGTGTCACAGAAGAAGAAAAGAAATAAAATGTCAAACTTTGTAGCATGGGGTGCTATGTCATGTTCCTTACAGCCTGCTTAGAGACTTCATATTGCTGAGAAAGTCTAATGAAGAGCTCATATTGGATAGATCACTTATTCTCCTGTTAGTTATGCAGAAGATGAAATATCACATTCTGCTAAATGTAAAAGTGGATTCTAAACTATGAACAAAATGATAAAACAGTCACTAAAACTCACAGGTCGGTCAAAGAAGTTAAGTTGGAAAAGGAAGCTGGTATTGGACCCTCAAAAGCATTTCCTTCGAACCTCCTGTGGCAATAGAAAGATCAGACACATACTATGCTAGATAGGAGATGCAGTAAAGGCATTATAGCAATGCTGCACGTAAAAAGTAAGACACCATTCTTGGAAGAATTAGAGAATAACAAACTGGATATAGTTCAAGTAACTGTGGTCTCACAGTGTGGTAAGGTTTGACCAATTATTTCCAATGAAATCAGGAATCCTCCCCGTAAAATCATTATCTGAAGCCCACCTGAAAGAGCGAATAGTTAAGTTTCCAGTGAGATTTACTATACAATTTGTCCAAGTAAAAATTGGGAAGCTAGAGAAGGAGCATGTGACAGAAAGCTCTTACACAGTATCCAAATTCTGCAGTTTTGCGTACGTCAATGGTATCGGTCCACTAACACCAGCGCTATTGATATAACTAAGCAGCAAAATAGTATTTTTTTTTCAGAAAAGATAAAAGTTCAGTACTAAAGGCACTATTCACTAGAAAATAACTTTAAATAAAGTTAAAATTTTCATTGTCCATATTTGATGTTTTTTTTTAAGTGGTTATCATATGCATGTTATATTGTGTCAAACATGAGATCTATTGGAGACAAGTCCAGTATGCCATTGATCCTCTGTTTGATGGAAACTCTCATGTCTTTATTAGAATATGTTTTATTATTTGGTATCTGTTATGTCGCAACGTCAACTGTGTGCTATATATTTCAAGATATACTATTTTCCCTTCATTTCTGTGTCTGTATGTTGCATGTTCAAATTATAACTTTACATCTTCAAACATATAGAACGGAAAGAGAAACAAAAGTAGGGTGCTATTGCACGTAAAATGAGAGTTTTATGTGCTGTCCATGTTGTATTCTGCATCTTTCGAAAATCACGTGACATGCTACACATATTAAGAACCTAACGTAGCTTATCATACTCGTGACAGAAGGAACGATTACTTCATTAGAAAATCAGAGAAGGATTAAACTCTACCCCTACACTAGCACGAAAATAGAGCAAGAAGACCAGCAGATTGCATTAGATCATTGGGAGAATAGTTAAATGATTGGCACACTTAAAAGAATGGAACCGAAGAAGAAACAATCTTGACAACCTAGCTCCTGCTTTATCTGATATAATTTCCGGGCCTTGCATTTGATGTATAAACAATGCAACACTATCAAAATTCAACATGATATTGATAAAAACATAGTATATTCCCCATGCAAAATGCAAAACTTTAACAAGATTTTGAGGTGATAGCACTTTTTAAGATGTCAAGAAATGCATCATAACTTACATTTGTGTCAGCCTTGTTAAGTTTCCAAGCTCTGAAGGCAGAGGTCCAGAGAAGTAGTTTGTGCCAAAACTACTGCAGCAAAAGGAAATTGCATCCTTTGAGGTAATAAATACAGAAGATTGATGCTCTTCATACATCGATAGATGATATAACATGAAAGCAAGGGTCCAAAGGACATAATTATTAGAACATACAGTGATTGTAAGTCAGTCAACAACCCAAGTTCCTTCGGAATCTCCCCAGACAAAGCATTGATGCCAAGGGTTCTGGAGACACCAAACAGTAAAATTATTCCAAACACGTCAACAGCCAAATATCACGATTGAGCATAAATAACTGAAATAGAGTTGACTTACAGCCATTGCAGCCGAGTCAGATTGCCAATGGATGGGGACAGTGTGCCAGTTAAGAAATTTTGGGCCAAATTACTGCAATTTTGTAACCAAAATATCAGTAGTTGAGAAATAAAACATGAAAAGTATTGGATGAAACTACACTTAGGAGGAAGCAAGTACAGGTCAGTGAGGAAGGTAAGGCTCCATAATTCATCTGGAATTTCAACCCTGGCGTCCATAGCATAAACTCTCCTGTAAAGAATGATTGAAAAGAGAAGTGAGAGTTACCTGCTAAGTGAATATACCGAACCCTACATCCTATTGCGTACAAGAAGCAGCAGCAGCAGCAGCAGCAGCACATACTATTAAGATTCTTTGAGGTCAACACTTAAATAAATTCAAATACAATGTAGATACAATGTAGTCACATGTATCATGTATGTATAACGAAAATTTAAGGCGAAATATATAGACGCTTTAATTCCTTAACTTGGCGACAATTGTCACTTAGCTAACTCAACTGAGACTTGTACGTATTAGATACTTGAACCTCACTCGATGCGTGCCTACTAACCACAAATCGCTGACATTTAAAAGATGACTCTCTATATATATGTATGTATATACATTAGAAGGAGATCTTATTACCAGTAGCTGTAAGTTTTAGATTCGTCTCTTAGAAAAATGTCAGTAAAATGAATAATGCGGATTGAGTAGGGGAAAGAGTGGCTTACAAGCCAGTGATGTGACAAGTAGTTCGGTCGTTGGCAGAACAGTCGCATTTGATGGCGGGATTAAAATCTTGGATCGAAGTTGAATCAATAGCGGCTCCACTGCATAACTCACCACTAATGTTCCACTGATTTGTTGCAGAAATTCCCCATTTTTGGAAGATGGAGTTCAAAGCGCTGGCTGCATTGGAGGGTGGCAAAAGTAGTCCAAATCATAATGCAGCAAAACGTCCAAGTTTCGTTTGTTTATTGAAGGTTCATTTATTAGCTCATGCTCAGTAATCAAAGATATTTTCAAAAATAAATTTTATAGTTTTTATTTGATACTACATGTATTCATAATAAAGAAAAAATAATTTTATAATGAATTAAAAATTATAAAAATAAATAAATAAAGCAATTAAAACTTAATAAGAGTTGTGTGGATTGAATTCTAACCTACATTTTAACTCATCTCAAATAACTTTTGGGCGAATTAATAACCCGCTTATTTATTAACTCAATTCATTTTAATCCAATTAAATTCAATCCAACCTGCCCGTTTGTCACCGATAATAGGCTGCATCACCAATAACTCACAACTATGAGAATCTAATTGATGTGACACCATATGAATTTATAGCTTAATCGGTTGGCAATATGAATTTTACATTGTCTGTGAGGGTTTGATTCTTCAAACCCCTCTCCATTTCCCTTCCTCCTACCCAAATTATTTTTAAAAAGACCACTATAAATTGAGGTCTTCTCACTAGATAGTATTTACGATGTAGTTTGAGAGTCTTATTTAGGGAGATAATTGTGAGACACAAGTGTCACTGTCACTCTTGTGATACTCCTTTTTTTGTATGTGTTTGGTGAAATGTGTGATTTCTTTCGTATTTCTTACTCTTCTTTATATAGCGGATTGTTTATCTTAGTTTATTAATGTATTTCTTACTCTTCTTTATATAGCGGATTGTTTATCTTATTTTATTAATGTAGGTTGATTGACGAACTAAGTTAAGTAATTATGTCTCTTTTGATATATTCCCTCTTTTAATCTCTTTGATTGTTTTAGAAATTTACTTTATTGACTTTCCCATGACACCAATTTATTTTAATCCTAACAGTAAGAAGTTGAGGCGAAAACAAATCAGGAAGAGAGAGGAAATTTCCAAAAATGATAGTAAAAACAGGGGAAAGTGAAGAGACGCACCTTCAGAAGGATCAGTGGTGGCATTGGTTGTGTTTGTTTGAGCTACCGCTATCTCCACCAGTGCACCAAACATGATGGCCAAGGTTAGGCCAAATAGTCCACTTCCCCACGGCAGCGCCGTTTTCATCTCCGCCCTTGTTTAATTTCTTCTTCTTCTTCTTCTTCTTCCAGAGGTATATTATTAGAGAAAAAAAATTAGTAATTTATAGGACAAAAGAGGGAGAGATCAGATGAGAGAAAGAGGCAGTTCCACTAGCTACCAACTCCCAAGATGAGATTAACAAACAATATAATCTGGTTGTAGTAGGAAACTCATATATAACTGGACGTTGTCAATGGTTGACTAAGCTAGCTAGTGCGAATGCTTGGTGTATACGCGACATACGTATGTTATGTTATCCTCATACGAGCTAGCCAAATATGCAACTGAGCCATGCGCCTTTCCCAGCAACCTATATAGGTTGCCTTTTCTTAATATCATTCAAGTTATAATCTTTGCAATAAAAGTCCAACCCAAATGCTTGAACTTAATGCCAAATTGAATGGGAATTAAAGTCTAATAGTAATTATAATTTCAATTTACGTTCCTTTATCCACTATTACCTTAACATTCTCACTTATATAAGATTATTATATTATGTGATTTTTTGTCTTTGTAGTGCAGGGATCAAGAGGAGGCATGAGAATACTAATTGGAGAAGCTGCAAAAAAAACAAAAATGCTAGGAATGGCTTTCTCAATAATTAGGTTTGATTTGATATTCTCAGCACAATATGCTTCTTAATTGTCTATTTATTTATGCAGGCTAATTCTGAGAAGACTCCAGCGAGGAAGTTCATGTTTAGATCATATCAAAATCATCGTAGTATTAATAAAGGTTTGATCAATTATATATACATTTATGCTATATGTGAGATATATTTTTTTAATGTTTTTTAACCTTTAATTTTAGATCACAAAAAATGATATTCAGATAGTTGGCAGGATTATGCCAAATTGGGTCACGCCAAAATCAATTTCAAGAAAGACACATTCCAGACAAGAAGTTCCGAACTTGTACAACATATTTTCTCTTCTTTTCCCCCTTCGTCTTGGGGTCGCATAAGAGTTAGAAAACCTATTTCTAGATGTCTATGGGTGAAACATTTAAGAATTGAGATAGATCTAAATGAGATATTACACGCAAGTAATTGACAAAGGGAAAAATGCCAAATTTAATAACCATAAAAATCGGGCGGATAGCAAAATAGGAGCAGAGGAAGATACATACGAATAAAAAAGGTTGAGCGAATTAAAAAAGATGATAGCGCCAATTGTAAACTATTATTGTAGTTTTATCTTCTTTTTTCTTAATTAAATAAGGAATTATTGTATATAGACACATGTTTTCATTATGTTAAGTTGTAGATGGCCCTTATGTTGTTTTCGACTATGTTGTTGAAACTTTTTTAAAATGATGTCGTTTGTGTCGGATTCTTTAATAAATACACCATTTTTGAAATATCCAACTGTATCCATCGATATTTTTAAAGAGTCAAAGACTTTTGGTATGTTTAGTTTTTGTTTCTATTTTAGGTTTTTGTCTACACATGAAAATAATTGAAATACTTATTACTAAAGAACCACATATTTAAGTTCTCACCGTGCGAGTTTCCTCTCAGGATGCTACAAATTCAATTTCCTCCGTATATGACTAGCGTAGAAAAGATTACCCACTCCATCTAGTATATCAATCTCGATTTTTAGTGTTTGGTTGTTGATAAAAGTGTATTTTTTAAAAAAAATAAAAATATATGTCTATCAAATTTAAATAACCAACAAACCTAACAAATTAACAATCATTCAATTTTCACATCACATACACTTAATGTATATTAATACAAAAAGGTAAAAGTAATTTTCTATTTTTGAAAAAATGGCAATAAGAAAAATTCTAACAGTTTAGTCTCAGTGTTATAGGATAAGTCTATTACTCCATCCGTTTCATATTAGTTGTCTATTTTGTCTGTTACATGTCCTTAAGAAATCATAAATAAGAAAAATAGTTTTATGAAATTTACTCCTTAAGAAACCTTTTGAAATTTTACGAACTTATTTGTGCTTTCGACAAGAAATAATTGTAAAGATAAAATGAGAAAAAAATAATTAATTTTCTCTTGATTTTATAAATTAAAAAGTACTTTGAAATAACTATTTTATGGAATGAAGAAAATTAACAATTTCTGTTAATTTGGAATAACTATTTTATTGGAGTACATTTTATAAATACTCAATTAAAAAGTTAATCATACGATTTCAACAACTTTTATTTGAACCCTAGGCTTCGGAGAAGAAAGAAATTAGAACCCTAGGGGTCTCTTTGGACTCTTCCTCTTCTTTCTCTCCTCATTTCCGTTGAAGGTAATGTATTTTTTGTTAATTCTTTTATTGCAGTAATCACAAGGAAAAGAGAGTAAATGAAAAAAAAGAGAAAACCGTCCGTACTAAATAGATGATCCAAAATACAGTTGCTATTTCAGTATATCAACACAACTGTATTTTAAAAAAAAAATTATACTATCTTATTGAAAAAAAATCATATTTCTATACACACGTCTTAAACAAAAAGAATCGAGTATTAAAAATTTTAAGAGATATTTTTACACATATTGAGTAGTGAAAATGTTATCTTGAACAATTCTTTTTATCATTTTAATAGAAATTTTGATAATGAATTAATTTGTATGTGTATACACGAAAATTTTTATTTTCTTATGTCTTTGGAAAAAGTGATAATTTTTTTTAAAAAAATTATTGATGTACCGCGCGAAGTGCGATCATTTATATATATATATAAAGAAGAGTTATAGAAACGATGACGTGGCGCGCTCTGAGATCTAGAATCTTTTTCTTCTATTTTCCTCCTATTTTTCAAATAGAATTAATTTTTTTAAAAAAAATTATTGATGTACCGCGCGAAGCGCGATCATTTATATATATATATAAAGAAGAGTTATAGAAACGATGACGTGGCGCGCTCTGAGATCTAGAATCTTTTTCTTCTATTTTCCTCCTATTTTTCAAATAGAATTAATCATGTTTCACCCCATATATTAAATTTCATTAAATTATGTAGCAATCATAGTGATTCATTGTGTAAGTTACTGTATTAATTCAAATCTCTAAGACAAAACAATAAGGTCCAAATAAGCTTTTCACTTACCCACGTAATAGCACATAGTGCTAATTGAATCTGCAAAATTAATTAGCAGGAGATAAGTTATGATTTCTCTTTAGTAAAATCGAATAATAAGAGAATTGACGTGGCACATTTTTCTCTTTGTCTTTAATAAAACTGAATAATAAAAGAATTGACGTGGCACCTTTCTTTGGCAAGGATTACCATTTGTCTTTTTTGTCAATTTTTTGAATTTTTTTTCTTTCTTCTCATCTATAAAATCTGCCAAAAAAAATATTTAAAATACCTTTTCTTTTAATGGAGGAAATGACCCCTTAGTACTTTTCCTCTCTGCTCTCCATTACTACCATTTATTACTTTTCCTTCAATTCCCCTTTCTACCTTCTATTTCTACAGTTTTCTTTTTTTAAAAAAAAATTATTCATCCCTCCTCCTAATTATCATAATTTATTATTATTCATGAAATTTTTATTCTTTCCATATTTTCCAAACATGATCTTCTTCCATTATTACACATAACGTAACAATTTATTTTTTTCCAATAATAACTTCTCAACTTTGCTATAATAACTTTTCGGTAATACTATTTAATTAAACTAGTATTAGTACCCGCACGATGTGCGGACAATATTTAAGTGAAAAATATCATAAATAAAGATAGATTAGAAAAATTAACTTAGATTTATAAATTTATCAAATGAATAGAAGCATGAAATTTATTTTTTTCATTTACCAATAGATAAACCAAAATAAACTAATGAAATCTATTGTCATCGTCTCCTATCACTTATAGTTTCTTGAATAGCTCATAACAATTAATTCAGAATTTTTCAAAGTGAAAAAAAGAAAAAAAGAAAAAATCAATTTGAATTTGTTGAAGATGTTTACTTATATACGAATATTGAAAGGAGACTAAATATAAAGAAAAGATATTACCTTTCTAACATTTATAACTTTCACATTTAAGTCAAAATAGGATCTTAAAGTACCAAATATAGAAAAAAGATAAAATTTTAAACAAATAAATCATAATAATCTTAAGCAAGATCTTGCAATTTCTATTTTTCATTAGCGTCAAAATAATTGATATATTTTTCTTAATTTCATTAATAGATTTATTATTTAGTGATACTATGTTACCAAAAATTTGTATTTGGATAAAGAAATCACCAAACTAACAAACTTGTCTCTTTCAAGAAAGAAAAACACTGCAAATAATTAAAATCATTTTTGATAAATGATTTACTTGTTTCAAGCATATGTTGTTTGAATACAGTGGTTAACCTCTTCATATGTTTCTTCTTCTTGAAATCTCATTTTGAATTAGTGATAACATTCCTTCAACATGTTGATTTTTTACTCTAACAAAATCTGATATTAAATAATGATTAAAAAAATCAAGAAAATCAATCACCTTTTTTTCATAACTATGCAAAACCCCAAAATAATAGTATATAATTAAAAGTTATATTATCCATAGTATAAATTTGTATTGCTGTAAAGAAATTAAAAAACTAACAATTTTATTTTTCTTGTGAAAGTCAAACAGGGGTGTCTTGTCCATTAGGCCACTTAGGCAATTGCCCAGTGCCCCATAACTATGGATGCCCCATATTTTCATGTAAAAATAGTTATATATATATATATACACACACACTATATATCAATAGATTTATTAAAATCTTATATTAGCATAAAAAACAACTCATATTTTTCAAAAAATTGTTTAATCTAAACAGAGTTTTACATGGAATTTTCCTTAGCATAAAAAAAAAAAAGAAGGAAAAGCTCGTTATTACTATGATGTGATCGTTCGGGGCATGGAAAATAGAAGAATTAGTCGAGAAAAAAGTAGAAACTACAACATTTTGGGGATCATATAAGATCAACAATTTCGCAAGAAAAATTGAATGGATTAGCTCTATTGTCAATAGAAAAAGAATTATTAGAAAGTATTGACTATAAAAAAATTATTAATAATTTTGTATCTCAAAAGCTAGAAAAATAAATAAACATATATGAAAAAAAAAAATTTAAGATAAGGCCCCTCATTAGAGTTTCGTCTTAGGCCCCCGATATGGTTTAGACCCCCCTGAAGTAAAACATTACAGGTAATTCAAATCATTTTCAACAAATGATTTTCTTGTTTTAAACCTATGTTACATTGTGAATACATTGTTCAACCTCCTCATATGTTTATTCTTCTGCTGAACTCTTGTTTTGAATTATTCATAACATTTCATCAATAGGTTTGATCCTTATTATGTCGAAACTTAATATTTAAAGCTTGAAATTCATTAAAAAAATTAGAATTAATATTTAGCAAAATATTGACAATTCTTAATTCTATATATTCATAATGAAAAGCTTGATAAATACGAATAAGTCTAATGATCATAACAAATAACACACACACAGAGAGAGGGGGGGGGGGGGAGGGGAGGGGGAGCAGGAAGAAGAAAAAAAGTGTGATAATATTTTTATGTTATTGAATGGGTATATATAGTATAAGAGGTCAAATTTTCCATATAATTAACATAGAAGGTAAACTATAAATTAACTTTTTTCAAATTACTACATAAATTAACTTAAATTATGAAACTTAAGATATTTATTTTTTCAAAATTTAACTTTTCCATATAAACATCACTAAAGTGATATAATATTTTTTGTTGCTACATTTTGTTAATTCATTAATGCGATATAAAGGAATTATTAGTCTTATAAATTATTGATAGATATATGGAGGAAAAAAATCAATAGAAATAAATTATTGATATATATATATATATATATATGGAAGGAATAAAATCAATAGAAATTATAATTTTCTTATTTATTATTCGTTCCTTGAATATATAAAAGTAGTAAAATATTTATAAATTATGATGAAATAAAGTACAAATATTTTTCTCATCCGATTGTTGCAATTGATGAAAAATAAATACTTAAAATAGACTATTTATTTCATTAATTATGAATATTTAGCTTTAAATTAAATAAATTTAATCAAAACTTCAATCACTAAATTTCATAGTAAAACTATTTAAATAAAAAATAAAATAGAGAACCAGAATTTTGAACAAAAATTAAAAAAAATATAAACAATATTTTGAAATGTGATAAACGAATTGAATAACCCCAAAATGTTGTGGCATTATATTTTTTGTCACTAAATCTTTTTATAGTACATAAGCTATGCTAAAGTACAATAATTACTCTATTTGAACGTGAGGATCTTGTTCAAGACTACTAAAACAGAATCTCCTTTCTTTTTATAGTCCAAACTTACCATTTGAAAAAACATTTCATTTGAATTAATAAAATTATAATAGATTGTACAAAATCAGTTAATTGATTATTTGTATTCCCATTAAATAAATAATGTACATCATAATTGTAATAAGATCACGATGGATTGCATAAAATCAGCTAATTGATTACAGTTAAATAGAATCAAATTTATGATCATAATTCATAATATATAGACACAAGTGACTTAATTAATATTGTAAATTTTGAAATATATTTACGGATTAAATAATAGTCAATGTTAGTTGCTTTTTTTTTTTACCATAATATGTATATCAATTACGAAATTCTGCATATATTTTTTATTAAAATAATTATCAATATTAACTGATATTTACCTCAATTTAATCTTATTAATTTGATTATAGTAAAATTAGTATTATTATTACATATTTACTTCCCATAAATCTTTCCTAATTTTGCAGTTTGATTATATTTACTTAATCTACAATTACATAAAGGACTCAAATATGGAAGAAATTATTTTTTTCGTAATTACATATTTACTTTCCAAAAATCTCTCATATTTTTAAAATTTAATTATATTTAATTACACCTATAATTATGGAAAGCTCAAAAACGGAAGCAATTATTTTTCCCCTAATTACATATTTGCTTCTCATGAATTTTCATATTTTAGTTTGATTATATTAAATTTATATTAGCTATCTTTATAATTTTGAGAAGGACTTGAAAAAGGTAGCAATTGTATTTTCCTAATTATTGATTTATTTCCCAAAACTCTCTCCTAATTATATAACTTGGTTATAGTTAATTGATTATTTAATAGTCTCTATGATTTTGATAAAAGCTCAAATAAGGTAACAATTAATTTTTTTTCATAATTACGGATTTTCTTATATTTATTCATTTATTGTTTTACAAAAATATGTCAATTTTAATTGCAATGAAAGTTAAAATATTTTTCATTGTAAAAATGTCAATTAAATTTTTTCTATATAAGTTGCTTGATTACTACTTGATTATTCACTTATAAAAAAAGTTTTGTAACACTTTCTTGATTTACTCAATTGTAATGAAATTATAAATATTTTTTATATATAATATCATTATTTATATTGTTTACATATTTTGAGGGATGACATCTTTTTTCATTATTTTTTATTTTTGGATGACTATAATTCTTTCTATATAAATTGCTTGGTTACTATTTATTAATTGATTTTTCTTGTAATATTTCTTTGATTTTACTCCATTGTAATGAAATCATAAAAAAATTACTTTCTTATAATACTATTATTTAAATTAATTATTTATATATTTTAAGGAATGTCATCTTTTTCAAAATGTTTTTGATTTTGGAATGACTTTTTGGTGATATGAAATATTTAAATAATCTTAACATAAAATAATATGAAATAATTAAACAATCTTAATAGTTTTCATCCAATAGAAGTCAAATTTATTTGTTTTTTTTTACCACAATATGAAATAAATATAAAATAATTAATAATCTAGAAAATAGATTTTTGTTGTACGAGGTTAGCTCTTAAAATGCCACTTGCCTTAATTTTTGGCTAACTCCTCTTCTTTACTATATATATAGATATGAAATAAATATAAAATAATTAATAATCTACAAAATAGATTTTTGTTGTAATAATATATCTATAAAATAATATTATTTATTTTTTATCTAGATATGAAATAATATTAAATAATTAAATGATCAATAAAATAGTTTTTTGTTGTAAAAATATCAAATAGGTAGTTCTCAATATGACACTTGTCATAATTTTAGGCTAACTACTCTCCTTTATTATATATATAGATATGAAATAAATATAAAATAATTAATAATCTAGAAAATAGATTTTGTTGTACGAGGTTAGCTCTTAAAACGCCACTTGCCTTAATTTTTGGCTAATTCCTCTTCTTTATTATATATATAGATATGAAATAAATATAAAATAATTAATAATCTACAAAATAGATTTTTGTTGTAATAATATATCTATAAAATAATATTATTTATTTTTTATCTAGATATGAAATAATATTAAATAATTAAATGATCAATAAAATAGTTTTTTGTTGTAAAAATATCAATAGGTAGTTCTCAAGATGACACTTGTCATAATTTTAGGTTAACTACTCTCCTTTATTATATATATAGATTTTCTTAGTCCCTTCTTTTTCCTTCTCCTTCTGTTAGATTTTAGTAAGTTTCCTTAAATTTCTCTTTTTCTCTTCTAATTTATCTTTATCTTCATTTTTTATAACATTTTACTTTTTCTCCAATTGTCCGTTTAAAATAACTTCTACTACAATTAACACATTTCTCATTCAATTATAATTATTCAAATGTACATTAATTTTCTATTCATGCATGTTACGTTACTTATTATTTTGATTACTATAAATACTTTAAAGCACATCTTTTTCATTGCATAACTTACTTCCTTTCCATGGTATAATTTTCTTCACTTATATTCTTTATTATCTTGTTATCATTTCACTCCTTTTCATTTGAAACCCTCTTTATATTAAGTCGTCTTCCTCTTCTTCTTCTCATGTTTTTTTTTCTATGATATTTTTCATCTAATTATTAATTTAATATGCAATTTTGGTGCATAGTTTTTATAGGTTTGTAAGTGGAAGAGCATGGCATATGACCTTATTTGCAAGGAGTATTCGTCGAATTCAAGCTTCATGAGTATGATATTATTAGAGACATAATTATTACTATTTTACTATTTTGCTTTGTTGCGAGTTTGTATGTAGCTATAGCATATAGAGTGAATTAGAATGTAACAATTTACCTTTTAGTAAGTTAAATTGCTTTACTTTTAAGAGGCAGTCTCTACAATTTCTTCAAATCGTGAAAGACTATGGCATAGGACCTTACTTGCGAGGAGTATTCGTCAAATTCAAGCTTGATGAGTACACTATTATTAGAAACATATTTATATATATATATATATATGGCCTACTTTAAAGAGGCAATCTCCACAATATCTTCGAATGGTATATGGTTCTCCTTGTGGTTATGAATATGTGTATCTCCAACTTTGTTTTTGATTTTTTCTTGAAAAGTCAAGAAAAAGTGATGGTGTGTATTGCAATAATAGAAGAAAAGAGAAATTAACTTGGTTACTCAAGGAAGTAATGATAGTTTCTAATTTCTGGAGGAATAGAAGAGTAATAGTATGAAAAAATAAAATTTAAAAGTATAAGCAAAGGTAAAGAAACTGAAGATAAGTAATAAAATGGTAGATAAACAAGAAAAAAAGAAAGAAAGGGGAAAAGGAATTGTTTAAGAAAAAAGTAATGAAAATATGATGAACTGAAAAACACTTTCTTTTTTTAAATTTTTCTTTGTTAAATTCTTAATATTTTGAAACTAAAGTTCTTAGAAACATTTACTATACAAATCTTAAGAAAATAATTGGAATAGGAGGATCAAAGTTTAGAGTTTACAACTATTTCTTCTTAACTAGAAATGCATAGAATTTTAAAGCTTCTTAACTAGAAATGCGTAGAATTTTATAGCTAAAGAGTAAATTAAAAGTATATTAATTTAACCGCACAAAGCGCGGCTAGGTACACTAGTTAGTTATAACTTGATCAAGAAATTTACTAAATGCATGCATTACGTATTTACGCATGATATGTAAAACGGTTTTCTTAAATACTTTCTTTCTTATGGAAATTTCTCTTTTTTCTGTCTTTATTTCCTAACATGAACTACAGTGTCTTATACTACTACTAATATTTGTCCATATCAATATTGAGTACGTTGCACTGCAGGAAAAAAATGTCAAATGAAATAACTTATGCATATATTTCTGATATTGATGTTTGTGGTTGTAATCTACTAATAACCACTATATGATGATCGACCAATACCCTTCTTTCTTCTTACTCACTCTATACCAACTTATTTTTCGTTTTTTTTCTTATCGAGCTTTAAATTATGTGAATTTTAATTGATATTCTGAAATGCAATGTCATCATATTGACATGAGAATATTTCCAATTTATTGTACTTTCATATAGTATTTGCATATTCAAATTATTGAATTGTTCTAAACAAATTTAACTTCGAATATTAATTAAATTGACTTTTGAAACAAGAAAAATGATATTTATTTTAAAATGAGGGGAGTAGTACGTACATATCACTCATTTATAAAAGTAAATCCACATAAAGATTTGTGGTAGTTTTGACTTTTCATTACAAGAGTCACTTAACTAGCTACAATTAATCCAATTTACTTCCTTAATCTATAAACAAACTAGTATATGATCAAACGATTTACTACTATATTGCATAAGTTTATATATTATAAATATGATCAAACTAATAGGAGGTGGCATTAATTGGTGAGGCAAAATGAAGAACCAAGGACAAATTAACACGTGGGAACAGAAAGGCTGATATTAGTAAATGAGTAATATGAAGTCAAAAAAGATTGATAGTGAAATAGCCATTGAATTGAATTAACTTGGAATACAAAGTCAAAAGATGGGTCGGAGAATATTATTTCAGAGGTATCCATCAAAAATCAAAATATTCAGCTAATGTTTGAACATTCAAATAAACAAAACTCAGAGTTGGTGTGCAGGAGAGCGTAGAATATTAATTAATAGTATACCAAAATTCTAAATTGGGAAATAGTCGACGACATACGTAGGATATTTGTTCACATTATAACCAAGATAAGTTCAAACTTCAACTTAGGTTGTTAACGTAACGGCGCGTAGGAGTGATAAAATTGACCCATGAACACATAATTTGTCTAGCCAGTTTAAGCTTTGGCGAGTCAATATCCATCCATTTGATAACTCAAATTATTTTGATCCGTTCAATTCAATTCATCTAAAAATTAAACTAATTTGAGCAAATTATGGGACAAATGCACAAATAACCGGTCGATTTTAAGCCGTTATTTAGATCATAGTCGAAGATTATACATTTTTTATAAGTTTAACAGTTTTAAATGGAACTGAAGTTGAAAAAAATGCACCCAAAGTTTTTTAAGTTAATGGGCATACGCTTGCAAAGCTAAACTTTCATGTAAAAACAAAAAATCTATACGAAGATTTGATTAAGAAATTGTAATGGGTCACAAAACCAATTGACCCAAATTTTCTTCTAAATGCTACGTAGACTTAACAAAATAGTTTTCCAAATACAGTCAAATCACTCTATAGTAGTAGCGTTTGTCCAATGATTTCATGACTGCTATAGAGAGGTGTTGTTAGATGTTGTTATATATGTATACTGGCGTTCGACTTTCAAATCTAATTTAGCTGTTATAAACAAAAGAATGCAAAATTAAAAAGAGCATGAATATAAAAAAGACAAATATTAGTAGCCTTTTCATCGTGAAGTTATGAAATAAGTGATGTGCACCATTTAAATACAATTTTTCCCTTTAACTTAGATATTTATACTTGAAATTTACTGTGTGCATAACATTAATAATGATTACCATAAATATTTGGTATTTTATTCTGTACATAATATATTTTCTTACAAAATATTATTACATAATATTTGAGTATGTTTTTATAAAGAGGTAATTTTACAAAGAGTGTACCGCTATAATAAACGTCATTGTTGTTATAGGTAGAATGCCGTTATAGAGAAGCAAAAAAATATAACATGAAAAATCGGTTCCGGAGAAAATCAGGCCGCTATAGTGAAATGCCGTTATAACGAAGTGACATTATAGAGAGGTCTGATTGTATCTAACACCATTATTAATCTTTGATTTAGGATAAGATTTTGGGCTAATTTGTGGGCTCTATATTACGGTGTTGAGAGTCTGTCGTCTATGGTATCTCATAATTGGGTTATTCAGATGCCACCTCGCCTTGGTCCTTAAATAGCCCATTTGTCAAACAATCCTTCCATTAGAGCGTTAATCTACAAGAACGACATAAATGCAATTCGGTGCACTAAGCTCCTGATAATATTAACACCTAAACAACAAGGTCAACCATATGCATAATATAACAAACACTTGATGAGCATCCCAACAATAAATGACATTATTATCCATGCAAAAATAATTACATCATCACTATTTGTTAAGTCAATAGTTTTTTAAACATAAAAGTTTCCCCATGCATAGGAAAATACTTTTTTGCTTAATCTTTACACTATCAAAAATCAAATCTGTCGATGTTATAACCTGAAATTATGCATAGGAAAATACTGCAAACTCAGTGGACTCCCTTGGTCCAAGATGTTCCCAATAGTCCTCAACAATCTTATGCCAGAGATCAAAAGTTGGTATTGGCCCAAATTGTTATAGCACAAACTCAGTAGGATTTGCAAAATGTTGTTGTAAGAATTTTTCTTCCTTCACAACATCACATAAAGCATAGGTTTCAAAATATGATTTCTTTACAAACCAAATTTGATAGTGTTTGTCGGCGAAAATTTTTGGGGCATTCAAAGAAAGATTGCTGCTTGACATCTTTTTGGTTGAAAATAGTCTGTGCGTTGAAAATAAGCACGGGTTGAAAATAGCTCTGACGGGTTAAAAATGGTAGCCCTGATGGGTTAAAATGGATAGCCTTGACGGGTTAAAATGATAGCCCTTACAGGTTAAAAATGATTTGGTAGCTCTTTGAAAGAATTCACAGATCCCGTAAGATCAATGAAGCTCTTGATACCACTGTTTTTTTTTTTTTAAAAAAGATGGGGCGGCAAAAAAGGGTTAAAATGACGCTCTTTGAATTAAAATGGCTTCAATAGCTTTCAATAATTTTATTGAGCATTGAGGGGCTTTAAATAACCACCTTACAATAGAAAAATCAGCATTATTTGAAATTCAAAATCCTAAATTATCTCAACAAATAAAACAACTTAATTTTTTTTTTAAAAAGGACAGTCCGGTGCACTAAAGTTACCGCTATGCGCGGTGTCCGAGGAAGAGTCCCACCTCAAGGGTGTATTGTACGCAACCTTACCTTGCATTTCTGCCACAGGCTATTTCTAAGGCTTGAACCCGTGACCTCCTGATCACATGACAACAACTTTACCAGTTACTCCAAGGCTCCCCTTCGAACAACTTAATTTAAAATTTAAAATTCAAATTCATCTTATATAAACAACTTATTAGCTAAAAATACTGCAGTAACTAATCAAATTTCAACATTTTCTCATACGTACAATTGCAGATTTTGCTCATTGATCCAAGAAGGGAAGCTTCCAGATAACTCATTGTATGATAAATCTCTACATGAAAAGATGGGATGTTAAGCAACAAATACTAAACATTTCAGATATTTTGTGCGCAAAATATAGAAAATGTCAAGCATTTATATGTTAGAGAGAGATTGTGGAATCTAGAAAGATAGACAAAAAGGTCATAAAATTAGTCATTTAGACTTTGCTCCAGCCACATGAAATTGCAGCATCAGTTTAAGAAGGCTTTTCTATGGTACATCTTGAAATTCCAGGCAGCATGCCAGCTGAAGGACATAAGATAAAAATATCTTGAAGGAGAGATATTTGACAATTTGATCTGATAACAAACTTCAACTATACACACAATTACATGCTAGATATTATGAACCAATCTAGTAAAGCCTCTGGTATTATCCTATCATATATTACCCAGTAACGCTTCAAAGTTTCTGTAAGGAAGATGCTGAAATAACTTATAACAGAAATAGTCCTTCATTCTGCTTAATAAGATAGTGAAGAAGTTTGAAAGTTCAGAATAAAGGATATTTGACAGTGAAATCATATAAAAACAAGAGTTACTCACACAGTCTGGAGAGACTGTCTCTTCAAAGCTGGCAGGGCGCCTGTTAACTTGTTATCACCAAGAAACCTGATGATTAAAATGGGCATTAGAGCATGAAGACATCGTTAAGGTGGTATCAATGATAAGAAGACATTAGATCGTTACAGGTGAGTCAGTGAAGTCAGATTGAAAAGTGCATCTGGAATACGCCCAGTCAAATTGTTGAAGCTCAAATCCCTGAGAAAAAAAAAAAGAAAATAAAAGTTAGAACAAAGGAGTAGTAATTGATCAATGAGGGTTCCAATTGCTTCCACATGAACTCGAGTAGAATATAGTAGCACGACACTGTTAGAAGTGTTTATGCTCACATATCCTGACATGGTCATATAAGTGAGATAATTTGATCTACACTAGTGAGGGCTTAAAGAGCTAATGAGAACGTTATCATGCTCAGAACTCACAGTAGTGATAGGCTCTGATATTCTCCAATGTTACTTGGGATGGAACCTGAAATATTGTTATTTCGTAAAACCCTGAAAATACCAAATTTAGTTGTGTCACAGAAGAAGAAAAGAAATAAAATGTCAAACTTTGTAGCATGTGGTGCTGTGTCATGTTCCTTACAGCCTGCTTAGACACTTCATATTGCTGAGAAAGTCTAATGAAGAGCTCATATTGGATAGATCACTTATTCTCCTGTTAGTTATGCAGAAGATGAAATATCAGATTCTCCTAAATGTAAAAGTGGATTCTAAACTATGAACAAAATGATAAAAATCGCTAAAACTCACAGGTCGGTCAAAGAAGTTAAGTTGGAAAAGGAAGCTGGTATTGGACCCTCAAAAGCATTTCCTTCAAACCTCCTGTGGCAATAGAAAGATCAGTCACAGACTATGCTAGATAGGAGATGCAGTAAAGGCATTATAGCAATGCTGCACGTAAAAAGTAAGACACCATTCTTGGAAGAATTAGAGAATAACAAACTGGATATAGTTCAAGTAACTGTGGTCTCACAGTGTGGTAAGGTTTGACCAATTATTTCCAATGAAATCAGGAATCCTCCCTGTAAAATCATTATCTGAAGCCCACCTGAAGGAGCGAATAGTTCAGGTTCCAGTGAGATTTACTACACAATTTGTCCAAGTAAAAATTAGGAAGCTAGAGAAGGAGCATGTGACAGAAAGCTCTTACACTGTATCCAAGTTCTGCAGTTTTGCGTACGTCAATGGTATCGGTCCACTAACACCAGCGCTATTGATATAACTAAGCAGCGAAATAGTATTTTTTTATTTTTTTTTCAGAAAAGATAAAAGTTCAGTACTAAAGGCACTATTCACTAGAAAATAACTTTAAATAAAGTTAAAATTTTCATTGTCCATATTTGATGTTTTTTTAAAGTGGTTATCGTATGCATGTTAGATATTGTGTCAGTACGAGTTGGAGCTCTTGAGTTCATGACTGGTCCTACTGCTATTGAATCATCTCTTTGAAGGCAAAATGCCATATCAGTAAGAGAAGTGGGCAAGCTGCTCTCCTAACCGGTACCGATGGTGGTGTCATAGAAGTGCTGTTGTCGGAAGGAGTAAGGACTCAATGCCCAGAGTCAACTGCTGGTGGTTCAGGAAGTTAATCAGATTCATCCTATAATAAGTAAGAAGATGGCAAACATGAGATTTATTGGAGACAAGTCCAGTATTCCATTGATCCTCTGTTTGATGGAAACTCTCATGTCTTTATTAGAATATGTTTTATTAGTTGGTATCTGTTATGTCGCAACATCAACTGTGTGCTATATATTTCAAGATATACTATTTTCCCTTCATTTCTATGTCTGTATGTTGCATGTTCCAATTATAATTTTAAATCTTCAAACATATAGAATGGAAAGAGAAACAAAAGTAGGGTGCTATTGCACGTAAAATGAGAGTTTTATGTGCTGTCCATGTTGTATTCTGCATCTTTCGAAAATCACGTGACATGCTACACATATTAAGAACCTAACGTAGCTTATCATACTCGTGACAGAAGGAACGATTACTTCATTAGAAAATCAGAGAAGGATAAACTCTACCCCTCCATGAAACATGAAAAGTATAGGATGAAATTACACTTAGGAGGAAGCAAGTACAGGTCAGTGAGGAAGGTAAGGCTCCATAATTCATCTGGAATTTCAACCCTGGCGTCCATAGCATAAACTCTCCTGTAAAGAATGATTGAAAAGAGAAGTGAGAGTTACCTGCTAAGTGAATATACCGAACCCTACATCCTATTGCGTACAAGAAGCAGCAGCAGCAGCAGCAGCAGCAGCAGCACATACTATTAAGATTCTTTGAGGTCAACACTTAAATAAATTCAAATACAATGTAGATACAATGTAGTCACATGTATCATGTATGTATAACGAAAATTTAAGGCGAAATATATAATTAAAAATAAAAATAAAATAATTTTATAATGAATTAAAAATTATAAAAATAAATAAATAAAGCAATTAAAACTTAATAAGAGTTGTGTGGATTGAATTATAACCTACATTTTAACTCATCTCAAATAACTTTTGGGCGAATTAATAACCTGCTTATTTATTAACTCAACCCATTTTAATCCGTCCAAGTTCAATCCAACCTGCCCGTTTGTCACCGATAATAGGCTGCATCACCAATAACTCACAACTATGAGAATCTAATTGATGTGTTGCCAAAGAGATATGAATTTATAGCTTAATTGGTTGGCTATATAAATTTTACCTTGTCGGTGAAGGTTTATTCTCCAAATCCCTCTCCATTTTCCTTCCTCCTACCCAAATTATTTTTAAAAAGACTCCTATAAATTGAGGTCTTCTCACTAGATAGCAATTTCGATGTAGCTTGAGAGTTTGAGAGTCTTATTTAGGGAGATAATTGTGAGACACAAGTGTTACTGTCACTCTTGTGATACTCCTGTTTTTTTGTTTGTTTGGTGAAATGTGTGATTTCTTTCGTATTTCTTACTCTTCTTTACATAGTGGATTGTTTATCTTCGTCTATTAATGTAGGTTGATTTACGAACTAAGTTAAGTAATTATGTCTCATTTGATATATTCCCTCTTTTAATCTCTTTGATTGTTTTTGAAATTTACTTTATTAACTTTCCCATGACACCAATTTATTTAAATCCTAACCGTAAGAATTTGAGGCGAAAACAAAGCAGGAAGAGAGATGAAATTTCCAAAATTGATAGTAAAAACAGGGGAAAGGGAAGGAGTGCAGCTTCAGAAGGATCAGTGGGTGGCAGTGTTTGTGTTTGTTTGAGCTACCGCTCTCTCCACCAGTGGTAGACTAAACATGATGATGATGGCCAAGGAGTAGAAGAAGAAGATGAGGCCGAATAGACCATATGATCTTCCGCTTGCATACGGCTGCATCGTGGCCTTCATCTCGTCCTTATTTAATTTCTTCCCTAGTTCCAGATTCTTCCCTAGTTCCAGATACTTCATTTGTAAATATAACTTATGTGATTCCACCCGCCATGTACTGCTTGGTATATATGCGTATCTTATGTTATCGTCATATTAGGTTTAGCAAAATATGCAGTTGTGCCATGATGAGCCTTTGATTTTTCATCGGTTGCTTTCCTAAACGTTCCCGTTTGTCAATATGGCGAGCCCACCGTGTTTAATACGGAATAATGAAACACAACTACTCCCTGTACCTAGTTAATTAGAGGAGGCCCGGAACGACTTAGTCTCCTACACAACTGCTTGGCCAACTGACCAAAAAGACTTTGATTGAAGTAGTACCTCATATATAGCACTGGTTCATCTCAATCTAATACTGTCACGACCCGAGCCCAGGCCCTGGCCGTGACAGGCATCCCGAACCAATGGTGGCACAAGAAGACCCCTTAGCATTACATCATAAGCATAGTTATAAACTCCAAGTCTGAAAGTATGATGTAAAAATATTTAACTGATCCAATCTACGAAGCCTCTAATATCATGAGTAAAAATAACCTACGCCGGAACATGGCCCTGGCAATACCATTAACAAATGAAATACTCAAAGTCTACTGAATGGAAACATATGCCTTCTGGAGGATGGAGGGCTCACCTCTTGCCAACTGCTGTCCCGTGTCATGAGAAAATGCTTCGGAACCTATATCATGAAAAGATGTAGCGTCCTGAGACGGTCAGTACAATAAGTACTGGCATGCGACTCAGGGAAAAGGGACCAAAACAGTTTATAACATTCATATCATAAGAAGAAATAGAGGAAATATAGGGCAAGCAACTAAAAATGTAAAGACATGACCATTTGAAATATTAAGTCTTGCACCGATATTTAGTAACTCACGGGCTATATGAATTCGATATTCGCCCAATCGGCAGGGCAACCCCCAATCCATGTTTGCCGCATGAACTGAGATCAACATAATTTGGCCATCATAAATCCTCATTGAGGACAACATCATCAGGTCATCCCATTTGGGAGCGAACCACCCCTATGTCTGCAAAACATAGGTTTCAGGTGTTAGGCCCCCTTTCAAGCCTAACCCTTCTCGGTGAACTACATAATTCTCTTTAAGCCCAAATTAAAACATCATTCATACACATTTATTCAAAGAGTTATTTCATAAAGGCATTCACATTTTGGTATCGTCGTACCAAGACTTGCAAGCCATACATATCATGCCAAGATCATTATTATAAAATATTATAGACTCTTTATCCCGTCATTTGAAAACATGAGTATAATCATGATTGAATTCTTCATGACAACTTCAAAACATTTTTTCTTAGATAATACTCTCAATGATACAAAGGACGGGAAAACAATGTTATTTCTTTTTTTAAACTCCAAACTTTCAAGAGACTCAATATTCATGGCTTAAATGATTTATACTTTCAACATTCAATTTCAAAACATAAGGGTTCATCGTTTTCAAATAACCATCTTAGTCTCAAAACCCCAAACACATGTTTAAAAATCCACCCATAGAGAAAAGGGAAGAATTGACATAAGCTTTCATAATAGAACCCTTAACCCTAACTTCAAATCACCAACACAATATACATATTTAATAATTAAATTCGTAATTTATACAGTAATTGAAGTAGGGAGTGTTCAACATGCCTTTTTATGGAAAGAATTTGAGAAGAGCTTGAATCCGTAGCCTTGATGCTTGAACCCTAGGTGCTCTTGCTTCTAAGAGTTTTTGGGGAGAGGTGGAATGAGGGATTTGGGAGAAATCTACTAGTTTAGGACGACTTTAGGGTTTAAAAATGGATTGGAGAAATTACATGGGGTGAAAGGACTAGTTTGCCCCTAATTTAATAAGAGAAAAGCTGAAATTTTACATCTGGGAAGGGGGGGTGCGTCGCATGGCCAATCGCGCGGCACCCAGCCTTGCCTAGCATGGCCAATCGCGCCTCTTGGACAGTGTCTCACTAAAACGCACATAACGTTTTACTCCAAACTCGGATTGACGAACGGTCGGTGGCGTTGGAAAGAAGACCCAGAAACCTTTAATTTGGTAGATACTAGGCCACCTAATTCATTATATTCTAGGAGTAATGGTCGTTTGAAGTTGACCCAAGTAAGAATGTCTACTAAAACTCAGTCGGTAGGAAAGTTCTCAACTCAACTTTGAGCTAGGAAATTTCTATGACCTCAATTCATCTCCAAAGATGTTCCCACACTAAAGAATTAATCTTCACACTTACATCTAAATAGAAATTATAGGGTTCCGGTCTATACACGTATAAAGGACGGTTCAAACTCTAGGCCGAGAGTGTGGGGTGTTAAAAATACTTTTAACAAGGACCATTTAGTGTGGTTGAAACTAACAACGTTTAAATTGCAGCAACTTTACAAGATTGAACACATTTCTCCTTTTACGCTCTACAATTGAAAAGCCTGAAGCTTTTGGCTTCTGTAACCATCCTGTAGACTAGCAGTAAAAGCAAATTGATTAATGGAGGTCAAGCGAAGTTGCAGACTATATTGTTCTGCTTTTGGTTATTTGGGTTTTTTTTTTTTGTACTTTTGCGGTTAACAGAACCTTATTTGGCAATGAATTCTCAACACTTTCAGATAGATATGTGCTTGATCTTTTTCTGCCAATTTGTAGTTCTCGGTTGTGGAACACTGCAAAGGTATTTCTAGGGAGCGCAATTGCTAGAGCTCAACACCACCATCACCTGCCCTTTTTACCCTTATGTGTCAATATAGTGTATCTTTTAGTCATAGGTTAAGTATCCCTTAAATCAACGAAAACTTATACACAAGTGGTTATAATACATGCAGAAAGAATCTCAAGAAAGATGAGATCTACAAAGCAAAGGTAAATGTTTATCTGATGTGTCGGTTCATCTCCGACTGAAAAATAAAAGATTTCATCTACCCTCTCCAATGATGTCACTAAGCATTGGTGTGTCAGCACCTGATGGTGAATAATTTGTAGTCGCAGCTGTACTTGTACCCACTGATGAATTTTGCATTTGCGAAGAATGATCGCTCATGAAAGTTGTTGTATCTTTAAATTTCCAGTCGGTCAGGTATCCAGGTCTGGAAGTCACAGTGGCAACCTCAGCATCTCCTGTAAGCATTGCTATTACACGGGACATTGAGGGTCGTAATCCTGGGGATGTTTGAGTGCATAGTAGAGCTATCCCTATTACTTTTTTCACTTCGTCTACATCAAATTCAGATAAATTTGCATCCACCAGCTCAGTTTCGCACTTGTTCTCATGTAGCTGCCAAGCCTAGAAGAGCAGTGTACACAGGAGTCAGTGACATGCGATGAATATGGTTGGAACTGAACGATAAATGTAGGAGCCACAGGAGAATGTGATAAGTCAAAGTCTTAAAAGACTAAGAGATTGAAAGTTGAAAAGTATGAATCCAAAGGAGAAAGTTCTTCTATTTCGTTAATCCAAGTGGTACATGTTGAATCTTCCATTCTTTCCATCGATTAAATGTCTGACAAGCTAGAAGTTGCATAACCACTAGCAGCAGGAAACAAGGATCAACAAGTATACTTCGTTGTTCTAATGCTTCGCTACAAGCAAAGAAGGAAAGGACTTTACCCACTCAAGAAGGTAGATCTTGTCTTCTTCCAAGCTCTCGTCAGAGTTTGGTCTACCACTGACAATCTCTAGAGCTACAACTCCGAAGCCAAACACATCAGCCTTCTCTGTCAGATGTCCGCGCATGGCATATTCTGGTGCAAGATACCCTCTACAAGAAAATGTTAACGAGTTCATGAAACATAACTATAGAAAAGGAGTGAAAGAATATGACACATTTTCAATTTTGAGGATCTTACATTGTGCCTGCAACACGAGTGTTTATATGAGTCTGTTTGTCATCATAAAGTTTTGCCAATCCGAAATCTGAAATTTTAGGGTTTAGGTCTGCATCAAGCAGAATATTACTAGCCTTGACATCTCGATGGACAATACGGACTCGAGATTCCTCGTGAAGATACGCTAGACCCTTTGCCACTCCCAAGCATATCTGGAAGCGTGTTGGCCAGTCAAGATATAGAGATCCTTTCTCTGTGCAATTCAAGCCAAAATGTCAATAATCATTCTATAAAAATGAAGAGTTTTTCTTTTCTTCTCTTACATGAGGAAAAGGCAGAAAGTCCAAGATAGGGTATTCATTAGTACCAAATAATGCTTGATCAAGACTCTTGTTTTCAAGATACTCATAAACAAGTAATCGTCTATCTCCCTCGATGCAGCAACCATAGAGTTTCACAAGATTACGGTGTTGTACAGCAGATATAGTGGCAATCTCTGCCACAAACTGACTCTTTCCTTGGTGTGATGCCACAGACAGTTGTTTAACAGCAACAACCCTCTCATCCTCAAGTGTTCCCTATGGACCACAAAAATTGGTTCAACGTTCAGACGATTTCAATAAAATCATTTCCTGTTTGTCATAATTCATACCAAAACTAAAGCAAACAAGAAAGCACAAATAGTATTTTGTCATGAAACATTTCTTGATGTTTGAGAAACATGTGAGCTATAGGTGTAACAAATTGCTATATAGGGAATACTAGTTACTTCAGGACTTCATGTGGAAGAAATGGATTACCTTGTAAACTGGTCCAAAACCTCCCTCTCCAAGCTTATTAGAAGAACAGAAGTCACCAGTCGCAGCTCGAAGTTCTGAATAGCTGAAAGTGTAGGGTCTGGTATCTATCCCCAGGAACTCTGCAAATTTGAGAGAAAGTGTCCTTAGTAAGCCAAATGAATCAATTTCTGGGACTTCCACGCTAGCACATACATTATACGTTATTTCATGAATAAACTGAAGGAATGCATGTGCTGACTCCTTGCATTAACCTTGCTCTTAGCCAAATTGTCAAAATCAAGAAATCAACAGTTCCAAGCAACTTCTACACGAAAAAATCTTGAAATGGAAGTGTTGCTAAACCGACTTTCCTGTAAGATCTGGTCTTGGATAGCTTCCAAGCAGTTGAACTTAAAGATAGATGAATCACTTAAAAGTCAAAGACGGAAGAAACATACGAGATCAGTTTGCGTTTCTTACCTTCATCCTCCAAAGCCTTCTGCTGTTTTCTTTTCTGAATTAGGTAATAGACAGCAAATAGTGAAACCAAGCTTATGACTCCAACTCCAACAACAATACCCACAATCAGACCTGTCCGGTTCTTTTTTGTAGAAGGAGGCTGGTTGCTAACAGTGGGAACAAAATCTGCTGAAAAGGTTAGCAGTCTCAGTACAGTTTTGAATGCTGCCTACATTTAAGAATCTACTTTACTTTGAGCTGTCTGTAATTCATGGATACCTGGGGTTGCACTAATTGCTGAGATGGAAGGTCCATATGTGCCTTGTATAGGTACACAGCAGGTCCCTTTCCCGGCCCAGAAGAGATGTATCTCGAGATAATTTTCAGAAACCCGAGCTCTAAATTGCCTTTGAACAGCTGTTAGGGACCTTCCCCCAGCCTCCTCCTTAATGTCAAAATCTTTCAACTCCCGAATTCCCTGGAAAAGATAACCATGAAATTATTAAGTCAATTATGATGTAAATGCAGGAAAGGAGAAAAAGGTTATTTCTACTAAATAAGTTTGTTGTGAGCAGTATTAAATGGCTCAAAGCAGTGAAATAAAGTTGAGATTTTCATTTTGATAAATGGTAAAAGACAGGAAGACAACATATCTGGATCAGTCAATCAATAAACTATGCCTCAAAGTTGCTGTCGACTATATGAATCCTCAAAATCAAAAGTGATGCTCTTTCCGGACCCAAATCATTCCAATATTTCTTTGTTCATGAATAATATGTCTTCAAGGCAAATAACGGTTTATCTAGTTTAAAAAAATAATGCATACCTGTACATATACATCAAATACACGTCTTCCAACACTACGCCAAGTTGGGGGATTTAAGATTTCGGACTCAGCAAACTGGAGGGTCACAGTGTAATTACCATTCTCAAGGCCCAAGCCATAGTATCTAAGTGATCCAGCAGAAATTCGTGCAGTTTGGAAGAGCTCTGAGTCCAAGGTGTTTGTAAACTGAGATGAGGTGAAGCTTGTGAAGCTCTGATTTGGACGGTCAGAATGCAAACCAGCATTGCTAACAGCCCACCTCCCTGTACTAGTCATGAAATATGTTGCTGGACCCAGAATCTGATTTTCACTCTCATACACTATCTGATTAGTAGATGTTATTTGACGTCCTCCACATTTAATTGCAAAGCTGGAATCTGTGAATTATGAGAAGTCACATGCACGATAACATAAGAAACCAGTACAAAGTTTTATATTAGAACACTAGCAGACAGTAGCAGTAGAATAGAATAGCAGATGTCCTTGTTTCTTGGTAAATGACATATCATAAGAACAGAAAATGTAGGATAGATATTACAGATTTAGGCATATCACCTCAAATGGATGAATTCAACTAAATGGATATTGACCATTCTTATATTATGGTTTATAGACAAAATGTAGGACAGATATTTTGAAACTTATTCATACTAATGAAACCATAAAACTTGGTGTAGGATTTTTGTTGTCAAGGAATTGTATGAAGCACTTACATCTCGGAGATCCTCGATTGCAAGGGAAATTCCGTTGAAGACAAATTAACCCTGAAGGCAGAGAACTGAAAACAAAGGCAGTATCCACCCATTTAAGCTCTTCAAATAAAGAGGCAAATTGTTAATTGTTAACTAAATTTCTGATTACCTGCTGTCTGATTGTTCTATTTGTTCTCTTGTGAAGTTGTTGCCAACTAAATTTCTGCAAGTTGTCACGTATCAGTGTTAGTATGCTGATCACGGTCGAAGCTGGGACCAAAAGGTAGGGAGAGAAAAAAGTTGGCGAAGCATTATATAAATTTCCGCTATTCGCATACGTACAACTGCAGAGTTGGCTCATTGATCCAAGAAGGGAAGCTTCCAGATAACTCATTGTATGATAAATCTCTACATGAAAAGATGGGATGTTAAGAAACAATTACTAAACATTTCAGATATTTTTGTGCGCAAACTATAGAAAATGTCAAGCATTTATATGTTAGAGAGAGATTGTGGGATCTAGAAAGATAGACAAAAAGGTCAACAAAAATTTAGTCATTTAGACTTTGCTCCAGCCACATGAAATTGCAGCATCAGTTCAAGAAGGCTTTTCTATGGTACATCTAGAAATTCCAGGCTGCAGGCCAGCTGAAGGCCATAAGATAAGAATATCTTGAAGGAGAGATATTTGACAATTTGATCTGATAACAAACTTCAACTATACACACAATTACATGCTAGATATTATGAACCAATCTAGTAAAGCCTCTGGTATTATCCTATCATATATTACCCAGTAAGGCTTCAAAGTTTCTGTAAGGAAGATGCTGAAATAACTTAAAACATAAATAGCCCTTCATTCTGCTTAATAAGATCGTGAAGATGTTTGAAAGTTCATCATATTCATTCCAACAGAAAGGATATTTGACAGTGAATTCATATAAAAACAAGAGTTACTCACATAGTCTGGAGAGACTGTCTCTTCGGAGCTGGCAGGGCGCCTGTTAACTTGTTGTCACCAAGAAACCTGATGATTAAAATGGGCATTAGAGCATGAATACATCGTTAAGGTGGTATCAATGATGAGAAGACATTAGATCGTTACAGGTGAGTCAGTGAAGTCAGATTGAAAAGTGCATCTGGAATACGCCCAGTCAAATTGTTGAAGCTCAAATCCCTGAGAAAAAAAAAAAGAAAATAAAAGTTAGAACAAAGGAGTCGTAATTGATCAATGAGGGTTCCAATTCCTTCCACGTGAACTCGAGTAGAATATAGTAGCACGACACTGTTAGAAGTGTTTATGCTCACATATCCTGACATGGTCATATAAGTGAGATAATTTGATCTACACTAGTGAGGGCTTAAAGAGCTAATGAGAACATTATCATGCTCAGAACTCACAGTAGTGATAGGCTCTCATATTCTCCAATGTTACTTGGGATGGAACCTGAAATATTGTTATTTCGTAAAACCCTGAAAATACCAAATTTAGTTGTGTCAGAGAAGAAAAGAAATAAAATGTCAAACTTTGTAGCATGTGGTACTCTGTCGTGTTCCTTACAGCTTGCTTAGAGACTTCATATTCCTGAGGAAGTCTAATGAAGAGCTCCCATTGGATAGATCACTTATTCTCCTGTTAGTTATGCAGAAGATGAAATATCACATTCTGCTAAATTAAAAAAGTGGATTCTAAACTATGAACAAAATGATAAAACAGTCGCTAAAACTCACAGGTCGGTCAAAGAAGTTAAGTTGGAAAAGGAAGCTGGTATTGGACCCTCAAAAGCATTTCCTTCGAACCTCCTGTGGCAATAGAAAGATCAGACAGAGACTATGCTAGAGAGGAGATGCAGTAAAGGCATTATAGCAATGCTGCACGTAAAAAGTAAGGCACCATTCTTGAAAGAATTAGAGAATAACAAACTGGACATAGTTCAAGTAATTGTGGTCTCACAGTGTGGTAACGTTTGACCAATTATTTCCAATGAAATCAGGAATCCTCCCTGTAAAAGCATTATCTGAAGCCCACCTGAAAGCGTGAATAGTTAAGTTTCCAGTGGGATTTACTACACAAATTTGTCCAAGTAAAAATTGGGAAGCTAGAGAAGGAGCATGTGACAGAAAGCTCTTACACCGTATCCAAGTTCTGCAGTTTTGCGAACGTCAATGGTATTGGTCCACTAACACCAGCGCTATTGATATAACTAAGCAGCGAAATAGTATTTTTTTCAGAAAAAAAAAAAAAGCTACAGAAATGACAGAATAATTAAAAATAAAGAAATATAAAGATGCTACATATATTACGTTATAAGAAAAACAGTTTCATACTTTGCAAAAATCCTATGAACATATCAAATTTCAACAATCAAAGAAGGGCCTATTCAGGAGAAAAGTTAACTTATAAACCTCAAAAATAACTTTCATTTCCTATATTTGATGGAAACTCTCATGCATTTGTATATGTTGTATTGTTTGGCATCTGTTATGTCCAAATGTGTGTTAAATATTTTATGTTATGTTACTTGACCCCTGTTTTTGTTTGATATATGTTGTTTCGTGTAGTTCGATTGTAGTATTAGTTTGTATTGTTCTGCTATTATCTGTGTTTTTTTAACTACCTATTGTCTCTTGTACTTCAATTACGTCTTTTTTCAGACTGTTTTTGTCTTGACCTCACATATAGGGGTGTTTTTGCCTTGACCTCACATATAGGGTAGAGGTAAGGACTGCATACACTCTACCCTCCCCAGACCCTACTTTTTGGGAATACACCAGGTATGTCGTTGTTGTTTACTTGGCCCCTGTTGACTTGACATACTTTTTAATGAGCTAGGCTTTCAACAGCATAAGCCACCTCCCCGGAAATCGTCTTCGTTCAGCATCAATTGTACGTAATTAGAGGTGTATTTTACTAAACTAACCTTATATATGATGCTTTGGAACTCTAAAGTTATGTAGTTATTTAATACTAAGGATAGTATGGGAAAAACGTAATAAAACTCTCTTGATTTGCTAAAATGGACCAGTAAAATGAAACATCTATTTTTGGTAGGGGCCAAGTAAAATGAAACGGAGAGAGTACTATTTTTCTCTCCTTTCTATTTCTGTATGTTGCAAGTTCAAATTAGAATTTTAAAGCTTCAAGAATGTAGAATGGAAGGAGAAACAAAACGAGAAAGGGACAAGGAAGATCGATTCTAATGTACTTAAAATGAGAGTTATATGTCTTGGCCATGTTGTATTCTGCATCTTTTTTGCAATTCATATGACAAATATTAACCTAACATAGCTTATCATACTCTTCAGATAAGGAATGATTATTTTATACAGAAAACCAGAGAAGGGTTTAATTAACTATGCTCGTCCTCTAGGATGAAAATAGAGCAAGCAGAACATAGATTGCATTAGATTGCAGAGACGTTGACTACTAACTGCTCTACTAATATAATTTCAAGGCCTTGCATTTGATGTATAAATTAAAACAATACAACACCATACAGATTCTGTATGATGTTCATGAACAGATAACATATTTCTCATGCAAGCTACAAAAATCTAACAATTAAGATTTGACGTGGTAGCAGTTTTGTAAGATGTAAAACAATGCATCATAACTTACATTTGTGTCAGTTTTGTTAAGTCTCCAAGCTCTGAAGGAAGAGGCCCAGAGAAGTTGTTTGTGCCAAAACTTCTGCAATACAGGGAAATGATGAACAAATGAAGAGGAAACGATGAAGATTGATGCTTCTCATATATCGATAGATGATATATCATGAAACCAAGGGTCCAAAGCACATAACTATAAGAACATACAATGATAGTAACTCGGTCAACAACCCAAGTTCCTTCGGAATCTCCCCTGACAAAGCATTGATGCCAAAGGTTCTGGAGACACCAAACAGTAAAATTATTCCAAAATATCACGATTGAACATAAGTAACTGAAATATAGTAGACTTACAGCCATTTCATCCGAGTCAGATTGCCAATGGATGGGGACAGTGTGCCTGTTAAGTAATTTTGGGCCAAATTGCTGCATTTTGTAACCAAAATATCAGTAGTTAGGAGATAAAATATGAAAAGTATAGGATGAAACTACACTTAGAGGAAGCAAGTACAGATCATCGAGGAAGGTAAGACTCCATAATTCATCTGGAATTTCACCCCTGACGTCCAATGCATAAACTCTCCTGTAAAGAACAATGGAAAGAGAAGTCAAGAGTTACATGGTAAGTAAATAAGTCGAATTGCATACAAGCAGCAGCAGCAGCAGCGCTATTTAGAGTTTTTACAGTGGTCAATACTAAAATAAATTAAATACAACATAGAGACGAATCCAACATGTAACTAGTAAGTGTGCGTGTATCTTGGACTACATACATGTACAAAGAAAATCTAAAGAAGCATTTAAAAGATGTCTCTCTAACTATATATATCAAAAGGAGCATCTATTACCTCTAAATTTTGGATTAGTCTTTTAGAGAAATGTTTTTAAAGCGAATAACATCGACAAAAGAACTAACGGATGACAAAAGGCATAGGCTAGGACTAGGAGTACGATTGAGCAGAAGCTAAGCTAGGAGGCGCAAGGGGTTCATTTGAATTCCTTTCGTCAGACAATTACATTGTATATACTACACGAGGTCAAAATTATTTTCTGTATATATACAATAGATGTTGAACATTGTGTAGGGGAAAAGAGTGACGTACAAGCCAGTGATATGACAAAGAGTTCGGTTGTTGGCAGAACAGCCACATTTGATGGCGGGATTAAAATCTTGGATTGAAGTTGAATCAATGGCTGCTCCACTGCATAACTCACCACTAATATTCCATTGATTTGTTGCAGAAATCCCCCATCTTTGGAAGATGGAGTTCAATATACGGGCTGCACTATCATTAACTCACAACGTGAGAATCTAATGGATGATGCTAACATATAAAAAAAAAAATCTTCTAAACAATGAACAATTGCTAATACAAAAATGAATTGAAATCCTACATTTTAAATCAAAAATTCAAATTGAACTTCAAGTTTTGTTCAAATATCATAAACAAACAATGATCTCAAATCAAAACTTTAAATTTGAGCTCCAAATTACATGGCCAAACAGGCCTTCAATTAAAGGAACTTGCTATACACGTGTGTATATAATATAGACACACTAGACAATCAAATCTTCACTTCTCTTAATTGCCATCTCAAATCAAATCAAAACACTCAATTTGAAATGGAAAAGTATTTGTACTGTTGAAGCTTAAGGATGAGTTTGGTATGAAGTTAAACATTTGGTTAATTCTCATATTCATTTGGTTAAGAGTTTTAAAAAATATTTTCTTTAGAAAAACAAAGTTTAAAAAATATTTTCTTTAGAAAAACAAAGTTCATTGCCACCTCCCATTCTCATATTATTTTGTTTTTGTCACCGTTCTTTTCTTCAGTATTTTCAACATGACTTCTTCATTATCCGTATTTCCTTTTCAAACCTACTTTTAGAAATGCTTTACTTGAGTCAAGGATCTATCGGAACCAACATGTCTACCTTTACAAGATAAGAATAGGGTATGCGCACACATCAACCTCTCCTACTTGTGAAATTACTATGTTGATATTGGTGTTTGTTGTTGTTGTACTACTATATTGCTGTATAGTTTTTTCTAGAATAAAGAAACAAGATAAAATTTATCTACAATAATAAGTAATTCTTCAAATCAGGCATATTTAGTTATCCAAAATTAGAGTGAAGTAGGCTTGTTATAGTAAATGAAATCTCTGGTCCTCTTACAACCTGAATTGAGAAAAATGACATTTTCAGATTTCTTATATAAATAAAAATATTTAAGATCCCCCATTAGATAAATTGCACAGATGTAAAAATCATATATATTGTCATTGTACTTGTAGTGAAAATTTATTGCATATAAATGATTAAATTGCCTGATAATTTAAAAAATCAATTACTATATTACTGGTGTTATGTAATATGGATGTCATGTGACATATATATGTATGAATGTCATTAATGAGAGATAAGAGTTAGTAGTCAAATTGAACTTGAACACCAAGAGTTACTTATTCAAATTATATTTGAATACCAAAGTTATTTGTTCAAATTGTATTTGAATACCAAAGCTACTTGTTCAAATTGGATTTGAATACCAAAGTTACTTGGCCAAATTGATATCCAAGTTACATGCTTATCAATAGGCATCTTAGTGTATTTGTAAATATACCAAGAAGTGAAGAAATAAAATCTCTCACAAGCATCTCTTCTATACGTTTCTAGCTTTATAAATTATTATATTCTTGATATATTATATATTATTTTATAATACGTTATCAGCACGAGACTCTATCATCTCAAGATAAGGCTAAGGTATGGCTAAGGTATTTTCGATTGGGGTATGATATTGGTGGTAATCTCTGTCCATGAAAACTTTAGCTTAGACAAAGTTTGAACTTTGGATTTAAACTTAGTTGCTCACCTTTATTGATTTAATTATTGGACATCATGGAAGGTTAGTTTGTAATATATAATTCATATATATATTCCTTCTTGGTTAGCATGCCATTGGACAAGTTTGGTTGGCATAGTCTTATTCTTCTTGTTAAAGTTAATAGTGTATAGGGACTGAATCTAATACTATTGAAATCAACATTATAAGTTTGATTAGAATGGTGAGAAAATCTCTTTCACTGTCTTAATGTAAGTTATTATCTACTAAAACAGATGTACGCAAGTGAATCCTAAAGAGTTGATTTTCATGTTTAATTTTCTTTTGGTAATATTCTTTTTAAGGCTCATGGGTGAGTCCTGTTATACTTTGGTTTAATATGCATTTATGGGTAAGATGGTGGATTCAAGTTCCATCGCCCCAAAAGGGTAAGACATCGGGTTAGAGTCCCGGTGCACCATGATGATAAGATATGGGGTTCAAGTCTCATCACCATCGATCGATGGCCCAAATGACCTTTTATTTTGATAAGACGTTGAGTTTGAATCTCGATGCACCATATTAATGATATAATGATGACTAAGGCAAAATTTTGGTGAAAAGTCATGAAATATGCTCCAATTCCTGAAGTGAATGTGGTAGCAATGCATAATATGTTTAAAAGAAGACATGTGATTGAATTTATGAATATGAATGTGGGTGTAGCAAAGGACAAAATCTTTCGTTACATTACATGTACGCCTCGATTTGCTCATGAAGGAGCAATATCTTGAAGAGATTCTAAGCTATCATAATTTGATAGGCTTAAGGCACATTTTATTCCATTCCTGGGGAATGAGAATTTTGAATGTTGAAACTACAGATTCATTCCTTGGAGTGAATGTAATAGGAGTAACACCTCCAAAAGAGGTAGAATAATTGGAAGATTGAATATCTCGGTACGAAACACGAATGTGAAATGTTACCCAAGCATGATGAGATCACATGCCATAATAAACTGAGAGCTTATTGTTTATTGATACAAAATTCATGTCATAGTAAATCTGAAGTTTACTAAAGTAAAAATCATATGTCATGGTAAACTTGGAGTTTACTAATAAGTTCATAAGTTGGCATGAACGATTTTGACATTCCGAAGATGTGCATTGAGTATTGACATGTAATGAAGAATTGACAGATTCTTCAATAATTGTTGTACGTTACTTGTTCTCGTGATAAGTTGGTTGGACCAACTACTGTTGGGATTGGATCCCTTAAAATTTGAAAAGTATAAAAGGTGAATATAGGCTCGTTCACTTGTCATGTGATATCTTAAATAGATGCATCTATAAAATGATCACATGTACGTTTGTTGTCAACCTGCAGTTTGACATTCATAAAGTTGTTTGCTCAATATAAATTGAGTTAAGAGCATAATTTCCAGATTGTGTAATCAAGACAATTCATCTTGATAATGTTGGTTTGGCGTTGAATGCCTCCAAGAAATAGTTGAATCATTGCTTATGAGAACAAAGCTTCATGTAATTGGTCTGAAATATGATAATCACATATTATAGCACTTATATGCATCAGACCAATAAATTATGGTTAATTTTCCCCTCTCAATTGGTTCAAGGCCAGGAATCAAATATTTCATCTAGTAATTTTTTATGTGCGGTATATGAGAAATGAATACATCATGATGCACAAAGATGGATTCCTCAAAGAAGATAGAGGAGGTATGTTAGTTTTCCTAACATAAGGGGGAGATAACAAGCAGCTATGAAATATGTTAGGAATTATCATCAGATCCTTATTCAAAAGATAATTCAAGTTCAAATGCTAGAAGCATTTGCTGATCCAAAATTGATCTCATATTTAATTGTAAAAGCTCCAATTGAATGTCCCTGAAGGACAAAATCTACCACATGCATGAAGCATGGTAGATCATAATTGGTTTCAAATGAGATAATCTTTGAAAAGGATAAGGAGCAAATGATCATACTAAGGAAAGAATGTGCTTTTGAAGAGCTTACGACATAACACTTCATGAAACCTTATGAGAGGTTCAGGTACCTAAAAATAATGAAGTGATGAGATCTCCAAATGTTATGTCACATTGCGAACCAATACAAAATGATATATCGTCGATGATATCTTTGATACAATATGGCGCAATATTGTAAAGGGATTATAAGGATCTGAATTCTACGTTTATTTAAGCATGCTGACGTAGAAATATTTATCAAGTGACATGGAAGGATGCATCTTGGTAAGCATAAAACTTATTTGATTTGCAGTCCGAACACTAGAAGATATCACATATTAAATGATTGAATATTGTCACTTGACAAACTCTATATGAAAATCCCTGAAGGATTCAAAATGTCTGAAGCATATAAAAGTTTCTGGGAAACTTATTTATAATCCTTATAAGGGGTAAATTGATGATTTGAATATTATTCGAACTCTTGGAGAGTTTTCAAAAGCGATAAATTATCTGGTGAAAGAGATTGAAACAAGAAACATGCAGAATTGGATTGGTCATGAAGTACCATATCTTGTACAATTGATGCATTTATACATCCTGCTATAACTATGAGCATGATATAGTTTTACTCCTACATGGAGATAGTGAAGTAAAATCACTTGCATATTGCAAATGAAAACCCATGTATGGATGTGTTTATCCTAACGAATATCGTTAAGCTTTTGAATATACAGGATATTCATATGATCGATATAAGGATTCGATATAGATATATTATCTATTGCCATGAAGGGTTACTGTCATACCATGCTATTTTACATAATAGTCTAATCATGTTGAGATAATAGCTATTCATGAAGCAAGCCGAGAATCATGCATGACCTAACTAAAGGGAAGATTCATAAAAGGAGATAGAATGAAGCACATTTCACCAAAAGCTTCTCTACACACATGAACTCCAAAAGAATGGTGATATCAACGTGTTATAGATTCATTCGAGTGATAATATGATTGATTCATTCACAAAGTATCTACCTAATGCAACTTTTGAGAAGCTGATGCGCAAGATTGAAATGTGAAGATTCAAGTTCTATATTGATGTTCTCATCAGGGGGAGTTAATACGCGCTGTACTCTTTTTTCCTCACAAGATTTTGTCCCACTGGGTTTTCCTTGTAAGGTTTTTAATGAGGCAACACTAAGGGCGTATTACAAGATGTGTATACTCTTTTTCCTTCACTCGGCTTTTTCCACTGGGTTTTCCTAGTAAGGTTTTAACGAGACGCATTATCTATTAATGGACATCCAAGGGGGAGTGTTATGTAATATGGATGTCATGTGACATATATATGTGTGAATGTCATTAATGAAAGACAAGAGTTAGTAGTCAAATTGAACTTGAACACCAAGAGTTACTTATTCAAATTGTATTTGAATACCAAAGTTACTTGTTTAAATTGGATTTGAATACCAAAGTTACTTGGCCAAATTGATATCCAAGTTACATGCTTATAAATAGGCATCTTAGTGTATTTGTAAATATACCAAGAAGTGAAGAAATAAAATCTCTCACAAACATCTCTTCTCTACTTTTCTAACTTTGTTACTCCCTCTGTCCCAATTTATATGACACACTTTCCTTTTTAGTCAGTCCCAAAAAGAATGACACATTTCTATATTTGGTAACAATTTAACTTTAAAATACCCACTTTACCCTTAATGAAATGATTTACAACCACACAAATACTTATGACTCATTTTAGACCACAAGTTTCAAAAGTCTTCCTTTCTTTCTTAAAGTCCGTGCCAAGTCAAAGTACATCACATAAATTGGGACGGAGGGAGTAATTATTATATTGTTGATATATTATACTCTCTCCGTTTCAAAAAGAATGACCTACTTTTCTTTTTAGTCCGTTTCAAAAAGAATGACCTTTTCCTTTTTTGGCAACACTTTAATTTCAACTTTCCACATGACATGCTTAAAACCACAAGATTCAAGGACATTTTGGTACATTTGCCATAACTTTAATTTAAGACCACAAGATTCAAAAGTCTTCTTTATAATCTTAAATTTCGTGCCAAGTCAAACTAGGTTATTCTTTTTTAAACGGAGGGAGTATATTATTTTATAACAACTAGTACTATTTTCGTATACTATAACTCAAAAGTTGACGAGCTGAAGTCTTCGCCAGCTAACAGAGCTGTCGTTATCCACTCCAGTCCAAATAACTTCCTAATACTGCTAATAGGGGAAACTTTGTCATTTTCTCTATATCTCATCTTTTACTTTGAGTAATTTTTATGATACAATCATATTTGTTTATTTACTATTACTAACACATATTCCTACATTAATTTGTAAATTTAATATAATAATAATTCATCTTTTGTACAAATATATATGTTAATTGATCATAAAATGAAAAAAAGAAGTAAGAAATCTTGAAACTTATGCCATGAATCAGTTCATTAAACAAATGAAAAATTTAAGTTAAAATTATTCTTAAATATAAAAAGTTAGTCACTTCTTTAGCATAAAAACTAACTAAGAATTAAAAAGAGAATCACATCAATAAAGTTGAGCACCGAAGGACAAGTGGGAATAAATTACCATATTAATAGGTGAAAGGATTCAGTAGCTACATTACATATTTTTTTTTATATTTCAATGGAGTGAAACTTTTTGGGGAAATGGGGTGTGGTCTTGCAGCAAACTTGAAAAGCGAATTAATAGTGCATCAGACAACCTCTAACAAGACATGATAAACCATAATTTGTGGTTGGGATATACTTAATTATGAAAAAGATGATTATGAATCTTTGAACAATAAGAAGAGAAAGGAAGCTTTTGATAGAGGAAAGGGAAGAGACGCACCTTCAGAAGGATCAGTAGTGGCAATAGTTGTGTTTGTTTGAGCTACCGCTATCTCCACCAGTGCACCAAACATGATGGCCAAGGTTAGGCCAAATAGTCCACTTCCCCACGGCAGCGCCGTCTTCATCTCCGCCCTTGTTTAATATCTTCTTCTTCTTCTTCTTCTTCTTCTTCCAGAGGTATGTTATTAGAGAAAAAAAATAGTAATTTGCAGGACAAAAGAGGGAGAGATCAGATGAGAGAAAGAGGCAGTTCCACTAGCTACCAACTCCCAAGATGAGATTAACAAACAATATAATCTGGTTGTAGTAGGAAACTCATATATAACTGCACGTTGTCAATGGTTGACTAAGCTAGCTAGTTGCTAATGCTTGGTGTATACGCGACATACGTATGTTATGTTATCGTCATACGAGCTAGCCAAACATGCAACTGTGCCATGGCCCCTTTCCCAGCAACCTATATAGGTTGCCTTTTCTTAATATCATTCAAAAGGCATTTTTTGTTTATTATCTTATACATATATAGTCAATAAAAAAAAGTTTTATTAGGTATTTAAAATAAATGATAAAATTAAATTTAATAAGAATTAGATGTGTTGAATTATGACTTTTATTTTTATCCCATTTTAGCTCAACATGTATCTTCTTTTGATCGAATTATTGCCCCGCTCACTTGAGGCCACTCCCTAAAATTAATAAATCCTGCTTGGCAACTTGGCCATTGGCGAAAGATGATTACCACTTTGATTAAAAAAAGGGGCACATTAAGCGAACCTTCCCATGTGTGGCCACCTTCGTATGGTTACATTAATCCCCCCCCCCCTGCCCCCACCTACTAATTAGTACTAGTATTATATAATTATCTCTCAGATAATCATTTATTAATCATATCTATATCTATGTATAATAATAAAGTAGAATCAAGCCAAGATAATGTGACACCTTCCAATGACCTCCATTCTCATTTTTCTTTTTTCTCCCTTTTTTGAATTTTTCTTCAATTTTTTATACATAATCCAATATCTAAATGGCTTTAAAAAGTCATATAAAGTAAATGATAAAAACCCATGTATAATCAAGTTATAATCTTTGCAATAAAAGTCCAACCCAAATCCTTGAACTTAATGCCAAATTGAATGGGAATTAAAGTCTAATAGTAATTATAATTTCAATTTACGTTCCTTTATCCACTATTAACTTAACATTCTCACTTATATAAGATTATTATATTATGTGAAGTTTTTGTCTTTGTAGTGCAGGGATCAAGAGGAGGCATGAGAATACTAATTGGAGAAGCTGCAAAAAAAACAAAAATGCTAGGAATGGCTTTCTCAATAATTAGGTTTGATTTGATATTCTCAGCACAATATGCTTCTTAATTGTCTATTTATTTATGCAGGCTAATTCTGAGAAGACTCCAGCGAGGAAGTTCATGTTTAGATCATATCAAAATCATCGTAGTATTAATAAAGGTATGATCAATTATATATACATTTATGCTATATGTGAGATATTTTTTTTTCATATTTTTTAACCTTTAATTTTAGATCACAAAAAATGATATTCAGATAGTTGGCAGGATTATGCCAGATTGGGTTACGCCAAAATCAATTTCAAGAAAGACACATTCCAGACAAGAAGTTCCGAACTTGTACAACATATTTTCTCTTCTTTTCCCCCTTCGTTTTGGGGTCGCATAAGAGTTACAAAACCTATTTCTAGATGTCTATGGGTGAAACATTTAAGAATTGAGATACATCTAAATGAGATATTACACGCAAGTAATTGACAAAGGGAAAAATACCAAATTTAATAACCATGAAAATCAAACAAATAGCAAAAAGGGAGCAGAGGAAGATACATACGGATAGAAAAGGTTGAGCGAATTAGAAAAGATGATAGCGTCAAATGTAAACTATTATTGTAGTTTTATCTTCTCTTCTCTTAATTAAATAAGGAATTATTATATATAGACACATGTTTTCATTATGTTAAGTTGTAGATGGTCCTTATGTTGTTTTCGACTATGTTGTTGGAACTTTTTTAAAATGATGTCGTTTGTGTTGGATTCTTTAATAAATACACTATTTTTGAAAGATCCAACGCGTATCTATCGATATTTTTAAAGAGTCATAAACTTTTGATATGTTTAATTTTTATTTCTATTTTAGGTTTTTGTCTACATATGAAAATAATTGAAATAGTTATTACTAAAGAACCACATATTTTAGTTCTCATAGAGCGAGTCTCCTCTCAGGATGCTACAAATTCAATTCCCTCTGTATATGACTAGCGTAGAAAAGATTACCCACTCCATCTGGTATATCAATCTCGATTTTTAGTGTTTGTTTGTTGATAAAAGTGTATTTTAAAATAAAAATAAAAATATATGTCTATCAAATTTAAAATAATCGACAAATCTAACAAATTAACAATCATTCAATTTTCACATCACATACACTTAATGTATATTAATGCAAAAAGGTAAAAGTAATTTTCAATTTTTGAAAAAATGGCAACAAGAAAGATTCTAACAATTTAGTCTCAGTGTTATAGGGTAAGTGTATTACTCCATCCGTTTCATATTAGTTGTCTACTTTACATGTTACTTGTCCTTAAGAAATAATAAATAAGAAAAATAGTTTTGTTAAATTTACTCCTTAAGAAACCTTTTAGAATCTTACGAACTTATTTGTGCTTTCAACAAGAATTAATTATAAAGATAAAATAAGAAAAAATTAATTAATTTTCTCTTGATTTTATAAATTAAAAGTAATTTGAAATAACTATTTTATGGAACAAAGAAAATTAACAATCTCTGTTAATTTGGAATAACTAATTTATTGGAGTACATTTTATAAATACTCAATTAAAAAGTTGATGATACGATTTCAACTTCTTCTATTTGAACCCTAAGCTTCGGAGAAGAAAGAAATTAGAACCCTAGGGGTCTCTTTGGACTCTTCGTCTTCTTTCTTTCCTCATTTTCGTTGAAGTTAATGTATTTTTTGTTAATTCTTTTATTGTAATAATCACAGGAATAAGAGATTAAGCAGAAAAAAGAGAAAAGTCGTCCTTGCTAAATAGATGATCCAAAATACAGTTGCTATTTCAGTATATCAACACAACTGTATTTAAAAAAAAAATTATACTATCTTATTGAAAAAAATCACATTTCTATACACACACGGCTTAAAAAAAGAGAATCAAGTATTAAAAATTTTAAGAGATATTTTTACACATATTGAATAGTGAAAATATTATCTTGAACAATTCTTTTTATCATTTTAATAGAAAATTTTGATAATGAATTAATTTGTATGTGTATACACAAAAACTTTTATTTTCTTATGCCTCTGGAAAAAGTTTAAAAAAAAATTAAAAAATTATTGATGTACCGCGCGAAGCGCGATCATTTATTAATCATATATATATAAAGGAGAGTTATAGAAATGGTGATGTGGCTCGCTTTGAAGCTTAGAATTCTACTCTTCTATTTTCCTCCTTTTTTTCAATTAGAATTAATCATATTTCATCCTATATATTAAATATCATTAAATTATGTAGCAATCATACAAATTCATTGTGCAAGTTACTGTATTAATTCAATTCTTTAAGACAAATTAATAAGGTCCAAATAAGTTTTTCGTTGACCCACGTAATAGCACATAGTGCTAATTAAATTTGCAAAATTAATTAGCAGGAGAAAAAGTTATGATTTTTCTTTAGTAAAGCTAAATAATAAGAGAATGACGTGGCACCTTTCTTTGGCAAGGATTACCATTTATCTTTTTTGTCATTTTTTTTTTAAAAAAAATTCTTTCTTCTCATCTATGAAATCTGCCAAAATAAATATTTAAAATACCTCTTTTTTTTTAATGGAGGAAATGACCCCTTAGTACTTTTCCTCTCTCCTCTCCATTACTACCTTTTATTACTTTTCCTTAAATTTCCCTTTCTACCTTCTATTTCTACAGTTTTCTTTAAAAAAAAAAAAATTATTCATCCCTCCTCCTAGTTATCATAATTTATTATTATTCATGAAATTTTTATTCTTTCCATATTTTCCAAACATGATCTTCTTCCATTATTACACATAACGTAAGAAATTTATTTTTTTCCAATAATAACTTCTCAACTTTGCTATAATAACTTTTTGGTAATACTGTTTAATTAAATTTTCTTAGTCCCTTCTTTTTCCTTCTCCTTCTGTTAGATTTTAGTAAGTTTCCTCAAATTTCTCTTTTTCTCTTCTAATTTATCTTTATCTTCATTTTTTATAACATTTTACTTTTTCTCCAATCGTCCGTTTAAAATAACTTCTACTACAATTAACACATTTAAATGCTCATTCAATTATAATTATTCAAATGTACATTAATTTTCTATTCATGCATGTTACGTTACTTATTATTTTGATTACTATAAATACTTTAAAGCACATCTTTTTCATTGCATAACTTTCTTTCTTTCCATGGTATAATTTTCTTCGCTTATATTCTTTATTATCTTGTTATCATTTCACTCCTTTTCATTTGAAACTCTCTTTATATTAAGTCGTATTCCTCTTCTTCTTCTCATGTTTTTTACCTATAGTATATTTCATCTAATTATTAATTTAATATGCAATTTTGGTGCATAATTTTTATAGGTTTGTAAGTGGAAGAGCATGGCATATGACCTTATTTGCAAGGAGTATTCGTCGAATTCAAGCGTGATGAGTACGATATTATTAGAGATATAATTATTATTTTTTTACTAGTTTAGTTTGTTGCAAGTTTGTACGTAGCTAGAGCCTATAGCGTGAATTAGAATGTAACAATTTACCTTTTAGTAAGTTAAATTGTTTTACTTTTAAGAGGAAGTCTCTACAATTTCTTCAAACCGTGAAAGACTATGGCATATGACCTTATTTGCGAGGAGTATTAGTCAAATTCAAGCTTGATGAGTAAGCTATTATTAGAGACATATATATATATATATATATATATATATATATATATATATTGTTTTTTACTATTTTTGTTTGTTTCAAGTTTGTACGTATCTATAGTGTGAATTAGACAATTTACTTTTTCGTGAGTTAAAATTTAAAAATGCCCTATTTTAAAGGGGCAAGCTCCACAATATCTTCGAATGGTATATGGTTCTCCTTGTGGTTATGAATATGTGTATCTCAAACTTTGTTTTTGACTTTTCTCTTGAAAAGTCAAGAAAAAGTGATGGTGTGTATTGCAATAATAGAAGAAAAGAGAAATTAACTTGGTTACTCAAGGAAGTAATGATAGTTTCTAATTTCTGGAGGAATAGAAGAGTAATAGTATGAAAAAATAAAATTAAAGAATAAAATTTAAAAGTATAAGCAAAGGTAAAGAAACTGAAGATAAGTAGTAAAATGGTAGATAAACAAGAAAAAAAGAAAGAAAGGGGAAAAGGAATTGTTTAAGAAAAAAGTAATGAAAATATGATGAACTGAAAAACACTTTCTTTTTTTAAAATTTTCTTTGTTAAATTCTTAATATTTTGAAACTAAAGCTCTGAGAAACATTTACTATAGAAATCTTAAGAAAATAATTGAAAAAGGAGGATCAAAGTTTAGAGTTTACAACTATTTCTTCTTAACTAGAAATACTTAAAATTTTAAAGTTTCTTAACAAGAAATGCATAGAATTTTAAAGCTAAAAAGTAGATTAAAAGTATATTAATTTATAGCCTATTTGGCCAAGCTTATTTTTCCTCAAAAGTGCTTATTTTTTCTCAAAAATGCTTATTTTAAAAAACTGAGGTGTTTGGCCAAGCTTATGGAAGAAAATAAGTGCTTCTGGGGAGTAAAAAAAGCAGTTTTTCATAAGCTAAAAAAAATAGCTCTCTCCAAAAGCACTTATGAAAAAAATATACTTAAAAGCACTTATAAAAGCTTGGCCAAACACTAATAGCTGCTCAAAAGTGCTTTTTTAATTGTATTGGCCAAACACAAATTGTTTCTCACCAAAAGTACTTTTTTGAAAAGCACTTTTAAAAAAATCACTTCTGAAAATAAACTGATTTTAGAAGTTTGGCCAAACAGGCTATTAATCACGCAAAGCGCGGCCAGGTACACTAGTTAGTTATAACTTGATCAAGAAATTTACTAAATGCATGCATTGCGTATTTACGTATGATATGTAAAACGGTTTTCTTAAATACTTTCTTTCTTATGAAAGTTCCTCTTTTTTCTGTCTTTATTTCCTAACATGAACTACAGTGTCTTATACTACTACTAATATTTGTCCATATCAATATTGAGTACGTTGCCGGTTGCACTGCAGGAAAAAAATGTCGAATGAAATAACTTATGCATATATTTCTGATATTGATGTTTGTGATTTAATCTACTAATAACCAGGATATGATGATCGACCAATACCCTTCTTTCTTCTTAATCACTCTATACCAACTTATTTTTCATTTTTTTCTTATCGAGCTTTAAATTATGTGAATTTTAATTGATATTCTGAAACGCAATGTCATCATATTGGCATGAGAATATTTCCAATTTATCGTACTTTCGTATAGTATTTGCATATTCAAATTATTGAATTGATCTAAACAAATTTAACTTTGAATATTAATTAAATTGACTTTTGAAACTAGAAAAATGATATTTATTTTGAAATGAAGGGAGTAGTATATACATATCACTCATTTATAAAAGTAAATCCACATAAAGATTTGTGGTCGTTTTGACTTTTCATTACAAGAGTCATTTATAACTAGCTACAATTAATCCAACTTACTAGTATATGATCAAACCATTTACTAGTATATTGCATAAGTTTATATATTATAAATATGATCAAACTAATAGGAGGCGGCATTAATTGGTGAGGAAAAATGAAGAACCAAGGACAAATTAACACGTGGGAACTCAAAGGCTGATATTAGTAAATGAGTAATATGAAGTCAAAAAAGATAGATAGTGAAATAGCCATTGAATTGAATTAACATGGAATACAAAGTCAAAAGATGGGACGGAGAATATTATTTCAGAGGAATCCATCAAAATATTCAGCTAATGTTTCAACATTCAAATAAACAAAACTCAGAGTTGGTGTGCAGGAGAGCGTAGAATAATTAATTAATAGTATACCAAAATTCTAAATTGGGAAATAGTCGACGACATACGTAGGATATTTGTTCACATTATAACCAAGATAAGTTCAAACTTCAACTTAGGTTGTTAACGTAACGGCGCGTAGGAGTGATAAAATTGACCCATGAACACATAATTTGTCTAGCCAGTTTAAGTTTTGGCGAATTAATGATTCATCCATTTGATAACTCAAATTATTTTGATCCGTTCAATTCAATTCATCTAAAAATTAAACTAATTTGAGCAAATTATGGGACAAATGCACAAATAACCGGTCAATTTTATGCCGTTATTTAGATCATAGTCGAAGTTTATACATTTTTTGTAAGTTTAATAGCTTTAGAATTAACATTAAGTTTAACAGTTTTAGAATTAACTTTAGATGTATGAAACTGAAGTTGAAAAAAATGCACCCAAAGTTTTTTAAGTTAATGGGCATACGCTTGCAAAGCTAAACTTTCATGTAAAAACAAAAAATCTATACGAAGATTTGATTAAGAAATTGTAATGGGTCACAAAACCAATTGACCCAAATTTTCTTCTAAATGCTACGTAGACTTAACAAAATAGTTTTCAAATATAGTCAAATCACTCTATAGTAATAGCGTTTGTCCAATGATTTCATAGCTGCTATAGAGAGGTGTTGTTATATATGTATACTTGGCGTTCGACTTTCAAATCTAATTTAGCTGTTATAAACAAAAGAATGCAAAATTAGAAAGAGTATGAATATAAAAAAGACAAATATTAGTAGCCTTTTCATCGTGAAGTTATGAAATAATTGATGTGCACCATTTAAATACAATTTTTTCCTTTAACTTAGATATTTATACTTGAAATTTATTATGTGCATGACATTAATAATGATTATCATAAATATTTAGTATTTTATTTTGTACATAATATATTTTCTTACAAAATATTATTACATAGTATTTGAGTATGTTGTTATAGAGAGGTAATTTTACAAAGAGTGTACCGCTATAATAAACGTCATTGTTGTTATAGGTAGAATGCCGTTATAGAGAAGTAAAAAAATATAACATGAAAAATCGATTCCGGAGAAAATCAGGCTGCTATAGTGAAATGCCGTTATAACGAGGTAACGTTATAGAGAGGTCTGACTGTATCTAACACCGTTATTAATCTTTGATTTAGGATAAGATTTTGGGCTAATTCGTGGGCTCTATATCACGGTGTTGAGAATCTCATAATTGGGTCATTCAGATGCCACCTCGCTTTGGTCCTTAAATAGCCCATTTGTCAAACAATCCTTCCATTAGAGTTAATCTACAAGAACGACATAAATGCAATTCGGTGCACTAAAGCTCCTGATAATATTAACACCTGAACAACAAGGTCAACCATATGCATAATACAACAAACACGTGATGAGCATCCCAACAATAAATGACATTATTATCCATGCAAAAAGAAATACATCATCACTATTTATTAAGTCAATAGTTTTTTAAACATAAAAGTTTCCCCATGAATAGGAAAATACTTTTTTACTTAATCTTTACACTGTCAAAAATTAAATCTGTCGATGTTATAACCTGAAATTATGCATAGGAAAATACTGCAAACTCAGTGGACTCCCTTGGTCCAAGATGTTCCCAATAGTCCTCAACAATCTTATGCCAGAGATCAAAAGTTGGTATTGGCCCAAATTGTTATAGCAAAAACATTTCACAGAAAAAGCCCATCAGATATGTTCTTGGGCTTAAACTTCTATTGCCCAATGGATTTTTGAAAAATAAAAAGTGAGAAATCTGGTGAGGTTACAAGATTATAACAAAGAGAGGTCTACTTTACTAAGTAATTGTATTAAGCATTTCTTTTTGGGATAATTTCATTTATATATAAAAAAATAAAAAATTTACAAAAAAAGTAGCTCATTTTCTATTTACAGAAAAAATAACCAAAAAGGGGTCATGGACTCAACAAAGTTCAATTTGGCCCAAGGCCATTAGGCCATTTTTGCTTCTTTTTTTTCTTTACTTTTTTAGCGTTAATTTTTTTTTTTAAAAAAAATAAACTGTTTTTTTTTTCAAACATTTTCTGTGTAATTTTTTTTCATGTATCAATATTATATACATAGTGCATAAACATGTATATATGATGTACAAATAATTATGTAGTGTATAAGTAATGTATCGATATTGTATAAATAGTTATGTAGTGTAAATGTAATGTATCGATATTATATAAATAGTGCATAAACGTGTATCAACATTATATAAATATCATATAAATAGTATATAATCATGTACCAATATTGTATAAATAATTATGTAATGTATCGGTATTGTATAAATGGTGTATAAACATGTCTATATGATGTACAAATAGTTATACAATGTATATGTAATGTATAAACAAGTTTATATGATGTACAAATAGTTATGCAGTGTATATATGTAAGATATCAATATTGTATAAATGTGTATCGATATTGTATAAATAGTTATGTAACGTATCGACATTGTATAAATGGTGTACAATCGTGTATTAATATTGTATAAATAATATTTAGACGTGTATCGATATTGTATAAATAGGTATGTAAAGTATTGACATTGTATGAATGGTGTATGATGCATCGATATTATAGACACAATTATGTAATGTATCGATGTCAATATTTATTTGATTATCATGTGTTCCCACCTTAATAAAGAAAAATATAAACAAAAATAACAAAACAACATAAATATTTATTTTTTCCACAAAAAAAGTGAAACAATTAGAAAAGAAAAAAATTAAAAGAAAAAGAGCAACAAAAAAAACTTTAAACAACAAAAAAGTTTTTTTTTTTTTTTTAAATTGCACATCAATTTATTTTTTTAAAAAAATAAATGGCCAAATGTTCCAATGGCCAAATAGCCAAACATTCAGGTAAATGACGTATCAAAGTTTTTGTATCAATTGGCCGACCGGCCATTTTTAGTAATAACTTTGGCCGGTTGGCCATTTTAAGTTTAAAAAAAAAAAAGTGGGCTAGTTTTTATGTAATTTTTTTTTTTCCAATGGACATTTTGCATAATTTTCCCTTTCTTTTTTTCACATTATAGTAGTGTCCTGGAATGTGTAATTACATTGATTTTTCTCCAAAATAATATATAATGGCAAAAAAGGTCTAAATTTACCCTATGACCCCGTTGTTAATGACAAAGCACAATTTCGAGCCATAATTATAACAATGAGGACAAGGATGAGTAACTTCTGACGGAGAGCAAAGTTGGTCTTTTTTTCTCAAAGTACAAGGACTAATTTGAATCTTTTCCCTTTAAACAAAAATATTAATGAAATTGATCATTCCACCCTTAATCAGATATAAGATATATCGTATTTGAACCTTGGAAATGAAGAAAATTCTATGTTTCCCATTTGATGAGCCCAACCCACCACCAATAAGTCTGGACAACAAATGATAATAATTAAAAGAAGAAAAGAAAAAGAAAGTTTGTAAAATAAAACTTGACTCTTACTGTTTGAACTTTGAAATTAAATAGCGAGTCAACATTTAATTATCAGAGCGATCCTTGCTGAAAAGTAATAAGGGTCACATGATGTAATTATTATTTTTTAATTATTATTATTATTATTATTATTATTATTATTATTATGTCTGTTAATTATTTTTTAACCCTAAATATGAGAAAAGTCAAACAAAATTATGGCCCCATGTGATGCAGTTATATATATTCTTCCTTAACCTCCAAAAGAGAAAACTGTATTCAAAATATATTATGGAAATGTTTTGGTCGTTTAAGGCCGAATATATAACTATACAGGTCGTGATTATGTGATGACATATTTCTACGAGTATATATATGAGTTGGACACACGTTAATGAAAACAAAAATAAAATGATTTAATTAGTAAACAAGTGTTTGAATGAGTAGTCAACATAATTTTAGTTTAAGTGGCGTTCACATGTTATTGTGGCTTGTTTCCAAGATTCATGATGTTTACAACACATTAACATAATTAGTGCCTTCTTTCTTATCTGTAAAGGCACTATAATCTCTGCCATTATTATTAATTTTTAGCTTAGTTCTTCTTCTTTATGATGTCAGACTTTGAATTTCTCTTTTACTATGTGTGTGAACCAAAAACTAAACAATGATCACCAATATAGCTTCTGCATCATCCTAATAGCTAGCTATTTCTTGTGTGTACGTATCAATATTAAACAATGATAATCAAAACCTAGTTACTCTCTTAATTGTGATGTATTTTATCACCGTAATATAAGCCTATCGGTTGCCTTATGGTGATTATATAAAAGGGATTAATCAACGATACTTCTAAAGGGGGCACTAAGATTCTGTTTTTAGTTTATTTACAGTTTGACTTGTTCAAGTCGGTCATTTATGCAAATTTAATAGTAAGATATTTCTTAATTTGGGTTAGGAAATATTTAAAAAAACACGAAAAATTCAATTGGCATCATGGAATAATGCCGGAATAACTTGAGTTAAAGACTTAAAGGGAGTACGTCAACTATATATACTTCAATACTAATATATTGTAAGTTAACTTAGAAAAAGTTGTGAACTTTGACCATTTAGGAAACTTTTTCCTTTTTCGTCCCTTAAATATTATTGACAAACTTTAATTTTGATCCTTTTGTCTACTGATTAAACACATTTACTCTTTAATTAATTATTATGTGCATTTTGAGATTTGATCCATTTGACCGTGAATCTTTATAAATTTAACAAATTATTAAGTAAGTACTACTGTATCATATCATTTTCGATATGTTATGTTAAAATTGTATTGCTAAACCATAGTCGAGGGTGAAAGATTCTAGAAATAGTCTAAATATTAATTAATTGAATTAAATATACTTAACAAATAATATAAGAACTAAACTTAGAATTTTTCAATAATAAAGGACCAAAGGTGCAATTATCCCAAAATCTTATGAACGTCTATTTAATAGTCGTTTGCAACCAAATATAATTAGTTTATTTAATAACCTACTGATTGGCGTTTAACCTAAATAAGGAACATCTAGTGTCTAATTGAAAAGGTAAAACCACATAGGAGGGCGACAAGATGTATAAAATCCCTTCATTTTTAACAAGACTTCTTAGGTAGGAATACACTAAAAACTAAACAAAAACTCTTCCTAGAAAACGTTTTTCTCATTTTTTTAGACATACAACACAATCTGAATTAATCGAGTCAAAGAACTTGAAACAACGAATTTATAAAGCCAGAAAAAGCAGGTCACGGGAGGGGAGCTGTAACGTTGTTTTCAAAAGATAATCCACACTTTTTGTTATTTAGTCAGCATTCCACTGATGAAGGCGAAATTGATCAAAAAGAAGATGCTCTTATCAACTTGATCTTGATGACTCCCTCACATTCCTAAAGGACACACTGCCAACCAACTACTTGCTCTAAATGGGTCACTCTTTTTTTTTTCTTTTTTTTTTTTTTTTTTGTTTAGGTTATTGGTATCCGATATTTTTATTGGAGTCAGACTAATTTAGATTCCCACTGTATAAGGTCCATTAGAGAAAAACGTTCCCTATAAGGAATTTTTCACACCCAGAACTCGAAATTAAGACCTAATTAAGGGAGAAGCAACCTTATCCGTTGCACCATATTCTTCAATGGTAAATGAATCCCTCTTCAATATTTTCTACTTATTAATTTTACCAAGAACCAACTTAATTAATTTACTACTACCCACCAAAAATACTAAATCATTATAGAGTTTAAGACCTTTATTGTCACTAAGTTTTTGACTTCACTGATTATGACAAAAGGGCATGTTAAAATCTTAACAGTAAGCCCAATTGATAGAATTGTTAGCGTATAATCTTGACTTTCCTTCATTATTAAATTTTTTTTAAAAATGAATTAATTCACTTTACAACAAAACTAGAATAATATCTAGATATCTTCTTGTCTGTTTATAACTCATAGAGTCCAAGTATAGTTGTTTTCTGGTCCAAAATCCTCCCGTAAATTGCGAGGCAAATATGACAGTGTGTGCAAGTACAAAGGACCCAGTCTCACCAAATTTGCCTCGTTTGCATTCAACACTAAAATTGGACCTCTTACGTCCTTTTCCCAACATGGTGACCCAGGTTAACTGACCATCTGTTACGTTTGGTTAGTACTCAACCAAATGTCCACTCTCAAATAAATAGGAGTTTCAAATTTCAATTTAGATGTCTTTTTTTTAATTTCATGTTTCATCTTTTAATAAGTCAGCTATATAGAAGACTCTAGAATGATTGATGGTAAGATTCATGAGATTATATGTAGTCCAATGTTTAGTAGTATTGTACTAATATATGACTTGCTTAGTGACTTGAGTTGAATCAATTACTATCATTTATGCCCTCCTCAATTATTTGTTGGGTTAAAGTTAATTAAAAGATAATCTTATTATAGTGTGATATGGTTCGTTCTAGGTCAAACATGTATTAATTTTCCAAAAGGGATTACACCATTGTATATGTAGCCAATTTTTTCAATCTTTTCATCTACTATTTTGAGACTTTGTTCACACACCCAATAATCTACCCCTCAAACTGCTCGTCACGAACTACGTTCTTCAAGACTCATTAATTACCTTGTAACCGTATAGAGATTAACTGTGTACCACCATGCAACATTATCGGCGCACTTATGGCCAACAAAAACCCACTGATTTTTTTGGGGGTATATCGTATCGAAAGTTATTGATGCATATCCAATACTTTTCTCATGGTGTAATACTGTTCGCTTTGGACCAAGACTACTAATCTGTCTCATTTTAGTAGGCACACGACTTGATTTTAATTCATTGGTCAGGTGTGTCATGCTTGAAGCAACTTAGCTACTTAGGCCAAGAGATTAACCATTTCAGATCTAGACGAATTCCAAGCAGGAACAATTTGACGCTACTGAAGGCGGCTGATATGTTATGTTTAATTTAATTCCAAGCCATAAAAAGTTGTTAGTACAGAATTTGAAGAAGCTCATTGATAATTATTATATAGCATATTTAGTGTCTACTCTCTAATAAAGTGAAATAGATCAGATGAAACCTTATCTTTATGTGGCTTTTTTGAAAAGTTCATTCGATCTCTATTACCTTTAGATGACTAAAGTGGACTACAACGTAATCAAAAGTGGTTTGGTGAGTCATTAATACATCGATCCATCTATTTTTCTCAGGACGTTGCATGATAATTTTAAACCCCAAAAAGAGAAAAGACGTAAAGGAAATGGCAGTGTTAGTTTCACGTGCAAGGTCGATTGCCGGTCAAGCAGGCTAACTTAGAAAATAGTATAGTAGTACGGCAACAATAGTAGGGAATAGAAATTGATTACACAACTTTGACTTATGGACTCCAGCAGTAGAAAATAGAGAACATTAGTTTCAGTTGCGAAACCAAGATTTTTAATTAGAGTAATTAAAAACTTAAAATATAAAAAAGTGAGTATACAAAGGATTCGATTTTATACCGAATAGTGTCAAACTTCTTTTTAATATATATCTTTTGTTCGGATAATTTTTAGCTACTAAGAGAACATATAAGCATATGTTATTATAACATAGCATGAAAAATCGTTTTCACATAAACTTTGCAGTTATAGTAAAATATTATAATATAGATGACTGTTATGAATTGATCTGACTAATAGTATGTGTACATAAAATAAAATTCTGATCAAAGAAAATCTTTGTATTCGTGAAATTTCAATGGCATCACATAAATTGAAATGGGAGAAGTAGTTTTTCCAGTGAAGGAGTGTCAATTGACTCTCTTTGGACACGAGTAATTAATTTCGGCCCCTACTAGTATAATTATGTTATACGTATATAGAGTGTAACGCCCCGTACTCTTGTATGTCTCACTAGAGCTTAGAAATGAACTTATGTGACCCTTGGAATGAATAGAAATTGATTGGGGATGAGTTTAGTCATGTTTGGGGAGTTTAGGATGAGAAATTGGTCCATGCGTCGCGTCGTGAGAGGCCGTGCCTTGGCCCTCGCATCGCACAGCCAAGCGCAGGGGGCTACTGGTTGATCCTCGCCATAGGCCGTCCGCCGCATGGGGTGACGCCTCGCGATGGGGCATGTGACGCATGGGGGTAGGCCATGCGATAGGGTGTGCGCTGCACCCCCCTGTTTCGCCTGACGGGACTTTCTTTTTATACGTTATTTTAAGGGTATTTTGGTCCTTATACGGGGAAAACTATGTATTTTGGTCCTTATACGGGGAAAACTATCTCCTATTACTCTAAAACGTTTTTCCTACGCTATAATTACCCTAAATTGATTGAAAACCTCTCCTCTCATCCTCTATAAGTCAAGAAACAAGTCAAGTTCATAGTTGATTCAAAAGTCAAGCTCTAAGTTTTTCCCCTATAGTTCATTGTCAAAAAGATATGTAGAGCGACCCTATTCCTATTGGATTTCGTAAATATGATTGATAAACTCTTATTTATGTATAAAAATATAAATTATGGTTTTAATCTAATTTCAAGAGCATGTTACTAAATCTCCATTTATGCCCAAAATCCATGAATTTAGTATATATTGCGGGTTATTTTACGATTGATGAAAAGGTTGAGTTTTTGAATGTTTTCTTTATTCAATCGTTCCTTATGTACGTAAATGGGTTTGGAGAGTATTACTTGTATTATAAATTGCTCTTGTTTCCAATGTAAATCGTATGGGTTTATGAGAGAGATTATCACATTTTAAAGTTTTAGAGAAATCTTGAATGAAAGATGTTTTGCCTAAATCCTTACTCCAATTTTGAAGGAGAACTCTTATTTGATCCTTAAATTACTTTTTGTGGTCAATGATACATTTTTTGAAAGGGCTAAAGAGAAGAAGAGAGATGACTTATGTGACTTGCAAGTCTTGGTATGTTGATTCCAAGTAAGAGAATGCCCTCAAGAGTAAGAAATGTTTTTGAGAACGCTTTTATGTGTAAAGAGGTTAAAATATGAGCTTAAAGAGAGTTAGATGGTTAACCAAAAAGGTACGAGTTCAAAAGGCACACTACCCAAAATCGTGTTTTGTCGACACAAGATTGATTGCGTCCTGAAATATGGATAATCATTGTATACTTGCCTCGTGCCCTGATATACTAGAGATTAGAGACTCCAGTCCTTGCGGCAAACTTGGATTGGGGCTTAGCCGACGAGTTAAAGTCGGACCTACATAGCCCGTGGTATATAGATTTCAGTATTTTCAGATTATGGTATTGTCGGGGCTTTGTCCCTACCTAGACAGTTTTCTTATGTTAGAGGCTTCATAGATTGATTTAATTGGATATTTTTACGTCGTATTTTCAGAGTTTGGCATATCATTCTTTTATTAAGATTGGGTTTTTCCCTAATTGAACTTCATTTTCCGCTATTGTGAATGACTATACTTATGACGTTAAGCTAAGGGGTCTTCTCGGACCTTAAGCGGTCTGAGAAATCCGTTATGTCCAGGGTCTTGGCTCGGATCGTGACATAGAGTATTTTGGATGCATAGACTTTAATGGATGGCTATTTCGCAAGCAAAGAAGTCCTCTGTAGGGCCGAAGTGTAAGGAACACCATCTACTTTTTGCTCCTCAAATCAATTACTTATTGTTATTCAATTAATTGCAATATTAATGCATTTTGTCCTATGCGGTTAATCTCAAAGCCTTTAATTTATTTATACTTTAACCTCTCTTCTACTATAAAGTAGATCACGCTTTGGCTAATTCCAAGATAATATATTTAATCTCTTTCATATATCTAAAGACGCTCATTTTCTTACGGCGTGTGCGTTAAGTGACGTTCTTAGGATAAACTAATAGAATTAATTATTTGAACATTCTTTGAAGGATGAATTAAGACATTAAAATTTTGTAATTACTTTTGTGAGATGTAAGCATTTTATGGAAAAATAATCGATCTTGTATTTATTTCCTTGATCTTTACATGTGTGTGAACAAACGAAAAATTCAATCAGTTTCTCCCATTGTCCAAATTTAGTTTGTTTGTCCATAACTATTATTGTCAGAGCTAGATTATTTTTTTCAATCAATTACTCTAAGAGTCAAGGTTGCTAACTTTCTATACAAATTTCAGCAAAAGTGGGTCCATTTTGAATATTATGAACCATTTCTTAAGCACAATTTCCCTTTCTCCTTTTTGAAACATTAGGATTAATATTCAGTAATACATTATTTTTTCTTTTATAGAAGTGGTCTGACTGGACACAATCTTTTAACAAGTTGGAGTTACAAAAAAGAAAATGAAAAGCAAAATAAAAGAGGACATATATTCGTTTGGAATTACCAAAAAGAAGAAAAATATAAAAAAGAGAATTTATAAGGGGGAAAAAAGTTGGGATATAGAAACGGAGGGGGCAGTCTTTGCGTGGCACGTAAAAAGGCAGCGTAACTGACGCAAAAAGAAAGCCCAATGAACCCTCTTCGTGGATATTCACGTCACGTCCTATTGTATATTTCTTTTGCTTTTCTTTTTTTTATTTTGTTACTCCATCCGTGATACTATTGGACTTAAGAAAAAAAAAAATCGAAACTGATGGCTTAAGACAATTCTTTATATTTATGGGACTGTAAATTATTTTATTAACACTACAAGAAAAATTACAAATTCAAATTATTTCTAATTATAATAGACGACGATAGTAAATTATTGGAGGGATAAAGGGAGTGTGGGGGAGGGGGGGTGCATTCCGTGTACGACTTGACTGTACGGCAACTACGAAAAAATCACGCCACCCCACCCTCCTATCTGTCCGACTTGTTTTATTTAATGGAAATAATTTAAAGAATCCGATGAACAAGAAATTTATTTCTTAATTAAGGGGTCCTATGTGGGTCCCATATCAACATTTCCGTACTGAAGAATCTTGTAACAAGGGAATAGAAAATTACGATGAGGTTTTTCAACTAATGTACACTTCTAACTTAATATCCATGGGATTTGTACTATCCGCAAGTGTGCGAACAAATAGCTAAAAGAAGGAAAACCAATGTATTATGAATTATTATTAGTGTTTTTGAAGGGGTAGATTGTTTAGTGTAATAAGGATAGTAAGTTCAAGATAAAAATGAGGAATTGTTTTATTTCGAGTTTGGTTATTTTATGGGTGTTAATTAATTTTGATATTATTTTATTCCACCATTTGTTTACCCCATCAGGTACCAACCAATCGACCCTTAATAACGTGAGGTCTATTGGTAAAAATCGCACATAATATAATTAGGTGAGATGATTATAGGGGGGGTAGCGGAGTGATAGCATCAGGCCTAACTTAGTGATGTTGCCAGTCAGCATGCAGTTTTGGTATTTTATCCGTTGTTTAGTAAACGGATAGGGAAAAAAATAGATACATGACTTAAAACTACAAATCTTACTATTATAAAGTTATATGTACATGCTTTTGGGGGGGATTAAACTGTATAATATGTTTTATATTATCACGTATATAATAAGGTAAACTCGTTAATGCGTATGTAACATACATTAATATAGTACTCCCTTCCCTCATCACAAAAATGACTTGTTATTTGAAGAATCAATAGTATTTACTACTGCAATTTACACTCAACAATATATGCGGAAGTAAAATTTTAACAATGGGAGCTGACACTTATCTTACCTAATGTTTACAGTGGGGGCTACCACTTATCTTACTCAAAACAAGTCAATTTGAAATTTTTTTGGTAATAGTCAAATCATTTCAAAAGGATACCCCTTTTAAAGCCCTGGCATGACATTCATGCGAAATGGAACTCTCAAGGTAGTATTTTTAAAAAAACATCCACATGTTGGGAGAGGACAGATAACAAATTAAAAGGGGTACAAATCAATGTACGTAATTAGATTGTATAAATGTTAGCTTGAACATTAATTTGTATTCAGTAGTTGTCACAATCGCTAATTTTATAAATTGGCATGTTGGCTTCGCCAATCAACAACGGCCAAAAACGAATTGAAACTACTCTATAAAATTCCAACATATGCCTATGTATGTTTGGTTTGCATATGCTTTTTCGATCATATTATTATTAAATAATTTTTTCCTGATCTGGCACTAAATTAAATAAAATACTTTAGCTAATCTCCGTAGTTGTTGGATGTCTCTCCTTTCCAGATAATCAATTGCATGTCCATGATGCAGTGGTACATAATCTGTATTAGTTATCCAGCTGGTGTAGAAGATCTTTTATCCTTTTATCCCAAAAGATAGGTGAAATATTTGGGTATGGCTGGCAGTTCAATGTATCTTCTGAATTATGATAGGATAGAAGAATGGCAGGTGATCGATCATCTGAGGTTTTTGGAGTTGGCCACGTGCTGTCACTCTGCTGCAAACCATGGATAATGTTACTCTAAAATCTACTACAGTAACATTTGTAACCAAAAAAAAAGAAAAAAAGAGAACTTTGCACATATATACTTTAATACTCCTTGCTAGTTGCACCCAATAATGGTGTGATAGGTTAATGAAGTGGATTAAGAATCATGACGTCTAAAGTGCAAATTTAGCCGATGTAAATTAAGGACACGATATGTGATTTGATATTTTCTTTCTATTTTTTCATGCCTTGGTAGACATATAATGTTTGACGTACAACCCTGTGTTGGTGGAAGGTAATTAATATATAAATATCCCGTGAAATTAGTCAAAATGTGCATAAACTACCCGCACAATAGAATTATTAACAAGAAACACTCCGTACTAAGTACATAATGTCTTTAATTGTAATTATCATGTATAGCATATAGTTTTAACTTAGTAGCCACAAAATTTCACCGCATTTAAAACTTAAACATAAAATATATTTTTAGCATATAGATAATTTATGAGAAAAGTTACGTTGAAGGAAACCGTATATACTCCTATGTTCAATGTATTTACATATATGAGAAAGAGTTTCAAAATCGTATGGGAAAATATTATAGTGGTAGCGCACAATCGAAAAGAGTCAAGCATTACAACTAATTAAACAAATATGCATGTATCAACTTATCAAAACGAGTCAAGTAATGTTTAAAGACAGGAGAGTACGTAGTAGAGTAGTGGACATGAATGGGGTGCTAGGATTGGTCAATACGAAAATACTTTATTAGTACAATTTTGGTATAGTTGCAAACCTGCAATGATTTGATTTCATTGATATATAGCAGGGGTTTGGATTTGGATGTCTCAGTTGACTTGTTGCTGTGCGATCTGAGGAATGGGGGGTTGCATAACTCTCTGTCTGCAGATAACAATCCATATCTTCCCATTTCAACCTCATACACTTACTCTACCGGATCCCATACACAAAAAAATCAGCTTTGTATTCCCTTTTAAATATGAATACACTTAATTGTGAATGTACATTTATCAGCTCTGCAAGCAGATTCTTATAAGAAGCTTACAAGCAGCTCTACAAGCATGTTATTATAAGCAGGTTCCTATAAACAATTCATAAGTAGCTACCTATATGCAGAGCTCACAAGCAGCTTTGCAAGATGTTTTTGTTCTTCTATAATTAGGAAGTTCTTTCAGTTCACTTGTCCATCAATTTGAAGTTGAATGATAAATCATTCTCTTTCTATATACTTTTCTATGGTGTATTTAGTTTAAAGTCTTATTTTCATAACATTTTTCATGTTGTAAAAGAATTAAATAATAGATTAAAAAAATATGGCTAAAATCACCAAAAGTTGCTTGAATAAGTATATACAACAATAACATATCCAGTAAATTCGCACAAAGTGGAGTTTGGGTAGGGTAAGTGTACGCAGTCCATACCACTACCTCAGATGTGAGATAGAGAGGTTGTCCGATAGACCCCCGGTTCAAGATACAACAGTCTAGAAAAGAAATAATAAAGAGACAAGAAACAATAGAAATAACCACACCCAATGCTAACATAAATAAGACTCACTAAGTAATACGACAAATAATAACCTCACTAAGTAATACGACAAATAATAACACACTCTGAAATAATACTAATACTACAGCTACAAGTATATATTGTCATTAAATATTAGTATATAATTTCATTAAAGATACTAGCTAGGTATATATATAAATAATTCAAGAATTGACCAATCAATATTCTATAAATATCATATGTTCGTGTTACACACAACTTTAATTCAAAATATTGAATTTTTTTGGTACACAAAGGCAAGGAAAGGACAATATAGATCACGGAAGCTTTGTTTGGGAAATGGATCACACACAAAGCAGAGCAGGCTAACAAACACAACATTTCCATGAGATAATAATATCACGAGTCCAACATTTCCACTAATTTTCGGTTACTCTTCTTTTGTTTGTTTTCATTTCACGCAACGAGAATGTCCCCACTTGTTTTTTCTCGCCTTAATAATCACGTTAATCATATTTTTCACTTCACTACTCAGCTTGACTAATTTGAATTCACACTAAAAAGTTTCATTTTTGGATAAAACACTTCTTATCAAATACAACTTCATTCATACAGCTTGAACCTATTGAACCTCCCACATCAGTTGGTGATGCGATTAATTGTCTCATCATATGGTCTTAGGCAATCGTCACCTTTTTCGAGCTAATTTTTTTTGTTTTACTTGAATTAGATCCAGTATAAATTTTCTTATCATAGTATCAAAATAAAACAACTCATCCCAGTTTTAGTTTATCCAATATTGCATCCCCATATTATGTTGTCCACACTCTAATTGACAGATTTGAGCGTGAGGAGATGGGCAATCTCCCACACTGGTCGATGATGCGATTGAAAATTCTTTCTTTATATGGTCTTGAGCAATTCACACCTATTGAACTATATATTAGGATTAAACTAGTCCTAAAATCTATTTTCTTATTAGAATTCAAAACTTTTGATTTAAATAAATGAGTATTTACTGTTCTATCACAATTTTTTGATAGTATTTCTTAATAATTAAGACTTGTAATTTTGTTTGAGGATTGGGTTTTATCCAGCGGTAAGATCCCAATATTTTACATATTTGAAACGAAAGATGCATCTTAGTGTTGTAAGACGAAAAGAAGTTGAGTGAGAAAATCAGTCTATTCAAAATCAAGCAATGAACACATTAGTAAACAACTTATGGGGCAGATATAATTCCATGAATGTGGCATCTTGTAGGTTTTAGTGTTTAATCCATATGCCAAAGTTTCATTGGTAACAATATGCGTGCACCCTTTTGTGCTAATCAATCACAAATTTGTCCAAGTACACTTAATTAGTGATGTCTACAAAGTGAATGTTACCTAAAATTAAGACAATTGACCCTAAATTACTTTTCCCAAAGCTTTGTCTGGATTATGGTAGGTATCGTTAGTTCTACGGTCCATTTGTACTGATGTACCATGAAACCAATATTCTTTCTTAAATATGTACAGATGGATCCTCAAACAATTGACACCAATTTTAGGTAGCTCCTTTACCCAGGGACTAGAATATCTATTGGGACAAAGAGAGGGACAAATTAAGAAAATAGAGGCATGTATTTGTGCTCAATTATTTATTCATATTTTCCTGCAGAAGTAGAATAACTAGTGGCGATCCACTGTTTATTTCACCATTGTATTAGACTAAACTTTCAAGTTTCAGCTATTCAACTTTCTTAATTAAAGAGAATATATGCAAATCTAATACTCATATTGGTTTACTTTAATTTTTATTGGTGTATCTATAGCAGAAGATTATGATTCGAGTAGCACACAATCAAATATAAAGCAAATAGAGAATAAGCAATAATATAAAGACTCTTTGTTCAAGTCTACATCCTCAAACTCGCAGCAGAGTGGAATTTTCACTATGAATATAAATGAGAAGAATAATTCATAGTAGAATATTAACTCCAACAATTGCTATATATAAGTTCAATTGTTCCCCAAATCTACGAGAAAATGAATTTATCAAACCTTGGACAATCATGAGTTTACTACACGGCCAAACCTACAAGAAAAGCTACCCTAATGAAAATTCAAAAAACACAAACGATACTACTCCCTCCGTTCATTTTTTATTTGTCACTTTTTGCTTTATAAAAGTTAGTTTGACTAAACTTTGAAGCTAAATTAAAGTAGAACACTTTAATATTTCAGATTTTAAATTTAGATGTTCAAAAACTATATGAAAAATGTTATAAGTTACAATCTTTCTTATATTAATATAATGAAAAAATACACCTTAAAATGTTGATTAAAGATTATGCAATTTGACTCTGGAGAAGCGAAATATGACAAATAAAAATGAACGGATGAGTACTATGAATCATTAAGTGAAATTCTGTGTTTTTCATAATAGGGGAATGAAGATGTTGTAAAAAATTAGGCACAAATTATGGATGGATCTAGTCAAGTTGAGTGTGTTTTATTAATGCACTGAAATTACTAGGTAATTAATGCAAAAAAAAATTAGAAATGTCCACACATCCCACTCCCCCTGTTTCTCCCCCTACTCAGGCACCCACCCACTCCACTAACAATAATTGTACCTGCCAAGTACGCCTATCTGTACCTCCCAACTATCCCTTCTTTGTTTAAACTGCCTTGTATATAATACCCACTACGCCCACACTCTTTCTCTCCAACCTCCCTCAACTTCCCTACATACACTTGTTATTTCTCCATTATTATTCCTCTTCTCTCCCTCCATTCTCCATCAACAAAAATGAAGAAACTCATTCGACGTTTATCGCGTGTCGCTGATTCCTCCTCTAACTACTCCTTGCTCCGTTCCGAATCACGCTCCTCCTCTCGTCCACGTCGGCTACAATCCTTTCGTACCGGAAAACTCAGATCCGGCGCCGGAGTTCCTGAAGGACATCTCCCTGTTTACGTCGGAGATGAGATGGAGAGATTTATCGTTAGTGCTGAGCTACTCAATCATCCGATCTTCGTTGAGCTACTGAATAAGTCGGCTCAAGAGTACGGTTACGAGCAGAGAGGTGTTCTTCGTATCCCCTGCCATGTCCTCATATTTGAACGAGTACTTGAAGCTCTTCGGCTCGGCGATGACCTTCAGGATCTTCTCACTACTCTCTCCGACGAGTTGCTTTAGTGCTCTGTCTAAGATTTTTCTGTTTTTTTTTTGGCGCTCTGCTTTTTTCGTTGGTACGAAACAGTGGGATTAGCGGTTAGGTAGAGCAGATCTCGAGGATACTATTAGTTACGAGATCGTTTTTTCTCCTTTTTCCCCCTTTCTGAGTCTCTGTAAATATTGTGTAATGGAAAAGGTGGAGGACCATTCAGGAGAAGTAGAAATTAAACACCAAAATGCGATTGACATATACTACTGCTACTTACATTTTTTATTGATATTTCCTTTTTTTACCTTTCAATTTTGTTATATTACGGAAGCACTAGACTAGACTGGTCTGCCTTTTTTAGATGCAAATTGCAATTCATCTTCCAAATTAAATTTGATAACTTTTCCGTCTGCACCTTCAAAACGCCTGGCTCATTGTTTTGCCGGAGATTTGCAGTGGGTGGGGTCCTTTCTGTAATTTCCGAGATTCGCGGACAAAATTTCATTCTCATCTTGCTGTATTTTTGAGCTGGAAATGTTGTACTATTTCCATATTTGGATCTGTAAAAGTTAGGGGTAGTTTCGGAATACCAACTCATATTCATTATATAATACTACTACTTGGGGAGTTGAAGAGTCGTGGACTCGCTAGTAGCAGTAACCTTTTGCACGGTAAATACTTATCTCCACCGGATATTTATTACAGTTAAATCACATTCCTCTGTGATTATCCTAATTTTTAGCAACTTATTACATGTTCAATTCTGAAAATTTTTCATAATTTATCCCAAAACCTGCTTAAGTTAACGAAAACAGAGTGGAAAAAGATTTGGGAGGATCATTTCCTAAAATATGAGAATCATTTAGTAGGGAGCACATCGATAGATTGTTGATACTATTTCTGAAAATAAAGTGGCATAATTAGAATGAAATAATTAAATTCCATTTTCGACAAGGAAAAGAGTGACTGGGATTTTAGTCAGAGGGGACATTATTTACTAATTGATGATCCCTCCTATGCAAAAGAAGAAGTAGACAAAAAATTATAGCACTCGAAGGATTACATTATTTACATACAAACCACAACTGTAAATAGCATCATAGTTTTTTGAGGTAATAAAATTAGCCCTTGTCGATATAATTTCTCTATTTTTCAGACTTTTGACAGGTTAATTATTTATCCATTTCAGTTCATCTAAAAATTATGTTGATTTGGTCTAAATATATAACTCAGGATCCCCAGATGAGCCATGTAAAGTGGTTTCAAAATATCTTTTTTTAACCTTATATGTTATATATATATATATGTATTTATAGTCATAATCTACAATATATTAAAAGTTTGTTAGAAAAGTGATTTGAACTTTTTGTCATTCATTAAAAACTCCGCAATAGACAAAATCATCTTTTCACATTTTTTCTCAAATTATTATATAATTATTTTTATAATATTTAGGACTTTCAACTCAACTAAAATTTTAATCTAAAACGAAAAAAATCCTAATTTGAGTCTTTATATATGTACACGCACAAACACAAATATGTGTGGGTTATGACCGGTGCTTTAGTGAAACATGGTCCGTATTCTTAGAAATTTGAGTAATGTTTCTTGCTTCTTTTTTTTTCCTTGAATCATTATATAGAGAAGATTTTACTAACAAAAAAAGGGATAACAACGATTGATTTTTAAAAAGAAAATCCCTAAGTTGATTCTTCATATATATGTTTACACACAAACCCAAATGTTGTATAGCAATACATGTTGTGAAGCCTTTGAGGTAAATATGTTAATTGCATTCTTTTGTTTCCAATTAGTTCATTAATTCTCTATTTAATATTGTAATATTGTTGTAGTTCTTCTTCAGTTTTGATGTTGTTTGTTTTATTGTAGTCAAAAGAAAAGTGGAGATAAAAGTAAGTCAAGTCAATATTTATATTTTTTTTTTGAATCTATAATAGGTGATTCAAACAATAAGTTTTTTGTTGTTATTTTTTATTTCCAATTCTTATGCCTTCCTCTGCCTTTGATATTCTAGGTTTTTTTGTAGCCAAAAGAAAAGTGGAGACAAAAGTAAGTTAGTCATTATTTTTATTTATTTATTTTGCTTTTTGAATCTATGATAGGTGATTCAAATATTAAGTTTTTGAAATTAGACCCTATTACCCCTGAACTATAGTCAAAGTTGCTACGACATACCTTAACTTCACGATGGTCCTATTACTCCCTCTAAATTCAATTTTACTGTATTATTATCTACCTTTTGTGCTTATGTGACACCTTTTATGACACACCTCAATTGCAAGTTTTTATAGGTCATGTAAGCACAAAAGGATGACAATAATATAGTAAAATTGAGTTTAGAGGGAGTAATAGGACCCTCATAAAGATAAGGTGTGTTGTAACAACTTTGGCTATAGTTTAGGGGAGGGGGGCAAGGGGGGGGGGGATAATAGTGTTTTATCTCTAAGTTTTTCATTGTTATTTTTTCTGTTCATATGTTTCCCTCTGCTTTTGACAGTCTAGGTCATTAACCTTATTCAATATATTATTATTATTAGTTGTTTAGATTTCACAACTGTATCAAACATATACACATAATCTATGGATCTATGGTAAGTTCAAACTTTAAGTTTTATTTTGTTTGTTTTCCTTACGGTTCTAATGCATCCCTTTGTTTTTGATCGTCTAGATCAGTAGCCTTATTTATTATATTATTATTAATTGTTTCGATACCACACCTATCAATTTACAGATATATATTAGTCATTGTTATGAGCAATAGAAGGTGGGAATAATTAATTTTTCTTTTAATTTTTCATTTTTTTAGTTCAATTTTCTTACCACATTCACTTTGTCGTTGTGTTTTTAATTTTTCAGTGGTATATCTGTATTGATAAGAAATCATTGTCCTTCACCGTATTAAACAAAGTTCTCCTCAAACAAGCGACAAGTAATGATAATATTTGTCTTTCTTTTATCTTCAAATGTTAAACGTTTTTTAGCAGACATCAAGTATTTTGTATATACATATAAGCTGACAATGCCAACATAAAGGAAAAGATTAAGGTGATTTTGTTTTAGGAATAAGATGATTGTTTGACGGAGGTAACTTTGATTGAAACTTTTTCAGGAACTTGGCTCCAAATTGATGATTAGCTTGGGTCATTTAACACTTACAAGTGGTTGGCTCTCTTTGGATGGTTGTATTGTATTATATTCTTAGTTAAAATACAACGGTAGATACTTTCAATTTTCTTCTATCATAATTTTTAGGTTGTCTTCTTTTGCTTTACCATAGTCATTTTTCTTAACTTAGGTTGAACATGACCAAAGTAGAATATTTGGAGTGTAAATTCAGTGATGCGATGCATGAGACAGACGTGGAAGTGAGGCTTGACATGCTATCTATCCCCAAGACAGACTTGACGCCCCAGTGAGGAGGTGTAAGAAGTTGGATATATGTATGGGTGCGAGGAGAGGTAGAGGTAGGTCGAAAAAATATTGGGAAAGGGTGATTAGACAAGACATCATGCAGCTTCGTATTACCAAAAACATGACTTTAGATAGTAAGGTGTGGAGGTCGCGTAATAGGGTAGAAGATTAATAGGTAGTAGAGTGTTGTCATGTTTTTCAAAAGTTTAGGCCCTGTTCCCCATTACTTAGAAAAAGTGAGCCACCGGTTCAAGTACAAGATATATACTATCATTACCGCCTGGACAATTAGCTATCCAACCCGTAATCGCAACGACCCAATTGCAAGAGCGGAGCTCTACCAACGGAGCTATAGACTTGTTGGTGTTTGTGTATGTCGTAGTCTTACGGTCCTTGATTTTTTTTAAAAAAAATATTTGATTGATTAACATTAGGGTTAAACACATGTCTCAAGAAAGTGAAAACTGTTTCCTATTCATAATTTAAAAGAGTTCTTTAGCGATTTCAATATATTTGTGATTTGTAATGATAATAAATAAATTATAGTGTCAATTTTTTGGTACTTTTGTACTGATTGCAAATTGAAAGATTTTCAACAAGTCTTTGAAGTAGCACAAAATTGGTGTTAAAGGTGTATTATTTATTGTAGGGTACAATGCCTACATGAAGGATCTAAGTTAAGTTTTAATCACAACGGTTATTGTCTATCAATTGTAGAAGAATTATTATTTAGTAAAATTAGGGTTTAGGAGGTTAAAAAGATTGAAGGAGGAGTCATTGGTTTGTTGAGGTTGATGAATACATTAGGTAAGAACATGTTTATAGGGTCATTACTTCTCCAAACACAAATTAAAATATTGAAATTTTTTTGTGGATTTTGGCGACATTAACAATTGACAATGATTTTTTTTACTTTTGATGATTTCTCGCGTTTTTCTTTCAATTGAAAATTGTTGATCGAAAAATTGAATCAAATTAAATAAGCATGTTATTGCCGAATCAAGTAGCCAAAAAACAAAGATAGATTATGTTTTTCGTGAATAATGACAAAATATATGTTATGATTTCTCAAGCTAATTTTATGCTTTTGATGGAGATCAAATTTGGGATAGTCGTTGATGTAGACCAAAATTGGGATAGTCATTCGGTTAGATTTCACAATGATTAATATAAAAGTAAATTCTTTCATTGTTTATGTTTTATGTTGGATTGAAGAATGAAACTAAAAGTTGGTGGTTTGTTATAAATTAAAAGCTGAAGGTTTTTTCCTATAAATAATAGAATAACATCCACAATATAATCATTAAAGAATTTTTATTTAGGGAGAGATTATTCTCTCAATAGGTTTTGTTTTAATATTAGTTTTTAGAATTATGTAGGTCACTTGACCAAATCATATTAAATATTATGCTTCTTTATTATAATTTTCTTTGTCATTTAATTTATGGACGCCAATATTTGCAATTCGAATTAGGAGCTTTTTAAGTTTGTATTGATCGATGTGTACTGGCTTATATTTTGATTCCTCGCTACACTGGTTAATTAATTGGCCACCTAAAGATCTGGAAGATGCATATGAAAGAAAATTCACAAAAGAAATCACCATTATAATCTTCTACTCCTACAATTTCAACTCAATGCTATTGTAAAGTCCAATTCATAGTCTATATTCATAAACAAAAGAAACCCGGCTATTACAATCTTGATCTTAATATTGCTGAGATTCCTTGGCAAATGTCAACTATCCAAATTTCTGTTCTTCACGGACACTATAATTAATTTCCTTGGCAAAATAGTTTAAAGTTATGAAGCATCTTTATAAAATGTTAGTTGACTTCTTAACGTTTAAAATTAAATTTTATATTAGATATATAATTAATTAATTATTTTTGAATTTTGAAATCAACTAAATTTTATATATCATATTATTTTAAAGGAATAGTTTAGAATCATGAAATTCCTTTGTAAAATGTTAGTTGACGTTTTTACATTTAAAATTAAATGTATAAAAATATTATTTTTTTTAATGTAATACACACGTGCAAAACACGTACATTAAATTAGTTATAAGAAAAATAATCAATTAAAATTTGCTAAATGTTGAGTGGATTGATCTATGACCCTCTTTTAATCCATCTTGACTTGACTCATCTAAGTTTAAATATTAACTCATCTATTTATTAACTCAATGTATTTTGACTAGCCAAATTTAGCCAACTCGCCCATTTGAACTTATAGATTTTGTGAAGTAATTTCATGAAAATGGCTTAATGAAAAACACGTCCAAACAACTCCAACAATAAAAATATATATGATGAAGATGAGAGTTATTAATTAAATTACATGCTTGCATAATCATAACTAGTCAAGCAGTAAAAGATATTGATTTAAAATACTAGAGTAAGATTGGGTCTTACAAGTAAATGTGATGAGGAAAGGGTAAAAGTTAAAGAAGCTAAAGAAGTGTATTAGGTTTTTTTCCACAAATGTCTCACCTAAAACAGTGTGGACGTCTTTAATCATCTCTAAAAAATAGTGACACCTAATTTAATTAGGTAATACTTGGACCGCTTAATTCATAAAACACTACTATGTCAACATATTGTACCCGATGCCGTACGGCGTACTGACATAAGTTGAGAAAAACAATATCACCAAAAGCCTGTCGATGTGGACTCTGGAGTAAAAAAGGAATAGTTCTTTCATTTTAATTTAACCACAAATTTATTCAAACATCGAACATATCTCTAATGAGGTGATGTTTAAATTTAATTAGAGATTTCGAATTTGAGTCTTGAAAATGAACATGTCTTAATAAAGAGCGCTTCATGGAACTTCTCGCTGATGCCTGATAGTATGAATTTCGAATTGGAAAACGAGTACGAGAAATTATATGAGAAGCGAAAAATCATAAATTTCTTTATGTACCGTGTAAACGGAGGATCTGACCTATACATTTCAGCAAAAAACTGTTTACATTCCTTTATATATTTTTTTACAAAAGTTGATTTAGAAGGTTGTTGCCTTTCTGGATTTAATTTAATTTATCGTATAATTTATTGTTTGATTGTAACTATTGTTTGGACGTCGGGTTAGGGCAACTGTCTTCTTATCTTACAACTACTTTTTCAAGCAAGTTAAATATTGTGAGAGAAGAAAAAAAGGTTAGGTGGATGTTCCCCATTTTTCCTAATTCCTTTTTTTTTTCTTTGTTAACACAATATACTTCCTTATCCGAATTTGTAATCCAAAAGAAAAAATGTTGAGTAACAAGCTATGAATGGAGCTGAGTTTGGAGAAAGGTCCTCATCAACATGCATGAGTGTTTAAGTGGTAAATTAGTGATTTTAAAGAAAGCTGATAAAAGGATGTTGATTAACACGTTAAAATGAAATCAAGCTTGGAATTTTTTCAATAAAACAACAACATATCCAATATAATCTCACAAGTAGGATTTGAGGAGGATAGGATATGCGCAGATTTTATCTCTAACTTTTCCAATACAAGGACAATTAAGCATCCCTTTTTTCTTCGCATGATTAAGAACGTTACGCAATTGTCCTTATCTCATTTTTCTTTCAAGATTTTGATATCTAAAGTGTTAACGCAGATTCAAAATTTTAAGTTGGCGGATATGACATATCAATTCATTCACTATTCCTTTGTATAAAACTCAATAAGAATATGTATTCTAAAATTATCTCAACCTTTAATTTGGTTACGGTTACTGCCGAAGAAAACAAACAACGGAACGGAATAAACTATAAGAAGACACAAATATGCAAATACAGGTGTGGACGATGGGAAAGGACAATAAAAGAGAATATATGTAACTGACGGACCAAAGGCACCATACAATTAAGAGGCTCTATTGATATTCTATCTCATCAATTGAAATGACGCACTTCTCTTTTTTTTAATTCGATCTGTCCTAGAAGAATGTCTCTTTCTAGATTGCAATAATGAGCAATTTATTTTTAAATTCTTACTTTACATTCTAATAAGATGATTCATAATCATATCAATGTTTAAGACTTGTTTTAGATAACAATTTTTTTCAAAAAAAATAATAATAATAATCTTAAATTTCATGCACAATAAAAAAAATATCACATAAATTAAGACATAGATAGCATCTATTGGAAAAAAAAGATGCAATATTTTTTCATAAACTCTTGGCTTGACAAAGACTTGTAACTTGTAAGGAATATTCTGACTATGCTATTAGTCATATACTCTACATTCATCACGTCCAATTGTCCATATATATGACTTCTTTCCTAACTTTGTTTCCTTGTGCATTTTTCTTCGTTTTAGTTGTAAGTAACATTTCATATTATGCCCGAGTGGATTTAGTACTCCTTGTTTGGCTGGAAAGTAATAGGTAAAGACATATATACTCTCATTAGATCCGATAAATAATTATTAGTAGTACAGGATATTCTTACACAAAATCAAGAAATTTAACCTTATATTTAGCATATTTGGGGCTATTTTTGATTTGTGCCTCACTTACTTGTTTTACAAGAATATTCACGACTTACATATACTCTATTATATACCAATTATAATAAAAGGAACATTCTTCACGTCGTCTTCGAGTAATACGCGTATATGAAAATAAGCTGTGCACAGCTTATCATGTGAATGGCAGTTGGCATGAATGAATAATAAATATATTGAACTGGCAAATCTCCAACAAAATGTATATTAATATTCATCAATCATTTGTACACTTTAACTTGAATTAGTGAAGATCTTAACGCATTTTAGCTTTGTTTATTTTAGTAGTTTGTACGGCCTACCCGGAATTAATTCTATGATTGGATTGCCCCTTATTTTTGAATGAAATAAAATCAATGTCAAATAAATACCCTTAATAAACGCAGAAGCCACATGCAACCTGTACCAGGACTTGTAATTATACTCCCTCTGTTTAAAAAAGAATGACCTACTTTCCTTTTTAATCCGTTTCAAAAAGAATGACCCTTTCCTTTTTTGGCATCATTTTAATTTCAACTTTCCACATGGCGTATTTAAGACCACAAGATTAAAGGGCATTTTGGTACATTTGCCATAACTTTAATTTAGGACCACAAGATTCAAAAGTCTTCTTTATTTTCTTAAACTCCGTGTCAAGTCAAACTAGGTCATTCTTTTTGAAACGGAGGGAGTAGTATTTAATTTTTTAGTTCAACATGGTCCTTACGTTTAATATTTGCAGGCATTATGATGACAGTTTCCTATTGCAGACTAGTTTATTAGTTTGAAGATGCGAAGGTATTTTTGCTTGTTATAGATTCGATATTTACTGGGGAAAAAAACCTTAACTACGATCCGAAATATGAGGGCCAGAATCCAGATCTGCACTGTTATAACATGTGAGTTCAACATATGTTAATGTTGCACACGCCCCAGAAAATACCAGGCAAAACCTCCTTCAACACAAATCAATAATTCTATTAAAACTCTGTTTTATATTCACATTTATGTAACTAGTAGCATTATATTAAGCATTGTTTCTGACTAGAACAGCTTCAAAAATGGGAACTAGCTAACTAGGGGATACAGCAGCAAAAATACAAATGAACGTGATATCCACTGACTAGAAATTTGATGTTATTAATGTCAGCATGTGATTTTAGCATCTTCTTCATCAATGATTGAACATGTAATTTGATGTTATTCAGATAGCTCTAGTCTAGCTACTAAGTTTGGCATCTGGACCACAAAAACATTATAATGTGAAGCTATTTCGCTACTATTCACCTTGATACCAAAAAAAGAAAGATAAGGCAGACATAATTATATAACATGATTCATTTTTTTTTCCCTTTTTCCTCACAGTCCTATTTACGAACAGTGATCTCACTCATTTATACACCATGTATAAGCATATTTAGTATAGACATTGCGAATGATTGAAAGAGGGATGAAATGGGAGAAGTAATAATTGAGGTGGAAGTAGTATGAATCATGAACAGAGTAACTTTCATAATTCAAAGATTATAAACAACTAAGTGAAGATATAACTTGTGGAATATGGTGATAGTAATACATTATATGCGCTCCTTACTTGTTATTACACTACGCTGTGGATGATCACTTTTCATTTCTGTGGGGAAGAAGGTGATAATAATACCTTTTATACAACAAAAATTGACACCCTTCTTGTTCCTTAATTAGTTACATGTTTCCATCAGCATTAATTCTACGAACGTTCCAATTTACTTCAGTGTCACAGACAGATTGAGTCAGTAAACTGCTAACTTCCAATACTTTGATGAATCGTTCGTGTTAATGTTAGTTAACAGGGTTGAATACATTGATCAGAGATATTGCAGCACTACAGATTGACAAATTGGAGGGCAGGAGCAAAATGCAAAAACAGCAGGACATGTTTACAAAACTTGAAATAAGTAAATAATTAAAACTGTAGACAAAGGCATGATACCTAACACTGTACAAGATTAGATAGTCCATCTTTTTAAGCTAAAGTAGCAGTTAAAATGGAACGGAGGGAATACTTGGTTTTATAGTCCAACACTTCTTAATAGCTTTTGATTTAATTTGGTCCAAACAGAGAGCTCATCTCCTCTTTCACTTGGTCCTAATTGCCATTGGTACAGCGAAAATCATTGGGCATAAATACGGCAAAGGACTTGAATTAAGATAAATTTAATGGGCTAGAAAAACTTGAAAGTCTAAGGAACGATTTGGTATTGGGCATCAAGATATAAGCAGATCCATTTTAACTATGGGCCTCTGGCTCAAACTGATGGAATCCATCTAAGATTGTTAGTATTGTGGGCCTCAGTACATTTGATCTCAAGATGTTAATGGGCCAACTTGAGAACGAACTACGGTTAGACTTGACTAGTTTCCTCTAATTTGGGAGACGTTGGAAATGTCGCAAGATTTACAGACTGTTTGGACTGGCTTATTTTAGGTGTTTTTAAGCATTTTTATAGTGTTTGAATAAAGTTAAAAAGTGTTTTTAAGAACTTGTTTTAAAACCAAAATAACAAAAAATAAGTCAAAGCCATAAGTTAGAAATCCTAACTTATAACTTGTGGCTTATAAGTCAAAAGCAATAAGTCAATCCAAATAGGCTCTTGAAAAAAAAATCATTTATCTTTATGTTAAAAGTCAGTTTCACTTTAGTTTTGAAGAAATTGTGAGGCTGTTCCAAGTCAACATTTTATTTCTCACAATTTTGACATATGAACTCTTTCAGTGGTGAAGACATTTAATATTCAGTTGTAGTAGCAACGAAATGTACTTTTTTTCTCTTTGAAACTAATCTTTGAATGTCAATGTGGAAATCCAAATATGTGGTAAGAGGATTTGGAATAATTGTAGTTCACCAACCCTTTGAACTCTGAAATGCAAAGTCATGTAAAATCTAATGATTAAATTCTAGCTGAAATTTTGCATTTTTCCTGTTCCTTTTAGATCACAGTCTAACGATCCTTTTTTAGTAAACTGAAAATTTTATGAGAATACGATAAATCAAAGTCTAACTTTTTCTTTGTTCAAGACTATATTTGCATAACTGTTAAAAAATAAATACAAATCTAAATGATGACTTAAAAAGGGACGTTTGCAATGAATCATCCCAATTTCTACATTACCTTATTAACAAATGACATACATACATAACAATAACTACGCCTTAGTCCCTAAAAATTGAAATTGGCTATGTGAATTCTCTTTTCTTCATTTAAGCTCACATCATCATCATAATAAATCAAATTAAACTGAAAATTACTTTAAAATATCTGTATAAATAATCCTAATAGTAAAAGTTTCATATATACGAGTCTAAAGGTTATCTTCAACTAGTAGCTATCACCAATATGAATCTTTTTCTTCCATTGTGCTCTATCTTTATCTAAGTTTGTGTTGATACCAAGCATTTGGAGGTATTTTGAGGCCACTTCTTACCATGTAATTTTAGGCCTACCCTATCTTCCTTTTTAACATCTTCACTTACCATAGTTCCACACCTACAAAACGATGCTTTTATAGGATGACACAGAACATGTTCAAACCATCTTCTCACATTTCATCCTCAATGTGTGCTACTTATACCTTTTGGCAAATATAAGCATTTCTAATCTTATTTAATCTAGTATGACGGCACATCCATCGTAGTATTCGAATTTACAACATTCATCTTATGAATATACTAGACTTAAGCAAGTTCAACATTCACTTCCATATAACCTAGTTGATCATATAGTTGTTTTTATATAACTTAACTTTCACTTTGATAGGTTTCAACAAGCAAAGAAAGGCCCCACCAAACACTTTATGCCCATAGGAAGAAGCAACATAACATCCCAGTAGCACTTCGCACTCTCAACCATCTGATTTTAATACTAGGAATATCATATGCATCTGGTATTTCATTATTTTAAAACAACAGGTGTAGATATCTAAATACATGTACGTATTTTCAAAAATTTTGACTTGTAAAACTATATTAATTACTATACGGTGCAATTTATATTGACATATCTCCAACTCCAAGGCATTTTCTTGGAAGGCGAGTGGGTGAGCAACTTCAATTCAATACAAACAACTCAATAAATTCATTTAATGTAAGTTAAGAGTATAGTCGTAATAATTAATTTAAAGTTAGGTACAAAATGAATGCAGTATTAATTGCCATAATAAGCACCTTGAAGCAATCGAAGTCATCAGATATATATACACTTCGACTAATTAAAGGGCTTAGGTAAACAGCCTTTTCAATCTTCAATTCCAGTTTCCCAATTATTCCAATGCGTAAGGTTATTGCATTCCTTAGCATTTGGATTATTTGCTCTTCTTCAACACCAAATTAATTAACTTTGGAGAGCAATTGCATGCGTTAGATGTATATCTCACCAAGAATTGAAAATTGATATGATCATTCCAACTATTTTCTACCTAGCTACATTTATATCAAACTACTCTTTACTAACTGCATGAATTGACAGACGTTACTTTAAATTAAATTTCAAACTAATGCACCAAAAGTCAGTTCAGGTGCATGCGGAACTATATAGTACTTTGCACTCTAGCAGCGGCTGCGGAACCGAATCAGAATTTGAAGTATATGAGTATTTAACTTGTTGCCGAACATAGCTCGTTAAATATATTTGAGCAAAAGCTACAAGGTTTATTCGAATTCATACCTAATATTGTAGCTCTGCCTCTACATACAATGACGAACTCAGGAATTTCATTTTTAAAGTGTAAGATTTAGCTTGGGCACAATACTTAAGAAAACTATTTATTTCTAGAAACTAAGATGTATTTTTATAAATTTATACTATTTGATAAATACCTTGAAAAAAATTTAATATTTTGAAACAGAAAGAATATTATGTAAAATTCTCTTTATTTAAATAAGGGTAAAATAGAGATTGCATTTATTATTATGTGAAACATCACTTATTTTAAAATAAAATAAAAAAGTAAAAATACCACTTATTTTAAAATAGAGGAAGTATATAGCTAAAATTATTTTAAGTCTCTGAATATTACTGCTATAATTGACATAAAAATCTGAATAAGCAATGAGAATGTGGATGGTTAAGGATGGGTTTGAATGATGGACGTTCGTGCCTTTTTCATGAATAGTTGAATGCATTTAATGTGTATATAGGGATGAGTATGTATTACTCATTTCATTCACTTTTACTCGTTTATTTTGGACTTTATATGTTTTTTATTAATATTTTATAATAATATTCATATTAATTGATGTTTAAAATAAAATATTTGAGGAATAAATAATTAATACTTAGGATAAAATATGGAGAGAAAAAACCGTCGATAAGTAAAATAAAAAATCTATTTTAAAAATAGTGGACAAGTAAAAAATGAACGAAAGAAGTAAAATAATAGGGCAGAGTAATTTGAGTGGTTAATTTAATAGTCTTCCAAGTTACTATGAAATTATGATAGCCCCTTGTGAATCAGAATACTCTGCTTCATTTCACTTGTCATATTTTTCTTTTCACTCCTTTAAAAGGATATTATTTTCTAATTATATTAGTTACTTTTCATATTTATTGAGCGGAAATAAAAGTGAAACTAATAATTAATTACTTTAAATCATTTATTTTTAATAAGAAAATAAATAAATTGAATCGGAAGGAGTATATATAGTCGTATCATGGTATGTGAGTAATCGCAAGAGTTGGATGAAGGCTACACGTTAGTCCAACAAAAGAAATAAACACACACACTGCATTTAATTCCGATCCCCTCCTCCCTCATAAATGATAGCAATAATAATATCACTTTGACTGACGTTAGCCTTTTAACATATGAAGAAGATTTTTAAGTAAAATTGGACACGAAACTCCCATCCTAACTATGAATAATGAAATGACTTCTATTTTGGACAAACCTATATATGCATCTCTTCACACACTGTCTCAACCTCTCCCGCCATTCTCTTTTTTTTTTTTATTTTATTAATAAGTGATTTTTAAGAAAATCAAAAAGGTATAAATAATGGTCCGTTCTCTAGTGCGGTTCACATCTCCGGTGTGATTTGCGAATTATTTCATGGGAGCTGGTTTATCCAGTGCGCACCCAAAGAATAACAACGATGGATTTTCACGGGATTTCCAAAAAAAATGTAAAATAAAAGGAATAGGAATTTAGCGAAACATCACCAAAGAATAAACAAAATTGTAATAGTATTAAGACAACGTAATTTGCAATTATAGATTTTTCTATTTTTACTAGCCAATTTTGTGAACAATTTTTATTTTTGTTATTGTTATATTTCATGTTTTGCTTACATATTTGTAAGAAAACAAAAATAAAAGTAGTAGTAGTAAATATAATATAGTAAGTAGAGTATTAAAATATCGTGATCTCATCATGGGATTCTTCATTGAGATAACTCTATAAAGTGAAGGAGTATTCTTATCTTAACTCTAATTGAAAGTCAAAGAGATTCATTAGGATTCACTCTGTTATAATAAATGCAGAAATTCACGGCGTACTTAAAAGATTTGACTGATTAGCATATGGCAGCTGAACTGAGACCAAATTTCATTTGGCAAATCAATAAATGCACCAATTTGTAGTAGTAGAAAAAAAAATTAGTAAATAAAATGTGAAAAATATGAAAGAAAGAAAGAAAAAAAAGATTTGAGATTATGATTAATGAGAAAGAAGGTAGGGAGTAGGTGTGAGGTTTTAAAAGAAAAGACGTAATACTATAGGATATAGGTATTAAATGAAAGTTAGGTGCAAAATTGAAAAAGAATAGTAAATGTGGAAATTAATTAGTTGAAACAAAGAAGCAATTAAGTCATCAGCACTAAATGTAGTTGGATACCCCATTCAAATCATTTAATTTTTGGAAGCAGAATGCTTTTATTATATGCAGGCAGGCACATCAATTGCAACTCCATTTATGTATTCTCACATTAAGGTTCCCCCACCCACTGTTTATTATGGTTTACCTTTCTTTACACTCCAAATTCTGTATCCAGAATCAGATAATTATGGATTACCTTTTTTTAAGAGAATCACGCTTTCTATCAAGAATTTATTCATTTCTAAGGCTTGCATTCAAGATATTTAATTAAGGGGTATCGAAGAGATCATATTCATTCCACTACGTACATCTCTTAATTGTTAACCTTGTAAACGTAAAACTCTCTTTTTCCCCCGTGTTTCTTTATCATTGTCAACATAATTTAACCATAAGAAAGTAGAGTAAAACAAAATAATATTCACACTAATTCTTTTCTTTATTTTTCATATTGAGTTCAACAATTAAGGAAGATATTCAAATGATTCAAACTAGACATTTAAGAGGAGCGTATGAGAGTTACTAAGAGAGAATTCAAATCCACTTCATTTGTTCATGAGAAGCAACCACATTCAAATAAAGTGAGGGAAAAAAATTAATAACGAATTTAATTGAAGGAATAGGAGGTTGGCTCTTTCAAAGAAATTAGGTATTTGTATTTAAAGTTTGAAAGGCAAGTATAAGTATCATTGATTAAACGATCGACCTTAAAAATCTCCATCAGCATTTATACTCTTTCAATAAACTAAAGTAAAATTGGCATAGGAGGTACTTATTCTAAAAGTAAGCAATAAATTCCAATATTACTCCAATTTAGGCCATGCTATGGTTAGAATTGTAGTGGCTAAAATTTGACAATAAATCACAAAGCAACAACACGTACTACTAGCACTTATTGCAAACATGTGTCGGTATTCAATGTTACGACAATTTCATTGTTTTCCATCCCTCTTGAGTCTCGACCTTTGGTTTTCCACCTTATTTAATAAACAGTGAGAATAGTTACATATTTTTCTACTGCTATAATGTAGAAATAGCAATAACAAATGCGCTCTCTATGTCTCCTCGAAATGAATTGCAATACTAAAATTGGCTTAAGCAAATAAAGAAGACCCTTTAGATAAAAGTTGACCGATTTAAGCAAAGGGCCACTCTTTGGCTGAATTGATGCTGGGCAGATTAATGAATGAAACCCCACGCTTCACATTACTAGTACGCTGATTTGACAAGTCCAACAAAAATCCTAGACTCAACTGGTTATTATTCCACTCATGACGAAGCAGAACCAATAGGATTGGTCCATACCATGTAGCAACCTTTCTTTTCTTAAATTCAAAATTCATAAAACTCAATATGCAAGCTCGATTCATTCCTTTTACAGGAGAACATCAAGAACATATTGAGTTAAAGCAACAACATTAAAAGGAACATTTACACTGTAATGTAGCCAAACTCTTTAGAAGAGTGATGACATCCAAAAGTAGGCAAGCCTGTTTCTTGTGTGTTGCGACAGTATGTTCAAAGGAAAGAAAAACATGGGTATTCATCAACAACAAACATCAACCAAATGTCGAGCAACTTGACTGTCCTGCCATCAGAAACTAAAGGCTATTACCGCCTACATAGCATTTCGCAACAGCGCCATTGCAACATGAACCCCAAATACGTATCAATAGGCATCATATCGCCAAAAAGACTAAACAGAGATGACGCATGCATTTATCCTCAAAAAAGAGAGGGCTAAGGCAGCCTGAGAGGGTTTGGTGAATTCATATGCTACTCTGCCGAGAAGGAACACCAAACGTTTGAAACATGTATATACCATTCTATAACTTACAAGATAATATTTTCTATCTTTACAAAAAAAGGGGACAAAAAATAAAAATGATTTCTTGGCTCTTCACTCTTATATGGATATATTAAGATCAATCCGAGGCTTCTTCATTGCTACGGGTAATGGAACGATGGTATGGCAACGAGGGCATTTAGGATCATTCTTGGATATTAGCACGTAAAGCAGACAGCTAGGACAGCCAGCAGCAAAAGAAGCACATAGGTTCTCCTGATCAATCTCTGTATCCTTGATTGAGGATGAGGAATTCGATGTCGGAGATGATGACATTGACACTGATACTGAACGCTTCCGGGTTGTTTCTTTCTCTGCCCTCTCCAGAGCAGATTTCACTTTTTCCAGGGTGCATACACTGTGATAACTTGATGATGATGGTGAAGAGGCCAATGAAGGAAGCAGCTTTAGGTCTAAGTTTGGTTCATCAAAGTGGTTGAGGGGCTGCTTTGATGCAGGAGGGAAATTAAGGTCTTGAAGCTTTCCAAATGTTTGATAGTTTTGTTGCTTCTGTTCCAAAGTCGCCGATGAAGAATTAGAAGAATTGCACCTCTGTAGATAAACTTTTCCTGACTGTTGTGCAAATCAACAATATATTTGTCAGTAAAAATGTAAAATCATTGTCATGCTCAGCAGAGAAAAGAATAGAAAATCAAATTAAATGGTCTACGCTATTCATGTTAATGCAAATTAAACAATATGAATTAACTCATCTTTCCAACGAACTACTCACTGTGTCAAAAGATTGTGCTTATCAAATTAAATTGTCAAGCAAACCTAACAGAAATGTTCTCAGTTCACCACACAGAAATTGTCTTCCAATGGAGTAATGATTTTTTATTTTATTTTTTTAAAAAAAAAGGGGCATACAAGGCTGTTGCATAATAAATACTGCAACCGTGTGACAAATGGTGAATGATTAGGATCAGACAGACAGTAATCCTATGGCGAATGATCTGCCTTTATAAATTCCATAACAAAGCTACTAATACCACTATCTGATTAAACTAATCGCAGCAAGTAAAACAAAACAAACAGACGACAGATTGTATAAAAGAACAGAGGGGAAATGAATAGCAAAATACAATGAGAAATTCAAAATGATATTTACCTTGAGGTCGAGTCTCTTTTCCCAGCCAGAAGGAACCTGCAAATCAAGGTCCAATTCTTTCGAATCAAGGGAGCGGCAACCACCGAGCAAGTCCCTTGTTATTAAACCCGTTGATTTATTCACTGAAGAAGAAGATGACGATGATGAATCATTCAACGCACCACCACCACCGTTCAAAATCCTAACCAGAGAGCTAACTTCAGCTGCCATCGATCCTTTAGATTATTATGCTGACAAAGGAAGCTGATATATAGAAAACAAACGACTCTGAAAAATCTAAAAGGCAGAAGAAAAGTTATGTTGGAAAAGGGGGTTTTATAAAGGGAATGGCCAACAACAACTGATATTGATTTGATGGACCTCCGTATTTCACACTAGTTTTTCCCTTTCTTTTTCTTTTTTTTTTAATATTCTAATCCCAATTTTTCACGTGATATGTTTTATACCATAAGATTAAAAGATATTTTGATACATTTAACATAATTTTAATTTACAATCACAAGATTCAAAAGTTTTTCTTATTTTCTTAAATTCCAAAATAAGTTATTTTTTTTGAAACGGAGGGAGTATAAATAAATAAATTAAAAGGGAGGAAATACTATATCAATAATAATATTGATTTGGCATTATGTGGGATTAGTAATAAATGGGATTTGGAGTGAGGGGAAAGGGGCGTCACCGTCAGTAATGGAGGCAATAAATGCAAAAATGGGAGTCCGACTCCCCACCAGCTGTTGCCCTTTATTGCAGATATACACATTTTACCTCCTTAAATACCTTTCTTCTCCCTTCATTAATTCCTCTCGAATCTCCATTTTTCCTCTTCTTTTTACTTTTAAAATTTGTAAAATAAGTCATTTCGTATAATTCTTTGCCTTTACCATTCGATATTTGATATTTAAATAAGAGCTACATAAATTTTAGAGATTCACACACAAAAAATTCATATTAAAGAATAAAATGCTCTCCAATAAAAGTGATTTAATATAAAAAATTCAAATTAACTAGGTCGTAATTGAGATACATTTATTTGGACTTTAAAAAAGATTTTGTCATGAAAAAAGATTGTTCTTCAAGAATTATTATCGAGGGCTTACAAGCGAATTTGGATTGAATAGTTATATAATTATTACTTCAAGTGCCTATAGACGGATTCGAAGGGCGTATATGAATCTCATGAGTCTTTAGTGGGTGTATCTAACTATACAAAACAATAGTTATATACAGGTTTCTAACCCAGTAAAATAAAATGGAGGAAGTATTTATTAAAAAATTAAAGAGAATAGTTTTTCTCTTTCACAAACACATATATCTTATCAATTTAAACTTTCAAATATTACAAATTAACTCAAGATGTATAATCACATCTGTTGTCAATAATCTAGTTCAACATCTATTATGATTAAAATAGTTAAGTACGACATCATCAATTCATACTAAATTAACAGTACACAAACCTATTCATTTTACATCAATGAGACAATGAAAATTCAATAAAAGAGGATTCCAAGTCCCCAAAGTTGTACCAATGTCTCAACTTTCCCATTTTTGTTAAATTAAAGTTGTTACTATGGGCAGTTAATTTTGATCTACTATTTCAAAAGATAAGTGTGGTTTATCATGGGTTGCAAATTGCAATTGCTCCAATCCTCTTTGACTTTGTTTTGGAGTGGGCATTAATAATATTATATGTACTTCTGACTTTTCTTTATTTTTTCCTTTTTCTTAACAAGTATGTACGTCTGCCATTACTCTCCATTATATTGGGTGAATCTACCTTGTTGAATACAGATTTACACTCATTCAATTATTTTTGTTTAAATAATAGTATACTATTTTTTGCATTTTATAATAAGTGGTGTTTTTTATTTTTATTCAAAATAAATTGTGTTTCACAAGATTAAAAAGATATTAATTTTTAGCCCTATTTAAATAAATAAAGTTCTTTTTCAAAACATTTGATTAATTATTAAATATCTTGTAAATTTACAATATTAAATAAATCATCTTCTTTTCCTCAATTGTCCTTCCAGCTTATAGTGCATTACCTTATAATGAAAAAAAAAACAAAAAAAAAACATGTGACTGTCCTTGTATATGCACGGATGCCGCACCATCGCTACTGTTAGCCAGAGTCCTACTAGAATCGTAGACTATTTTAATTTCACACTTCCAGTATTTGCCATTTTTATTTTCTTTCTCTTCCCTGCAAATATTTAATGTAATACTTCTACGTTATGTGGACGTTCCAGCTTACATTTTATCAGTACATCGTTGAAAAAATCTACTCAAAATAATATTTATTGGAAGTGAATTTATTTTTAAGATTTATGATTACTGATATTAAGAACTTCAAAAATAATTATACGTAACAAGGACATAAATAATTTAAAAAATGCAAACAATTTAAACGGGACAAAGTACCAAATGGACTTAATTGGCAGACAGAAATCATCAAATTTTCTGTTGAAAAAGATGACAAAAATGTACACTCACAAAGTTGGACATTTTAAAGATCGTCGGTGTGTCTGCATGTCCTTTTTCACCAACACATTTATCAGTAACAATGTTCGATAACATTTTAAGTAAATTCACAAATATCACTTCAATTGTAAATTTAAAATTTGGTCTTTTGAAGTTTGTATTTTACTTCATTGATCAATAATCCACGACCTTAAGTGTAAATATTCATTGATCAATATTCCACAACCGTGAGTGTAAACATTATAATATAAACGCACATTTCAAAAAAAAAAAATCATGATTCCTTGTTTGATTTGATAATTAAATTCTACTGCAGTGTTAACTTTGACATTTGAAAAGATTTTTTAGCTTAGTCTCCTAGTATTGGATATTTTATTTAAAAAGGGGAAGTTGGAGAAAATTCAATAGAGCAGTGAACGTTGAATAGTCATATATAGAGTCAAGTAAATGAAGAAGAAAAGATTGTATTGTAAATGGAAGGGGTACAGTTGCAGAAATATGAAAAAAGCAGCTTCACCTTCCTTCTGTTGTTTCAATAAATCAGCAAATTGAATGCTGAGAGCTAATTTTTGTACAATAACTGTGCACTGCATGCCTCTTCTTCTCCCATTACGTCTACGGATCAATTAATTGAATATACTGAAAGACTCTTTAAGATTTGCATTTAAAGGATATTAATTTCTGCATTTATAATTCAATATATGTATTCTGGATCTTCCCTCTACCATTGATTTATTACTCTGTTTGAAGAAAACTATTCTAATCCCATTTTGAATGTCTACCTATAGTTAATACTCTACTCCATATGTATCTCAATTTTATATTGCTATAGATGAATGTGGTGAACTCTCTGTTCAATCGCTACTTCAGCAAGTGTTTTCGTGTGTATATAAATTGTTCAATCAATCATTAGGGGCCACACGTACTAATTTTGTTACTGCTGTACTTCAAATTGTAATATTATAATTTACAATGAATCAATCATATACCACTATGCGATCAATATATTGGATACTTCCTAGTAGCCTCAAACCCAAATCTATAACTATCTAAATGGACACTCTTCCTGTTCTTATTCATTTCCATTGTTCATTATAATAGTAGTTAGGTCCAAGTCAATCAAATTCATGTGAAATAATATTTGCAACACCATTACTATTACAATTCGATTTATACTAAGGAGATTTACGCCAATTAGCAACACCATTAGTATTGTCATTAACATGGTTAATTAAAAAACAAAGTTGCTTTTGAATTCGACTAATCCGGATTCACGCCCGACTTCTACTTCCCTTTCTATCACTTATTAGGGTTTTAAGTCACTAGATTAGGATTCTTTTTAACGCTGTGCTTGGATGATGGTTTCCTATGGTATGGTATGGTATGGTATGATTACTAAGAGAACCATGTTTGTTTTGATTGTTTCTTAAAATACATGGTATGGTATGGTTTGATTCCATGATTAGGTAACCCTGAAAACCCTCAATTTTTTGAACCACCAATTTGATGGTATCCCATGGTTATCTAATTTATTTTTTCAATTATGTCCTTACTAAATCTTTCATAATACTATTTTATCCTTTCCTAAATTATTTAACTCCACTTAATCCTAATACGTCTTCTGTTTCAGTCGTTTCTCTGCTGTTTTTGTACTCTGAGGCTTGAGAGGTTTTTGCTCAAGATTTTGTCACAATTTGAAGAATTATTATCCATATCTTTTCTTTGCTTAACAAATTCCAACATTCTATCTTTATTTATTCCAACATTGCAATGATAGTGATGATTGCAATGGCAAAGTTCTTTTTTGCAGCAGTGGTTCTTTTTCATTTTCTCTTTGAATTGACGCCTGAAACGTACTTAGTTGATATTACTTATATATTCGAGTGATTATTTAGCAACTAATCCTTTTGTTAGTGGAGATACAACTAAAACTTTTTTCTATCTTTGTATAGTAGGACGTCATGTTCAGAGGATAAACAATTCTTTAGATGCTGAATATGAGTATTTTTGTTTTGACATATATTTTTTTTTATTAATTTTGTTAGAATTTCAATGAATTTAACAACTTAAAATAGTTACAAGGCATAATTTGTGACAAATTAGCAGAAAGAAAATTGTCTTCAATTAATTTATTAGTAATTATTGATAAATTTAACATTTATAATAACTAAGGGTATTTTAGTAAACTTACCAGTTACGATACAGTACCATATCGTCAAACCAAACAATAAAACAATTATTAAACAACAGTAAACGATACAGTCCATCTAAGCATTGTGTTGTACAATACTGTACAGTACAATACCATACCATATAATACCGTACATTATGAAACCATGGGAAACCACCATTCAAACAAAGTGTAAGGGAAAGGTGGGTTTGTTACATTAAATGGACTTCGGCCCAAACATAAGAAGAAGTTCATATTTCAAATAAAAACTTCTTTATATATACTGTATTTGATGATTTGCGAAAATTTCATTTATATACAAAAAAAAATAAAAAGTTTACAAAAAAAGTAGCTTATTTTCTATTTATAGAAAAAATAGCCAAAAAGGGTCATAGGTTCAACAGAGCTCAATTTGGCCCAAGACCATTAGGCAATTTTTGCTTTTTTTTTCAGCGTTAATTTTTTTTAAAGAAAAACTTTTTTTTTGTTGCTGCGATCTTTTACCCTTTTTTTTCAAAACTTTCTTCATGCAATTTTTTCATGTATCAATATTGTATAAACATGTATATATGATGTACAAATAGTTATGTAGTGTATATGTAATGTATCAATATTGTATAAATAGTTATGTAGTATATATTTAATGTATCAATATTGTATAAATAATGTATAAACGTGTATCAATATTGTATAAATGGTGTATAAACATGTATATATGATGTACAAATAGTTATGTAGTGTATATGTAATATATCAATATTGTATAAATGTGTATAAATGTATATCGATATTGTATAAACTGTTATTTAATGTATCGACATTGTATAAATGGTGTACAAGCGTGTATTAATATTGTATAAATAGTATATAGACGTGTATCGATATTGTATAGATAGGTATGTAATGTATTGACATTGTATGAATGGTGTATAATCGTGTATCGATATTATATAAATAATTATGAAGTGTATCAATATCGATATTTATTTGACTATCATGCGTTCTCACCTTAATAAATAAAAGTATAAACAAAAAATAATAAAACAACATAAATATTGATTTTTTCCACAAAGAAGTGAAATAATTAGAAAAGAAAAATATTTTAGAAAAAGAATAACAAAAAAATTTTAAAAATGTTTTTTTTTAAAAATAGCACAACAACAAAAAAATAAATTAAAAAGTTTGTTTTTCTTCTTTTTTAAAAAAAAAGAGAAAGAAAATGGATCAAATGGCCCGACACCGAGCAATAGTAAGGAAAGGGTAGGAAATGACAACTTGCCATTTTTATGGTAAAACATTAGCCGAGTGGCTATTTCTGGTAAAAACAATGTCCGAAAGGCTATTTTGAGTTAAAAGAAAAAAGTGGATTATTTTTTATATAAATAATTTATTCCAATGGACATTTTGCATAATTTTTCCATTTGATTTTTTCTATTTTTTTTTAATTTAAACTATACTCGACGTGAAACAAATTTGAATTCACAACTTCACATGCGTAAATTGATAAAATATGTCCTGCTATTGTAAGCTTTTCCTTATTGCACTTGATTTTCCTACTCTTTGTCTATTTGAACTTTAATTAACATATAAAAAATTAGAGTTCCATGAGATATAGGCTTCTTTTCATGAATCCATATAGATGAAGGAGAAGTTAAACAGTCCTATAAAAGAGGTCATTACATTATTCCATGTTTTTGATAATAAACTTTTTAAAGAGTAGTATTAGTTTTAATTTGTATGCTGTGCAGAAAGAAGGTGACAAAAACCAAATAAACTTTGTAGTAAAAGGTCGTGCCTATTCTCTTCCATTATTTCCTCATTTGGACTTTTTCCTCTACTTCCATACCCCCTTTATTATACCTTTTGCAATAAAATATAAAATACTAGGACTACTTACTACTACTATATTTTATTTTTTATGTAAGGGGGGGGGGGGGGGGGTCCATTATTTGCGAAAATAGTCCCAAAAACATATTGGGATTGAGCTAGTATAGCGTAAAGCAAACTCTAACTCTTTTTGTGTGAAGCATCAATCAATCAATCAATCAATGATGCAGATCTTCGTGAAAACCCTAACCGGGAAGACCATCACCCTTGAAGTCGAGAGCAGCGACACAATCGACAATGTCAAGGCCAAAATTCAGGTTCTATTTACCTTCATCTTTTGCTAATTATTCAAATCAGTTGTGAATTTTTGTTCTATTTGTTGCTATTTGTATGTATCTATCTTGTTCCAGTTGCCTTTTGTTTCACAAATCTGCATACCTATTGCTCTATTTATTGCGATTTAGGGTTATGGTTTTTCCCTCCCGTGAGCTGGTGCTTCGGTTAATAAAGAGATCCAAATAGGAAGGACACTCTTAAAATAGGCTTTTGTTTCAAAAATATGGGTTTTTCTCTTTATTCTTTGCACCTCTTTACTGGTAGCTTCATGTCAAAGTTACAATTTTTTTATAGGAATTGGTATTGAAGTGAGCTAAGGTATTGCCTAGGGGGATAATTGATACAATAACAAAAGTGGATTAAGAACACAGAGGGAAAGGGGCAACACGCCAGCATATAAACTCTAGATGTCTTGAAAGTCTTTTGCTTTCTTGATGATGCCGGCAATTTAGGTCTTTATTGCTCTTTTCCTTTTTGATGTTGCTATGTAAGTGAGCTTTAATACTTACCCATGAAAAAAGAGTAACCTTTTATTCTTTCATGCTCACAAATATTGTGATACTATCTTATTTATAGAGTTTATCTCCCTTCTGTACGAAAAAATCGCCCTTTTTCCTTTTTCTTTTTTGGCTTCTTTTTCCTCTGTCTTCTCCTTTCTATTCTTTTATTGGATGGCAGTGCACTATATGTGCGTTTTGTGAAGGCTACTGATTTCTTGTCTGTTCTTTGTGAAGGCTACTGATTTCTCGTCTGTTCTTACTTGTGCTTGTGTAGCATCAGAATGACCATTGACATTGTATTTGGACAAAAAAATTTGAAAAGTTTGAAAATGGCGTACACACATCCAATGGTCCAAGGCAAACTATACATGCCATAATCTACCAAAATAACACAGAACACAATTCTACTTGCCAATAAAGACATTAATAACTTACTCCCAGGCTTTACGAACCTCTAATAAGGAGTTCCAATCGTTTGGGCATGGGCCATCAGTGGTTGCAATAAGGATAAAGAAAGGAACAGAATACTGGACATCTAATCTAGTTGGGAGATGTCTTCCTTCTGGGGAATTGGAGAGTGGAGACACTTTCATCGGAGGTATTTGATACATATAGTGATGGTGAACAATAGAGTTGTTAATGCTTAGATCCAAAAAAAAGAAAAAATAGAACAATCTGGCCTGTATGTCATTCTTTATTTTCTGTTGTTAATGCTTGCTTTTAGCTGTAAGTCTTGTACTATTAGCTGATGAGTTGCTTACCAGGACAAAGAAGGGATACCTCCGGACCAACAGAGACTAATTTTTGCTGGCAAGCAGTTGGAAGATGGTCGAACTCTGGCTGATTACAATATCCAGAAAGAATCAACACTTCACTTGGTTTTGAGGCTCAGGGGAGGAACTATGATTAAGGTGAAAACTCTCACTGGAAAGGAAATTGAGATTGATATTGAACCCACAGACACCATTGATCGGATTAAGGAACGGGTTGAGGAGAAAGAAGGAATACCTCCTGTGCAGCAAAGGTTTGCTTCTCTTCTTTTTCACTTAGTTTTTGACAATAGATTTGTTGTCTTGGATGTACATTTGCTCCTCTTAAACTCATGGCCAAAAAGAAAAAGTATTTGGTGTTTGTGTTATACTGTGTGCCTGGCCTAGAAGCTTGTTGATAGAGTTAGTTTCTGAGGGTGAAGTGTTTCCTATGGTATTTATAGCATCCCTTTAACGATAATTGTTGCTATGGTCCATCTGCTACTTGAAGTTATGTACCTGTTTCCCAGAAATATCATACTCGTCTCAGCTGATAGTGAATGCTGTTAAGACCAGTACTTCTAATATTGCGAACTGACCTTGCAGACCTGGACTGCATGTTAAATGCGTTGACTGAAAAATTCAACAGGTCTTTATACCTTAAGCCATGTCCTAACAGGCTAATTTCATTATTGGCCACTGTTGTTCACCAAAAACAATTATGGCCAGAAAACTATCATGAACCATATCTTCGACAACTTTTGTATAACGTATCATTATCTAGTACTTTATGCTCTGGGAAATACCATATTCTTGGTTTATAGGAATCCATGGGACCGATTTACCTATTTTAAAAAAAGAAATCTGTGGGACCGTATTTGAGATTTTCACCAGATTTGGTATCTTAGTTATCTTTTTTGCGCAAAAAGCCAACTACTGTCCGTAGTTCAATCTAATGTGATTCGATGTAAATATCAATGCCAGCTCGTAATTTTAACTGTCTGCTAGCGTCTTAGTAGGTAGTAGGGCGTGTTTCTTTTCTGTTCGCGGAATATTCTTCTTCTTCTTGGATTTCTATTATGTCATGTCGTTTCTTTAGTCTCGTTTATCTTATTATCTTCTTGTTATTTCTGCTTGCTGCTACTGCCTCTTTTCATCTTCTTTGAGCCGACGGTTTATTGGAAACAACCAAACAACCTCCTCTCTATCTTCTCAAGGTAGGGGTATGACGTGCGTACACTCTATCCTCCCCAAACCCCACTTGAGGGATTACACTGAGTTTGTTGTTGTTGTTGCTAGCCATACTGGTTCTATTGTCATTGTATTCTTAGCAACTCCTTAATTTACCTATAGTACTAGGTATATTGGTTTCCCTTGGTTTGCCATTTGAAGCAATTCTTATGCCATATCTGTGGTTTATTGCAGGCTTATTTATGCTGGAAAGCAGCTAGCAGATGACAAGACAGCTAAGGATTACAATATTGAAGGCGGTTCTGTTCTTCATCTTGTTCTTGCTTTGAGGGGTGGTAGTCTTTAGATTGCACCAAATTTGGTTTAAAATATCCAACCATTATCCATGAATTTATCATGACAGTTCCCTTTTTGTTTTCTTTTTACCTTTTCTAATGTAATTTTGGAAGAACCATGAAAACTTGGTTTAAAGCGGAGATTGATTTCCCCTTATATACGCGCAATGGTGCTTGCTTTCTTATTTCTAGCTTCCATAGCACTGATTGCATCAATTATTGAGAATGATCATAGTTATCTTGTCCGTTTTGATTTGATATTAGAGGATGGGCTTCTGCAATAAAAAATTTTTATTCCCTTTTTGAAATTGTGCAAAGATATTGATCTCACTTTATGTGTAGAATGGCCTTGAATCCAAAGTGATACAGGAAAAAAACCCTTTTCCCTCGTTGCTATCATGGTTGGTTAAGAGAATGGACTTGTCTCCTCGTTACTCTGTCCAACAACTCTTGAAGTAGACTGGCCTTTTCCTTTCATTATGAATAAGAAAAATCCATGAATCAACCAAGATTTGGCAGAACTCTTCTAATTTAGGAAGTAGGAACGACGAAGTACCAGAGTGTATCTAGTGTGAACCCAATGAAAAACTAGAGCCACCAGCAGCACAAGAAGAATAAATGATTTTGTACAAGTGTTTGGCCCCTGAGGAAACAGGGGTGCATTCTCATCCTACCTACCTACCTACAGTGACTTTCCAACAAAGTTGGTAGATACTTGTGGCATTGGAGTCAGAGGCACGCACACCCCATTAGTCAAAATACAACAATTCTGATTAAGTACATTGATTATGCATCTGCCAAATTTGCTAAACTGCTATTGCCGTACACACCTAAAATTTCTTTGATTTAATTTCATCACACTGTGGGGGCTACAGTATTGGATATTTCCTCAGAAATTGATAAGAGCTCAATTTAACTTCTCACTTTGTTAAATCGCTTAACCACAGTACTAAATTTACATTGTTTTGGTGTAAATATCCGTATTCAGTTTGCATGAAACACTACGGTCTCTTTCCCCATCCTAAACCAATAAGAGAATTAAATGAAAGATGAAGAGCTAGCAATAAAAGAAAGAAAAATATGCAGACATATGATACGAGTACTGGTGGCTCTCCCTAGAATTGCCTACAATAAGGCATTGGAAAAATACACTCGCTCCAGTTGAATAGTGAAGAAAACAATTGACGAGCATGATTTTTAAGGGTATAAGAGACTTAAAACATATCTTTATGATAATAATAATAATAATAATAATAAACTTGCTACACTTGTTATTTATGAAAACAATATTTCCGATCGACGTATAATGTAATGGAGTAGGAGTATAATTTAGAAGAATGTGGGTAGCAGAAGGTTGATGCGTGTATGAATTTGAAATTCCTTTTGTCAAACGCCCACCTAATCAAAAATACATAGATTCACTTACCATTTGACACCCTCCAACGTAACGTCTTTATATTCTTTAGATAGAGTGAGCATGGCACTTGGCTTCTTTGTGAGAAACTTGCATAATGCACTCGTCATACTTGCGATATCTTATTAGAATTATTATTTTCACTTTTCAGAATCTATCACTTGTTAGTATGACTTGGTAAGACAAAAATACGTCAAATGCTTTGTATAGCAGAAGATGACTAACCCAGAACGAACTATGACAAGTTTTCAATAATATTAGGTTGCCAAAACTAAAAATGCATTAAATGAGTTGGGTATCCCCCAATTCATGACTTTCATCTCAACAAAAATGGCTCAATTATACTAATGGTGGCGGTGGTCAAAGGCGGAGCCACAACTAATTAAGCGGATATATATATATATATATATATAAATTATCGTGTCAAAAATACTTTAGATTGCACATTCTAAATTACTGGATTTCTTTATAAAAAATTTTGGCTCCGCCATGGACTGTTGGTGGTTAGTGGTAATTAGTCACATCATTAGTTAATTGGATAAAGCTTTTAATAATTAAAGAATAAGAAGTTGGAGTCTATATGAAACAAACTCGATTTTCAACACAAATACGGAATGTATTTATAATCACTGAACACCAATTAAAACTTATAATCCGAACAATAAAGTAATAGCAACACAAACTAAGGAGAGAATAACATAGTAAGAAAGTAAACAGAAAGAGAAGAGATACTGGATCTAGAAGGGAGATGAGAGACAACAGAAAGCCAAAGTTTCGACATAATTTTGATAACCATTCTTTCTGATCCTAGCTCCTTTTTAACAATAGATAATTGGGCCTGAATCCCAAATGAAATTCTCCAATATTCTACTTGACCTAATAATATCAATTGGATCGATCTTATTTAGTATAAACAACATAAATCCCGACAGTTTGAAGCTTAATTACAGAAAATTCCGACATTGTGCATAATAACTGAAAATCCTAATTTTGGTTCTGTCGAGATACATAATTAGCTCTCGATACATCCAACGAAGATACATAATTAGCTCCTGATACATTTTTTTCTATTTTGGGTCTGTCGAGATACATAATACATTCAACGAAGATACATTTTTTCCTTTATAAAGATACATAATTAGCTTTCAATATATTTTTTTTGATTTTGGGTCTGTCGAGATACATAATTAGCTCCCGATACATCTAACGAAGATACATAATTAGTTGAGATTTTTATAATTACTTTGTAAGAGTAAAATTTTATGTAAATATGATAAATTAAGGTGTATGTTTATGTTATTTTTCCTCTTGTTTATCACTTCTAGGCTGTAGGCCCTTATGGAGTAATAACGTTTCACAACACTATATTATTAATCTAATAATGAAAAAGCCACTCATGTCAGCAAAGCTGGTGACCTAAACAGCTAACTAAACACTCAATCTCTGCAACTTGGCGACGTCATATTTAATTTATTTCGCAAAAGGAAAACAAAATTAAACTGTCGAGTATACATTCATTTACTAGTATTTCATCGGTATATTAATGTGATCAACCTTATATACTACTCCTCGTATAATAAATTTATCTCCCAAGTATTAGCTGAGTTCAAATTATTAAGTACTAAGTAGTATATAAATGATCACGATCACTTCAATCTCATCCTAGCTAGGACGAATGAATAGTGACAATACACACACACTCTTGTGTTTTTTAATTGGATCAGCTTCCACAGAGGGAATGCAACATGCTTTTCTTCCTTATACGTGTTGAAATGCATGCCTCATGCAGCTAACAAAATAAATTGAGTACCTCCTATAATATATTATTTTTGCCATTTTTGTTTAAAATGAGAAAGGTATGTATAAAAAGGTAGAAAGTGTTAAGATAGTTAATTGACGGAATAATAAGTAGAGGAATAGGTAGCTCTCTATCAAGTTAATAAGGCACTATGAATATATAGGATAAAATTGGAAATATATGCAGTACTGGGAAATCCTACCAAACGAAAAGTGTGATTTCAAAGTCTTTATGTGCTGAAATTATAGTAGTATTTGTTTTATAATTTGTGTCTACTCTTGGTCTAATGTAGGTAGGGTAACAAAGACATTTTTAACTAGTTCTAATCAACAGTATATGACTTGTTGTTCTTTTGTTATTTGCATGAAATGGATTATTTCAAAGTAATAATCAATATGGGCCCACTGCAATTTTTCCTTTTTGACATATGCACCTATTTTAAGTACACAGGGTAGTTTGGTAGCTGGGTAGGAGCGGATGTGTATGTAGCTTTAGTATACCCAGTCCACATGAAATTCGTACTTCTGACGCGGATTATATATTTGTGTCAAAAATTATACGAGTAATAAATAGTCTATATGAATTTATAATTTTAAAAATATAATAAATGTAAAAACTATGAGAGAATCTATGTATTATTTTATGCAAGATAGAAAATGGAATAACTGACTCTTGCATGACTAATCGATCTCTACATACAATAATACATAAATTTTCTCGAGAAATGGAATAACTAACTCTTACATGACTAATCTCTACATACAATAATACATATATTTTCTCAATATTAATCCATATTAATCAGCTTCCAAACGACCTTATTAGTATGTTCCTATATGATTATTACCTTGGATCTTTCTGTTCATGTGATGCATATATAGGAACAAAAATTATGTTTGGAGCATGATAGTACTCAGAAAGGGCTAATATACACTTGGAAAATGATATGTATGAGAATCTTTAATTTATTGTAAATTTTTCAGTGTGACAACTTTTTAATTTATATAGAATATTGTTGTGGTCCTATCTAATACTATTTCACGTCTATTGAAAAGGGGGAATTGAATTAGCTTCAATTAAGAAAATAAATTCGTGCCTACTTATTACATACTCTATAGTAAAAATACCATACTGCATACATATGTCCAACTCCATGTAGATTAATTACTAGTAACTAGTTATAAGTCTTACATATATCTCCACCCCCACCCCCACCCCCCACACCCCAGGTCATCACCAAACATAAAGATGTGACGTTGTATTGTATATAAGGAGAAGAGAATTAGAGAATAAGAATTCATCCTATGTGCAGTGCATGTTCTAATTAGACAAACTGAGATCTTAAATTAATACTTAGTATTTGTTATCGATGGGAAAAGGGAGAGCACCATGCTGTGATAAGAATAAGGTGAAGAAGGGTCCGTGGAGTAGTGAAGAGGATATCAGGCTCATTACTTTTATTCAGAAGCATGGTCACCATAACTGGCGATCCCTCCCTAAACAAGCTGGTACCTATAATTCTTCATTTATATATATATTCCTTCTTTTCTTAATTATTTCCTCTTTAATTTGCAGAATGTACACATCAATGTTTATCACTTTTCATTCTTCGTGTTTATGAGGCTCTATCATATGTCTTCTTATATATATTGGCATATGTTATTGGATCATTGAATCATAGAGCTGAATCTACAGTGTCGTTCACATGAATACATGATACATGATCATGAATTCAGTAATTATTGTTCATACACTCACTTTCTTTCTCTCTCTCTCTCTCTCTCTCTATATATATATATATATAAATATATATATTACAAAATTCATTAAATATCCGTTCCTGAAACTAACATATGGCATGCAATATTTTGGTGCTAATTTATATCGTAGTACTTCTTTTTAATAGTTGGGGTTGTGTAAAATCTTAACTTGATAGATTCATTGCATTAATTTATGAAACGAGCTGAGGGACGTATACATTTACTATAGCTCTATAGTATAATGAAATTTCATTATCAGAAAGTGGTTGCAGGCAGCTGATTACTGGTTAAAAGTCATCAAATCTGGTCCACCAAGAAGACGAAACAAATTTATTTGCAAGTAGCTAGCTAGCAGAAAATTCCAATATAGCATGACCAATTACTTGATCGATCAATCAATTAATTAAAAATATCTGGTACGTGTTTGTTGATTTTTGTAGGGCTGCTGAGGTGCGGAAAAAGTTGCCGTTTGAGGTGGATTAATTACCTAAGACCTGACGTAAAGCGAGGAAATTTCACCCCTGAAGAAGAGGAAACTATCATCAAATTGCACCAATCTTTTGGAAATAAGTATGAATATTAGCAAGCTATCTACTTTTCAAACATATATATATATGTTCCTTTCAAGTTTCAACTTTGAATATCTACTCCCAAGTCCAATTATATATGTATATTATCCGCTAATTCAACATTATTACTAATTTAATTTACAGGTGGTCAAGAATTGCATCTCATTTGCCTGGAAGAACGGATAACGAGATTAAAAATGTATGGAATACACACTTGAAGAAACAACTCTTGAAAAGGTTGCATGGTGATGAAGCAAAATTAGATGGTTCATGTGCTAACTCATCATCTTTTTCTTCGTCAACTTCAGTATTGTCACAAACTGATATTGCCAATGAGAGAGAATTGAAGAACGTAAATGTCAATATGACAACTGAGAAAGAAGAAGCAACAAAATCTTGCTCTCCTACTTCTTCCTATAATGCCTCAAGTCTCTCCAATTTGAGCCAAGTTGATATTTCAAGTCCAGATATTAATGTAGATATGGATTGGATATTCCAATTCAATGAGGAAGCTTTTCCAAATACTACTACGAGAAAAGTGCATGATGATGATGATGATGATGATGATGATGGGGTAATTGAAATCCCATTGGAATGTAATGTTGATTTTTGGGACACGTTAGATATTATGGGCCCTCCTCCTCCTAATTCAGATCAGTCCAAAATGGAAAATGAAGTGTCTCAGCCAGTTTGTCAAGGATTATCAGAATTTGAATGCCAAAAGTGGTTTAGATACTTTGAAAATGAATTGGGTGTCTAGCTAGCAGCCACACTACTACGACGTACTATACATCCAATTAATTGTTACGATCGAGTGCACTAACACTATTACTTCCTACTGAGAAAGTCCATCCTCCTACTACAGAAATTCTTATTTTGTGCTTCATACACTAGCTAGTGGCAATGGTCTGAGACACAAAATAATTATTTAACTTGTTCTTCAAACATTAATTGCTGGTATCTTTTAGCTAGCTAGAAATTAATACACACCGACAAGTATGTAGTTGGCAACTCTTCATTTTTTTTTTCTTTCTACTTTAAAGTAATATATGGGTCTTTATCTTATATAGAAGCATATATAAGGTCAGAATTCAAGATTTAGGTTCATTCAAAAAATTAGTGTAATTTAAATGTGTGCATCTCCACAGTAACAGGAAGTAGCTAGTTGGAAAACCTGTTTCTTAATTTCTATTTTTGAGAATTATATATATACTTGTTTATATGTAATAACATGAGTTTGCATTAGTTGGAACAAGACTGCTACAAGTAAAGCTTATTTTACCGGCCATTTGACAAACTCAGTGGATGAATTAATCTATGTTTGAGTAGTCTTGCGTTTTCCTTAATTAATTTCTAGACATAAGGAGAACTATAGAAACTAAACCTGTTAACCAGGCCGGTTGACCGGGGTTCGGTAATTTTTACTGGGTCCGGTCCGGTCGTGACTCTTACTGGGTCGGTTCGTTCCAGGCCCAACAGTAACAATTCCCCCAATGGCCCAACCCTGGCCCCTTTAATATATATGACCGGTTTTAAAGGGCCGGTCCGGGTTAGTTAATCGGTCCAGCTTAATGGGCCGGTTTACAGCGTCCCGACTAAAAAATAATAATAGTATTTTGAACTTTGATTGTTTTTTAATATACATTCAATATATACTACTTAAAATACTACTTTAAAGAATATACATACATATATACATTCAATATATACTACTTTAAAGAATATACATTCAATATAATATACATGAAATATATTCAACAACATATACTACTACTTAATATAATATACATGAAATATATTCAACAACATAAACTACTATTTAAAAGAGTATGCATATAATATTCAACAAAATATTCTTCTTAAAAGAGTAATACTTCAATATATTAAAGTATTGACATATACTATTTAAAAGTTAAACTTATATAGAATTTTTATATGTCAATACTTGTTTAAGTAATATTTGATAATATTATTTTTCAATATATATTTTTTCAAGTTTATGTAAACTCTGATACTAATATATTAAAAGTATTGAATTCATAAAAGATATTCAATTTAAATTTTAAATGGAAAAAATATGTAAAGTAAATGAACCTAATATTTGATTGATTGCAAAATGCTTCAAAACTTATAAGTTACAAGGTTGCAATTACATTTCACTAATTTCACAAAGTTAAATTGAAAAATGAAAATTCAACTGATTAATTGTAAATTCTACAAAATTTTCATCATTTTTTTCAATTCACCCATGTTAACATTAACGGAAATTAGTTTTGGATTGTCAAAATCAATGGCACCAAAGCCATACATTGGACTTGATAGTGCTGAATTCTCTCTTGAATTCATTATTTCTTCAAGATCGTCTTCTTCTTCCGGCTCCACGAACATTCATTGATTTCTTCATTCCGCTCTAATTCAGTCTCTAAGGCAAACTAAAACATTCATGTCATTGCCTCCCAATGAGTGTCGGTTGTCTCCAATCTGCTGTCGTCCTTAACTAAAAGCGCTCTCTGATGCAACGGTTGACATTGAAACATTCAATATATCTCTAACTAATCTTGAAAGTACAGGATATTGTCTTTCATTATTCTTCCACCATTCCAGCATGTTGATTCTACCTCTAGGATCCTCTGTAGGTTGCATAAGATAATACTTAAGCTCTTCCCGACTTACGGTTCGTTCCGATGAAGGCTGCAATCTATTCCAAACAGATAGATCAGAAACACAATAAGCAGGCATACTATGTGCTTGTCTTTTAGAAAATGATGGTTCCTCAGAAGGATGGGGAGCAGGAGTCGGTGTAATATGTGACGGTAAAACATTGTCAAGTAAATCAGCATAATGATTGTATAATGTGTTCATGTAACTATTCGCATCAGAAATAGCTGTAAACAAAGAAAGGTTCTTCATTAGTTTTTACTTCTAAAGCAGAATAAATAAGAGAAGTAAATTCGAACATAGTATTATATTTCATACATGGATTTATTATAGCACCAACTAAGTAAATAGGGGAAAGCGGGAAAAAATATTTTTTAAATTTATCAATCATTGCATCAATAACATCTTTGTAACTTAGTTTAGACTTATATTCGTTAAGCAATAAAGAAATGTCGGCTAAATAAGCTAAAATATTACAAACAGTTGGATAACAAGCATCGAAAAATTCAACCGTAGCTAGATAAAAATTTTGCAAAAAATTAACAATGTCATCAATTTTAGCCCATTCTGAATTTTGTACCATAATATCGGGAAAAGCACTAGCAAATTGGTTAAAAGTCATAGTAATAGAAACTTTATAAATATTGCAAGTATTTAAGAAATCATACGTAGAATTCCATCTAACATCTATTTCTTCAGGCATTAATCTCGGTCTAAGTCCATTTTCCTTACATTTTCTTTTAAATTCGGTAAGTGTAATTTTTCTATTATTTCCTTGAATAAAGCCAACTGCAAGTGTAACTTTTTCAATAGCAGGCTAAAAAAAAGTAAGACCATCTTTTGCAATTAACTTATATACATATGGCAAGCACACTTAACATGAAATATTTCGGGTAACGGTGGAGAAAGTTCAATTTTTAACAAGTCAATAGCAGCATTGCTGTTAGATGCATTATCAAAAGATATACATAAAACTTTACTGTCAATACCATAATATCTTGTAACTTTTGTAATAGATTTAGAAATAAATTTCGCAGTGTGTTTACGGTCTTCATCATACAAAAATGCTAAAATACGTTTTTGTATAACAAAATTACTACCTATCCAATGACAGGTAATTGTTAAATAATCATTTTTATTAACAGCACGACCAAGATCAGAAGTTAAAGCAACTCTATATGGAAATTTTTTTAATAATGCAAATAAATAGTAAACATATTGTGCATGGAATCTAAAAATATCGAACCGACAAGTACTTCTAGGAATACCCTCAAATATAACATTATAAATTGCCTGAATATAATGAATAAAAGCTTCAGAAGAAGTAAAAGAGAAAGGCAAACAACCCACAACTATCATTTTTGCTAATTCTTCACGATCCTTCATTTTATTATAATCCTTAACTAATTTATCGGTTTTTGGGTTTAATCTAGTTTGTGTTGGTCCCCCAACTGTGCCACCACCAGTTACATGAGCTAGCTCTATTGGGTGTTTTTCCCGTAAATGTCTCGTCAACTTACCCGTACCTCCTTTATTACTCCCGGTCTTATGTTCGTATTTTAACTGACAAAGATCGCATTCAACCTGAGTAGTTCCTTCTATTCGAGTATAAAAATTCCACACAATACTAGTTTTTTTACGAGATCTTACAGGGGGGCGGGGAGGAAGATTAACCGATTCAAATTGAACATTAACATTACCGGATTTGGATGTAACATCAACATTATCATCATTTTCATCTACATCAACTGGGTCTACTTCATTCTCTTCTTCTATACCATAATTTTCTTGGGCCTCTAAATAATTCATATCGTGAGCACCTACACCTATTTCATTCTCAAAGGGTTCGCTAATTGATACCGAAGGCACACGAGTATATCGAGTATTTGAACTACCTCTATCGGAACCAATTTATTGCTTACTACTACTACCACTTCCGCGACAAAAATTTCTAACACTTTTACCGATTTTTCTTAATTTATCCATATTACAATTAAACTAACAATTATTCAAAAAACACAAAAACAATACAAATAAATATTCAACAAATAATACACTAATTAAAAACTAAAAGTAAGAGATGAAATGATAATATCAAATTTCCAAAGTATCCGAAAGTTGATCAATTGAGTACTTTTGGAAACTCCCACTTGATATTTTTAATTGCAAAATAGTATAATAATTAATATAATGAGCACTTTATGAGATAATTAGAATAATTGAGAGAGATTGAGAGAATGAGATAATTTTTTTGAAACTTATTATTATTATTATTATTTTAAATTAGCCATAGAGGTTATTTTGGCCGTTGGGCCAATGACATTATAGCCGTTGGGCTTCCAACGATCCAAAATCAGCCAAAGCAGGCGGCCCACTTTTTAAATTTTTTTTTTTTTACCGGACCGGTCCGGTCAGGTGCACCGGTGGGCTTGGTCCGATCTTCCAATTGGGCCGTTCTACCTGGCTACCTACCGTGTCCTGCCCAGCTCCCTACCCGGCCCCCAAACTCGTTACACTTATCGATTCCGATCTCCTTCTAGGCTGGTCTAACCGGACTGAAATTGGGCTGACCCGGCCCATTTGGCAGGTTTAATAGAAACTAAGAAAAAGAGCAAACAGAACATCGATATCTAATACAAATCCAAGTTGCTTGGTCTCAATAGTAGTAATTAGTGGTTAGAGTACAATTGTTTTTGTAATGATACAAAGAACTTGTTATATCCAAGATATACAAAAGTATACATGATCGTTCATCTCTATTGGAAAATTATGGACAATTAATGTGTATTACAAAGATTTGCACTATTTTCGCTTGACCATCAAACAAGCAATAGAATGAAGGAATACTAACATTCAAAGAATTAAAGTAAATTTCCCAACACGTCAATTAATTAAATAATCATCCTAACACTTCACAAGTGATCAATTAGGCCTACTTAACCTTTACTTCACATTGAATATTGACCTTGGGCACATGATATATATCTCTAGAGTTGAATGCAAGCCTAAGGTAAAATTGTCTACTTTCCATCTATCTGTGGGAAACAAAATTTCCTTGAACTTTGTTTCAGTATCCTATAAAATGTACTACCCGAATGACTTTCTATGATATATACTATAAAATTGTATAGCTTTTTAGCTACAACAAAATAGTTCAATGACTTTTTATGAATTTAAGCAAACTTGAGTTACGTTTTTGTTACAAAAAACAGCTGAATGACTTTGATGATAATAAGATAAACATAAGTGACCAAATAGAAAAGGAAAAAAGATGTGGGGTTTTGAACTTTGCATTGAGGGATGAATTTGGGAATAGGTCGCCGGGCCGGCGGTTTTATCACCAGTATAAGATCGTTGATTAGGTGTAGTTAGGGTTTGAGGTCCATTGTGTGTTCATTTGAAAATGGCGTCGGCGATATTATCGAGGACTCTCTTTGCCCAACGCCTTGTCAAGTCGTCCTTACTCTCCACCAAAACCCCATTCTTTTCTTCTCTTGTAAGTTGCCCTATTTCCACTGCTACTACTTGTGATTTCTTGTAAATCATACTATGTCTCTGATTTCCGTAATAATCTATTACTAAAGAAATGTTCCTCATTTCTATCAGAACAAACCATTCTACTCCCAAGCTGCACCAACCTATTTCTCTTACAAAGTGGTGGGGGCTTCTGTAACTTGTTGCCTTGCTTCATCAAGAGTAGGAACAACGGCAAAATTCTCAACACTGAACGTCTCCTCCAATGAACCTGTTGTTTCAGTTGACTGGCTCCATGCAAACCTCAAACACCCTCATATAAAGGTCTGTCACTCAATTTTTTACTAGTTGCTCCTCCTTCCACGGATAGGGTGATGCTTCAATCTAGTCAAAACATTTCTCTTTTACTTCTTTTCCTATGATTACACAACTTTGATTTTTCTTTTTCTTTTTTTCATAAAGGTATTGGATGCATCTTGGTACATGCCAAACGAGCAGAGAAACCCTCTTCAAGAGTATCAGGTGCTGACCCTGATTCATACCTCTATAAATGCAACTACTTTATCCTTACTTGATGAAAAAAAAACTTAATGGAACTACTTTATTCTTACTTGATGAAATAAACTTAATGGAACTACTTTATCTTGATTCAAATGCCTGCATTGCTTTTGTTGTATATACATATTCTTATTTGCTAAACTCTCGCTCCTTTTTCGTCTTCTTTTTTTTTTTTTTCTCGTTTGTGTTTTGGGGTATAATTTTACTTACTTCTATTTGAACAGGTTGCACATATTCCTGGAGCACTCTTCTTTGATGTAGATGGTATATCCGATCGTACTACAAATGTAAGACTTGTTCAAATATTACATATTCTTTTTATTAATATTTTGCTTCATAATGTAGTCTTTCACATCATTAAACATCTACTCTGGCATCAGTATCTCTACCACGCCTCCGTCCTTTTTTCATTTGAACTAATCTGTTTCTATAGAATCTATACCATAAGAGATGTTTCATCTAACTGTCCAACATGCTTTTGAGATTGATCACATCACCTTTTTTATCATATAGAAAGCTTTATTTCTCTGTTTATGTTATCAGTTGCCACATATGCTGCCATCTGAAGAAGCATTTGCAGCTGCTGTATCTGCTCTTGGAATCGAGAACAAAGATGGGGTTGTTGTCTATGATGGGAAGGGCATCTTTAGTGCAGCTCGTGTATGGTGGTGAGTTAACTGATTATTGCAGAAGGCAGATGTGCTCATTTTGTACAAAATGACTAACAAATTACAAAATGGATAATCAGGATGTTTCGAGTTTTTGGACATGACAGAGTTTGGGTTTTAGATGGTGGCTTGCCTAGATGGCGTGCTTCTGGATATGATGTCGAATCCAGTGCATCTGGTGACGCAATTTTGAAAGCCAGCGCTGCCAGTGAAGCAATAGAGAAAGTATATCAACGACAGGCGGTATGTAAAAACTTATTTCCTGTGAGCTTCATTTACTCGTTTATCTTAAAGCAGAAAATTGCTTCAACAAAGTATCTTTTTTTAACCGTGATAGCATGGCAGTGTTGAAACAATAGGACTAGAATTTAGTGATGGCAAGATCTCTGAGCAAATATGCCCCCCTGGCTTTTGGACCATCAGTAAGAGCACAGAGCGTGATTTGTGAGTGAGTTGCACGTTACTGAGCTCAAATTTTAGGCCACTAGCCTCGGGGATTTCTCGGTTTTAAAAAAGGTCTCTGTGAGAAAAACTTAAATCTTTCTTGTGTAACTTTTAAGGAGAAAACTGTTTTCTTAAGTATGGTTCTATCTTGATGAGGAAAAAATGGACAAGTCATGAGTTTTTTTGAAAAATTAAAAATAAAAGATAGGTTGCTGCCTTTACATAAGAACAATTAAAGTTGAAAACTTGGAGGCAGTTATCCACTTGCTAAGTGGGATCACCTATAACATTATGAAGCATTTGTTACCAAATGTAGATACGATAGTACAAAAGTCCCAACACAGTATTAAAGGCGGCCACTGATTCTCTATTAGTCCATGGGTGTAAATCTAGCATCAGAGATTATGTGGTAAAAGTTCAATAAATCCTTTTTTTCCTCATGTTTGTGGGCTACAGTGCGAAAAGGAGTTTCAAGGAACTTAAGGTTTAATTTTGAGGTGAAGCACCAAAAGAAATAAACAATTTGACAGTGTCCGCTTTCTTGAATGCTTTATTCTCTTCTGAAGAATAAACTATTTGATGATTGAGAGTTTCCTCCTACATGAATGCTTTATTGTTTCCAGGAGAGGTGGGGTGAGAGAGTGGGGGATTGAGGTGTCTTATACTTGGGCATGCCACTCTACAAATGTCTTTTGAAGTACTTTTTATAAGGAGGAAATTAAGAGCGTTCTTTTATTAATTTTTATATCCACAGTCCTTCTAGCTATTGGAATTTTGCTTGTAATGTGTATTACTTGATATTAAGAACTTGTTGTTTGCAGGTTGGACCTATTACCTTTCAGACCAAGTTTCAGCCACATCTCGTCTGGACCCTTGATCAGGTTGGTGTGCTTTCTCCTGCAGCTCTTATCTGGAGCTTTGTAACCATACGCCATTGAACTGGTGCTAATGGCATGGAAATCAATATTTAAGTTGTATTCTCTTCACCAGCACTCAATCACATTACTTCCTATCACAGTTCAATTTAAAACTGATGGTAGGTCTAGGAACAGATACTGCATGCACAAAACTTACACATTGTAATGTAGTGTGTTTCGAATTGCAAGCATGTTTATTAATCCTTGGATCTTTTGACAGCTATATTCAGCCAAAAAAAACCACATCTACTTGTAGGAATGGAGCCATAGTAGTAGCTACGGCAGAATCCAATATCGTTGGCTCAAACCTTGTATTTTGTGTTAAAAAAATCATTTGATATGTACAAATGATTTATTCAGAACCCAATAAACAAAAAGAAAATTTCTACCTCAAAACCCATAATCTTAAAATCCTGGCTCCGCCTCTGTCTACTTCCCTTGAGTGAGATGTAAAACTCCACAAAGTTTGGAAGTAAATCCGGGCCATGGATTTTGGAGGTTTTTCTTTAGTGGATCTTTGTATCAACACTTAGGTCTAATGGTTTTATAAGTGGTGGTAGTCCAACTAACAAATTCTCCGTCCTGCTGCTAGATATGTCAAGCAGATTGAAGTTTTTTGATTTACTTCCAAAAGTAAACGAATGCAACTTTTTGTTGTTAATAGTTCTTTCAATATACTTGCCTTAGTTAGCAATTGAATGTGTGATTTTATTGTCAATGCTTCTACTTTTTGATGTGGAGTTGTAATGTTTATACTTTCAGGTTTGGAAGAACATAGAAGACACAACGTATCAGCAAATAGATGCTCGATCCAAAGATAGGTACTTGAGTTTGTTGGAGAACTAATTCCTAATATATGATGCACTACTAGCTAAACTAATTTTTTTTTCAATTATTGTTTCGATGAGATGACACATGGGTCATTTAAGTAATACTATTAATCCTTGTTCACAAACTTTAAGAAGTGTAACCTAGTTTACAACATTATTTAAGACTTTAAGCTGATGATTTCTCTCAACAATTTGTTTTTTTTTTTTAGATGAAGTAATTGATTCCATTCATGGCATCCAGTAGATGCAAAGTAATTACAAAAGAGTGAGCACTTAGCTCTAGTACACAACCATAGAACAAACAAAATCTAAAAAGCTATCAGGGGAATCCATTGGGAACCAAAAAATCCAACTATATAAATACTAAAGACATTTAGCTTTAAGCATATACTGGCTAGTTGGGAGGCCATCAAAACATCTTCTATTTCTTTCATTCCAGCTAGTCCTTAAGATGGCAAGTAATATTGGTTTTGCGCCTTATCAAATAATGACGAGTAAATAGAAGGCATGATCAATATCTTTTTGGCATGTCCTATAATCTGTAAGTCCTTAGTGGAGTAGTAGGTTAGGAAGAGATATGTAGCATGCACATGGTCAAGATGCTGATAAATTTACCACAGCCAATATAAGATATTTTTTTTTTTTTTTTGGGGGGGGGGGGGGGGCGGGGTGAGGAAAAAACTAATATAAATAAATTTATTCATGAACACTTATGCTCTATAAGGAAAGAACCATAATGTTTGTTGGTTTTTAGATATAAGATAATGTATCTGTTGCAAGTATTATAAAAAATGGATTCAAAATCCAATGTTCTAGTCAAGTACCGTGAGTTTGGTTATTAATACTGTTTAAATGTCTGGATTATATTTTCTAAAATTCATTTTACACAACTGAATTGAATCTAAAGTTCTGAGTTTTGCTTGCCCCTTTTCAGGTTTGATGGTGTTGCACCAGAGCCTCGAAAAGGAATAAAAAGTGGTCATGTACCTGGGAGCAAGTGCATTCCTTTTTCACAGGTGAAAGTTTATTAGTAAAAGAGATGTGATTTTTCAAAATTTCTCTCTAGTAAAAGCCATTGTCTGCAGTGGAGGAATGGAATAGGATTTCGATTTTAACTGATTAGATTATTTGTTGAGGCATTTGATGCCTTTTGATCTAATTTTGGAAGTTGACTTAAATCATTGGTTCTCTAAATTATCCAGCGCATGATATTGTAGGTGTCTCACGTTGATGGTGATTAAAAGTTATCACCCTTAAAAAATAATACCACAGTGAAGACCCTAAATAAGGATAATATCCCTGGATAGAATTTAGGATTAACTTTATCCCATGTTTGGTTTGCGTTATTAGGTAATCCTGGTATAACTTTTAAACTAAAATGGTAGGATTAGCTAGCCCATATAGAAGGTGGAATAGATAATTCCATGGGATATCCCGCCATTGTTCCAAACGACCCCCAAGGGTTTGATAGATGTTTTCTTCATATCTTCCAAGGTTATTTGGGCACATTGGGGTAATGAATCCTACCTTCTGTTCATGCCTGGGTACAATAATGCTTGAAAAATAAGCCATGCCTATCTTCATCCCCCTTAGGGGCACCTATTGCACATTGCACCTAATACCTAAGTGTGCTCTTCCTTACATGTTCTTGTTTCTTTTCACCAACAATATATAGATTGTTCGGTAGTGTGTAGACTGCTATTATCTAGAAGCCCTTGATACAATCGAGGGTGATCATGCTAGCGCATTCTTGTTTCTGAATGTTGATCCCTACTAATTAATTCCTTGATTAAGCTCTGTAATCATGTATGAGTAGAGTTCTACTATTTGTTGAAGCCATTAATGCAACCAAGGGTAATTATTCTGGCGCTAATCTTTTTTTACCAAATATTGATCCCTGCTGACTAATTCCTAGATTAAGCTCTGTAATCATGTATTCATATGTGGTTCACTTTTGTGATTTCATGCAGATGCTTGATGGCTCTCAGACACTGTTAAGTAATGAAGAGCTCAAGAAAAAATTTGATCAAGAAGGTAAGAATAGCTTTTCCTTGCTTGATGGGCTTGCATAGGTAGAGTATACGTACAAAATTGGATTTAGTAGAGTCCCAAGTTTCAATTTAATGGTAAATTTGAAAAAGTGTCCCCTTTGAAATAAAGAGTTGATTGTATATCATCCAACCTCGTTACTTAGGCATCTTTGCATGTGGTCCTCTTTAATCACACTATAAATTATCAGACTTTTGCCGTATGCTAACCTATTCTTCTATAGGTATCTCTTTGGACAAACCTATAGTAACTTCCTGTGGCACTGGGGTAACAGCTTGCATACTTGCCTTGGTTAGTCGAACTCTCTATTTCTCTCTTTCTGATGATCTCCTTGTATAATCAATGCCCTGTATGTGGCTTTTGATTTCGTGTTGTCGCAAAGGAGATTTTCAAACTTTATTTATCTTTGTAGGGCCTCCATCGTCTTGGAAAGACTGATGTTCCAGTGTATGATGGTTCGTGGACAGAATGGGGAGGGCATCCAGATGCACCAGTCTCCACATCTACATCTGAAGCGTAGATTCTACATGCTTTTGACGAGTGCTCCTACATATGACTTTACAAGGTCTTACTTTGTCCGTTTAATTTCTTGTTGGTGAGTATGACAGCAGCTGTTGTATCATGGAATAATATGATATTCAAAGATAGTTATGGCACATAAATATGTTCCAGTCTCCTAAGGTGGGAAGCCAAATGAGAGGGTCTGAAGACAAGTTGCCATATCCTGTCAGGATTATTATTGTTTATATGCGACATTGTTGTGGTAGGACTTGGATGCTACTAGTATGAATCTAGTAGGCAGGGGAAATCAGACCCGTTTGAGGGGGAGAGTGCTAGCTCACCGGTAAATGTTGTTCAAAGGGGTTTTTAACGAGGTGGAGGGGCATTGTTTCCCAACTATTAATGGTTATAAGTTGAATTTATTCGGACTATTTGATCAGGAGTCCAATTTTTCGGATCATTAATAAGCAACAAGCATTTGTTCCGATTAATAACAGTGGAAGGTGAATGGATTGAGTATTTTCTTCGGACCTCACTGAATTCCAACCTTTTTTTTTTTTTTTTTTTTTGGATCAAACAACTCATTTTTAAGATGTCGTTGTGACTTGTGCATAGGCATATCTCACTCTGTGCGTAAACTGGATGAGGTGCGCATTAGTCTTCAAGAAGAACTAAATTATTAAGCACATTGGCGTTGACTAATTTGGATTTAGAGGCGTGGTGCTTGCATGAATGTCTTAGACTGCCTTGCTCAAATTTATTTGTCCCTTCACTTGCACATGCAATTTGATGATAACAAATTTAAGTGTGCAAAGTTTAAATTTTAAAAGGGATTAAAGTAGAAGGCCCCAAATATCAGTAAGGAAATGAAAGACACTGTTTCAAATGGTCATATGAAGCATACGAATAAGAGACGGTTATTCTTCATGGGTTGCGTCATAACGTTTCCAGCAAAGAGATGCGCCCTTTCTTTCAAAATGAAAAGGTGCCACCTTTCATTAACTGCTTCCAACGTACCTTTTGACATTTATATATATGGTTATGGTTATAGTTGTGCACTACGCTAGTATCCTCATCCTTGATAAATACATAGCACTTTCAGATTATAGACATATTCCCCAACATAATTAACCGCGTCACCCTCAGCAAAAGAATACTAGAGAAATGGCCTCCGCGGATGCAAACCGCCAAGTGGAACGTGATAAGATATTGAAGGGCATCAATAATGATGATGATTCAAAGGTCAATATTGTTCCCGAAGAAGTAACTACAACTGGAGAAATTCACGAGGCACAAATTAGCAGCAATGAACCTGCTGCCGCATCCACAAAAGGAGTGGGGGGGAATGAGGATCAACCGGATAAAGATGACTTGAAGGGCGAGATATCGACATGTGATGATACTGATGAAGAAGAAGACGTGAAGGAGATGAATTATGATAAGGAAGCAATGGAAGACCTTATATCAAAACTTCACATTGGGGAATTACCTACTATTGGAAAGAGTGGGGCAACCCCACTAAATAACCTGAGATGCCGAGGTCGCTCCACCTTATTATTGTTCTATCGTCTCTGGAGAGATCACCTTGTCAATAAACCTCCTCCTCCTCCGTCTCCGTCGCAGAAACCTCCTCCTCCTCCTCCGTCTCCGTCGCGTCCTCTCTGAGTTAAAGCTATATGATCATATCCTATGTCTGTTATCCCACCTTTAATTTCCCCCCGTTAAAACTACATTTGTTATTGTGTAATGAAACTACTGAATAATATGCAGTATTTGTATGTTGTTATATTTGAAAGGTGAACTCGTATTCTCTTATTAAATATTATATTAGATTAGTGGTAAACAAACAAACAAACAACAACAGGTGATCGCGTGGCCTAATGGATAAGGCGCTCGCCTCCGGAGCGGGAGATTGTGGGTTCGAGTCCCATCGCGATCGCTGCTTTGCTTTTTATTTAGTTCCCCCGCGGTTGTCCGTCATTTTTGTTGGAGAGATCTCTATCTTCCCATGTACTGACCAGTTGGGAGATCTTCTCTCTCACAATATACCAGCATATCTAATTTTCATATAACAAGTACGTTATCATAATTCATACCTACGTTTGTACAAATAATATGAACCTGATCCTCCTTGTCTTTTCTTTTAAGGTGAATAGGAAACTATGAACAGATTCCACCAACCACTTGTATGCATACATACTACTAATTTTTATTTTACGACACGCTGGTAATCTGCAAGCAAAACCTTCAAACATACGATGTATATATATTATATATGTTCAGGCCCGTAAGTACAGAACTATGTTGTGAAAGTATCGTACTACAACGGAAGAACTAGGCAAATCAGTTGGAGGGTTAATCATCGGAAGGTGAAACAGAAGATCTAACTAGGATTCCGTCAGCAGCCTAAAGCAAGTACAGTTTTTTCTGACATTCTAAATGATCCTTTTGAGTTTTGAGCCCTCCAAGGAAAAGATGGAAACAGTACGTATAGTATCATACTAGCTAGTACATTAGAAAAGGTGCTAGTATGATCACAAGGAAATAAATCCATCTATAAAATCCTTCAGCTCAATCAACAGTATCTCAGGCACAGCCATATTGACTCAAAACTCTCCTGCATTTGCAAATAGCTCAACAACTTATTTCGGCATGGCCATAACACCAAACTGCGCTTCAAATCTATGCATCACAACATGCAATTTAACGATTTTAGATTCTACATTAATATACTCAGAAAAGTTACTTTTCCACGTACAAATCACACTTAATTAATATAGTAGACAAATACAGAGAAACAAAAGAGCAGGGCTTTCTGTTTCTCCTTGTCACATCAAACTAGTGCCAAAACTGGATACCTCATTTGAATCCAATCTTCAAGTGCTGAGATTATACACCCTTTCGAAGCAGCGTTTAGGATAGGAAGCAGAGTCTTACGATTCCCAGCACAACTCAAATCTTTGTCACTGTAAAACCAATGGCGGCCAACAGACGAGCTCTAGAGCTCCATTTGATAGAGACAAAGAAGCCAACAGAAAAGGCAAAATAAACAATAAAGAGAAGCTCGTTGCAAGTATAAACTCCAATCCCAAAAACGATTTGACAACTAATAGTTATTTCAAGTCGTCAACCATGACAGATTCTCTTATCACAAGAGAAATTACCTCAATGAGGCCCAGAAAGTGCTTATTACAGTTTGATCCACCATCTTACAAGAAGACTCTACAGATCCAAATCCGCTCTAGATTAAAATCCAGACATGAAAGCTAACAGAATGTGCAAAAAAAGCAGCAAGCATGAGCACATATTGCTTAGGCGTCATCTAGGGCAAGCACCCCAGGAAGTTGTTTCCCCTCCAGAAGCTCCAAGCTAGCACCCCCACCAGTTGATATGTGGCTCATCTTGTCTGCAAGCCCTACCTTCTCGACTGCAGCTACAGAATCACCACCACCTATGATGGTTGTCACTCCCTTTCCGCTAAGCTCTGCCAGTTTCCTTGCAATAGCCTAGTAACAAAAATAACACTAGATGCAATTAATCCCCAATGTCAAATGGAAACATCTACAATATCTTAAAGAATCACTAGAAATATTCCAAGTAGAATAACAACTCCTAATTCATAAAGGCATAAATATACCAGCACAACTTAAGAAAATCTCCATTTTATACCTCTGTTCCAGCTGCAAACTTGTCAAACTCAAACACACCCATTGGTCCATTCCAAATGATAGTCTTGGTGGTATCCAAGGCACTGCCAAAGGACTTGATTGCATCAGGTCCAATATCTAATCCCATCCAGCCATCAGGAATTTCAGAAGCTGGAACAATCTGAAGATGCCAAAGAAAAGCAAGTCAGCCAAGACCCAAAGACAGATACTGCTACAAAAAGAATTCAGCTTGCAAATCAAGAAACAGTTAAACATATATAACAGTTAGGTATTACTTTTCAAGATAGAATTAACCTGATATAGCATTTAAACAGACGAGAGCCGTACCTTGCTGTTTGCATCAGCAGCAAACTTGTCCGCAATCACTACATCAGTGGGAAGCAATAGAGATACCCCTTTTGTCTTTGCCTTCTCCATAAGAGATGTTGCCAAGTCAAGCTTGTCCTCCTCCACCAGTGATGATCCAACATTGTAACCTTGGGCCTTGTAGAAAGTAAAGATCATTCCTCCACCGAGCAATAACACGTCAACCTTCTCCAAGAGTGACTCTATAACACCAATCTTACTTGATACTTTTGAACCACCAACAATAGCAGCAAATGGCTTCTGTGGATTCGACACAGCTCCAACTAAATAGTCAAGTTCCTACAAGCATCAATGATGCAGGGTAAGCCACTACAACAAAAATATCAATCCAACCACAATATGGTGAATTTTTTTTATGCGATTATAGTAACTGCTGAATCACAATTAACCATCCAACTACATGCAACAAAATTGAGCAGCCCTCGAATTAATAATTCTTCCTAGAACTATGCATAATTCCTCTACTTTCTGAAAATGCTTTCCTCTATTTGACAGCCTGAAATGTTAGATTAGTACCTTCTGCATAAGGAATCCAGCAACGGCTGGTTTCAAGACCTTGGCAACCCCTTCCGTGGAAGCATGGGCTCTATGAGCAGTTCCAAATGCATCATTGACATACAAATCTGCAAGAGATGCCAACTTCTTGGCAAACTCGGGGTCATTCTTCTCCTCTTCTTTATAAAATCGCACATTCTCCAGAAGCACAACTCCTCCTTCCGGTATTTCAGCCACCAGTTTCTCAACTTCTGGGCCAACTGAATCATTTGCCATCTTGACCTGAGCAAATCACCAAAAAATAACCTTCTTAAATTGGACTAGAAGAAAGAATGAGTCAACAGAAAATAAGAAGAGAAGAGCATACAAACCTCAACTCCCAATAGTTCTGAAAGTCTAGGAACAAGTGGCTTTAAGCTGTACTTTGGAGTGACACCTTTAGGGCGACCCTGACAAAAAACTGACAATCAGAGAACACAGAGAGAGAGAACAAGAAAAAGCCCCCCCCCCCCCCCCCCCAAAAAAAAAAAAAAAAAAAGTAACAGAGAGTATGGTACAGAATATTTCCTCAGCCATGCAAAGACCATGATAACAAAGCCTAACTGGAACTTTCAATTAGTGAAAATTCCAGAGTTGACAAAAAAGGTTAGCATCACAAACCAAAGATCTAGGAGAAAAGAAGAAACGAGACTAGTTTCTCAATCTTCTGAAGCTATCAGATCTCCTCATACCACGAAGACAGACATCCAGAGAACCATTTATGCTTGGTATTATGAAGTTAAAATGCACCATGAGAGACACCAGGGTCCGTTGGGCAGAAGCGTTAGGTGATGTGTTCTCATCTGTCTAATTCTTGCTAGACAAAGTTACCGGGTACATGACCTAATGGAGGAAACAGATAGCCGGTGCACTAGTGCAGGTGCAAGCAAGTTGATTGAGATACCAATGTTATCCAAAAAAGAAAAGCAGAACAAAATGTGAATGGACGCAAACCCAAGAGGTGACTGAGTGTTGCTGACAAGAAAGCTGGAGAAAATAAAGCCAGAACCTTTATATTTGGTTTTCTTATATATATGTATTATCTGTGACAACTATCACAGCCAAATGAAAAGCTTGGAATGAAAGTGATAAAAATGATAATTGAGCTTTAGTATCATTCGTTGAACAAATTTATCCATGTATTACGATATCTATGAAGCTGTAGATGGTGATTTAGCCAGAGTTTTAATCTGTTAGTCTAACCTTACCTATGTTGTTTCTTTTTCCTTATAGTAGCTAATAGCAAGAGGCATTTAAACGTTGTTGGTAGGGAGACAATGAAGAGCATAACAAATGCATGTTTAAATTACGATCGAATTCAAACAAAAGCTGGGTTGCAATTATGTAGGAGTTGAGGACAGAGCAGAAGGAGGGTAAAATCAATCACAGGAACAAAATAATACATGAAGAGATGTCTTACAAGATGAGAGGCAAGGATGACACGAGCACCGTTTTGCATCAAGTAGTTGATGGTAGGTACAGCTGCTCGGATTCTGGTGTCATCAGTGATTTTGAAGTTTTCATCCAATGGAACATTCAGATCAACTCTCACGAATACTCTCTTCCCCTTCAGATCTGCTTCTTTCAGTGATCCAACACTCTTCTTCACTGCCATTCTTTAATCTTGAAAAAAAGAACACAGATCAGACAACTGTATAAGTATTTGATAGTATTTGAGCTGAGGAGGATCACCAAACTCACCCTGTTAATTTTGTGTGGAAGTGATCGGAAAGGTCGAGAATGTTTATTTATATATAAAAAATAAATAGGGGAAATCCTCCTCCTTCGCACTCGCTTCTCTTTCCGTGGCGCACATTGTTTAGGGCAATACTATGGGCTTGGGCTTGGACCACACCACCACCAATTTGGCTTCATTCGCATCCATTCCTCTTTTCATGCTCTCCTCGTAAATTCCTTTCTTTAATTTTTATCTTTCAATATTTAAAGTATTTAAAAAGGGAGTGATTAAAAATATATTTGACATAAAAAAAAACAAATAAATTTACACACCAAAAGAAATTCACAAGGTATAAGTTCAATTTTAAAATATTATATCTCAAGAAGTTTATAACCCACAAGTTAGTTCCTATAAAATTTGTGTCTAAGTTCAGTTTCAAATTCCATAAAGTTATGCCTTAAGGAGCAAAAGTTCTCTAAACTTATGTGTTGCGAATAAGTTGTTACACAACCTATGCCGGATAAGGTAAAAGTGCTCTAAATCTTTGCCCACAAATTTTCATTAAATGAGAAACATGAGGCAAAAATTAAAGACTACCCTGAAATAGGGGCAATTAGTGCAATAACTTGTTCCAAAAATGCATCGTCCTTGTACATCCACAAAATAAATGAATTTAAAAACATGAGTTTCAACTCCTCTTTTTCTATTGAAACCCAAGCATGAAACGTCCAGATCCAGGCAGGCATGTTTATTAGAATATTCCTGATGGTCGGTAGGTCGAAGCTAAGAAAAAACAATACGTTGAAGACCAACTATGAAACTGGTTCTCATTATTATGATGGCCACTCAATGAGTGTGTTATCATAGGCATAGCTACATCATATTAATTCTGCCCAACAAGATGGAAAAACTAAATTCGCCAAGCAAACTTGATCTCGCCAGGATTGTATGTTTTTAATTCTTTCTCCCAAAGAAACTTTAATTTTTCCCTTTGATCACCAAGTTAAAAGTTATTCACTTTCTTAATTCCAATTCAGTAACACTTTAATCAATGAAAGTTGTACATCTCCAACTTCCTTCTAAAAATGTTATGCTCCAACTTTCTCGTTCAGAATATGAGAAAGTTCCACAGTAACGTAAATCACAAGTTAAAACTTGTCACATGATAAGTCCCCCAGACCGGACTGGATGAAAGCCATTGTATTTGCCTTTTCTGTGCAAAGATACTTTAATTTTTCATCACAAATTTCTCGTGTTCTTTACTTGGAAATTATTGTTCAAGATCCAACAATAAAACGACTGGTTGGTATATGCTTTATCATAGTAATTTAGATATGTGCATCAATTCACATACTAATCTCACTTTCACATAGATCACCATGTATAATATGGTATAGCACATCCTTCCACAACAAATATGTCATGAGCCAGGAGGTGTCGTTTAATGCACAAGTGAATATTACTAACACACAGCATTAGTTTGTTCAGATAACAAAGTTCTTACGTCTAAAGAAGTTGCTCCAAAATGAACCAAATTTGTTCAAAGACATGAAAGCTGTAGCTGTCTATAACTGATATACTCGTCCTTTATTTAGACAAACAACATAGGTGGGAAGAAAAAAGAGGGCCTTATATTGCAAGTATCACCTGAAAAATCTACAACATCAACTCAATGTTTCCCAACTGGAAATCACCACTGATTTAGGTAGGTTGACCGAAAAAGAATTTAGTACAAATTGTTTTACACAGCAACAGGAGCGTCTGCTTCGTCTAGAGCTATGACACCAGGGAGCTCCTTTCCTTCCAGTAGCTCCAAACTGGCACCACCACCAGTGGATATATGGCTCATCACACTAGCAACTCCAACTTTCTCAACGGCTGCAACAGAGTCTCCACCTCCAATGATAGTGGTCACTCCTTTCCCACTTAGGTCAGCTAGCTTCTTTGCAATTGCCTATCACCACAAAAGCATGCTTGTTACTTATTCACTCTTCAGTTATGGAAACAACTCTATCAAAATTGAAGATAAACACTAACAACATATACAAACAGCACAACTGCTCCATGACCAAAAAAATTAGAATAATAAATTCACACACTAAGTGACATATAACACCAGCTTTATTCCCTTTCCGTTTCCTTTATAGATCTCAGCCTATGGTAAAACAAATATGAAGAGAAGAATGGTTATTGGTACCTCTGTTCCAACAGCAAACTTGTCAAATTCAAACACCCCCATAGGTCCATTCCAGATCACTGTTTTTGTGGTATCCAAAGCATCGTTGAAAGTCTTGACAGAGTCTGGTCCTATGTCTAACCCCATCCAACCGTCTGGGATAGCAGATGCTGGCACAATCTGCAGTAACCAAAGTAAAATTTTATTTCAACACAATCTATAAGTAACAAACTCTCATATTAAGTGTCAATTACAGTACAGATGCAAGATCGAAGTCTAAAGAATCTCAAGAGATAAAGCTCAGGTAAGATAGGTTAATATGAGAAAAGCTTAGCATGCAAACCTTGCTGTTTGCATCAGGAGCAAATTTATCTGCAATCACAACATCAGATGGTAACAAGAGACTGACTCCTTTTGCCTTGGCCTTCTCCAGGAGTGATGTAGCAAGCTCTAGTTTGTCTTCCTCAACCAAGGAGGAACCAACGGAAAGACCCTGAGCCTTGTAGAAGGTAAAGATCATTCCTCCACCCAAAAGCAATATATCACATTTCTCCAAAAGTGACTCGATCACTCCAATCTTGGACGAAACCTTTGAACCACCCACAATAGCAGCAAATGGCCTCTTTGGAGTTGACACTGCCCCGACTAAATAGTCCAATTCCTGAAACAAATAAAAGAACAGTTAGACAAATAAATTTGCTAAGGAGTGCAATTTTGCAATACATTCGTTTTAAGATGGCCCATCAGTTTGTCAAATGAAACAATATGTAAGGAAGTTACAATCAAGTAAGCTAACCTTTTGTAAAAGGAAACCTGCAACAGAAGGCTTCAAAAATTTAGTAACTCCCTCGGTAGAGGCATGTGCTCTATGAGCTGTACCAAAGGCATCATTCACGTAGATATCTGCCAATGATGCAAGTTTCTTTGCAAACTCGGGTTCATTCTTCTCTTCCTCCTTGTAGAATCTTACATTCTCAAGAAGAAGAACACCTCCCTCTGGAAGTGAAGCAACCAACTTCTCAACTTCTGGACCAATGCAGTCATCAGCCTTCACAACCTAGATAGTCATACAAGATAGTCACCTTTTGATCAGCACAAGCTACTTACTTTTGCTATAATTTTCTTGAATAGAATTAAAATGCAAGAGGCTGTACCTGGATTCCAAGCAATTCGGATAGCCTGGGGACAAGCGGTGACAAGCTGTATTTAGGAGTGACTCCCTTTGGCCTTCCCTGAAATTTCAATAAGCAAGATGAATATAAGCTGGCATATCCTCACTACTTTAAAGAATGTGGAAGAAGAGATAGGAGGACAACATTGACAGTGAGTGACTTGTGAAGCGGTCAAATTCTAGATAAACTACTCATCCATATATCAGCAATTTCCTAGAGCCAGTAAATAAGTTAAATTTCAGTTCCAAGATGTTCCTGCATTTTGTAATTATATAAAAGAAAAGGCATAGACTTTGAGGGGGGGAAATCTGTTTAGAAAGCAAAATAGACAAGAAAGATGCATGTGGCAGGTTGTAATAAGAGAACAAACAGTAGAGTGAAAAGAAGGAGGAGGTACTGACCAAGTGACTGGAGAGAATAACTTTAGCGCCATTGGCAATCAAGTGTTTAATGGTAGGTATGGCAGCTCTAATCCTAGTGTCATCGGTAATGTTCTGTGCATCATCAAGTGGGACATTCAAATCAGCCCTGACGAAGACTTTCTTGCCCTTCAAATCAGCAGCAGTGAGGTCTCCAACGCTCTTCTTAGCCATGGAGACAACGGCCCTAACAGGCTTGGAGGAAGAGGATCCGTTGAAGGATCGGAGCCTGGTAGCTACGTGGTTGGTGAAGAGAGAATCAGCGGCAGCGCCGGCGAATCCGAGGCGGCGTAGAGGAGTTTTGAGAAGGAAGCGAGCAGAATGGGTGGAAGCCCTGTTGGTGGTAGAGGAGGATGAGGATGAGGTGTTGGGGATGCCGCACAAAGTGTGGGAAGCAGTAGCTGACGCCATAGCTGTGTCTGTCTTACGCCAAAAAACAAAACAAAACAGAGAGACAGAGCGCTGTATACTACAGAGCGGGACTGGAAATAAAAGGAGGAAATGGGCGTCAGAGTGGATTATTCTTATCGTTGAGTTGAGGTGGAGGTTCAATCAGCGATTCATTTCCTATTTTTTTTATTGTTTGGCCCAAACATATCTTCATTCTTTAGCCCTTTCCTTCCCACCACAAAATCCATGCCACAATTTTTACTCCTTAAATTCAACTATCAACATATTGGTGAAAGACAAGACCAAACAATTGCTCCACAATTACAAAACAGATCCTTATAAATCAAGTGGAATGAACAATTTTAGTCATTAGTTGGGGTTTTTTTTAGTAAGTATCTCGTGTTGAATATGGACTAATGTATTTTGACTTCATTAATACTAATTACTAAGGCAACCAACTCGATAAAAACAATAATAAGACTCTTTTAAGTCGAACAATCATAGATCTAGAATAGAATACACGAATATTTGATCACTCTAAGTCTCAAATAAAGGAATAACCAATATTCCTACAATGAGGGATTGTACAATCATAAGTTCATCAAGAGTGACTTATAATAATTAATCACATGCAAGAATTTTTAAAGGCTCATCAAATTACAAGTGTTTACTCAAGAATGCTCATAAAGCGAATTGCACTACAAGTATATTAATTGTGTGTTTTAAGCTATTATATTTTTTTAGTTTTCCTAAAAGTCGAAGTTATATAATGTTACTGGTTATTGATTTTTGATGTAGTTGGTATTTAGGTACGCCTTCTCTCTATTCATGATGAATCATTGATATTGGTCGGTTAATGAGAGTTATCATTGCGGGTGAATTTCAAATTTTGTCATGTACTGAATTCTAAGATGATGAAACAAAACAGTATTTGTTTCACGAGTGTGTTGATTGAGATGATTGTTGTAATTTTCTTTTGCTTGTCTTTGCTTATTTTATTCTTTATTCTTGCTTTTCTCAAGTTATATGATTTGAATCAACTGACATAAATATGTACAACAATGATACTCCCTCCATTTCAATTTATCTGACATGTGTAATTTCTTCATATATTTAAATTATTAATTATTATTTTTTTATCTTAATTTATATGATATATTTTTTTTAATCAATCTATAAAAGAATAACACATTTCTATATTGAGTAATAATTTATTATTAAAATATTCACTTTATCCTTAATAAAATAATTTATAACCATACAACTTATTTTAAACCACAAATTTCAAAAAAATTTTATTCTTTCTTAAACTTTAGTCAAGTAAAAAAAAAATTTATTTTAAAAAGTTTAAGAGTTTTAAAAAAAAGCTGTACATAGAATAGAATAGAATAGAAGAGTAAAAATTGGTTCACCCCGGAGTTGATCGGGAAAACAAGAATACGATGATGCCCGTTGTATTTTGTGGTGTGCATCACCCGAATTCCGGCATAACTCAGTTGCATAATTTCAGGTGTTACCGAAATGGTTTTAGTGGTAAAATCTCCAAAATTAGATCCTCTTTAAGGGGGGAGTGGGAAGAATACTCGGAAGCAGTTAAGAAGAAAGACCTGTCTGGAGCTCTCCGTTTGTTGAGAGATGATATTCCAATAAAGGGGGAGTTGGATTGGTATGGGCTGGAAAGAGAGTGGCAGGTCTTAGATACATGCTTGAATGCGGATGATATGAGGCTTGTTGCCACTGCTTATGCTTTTCTCAAGGACAAAGCCCTCCTCCCCAATTTCGGCAAATACAGCACTATTGGTATGTAGACCCCAACCAAGTACCCTCCCCTTAGCTTGTTACTGCCAAGCCAATTGCAAATACTTAGTTGATTTAGTAGAGCACAAAGTGGAATGTGTCTCCTCTGCCAACCGCCTACAATTAGAAAGGGAAAGCTACACACACACCCTCAATCACTTTTTCTTCTGCATACCAGTTTAATCAGCTTACAGTATTTCGTTAATCAAAAATTCCCAAAGATAAGTAAATTTATGCTCTAACAACCCTTTCATCAATCACGTTAGGACATATATTAGTTATCAGACTTTTTGTGTTATTTCACTTCTCAATTTAACACACATGGGTGCTGATTAATGAATTATGGATGATTGAACCGCAATCAAATTATGTTGCTTGCTTGTGCTAGAGGTGTGGGAGGCTCGCTACAGATGGTTTCAGATGGGGTAGGGGTAGGCCGAAGAAATATTGGAGGGAAGTGATTAGGCATGACATGGAGTAGTTACAGCTTACAAAGGACATGACTCTTGATAGGAAGGTGTGGAGGACGCGGATTAGGGTAGAGGGTTAATGAGTAGAAGTGTGTCCTTACTTGTAGGGAGGAGTGTTTTGTTTGTCGTTGTACCTGTAGTCATAATGTTATGCCTGTGTCTTGTAGTTTCTTGTTTGCTGTGTTTTGGTGTTGTGTGTGATTTCAGGTAGATAGTTCATAGCATTACTCCGTGAGTATTTTGTTTCTTTTATCTATTGGTGTGTTACTCCATTTTGTTGTTTGTTTTTATGTTTTTTGCTTGCTATACTGTTATTTTTCCTGAGCCGGGGGTCTATCGGAAACAACCTCTCTACTTCATTTGAGGTAGTGGTATGGACTGCGTACACTTTACCCTCCCCAGACCCCACTTTGTGGGAATACACTGGGTACGTTGTTGTTGTTGTTGCTTGTGGTTGAGCCTTAATCTTGCAGTTATTAATCTGAATTAGAATCTTGGAGTTATTGATCTAAATTGGATCCAACTGCTTACCAGAGGCAGGGGTTAATGAAGCCATGAAAGACTAAATGATAGTGCGAGTATCAAGAAGCCAGAGTTCTAGATGGAGCCCATAGATTTTGTCCTTTCACCCTTTTCTGGCCTAGGAACTAGCACAGGCAAATCTGAATAGGCCATGGTAAAGCAGGTGTGGTTAATACTAGCTAATTACAAAATCCCAAGCTCCTCACTTCTAATAAAGAGTGAGAATATTTCATCACTGTCTTATTGATGAAGTGCTTTACTTTGTTCTATTTCTATGTTGACATTTTCAAGTCAATTTCCTAAAAGTTACTGATTTCATGTCATCGATGTGTGAAACACTCATTTGCTGGTTCCTAGTGTTTACCTCCTTCTCTGTCTTTATTTTATTCTCTTACAGACTTTCGTATTTAGAGTGATACCTTACCTTGTAAAAAAATAGAATTCCGTGTTAGAGTAGCATGTGCGTGTACACACACACAAACTCATATATGTATGGATATTGCACTTCAACTCCTTCACTAAACTATAAAACTTAAACCCAACTTCAGTATGAATTAAAGAACTAAGCTTTCAATTTTCGCTGACCAATAGTTTTGTTATCAGTGATTATCCTACATTCCAAAATAGTTTTCACTTTAATATCACCATTTTGCAATATTCTTTGTCACAAATTCATATTGGCTATATCTGCAGTTTTGGAAGGGCCACGGGATGTCACACCAACTGTCTTAAAGTCTTCAACTGGTTTAGAAGGTCAGTGCTAATCCATATCACCTCCCTGAAGCACTTAAATTGTTTGCACTTGCATGTTTACATGGAGTATTCGGCACGGATTTCTGGTTTTTGCTTTTACTGACTTATCTTGAGATGAGAAAATGTACTGATTTAGTAACATGCTTTTTGACTCTTTCTGTAGTTCAGTGACCAAACTTTCGCCAAAGAAGTGGGGTCTTTCTGGAACGTCTAGCTTTCTTTTGGCTACATTATTTGCTGGAGTTTCGTTTCTGCTGAATCAAGGAATAGATGTTAGGCCTAACATTGCTGCAGTCTTGGGGCTTGCCATGCTAGATGCTATATTACTTGGTGGTTCCTGCTTGGCTCAAATCTCCAGCTTCTGGCCTCCCTATAAACGTCGAATTTGTGTTCATGAAGCAGGCCATCTCCTTGTTGGTAAACCATGTTTCTATGAACATTTGAAAGAATTTAGTGCAATAGAATGAAAGAACTTCAGAAATTAGATTCATCCATCTTCAGAGATTGAGTTACGATAATCTTACTTCTGAATATTTAAGTTTCAATATGATGACATGCCATAGATATTATCAGCTTGTCTTCCCAACCCCACTTCTCAGAATATCAGTCGTGGCCTTCCTATTACTATCAGTCTTTATTGTCTAAGACATTTGAAGGAATGTAAACCTACCTCTTATATTAATTGATTTATTCACTGATATGATTGCAGCATACCTGATGGGTTGTCCAATTCGTGGTGTAATTTTAGACCCAATTATTGCAATGCAAATGGGCATTCAAGGACAGGTATTTCACCGTAGATCCATCTTATTGTCTCTCTGAATCGTATTGTAATGCTGGACCGCTTGTTAAAAAAATGGCCAATAAAGACCGTAATTACATAGAAATCTGCTCCTCCCTTTGGTTCTCCTCAAGTCTTTAAGACGAACCATGTAGCAGCTGGAAATAGTGAGACCTTTAGTTTCTTGGAAATCAAAGTTGTCTTCCACACACAAGGTTGTGGACCCATTTATAGAACTATTTTTGAACAGTTAAAAATAGGCTCATTTTGGCTTGTGATCTTCTTTTATGCAGGCAGGAACACAGTTTTGGGATGAAAAACTTGAAAATGAGCTAGCTGAAGGCCAGTTAAGTGGTACCACATTTGACAGGTGGATGTCCTAGCCAGTCATTTTACTTACAATTGTTCCTTGGACAAAATACATTTCTATGCTGGAACCAGCTTTCTGGATTTTCTGCAAGCCATATTAATTTAGTTCTTTGCACAAAGTCTCATCAAATCTCCATAGAAAAGGAGATCAATAAACCTTTTTTTTGACTATTTTGTTTGCTGCAGTTCCTTGCACCATAGTAATTGAAAATAAAATTGTCAGGTACTGCATGGTTCTATTTGCTGGGATTGCAGCTGAAGCTCTTATATATGGAGAGGCTGAAGGTGGAGAAAATGATGAAAATCTGTTCCGGAGCATCAGTATTCTTCTAGAACCCCCACTCTCTGTGGCACAGGTCTTTCTCTGGTTAAAGTTATTTGCTTGTCTAGTAACTCTTTGGTTTTATAATGCAACATTTGAAGTTTTCAAACAGATGTCAAATCAAGCAAGGTGGTCGGTGCTGCAATCTTATAATCTGCTGAAATGGCACAAACAAGCACATAGAGCTGCAGTAAAAGCTATTGAGAGTGGATGCAGTCTGAGTATGGTCATTAAAAAAATCGAGGAAGCCATGTCTATGAAAAAATGAAGCTCGGAAAGCCGAAAGATAAATATTATTTTACTGGAAGAGGTGATTCTTATCCCTTCTTCCTCTGCAAAGTAAGGATACTACTTGCTCATTTTTTGGACAATTAATCGCAGGGTTTGCTGACGCATGTAACTGTAAGGAGACAAGATATTCATATCGTTCTCATTTTGCTAAGGCATTTAGCTACGAAATGCCTCAATTTGAGCTAGCAGAAAAGGATCGAAGGTTCATGGGGAGATGTCTCAGCTTTGACCTTGCGGCATAATAGCTCCCCAAAAGGAACATGCTATTTTTCTATGATTTTTAGGTGAGCAACTTTTTGTTGTGAGCTTAGGAGCAGAATTTTTGAGGTTAGGAACAGATAGAATCCTGCCTCTAGCATTCTCTGATAAAGATGTCGCATGGAAATATTTAGCTATTTTCCTTGTAAGGGGCAAGAATGTTGTTACAGAAGGGTAAAGGACGAAAAGAAAGGTCTTGTTGTAATTTCGTTTTATACGATGTAAACTATTAAGCTCACTCAAATCTTTTAAGCAGCAGCAGTCGAGCAATGACCTCGTTGAACTTGTATTTGCTGAAAGAATACATGGATGCTTAGGCAGAGGTTGGGGAGGGCAGATATTTATCTTTTCGAGCCAACATACTGCTACCAAGTACCAACGCCTGTGCACAGTTTCAAGGCGACAACCAAATGAAGGCTGCTAGTTAATTGGGTATCTTTTGGGGAACTTTTTTTATTTTTTTTAATCTTTATCGTCCCAGGCAACCCATATTTTCAGCTATTGCTTAATCCTCCTCTGAAGTTTGGGGGTAGGGAACGAGCTGTAATGGTTTTGGGACGTAATAGTAAAAACCAAGTCTGGTATTTATAGAATGTCTTCCTATTGAATGTATTCTTACAATTAAACTATCCATTTTTCATTTCTAAAGGAAATAATTCATATAATTCTGCCTTCTGTCATTAAGAGCGTCTTAGCCTGATGAGGGGATTGTGAATAATAGGAAAAGTAGAAATAGATGAAGCTGCAGACGGCTGTTCGATTGCATAGCCTGGGACATGAAAGGAAACACCTCCAGGAAATCTTTTTCCTTAAACGTGCCCGTACTTGTCGGGTATCCGTCTTTATTGACTGATACGCACACAAAAAACAAAACAAAAAGATAGTACTAAATTAACCTGATGAGGGTTTCTTCCAATTGCTTAAACTGATAATAAACTCGCTTCCAATTGTGTAGTATATTTAAATGTATGTCAATGGACACCAGCCAGAAATAATAGTAATGTTTTTCAACAAGTTTTGCTGCAACTGCACTGTAATTGCTCCCATGTGCTGTTTAACCACAACGCGTTATAAGTAAAGGTATAAAATTCAGAGCTTGCTGGGAGGAACTCCTACTGGTGCATTTCTTGATTTCTTCTCCACTGTTCGAGAGAGCTCTTTAACTGCATCTTTAGGCAGATGTCGAGGTCTGCTAAGCCAGAGTCCTCCATCGACTGGCATGATGGTTCCGTTGATATATTTACCTACATGCAGAGGAAGCATATGCAAGAAAAGAGGAGATTACTATAAGCAAGAAGCAAATTGTGGGTTTCTAATATTAAGTCTTGATTTAGCCAAAACTGCAAGTAGAGTGGATGTTCCCTATTGATGCAGTAAATGAATGCACAAATATGCACACTCTTCAGGGAAAAAAAATTATGTTTTCCAGTAATGCAATGAGCTTTCTTCAATTGCCCTGTGTATAAACATTTTAAAACGAATACAAATTGAGGAGTCATAGCAGTAATAGCAGGTTTATGAACAAGGTAAGCACTTCGAAGTATGGCACACTCTTATCTCGCAGTGAAAATAGAAGATCGTTCTACAAGTTCCGCAGAAGCCAACAGCAAGAGTGAGCACCGTTGAGGTTTTTTTTTTTTTTTTTTTGGATAACCATGGTGTCCGGGCCAGCTTTCGCGCACCTTGACTAAATCCACGGGATACCTGCCATCTCCCACCACCAACAGATACCAGGTAACGCTGTCCACCAAGGCTAGGACAGATGGGAAGAATCACCGTTGAGGCTTTAAAACAACCTCAACTGGTAATCAAAGAGGACAACCTGTTTTAAGTACAGGATAAACAATGGTTGCTCTCTCTCCCTCGTTTTCATTGGAAACAGGAGCCGGTTCAGGATGTATAATCTACAGGTTCAAAGCCGACATCATCTGCACACATATTCAAAACCAGAGCTAAAAGCAATTTGTTCAGATATGGATTTCCACTAAATATGGAATTTAACATATATATATATATTTCAAGGTCGAAGATAACAATTGGTTCAAATGTGGATTTCTACTAAATATCCAAGAATGGAGTCAAAAGCAGTGGATTTATCCATTGGGTCCACACTGGTTGGGAGCACACATTTCCCGGAAGGACAATGTACCAAGTGGTAGTCGGAGTAAGTCAGTCTGAACATCCAGTGCAGAGCAAACGAGTGGAAAAGTGAGTCCTCATTGCAAATTCGACCCAGTATAAGGAACAGGAAGAGAGATGCCACAAGTGGATAGCAAGAACTGACAGTAACTGGTCATAGCAAGAAACTGACAATAACTGGTCACATCAATAGTGAACTTGGACATGCACAGAGGCACATGGTGGTGTGGCAAGAGCAGGGAGTAGAGGTGGAAATTGTCTGTCACCTAATATGAACCAAGTAACTTATGCCAAGATGCATCTATCTCAATTCATATTTAATATCTTAAAATTCATCCAATTCATAAATAGCAATATGACCAATTAAAATTAACACATAGGTGCAATACTTCAGTGCAAGTCTAAAAAGCATCAGGTACCAACCAGCATCTGATGCAAGGTACAGAGCAGCCATGGCAATATCATATTTCTCCCCAAGTTTGTACAGAGGCATGTATTCTTTGCTCTTATTGCTTATCTCTTCTGGTCCAAGTTTACGCATGCCAGCAGTATCACCTATGGGGCCTGGTGCAATACCATTTACCCTAATATCATAGTCTGTGCCCCACTCTAGAGCCAAATTTCTAGTGACTGCATCAACAGCAGCCTGTACAGAGAGATGATGTGAATGGGAATTAAAAATAACAAAATAAAAATTAACACAAACTATGCATGAAGCTAAAGTTCCAAACCTTGGCAGCAGCTACATGGATTTGATACCAAGATGCAGTGTAATGCAAAGTAGCACTGATGTTCAATATCATTCCACCAGAAGTCGAACTCCTCCCAGGTCCCCCTTTCTTGATATAGTTTAGTGCTTCATGGCACATAGTGAATGTACCAACAGAATCAATATCTAGTACTGCAAATCATGAGCATACGAAAAGAATCAGTATGTAATCTGTGAAAGCCTTCCCCTCACTTCAAATTAAAGAGAGGAAAGTGACTTGCCATCCTCTTTTACTACACAAGCACTCCACTCACTCAACCTCCTTTCCATACCTCCTCAAGAAGCTGCCATAAGCCCAAGAGATCAATGGAGAAACAGACGATAAACTTCCCTGTTCTACTCTTGTTTTAGGAAAAGAGAGCAAGACAAGCTGATGACACATAAGGTCTTGAAAGGAATTTTTCACTCATGACAAGGCAGTTACTGTAATCAACCTCTCAGCCTTTGAACCTTGAATCACCTTCAAGATACTAGCCATCTTGAAGAACCTGCCTAGGATTTAATAAAGTTGATTCTAATGATTTTTAAGTCAAGTTACCCACTAGAACAGAATATCTCCTAAAACACCAAGGGCTAAATATTAAGAATGGCAGTGATTATGTGAAGGTCTTAAGAAAGCTGTAATGAATGTAATAAAGAGTTTTTATCAAATCATGTCTGCTTTTCCTCTAATTCCTACTTGAATGGGATTTGTTTTAAAAGGTTCAGTTGAGTATTAATACTTTTTTTTTGAAACTGGTAACAAATTGAGTATTAATACATAAGAAGCTGAATAATCTATAAACAATCATTATGAAACAAACCTGTCCTGAAGCCATTAGGAGACAAATCCTCAGGAGACACAAGGAAATTGCCAGCTGCAGCATTAACAAGGATGTCAAGCTTCCCAAATTGCTTGACAGTTAACTCTACAACTCTTTTTGCATCTTCCTGCTTCCGGACGTCCCCCTGTAAGCCAATTGCCTAGTGATGTGCAATGGAAACAAAAGGAAGATTAGATGAGATTGTCACAACTGAAGCAGCAACGCATGGTTGGAAATAGAAGTGGTACTCCTTAGCTCACCCTCTGTTGTTTGATGGTACATGGACTCATGGAGTTTAAGAAATATGAACTATACATACTTAAGCTTAATATATGTAATACACCAAAAGAAGCCGTTGGTCTATGCCATGATCTTCCTCTAAGAACATGTTAAGGACAAAATGAAAATGTCAACATTATAAAATGGTTTCTAAAAACAAAATGATGTGAAAGAGTTGGTTTTGGTTTCTTTGTGGGGTCAAACCCATGTGGAAGAAAATTCCATGTGCCAATTTACTTGGTTAGGGAATGAACTTGGAGGTCAAGCAAAATTTGAGGACAATTTTTCTATTTATTTTTCCTTTTCTTATTTTGTGCTTGGAGCCCAAGTTTGGCCATCTATAAAAGGATGACCATTCTTCATTGTTGAAACCATCCTAAAATTCATAGCAAAATACATTGTAAGAGTAGAGAGTTGAGAAGCAATTCTCTTAGGTGTATTTGGAATCTCTCCCCTTTCTTTGTCAATATATAAAGGCGGTTGTTCTCTGGTGGACGTAGGATCATTCGGATCAGAACCACGCTAAATCTTGTGTTCTTTCTCTTGTTCTTTTTTTCATGTTTCCGCTAACAATTGGTATCAGAGCCAAGGTTCTGTCTGAGTATGCTCTGTGGTTGCAGCACAGTCTGAACTTCCACATCAGAAAGGAATTACTTTGGTTTTCTGTATTTCCAAATACTATCTGTAGTAGAAGAGGAAGAACAAGTAACGATAAGTTCCATGAAATTTGAAATTGATAGATTTAGTGGGCGCAATAACTTTAATATCTGGAAGATCCAGATGATGGCGTTACTGCGGAGGGAAGATTCAATCCATGCTATTGACGGAAAGTACCCTGATGGTACATCGGATTCCGAAAAGGAGAAGATTGAAGGCGATGCATTGAGTGTCATCCAACTGTCCCTTGCACCTAACGTGCTCTGTGAAGTGAGTACAGGTACCGACGAGACGGTCAAACAGTTATGGGACAAGCTGCAAGAGCTTTACCAGGATCGGTCGGTGACAACAAGGATGTTGTTACAACGGCGTCTTCACACATTTGAGATGGAGTCGGGTACTTTGTTGCAAGACCATCTAGATGCATTCAATAAACTTGTCATGGACTTACAGACTGCCGGAATTAAAAAGAATGAGGAGACGCTAGCATGTGCTTTGCTATTTTCATTGACTTCAAAATATCGTGATAATTCAATGATGTATAGCAAGGAGCCCATCACTCTAGAGCAAGTGCGGCAAGCACTTAACTCTTGTGATGTGCGGAGGCATTTTGAAGGAGACAAAGATGATGAAGCTAGTGGACTCTTTGTGAGAGGTCGTACTAGCCAACAGGGAAGGAGCAAATCAAAGCATAGATCGAAGTCTCGTGTGAACAAGAAGAATGCGGAATGTTGGGGCTGTCACAAGAAGGGGCACTTTGAACGAGATTGCCCGACGTCAAAATCCAAAGAAAAGGCGAGTGCATCCATTGTTGAACAGGCGAATGATTCTGATAATGAATATGTACTTACAACATCATGCAATAGTGGAGTCTATGGCGACAAATGGGTGCTAGACTCTGGTTGTACTCTGCATATGACATTTCGACGAGATTGGTTCAGCAACTACGAGAAAAATGGAGGAACCGTAGTAATGGGAAATAATGCAACTTGTAAAATAGTTGGCATTGGCTCAGTTCGGATTCGCTGCCATGATGGAATTATGAGGACTATTACAGAAGTTCGTCATGTTCCTGATCTGAAGAAAAATTTGATCTCCCTGGGTACTCTGGATAAACAAGGCTATAAGTACATAAGCGAAGGAGGAACTATGAAGGTGACTAAAGGTTCTTTAGTCATGCTGAAGGCCAAGCTGGAGGATGGCCTTTATACACTGATAGGAAGCACCAATGTTGGCTCTGTTAATGCATCTACCGTGCAGTTATCAAATGATGACAAGGCAAGATTATGGCACATGAGACTGGGTCATATGAGCGCACGAGGATTGGAGATGTTGAGCAACCGAAACCTTTTGAATGGTGAGAAGATTAGCACACTTGAATTTTGTGAGCACTGCGTCCTAGGGAAGCAGAAGAAGGTCAGCTTCAGCACTGGCAAGCACAAGACGAGAGGGGTGCTAGACTACATCCATTCAGATTTATGGGGTCCCTCTAAAGTTCCATCGAAGGGTGGAAAGAGGTATCTTCTCACATTTATTGATGATTATTCACGAAAGGTTTGGGTGCGTTTCTTGAAGGCAAAAAGTGATGCTTTTGAAGCATTTAAGGAGTGGAAGATATTGGTTGAGAATCAAATGGAGCGGAAAATCAAGTATCTTCGCACAGATAATGGCTTGGAGTTTTGCAGTGAAGAGTTTAATGATTTCTGCAAGGTTCATGGGATCTCAAGACATAAGACGGTCAGGCACACCCCACAGCAGAATGGAGGTTCCTTATGCTAGCGCAGTTGGTAGCATTATGTATGCTATGGTATGCACACGACCAGATATTGCTCAATCTATAAGTGTGGTAAGCAGGTACATGGCCAACCCAGGAAAGAGGCATTGGAAAGCTATCAAGTGGATATTGAGATATCTCAAAGTAGTTTCTAATGTTGGCCTAACCTTTCAAAAGGATGAAGGTATTTCAGTTCTCGGTTATGTAGATTCTAACTATGCAGGGGATCTTGATAGAAGGAGGTCCACAACTGCATACATCTTTACTCTCGTTAGCAGTGTCGTAAGTTGGAAATCAACTTTACAGTCGATTGTTGCTTTGTCTACAACAGAGGCAGAATATATGGCAGCAACGGAGGCAGTGAAAGAAGCTATTTGGTTGAAAGGTTTGGTGGGAGAATTGAGTTCGGTTCAACTGGAATCAACTCTAAAATGTGACAGTCAAGATGCTATTCATTTTATTAAAAATCAAAGATTTCATGAGCGCACCAAACACATTGATGTCAGATTCCATTTCATTCGAGATGTCGTTGAAGAAGGAACTATCAAGGTCGTGAAGGTTATCACAGACGATAACACTGCAGACATGTTGACCAAGATAGTCCCGCTCGCCAAGTTTGTGCACTGCAAGGACTTGGCGGGAGTGCGCATCAACTGATGCAACTCTAAGAGAGCAACTGCTAGGTGGAGCTAGTATGTTCAACAAAGGTTTGATTCTTCGTGTTTCTTACAATGGGGTTGCCCCGTAAGCTTAGAAGTTTTGGCCGGAGTTGTTCATACACATGCTCAAAAACGCAAACCAAGGTGGAGATTGAAAGAGTTGGTTTTGGTTTTGTGGGATCAAACCCATGTGGAATAAGATGCCATGTGCCAATTTACTTGGCTAGGAAATGAACTTGGAGAGCAAGCAAAATTTGTGGAGGACAAATTTTCTATTTATTTTTCCTTTTCTTATTTTGTGCTTCGAGCCCAAGTTTGGCTATCTATAAAAGGATGACCATTCTTCATTGTTGAAACCATCCTAAAATTCATAGCAAAATACATTGTAAGAGTAAAGAGTTGAGAAGCAATTCTCTTATGTGTATTTGGGATCTCTCCCCTTTCTTTGTTAATATATAAAGACAGTTGTTCTCTGGTGGACGTAGGATCATTCGGATCCGAACCATGTTAAATCTTGTGTTCTTTCTCTTGTTCTTTATTTCACGTTTCCGCTAACAAATTTCAAAGGGAAAAAGAAGGTGAATGCAGTGACTTTTGGAGGCCTTAATGGTGTTGAATTGCAGAATCTGCAGTTCCAGAATCTACAATAGGGTAATCAGGGAAATCACATGCCCTTTGGATCCTTGTCCACACCAGATCAGTACAATAAGATACTGTCCATGCTAAACAAACCTACTTTGACTGAAGCCAGTGCTAATATGGCAGATAATTTCTTTGCTAACCCTCTAACTTATCTGAAATGGATTATAGATACTGTGGCAGCCAACCATATGGTCAGTGATGATGCTGCATAAAAAAAAATGGTGTGTCAGTAGGGACTTCAGTTGCCTAATGGAAATTCTGCAGAGATTACACATGTTGGGAATTGTCAGTTAGAAGGAGGTGATTTAATTGAAAATGTCCTTTGTGTGCTAGATTTCAAGTTCAATCTATTGTATGTTTCAAAACTGATAAAGGATTTGAATTGTTATCTTTTTTTCCAAAATCCTATGTGTTTCAGGATCTCGTCACGGGGAAGGTGAAGGAGATTGATAGAGAGGAGGATAAATTGTACGTGCTAAGTTCACGGAAGCAGGTATCACTTGGTAATACAAGGTCTATGAATGTGACAAGAGCTATAGATGCAAAGTTGTGGAATCGGAGGTTGGGGCATGTACCCCGCCACTACTTAGGAAGATCTCCATTGTTTAGCATAAGAATAAATTTACCATTAGCCACTGTGATTTATGTCCTCTAGCTAGGCAAACAAGACCTCTTTTTCCAGTTAGTTGTAATAAGTCAGGGCATCATTCATCAAAGTTCTAGTCCTTACACCCCACAACAAAATGGGGTGGTTGAAAGGAGGCACATACATATTCTTGAAACTGCTAGGGCCTTAAAACTTCAAGGTCATCTTCCTATTAGGTTCTGGGTGATTGCATTGAGGCAGCAATTTACATATTCAATAGGATTCCATCTTCTATATTGGGAGTCCCCTTATGAGCTCTTCTTCACAAATTACATGATTTATCTCACGCTATTGGTTGTCTTTGTTATGCAACCAACTTGGTCAAAGGTGACAAGTTTGGTCCTAGAGCAACTAAGTCAGTTCTTTTGGGGTATGCTTCCAATCAGAAAGGTTATAGACTTTTTGATTTGAGTAATAAGATCAGGTTCATTAGTAGAGATGCTGTCTTTCATTAGAAATATTTCATTTCTAGGCATCATCTACTATTTCTCCATCACCCTCTGTTCATGCTTTGCCTTTTCCATCTTTTGAGGATATGCAGCATTGCGAGTTTGTGAGTACTGAACTTGTTCCTGCTTTGGTTACTGATCATGGTTCTGAGTGTTTAGCAGAGTCTTCACATACAACACCACCTGCAACAAGTGATACTGAGATCTCAGTGTCCATGCCACTTGCAACAGGTGATGCAAGTGTCCAGATGCCTGCAGTTTTACCTGTAGTTTCCCCTGATGTACCTGAAGTAGATCCTTGTTCTAATCAAGGTCCTCAGAGGAGATCCGGACGGCCTATCAAGCCATCTATTTGGCACAAAGGCTATGTGCAACCAGTGAAGCGGAAGGCCACTGCCAATTCCTGTCTTTATCCTATCCCTGATGTGGTCAGTTATAGTGGTCTTATAATCATTTATCAAAGTTTTATTCCTCAGATGTCTACTGAGGTGGAACCTGGCTCTTATTATGAGGCTGCTAAGAATCCTAGATGGGTGAAGGCAATACAGGCAGAAATAGCAGCTTCAGAAGCTAATTAGACATGGCAATTGGTGTAAGAAGAAAATTAGTTGTAGGTAGGCCTACAAAATCAAGTACAAAACTTCAGGTGAGGTGGAAAGGTTTAAGGAAGACTGGCTATACTCAGAAGGAAGGGATTGATTACCCAGACATTTTCTCCTATAGTGAAAATGGTCGGTGGTGAGGGTAGTCTTGGCCTTGGTTGCAGCTTCTCGTTAACACATTTATCAGATGGATGTGTTTAATGCTTTTTTGCAGGGCAACTTGAATGAGGAGGTCTATATGCAACTGCCTCAAGGCTTCACTCATTCCGATCAGAATCCATATTTTTTGGTTTGCAAGTTGCTTAAGTCACTATATGATCTTAAGCAAGCATCAAGACAATGGAACATTAAACTTACCACTGCCTTCATAGATTTTGGTGTTTCTCAAAGTCATCTGGATTATTCCCTTCTCACTATGAAGGTGACAAATAAAATTGTTGTGATCTTAATCTATGTGGATGACTTACACAGTAATGGCAATGATCCTTCTTAGATTCAGGAAAAAGATATTCTGCAGCGGCATCCCAAGATTAAAAACCTTGGAACATTGAGGTATTTCCTTAAGGTAGAGATAAGGTCTATGTACACACTACGCTCCCCGGACCCCACTTTTAGGATTATATTTGTTGTTGTTGAACATTGAGGTATTTCCTTAGTTTGGAGTTTGGTGGGACCAAGGATGGCATTCTTATGCATAAGAGAAAGTATGCATTGGAACTTATTTCGGACACTGGATTGGCTGGTTCTAAACCTTTGGGAACTCCTGTGGAACTAAACGTGAAGCTGACCACTGCTGAATTTGATCAGCATTTTGATAAAGGTGGAGACAGATTGTTGCCTGATCCCCTTTGTTGTTCAGTGTTTGAGTCAATTCATGCATTTTGTACATGTGTTACCCTGATCAACATACTAAATAGGAAATATAAGTGAAGAAGAAGCGGCTTTATGGCATGGAAGAATGGACTTTTCCCTTGGAGAGATATTGCCCGTATACAGATTGGGGAAATTCCCTGGAGGAAACAAGGTTTTTAACAGCAGATATTTCTTAGGCTACTTTGAAGTCCGAACTAAGAGAAGAGATGTATGTGATTCAATTTAATACATCTATATTATTACAAACTACATATGTAACAAAATCAGGTAAAGGAGAGGGTGCTGATTACAAAGAAATGAATTAGAAAACACACACACAGAGAGAAATGAATAAAAGAATAAAAGTGGATTATTACCTGAATACCAAAAGATTGGAGGTAGGAGACGGCAGAGTCTAGGACGGGCTTGCGGCGTCCCATGATGGCAACGGAGGCACCATGTTTCCCAAACTGAGTGGAGATTTCAAGGCCGATACCAGAACCACCTCCGGTCAACAGTGCTACTTTCCCTTTAAGTATGTCTGACTTGAAAGGAGACTCCCACTCCATTCTTTCAATCAACAAATCTGCTCTTTTTTGTGGTTGTGGTTGTGGTTGTGTTTGTGTTAACTACGTACAAAACAAGAAAGTCGTAATTGTGATCAACGGCCAGCCGTCTCGTGATCCTCAACACACCACACAAATACCCATATCTCTCCTCTATTTAAGTAGTACTAGTAGTAATAGTGGGACCACGTACAACTTAGCTGATTCAACTTGACTACTTCCAACTTAATCTAACTTTTAAGTAATACTTACTTATATATCAAAATAAAAAGTAATCTTTCAAATGTGGTACTAGTACCTAGTATTTCCTTATTAATTAACATAAACTTGAACTTACCTGCAAAAGTCATTCGCTTCTCCTTATCTAAACGCGTCCACAAGTTAGGATTAGAGATTCAATGAACTTGCATTCCCTTCATTTATATGGTGTTTTTATTTATTTTCATAATTTAAGAAAATAAAAAAGAGTTTTAAATCTTGTAGTCTTAAATTAAAGTATATCAAATATATCAAAATTTCTTTTAAACGTGAAAAATTGAAAGTAAAATATTGTCGGTATATTTTTTTAATTACGTAAAGACTCATATATCTAAATGAAAAAAGGGTAAACTTGGAAAAGAAAATTTATATTTTTTTGATTATGCAAAATAATATTTATTTTGGAGTAAATATAAAAGCTAAATTCACTAACATAATTATTAATAACGTCGCTAGTTTTGAGCTACTCTCCATCCGAACTAGTTAAGATTGATTATACAAATTCTTTCAATTCATTAGTTTCATTTTATTTAAAGAATTTAAAATAATTAAAGTATTATTATGAAATTATAAATTAAAAGCTGTTGAAAGAGAGAAGGGAGGTGATCCCACAGCTAAGCGACGTACGTCAGAGAAATTAAAGGAACTCCACAACTAGAATGAAGGGTGATGCCTATAAATTGAGGGAATTAATGAAAATGCATGCAGCTTTTTAGGAATAAAATAATATCTCACAGATGATTTGTTGGCCAACTTATAAATCAGATTTAAACTCTGAAAATTAAAATAATATTTTTAATCTATACCTAATACTTATATGAAACTAATAAATTACTCTATTGGATTTAGTATAAGCAAATATTTAGCAAGAGCCAATATGAGATCCCCATTCCTACTTGTACAAATATTGCCGGCAACAGTACTGAACTGCGTATAGCTATGATCATATTCATGACCCCACTTCCCAATTGTCTTATCTTCTTCCGTCTAATCTCCAACCCATAATCTTGACTTCTTTTCTGCTTCATTTATGTCAATGTTAATTACGTTCGGAATCCTTTTCATTGTCTTGAGTTATTGGCATTTAACTGCCAAATCATAACAATTGGCATCCAGAAAATAGAAAGGGGTAAAAAAGATTCAGAGGGTCCTTGTGATGCTGGAATATTTCATGCGTAAACAAGACACAGGAACTTTGGATGAGTTAAAATAAACAAGAATAGTTTTTCTCATATATTGATTGGGGTTTTGTCCATTGTAAAAATTTCTCTCTCCACTGCACCATCTTAGCTTGTATGTAATTATTTATTTTTGCTGCTCTGCACAAATTAAATCAATGAATTCAGATTGGGTGCTCTCCTATAATCAGAGTTACAACCAACATTTTGCCATTCGACAATTTTGTGCTGCTGCCCGAATGATCCAACAACAACCACAATTTTGTTGTTTTGTACTCTGATCCAATAACAACAACAACATTCGACAATTTTGTACTCTCATGCTTACACCCCTGTTCATTTAGCCTCTCCCAGGAGGAGCAAGAATTTGTTTTTCTTGTTGATAGTTTCTTCAACATTGACGACAATGTTATTAGTACCGGTAATCTTCCCCTTGATCAGCAACATATGAATAATTATAGTGAAGAGCTTGGATACTTCACATCAATGATACTCAATGAAGATCTATCATTGATCTTGGCATGCTCCATATTGATCTTCAATGGCCTTCCTTAATTAGAACATTAACTGAGCAAGCACTAGTCAGCATCACGGGCCGGGCATTGTTGAAGATCCACAGGAGCTTGAAATAGGATTCAAGAGCCTTATGGAGGAGGTTGCTGCTACTTGTTCAGGCATTGGCCTAGAGTTCCAGGTAATCAAGGCCGAGCCAGTAACAGCTTCGCTCTTCACCAGGGAGAAGCTTGATGTCTTTGCACACACTGTACGCCAAAGAGAGCAGAGGATCTCTCAAGACCATTCGTCAAGCCATCGAAAAATTAATTAGGCCCTGCTCTGCTTACTGTGGTGAAACAGGACGTCAACCACAATGGCCCTTTCTTTCTGGGAAGATTCTTGGTATCACTTCACTATTATTCTGCCGTCTTTGATTCGCTTGAGGCGAGTCTCCCACATGACTCTGCCACAAGGATTAAGATAGACAAGTATCATTATGCAGAGGAGATTCGGAACATTGTGGCATATCAAGGATCAGTCTATTGTTCCAATGGTTATACTCTAGCCAGTGACAAGGGCTGCCTGCTGCTGGGATGGAAAGGAAGGCCAATAATGTTTTGGGAAGTCCAAAATGTTGCATCCTCTTGAGAATTTAGGGGTGTTCATGGTTTGGATAAAAACCAAACCAAACTGACTAAAATAATGATATTTGGTTTGGTTTTAAATTTTAAAAATCGAAAATATTTGATTTGATTATGGTTCTAAGAATAAAAAATCAAAAAATAATCAAATCGAACCGATAAATTATATATATAAATTTTTATAATTATTTAAATATATACTATTAATTTTTCATATATAATAATAAATAGTTTATCCTTTTAATTATTAATTTGGTTTTAGTTTACTTATTTCACATGCATTACAACACTTTTAAATCTCATTTCTTAAAAAATATGTCCAAACTCAAAATTCTAAGTCTAATTATCTAATCGTATATATGTAATTTGGTGTACTGCCAGTTTTTTTTCTGCTAAGACATCTATCAACTCTTCAATGGCTTGTCCCTTTGATTTTTTAAGGGTTGATCGTTCTATTTAAAGATATATATATTGTTTCTATGGATGCTAGACATGTAAAGTGCAAGAACCTCTACATGCAACTTAAACATGCTAAAACTTTAAAATAGTGGTGAAAAATAATAGAAGATTCATATACATTCATCTTGTGATAGTGGAGAGAAATATATTGATTTCTAATGTTGATTTGAAATAGTTGTCTCATGTCCTGTTGTTTTACTATTATATTTATCATTAGCTAATCATAAATCCAAAAAATCGAACCAAACTGATAGTTTTTATTTCATTTGGTTTGGTTTGGTTTGATTTTAGAATTTTAAAAACCGACTTAATTAGTTTGGTTATGATTTTAATAAAAAACCAATCCAAACCCCTACTTGAGATATTGATGGACAAATCTTACTGACTAGGAGATTCCTATTGATTGACAATTACTCCACTGGAGCATCAGCAGCCATGCTTGCTTTGATTTTTTAGAGCTCTCTACATTTCCATCTAACATCCACTTGCTTTGCCAATAATTGTGAGTTTCAATAGATTCACTTTTTGATACCCAACTTACAAGATGTGAAATCTGGAGCGGAATCCCTATTTAGCTGAAAGCACAGGAAAGAAGCGTCTTTCACAAAGACCTAAAAATTTAAGGCACCAAAGTTAAAGAAGATGCTTTCTTCTAAAAATAATAGACCTTCCAGGTATGGAATGTTGCAATAAATCATCTGAAAAGCAGGACCATTTCTTTGCTGGTCATGGTACTTTATGAGAAATCCCAAGGACAGAGGTGCAAAACTCAGCAGAAACGTTGCAGCTCAAAAGGCAGAACAGAATAGACTGCAAAATGGGCTGTGAATTTTCCAATTGTGAAATTTATAATGATTAGCATGCAAAAAAGGGTATTGTGAATGAATAAAAGATTTGCTTTCTTGCTTTTCACGAACAGGATACGCAAATATAAGTATCTCTCCCTGATACAAAAGAGATCCTCATATCTAGAACAATTGTTTATATAAATGCCTGAGCATAATGCTTGCTGCTTCAACAAAATGAATTAATTTCCACATAAACAAGTTATTTAGATGCGTTGTGACCGGTAGTTTTGTTCTGGGAAGCAGATGACAATAACCGTAATCGGCTAGCAATTTCTGTAAAAGAGGGCCTAGATGCAGGATTTGGGGCCCAGCATTGCTCCATCAAGCACCTCCATTCTGGATCACAGTAGCTAGGAATTGTTGGCCTCAGAGTATTGTTCACAATACCTCCTACATACGAGGAAGGATGCATCAGAATGACTAGCCTGATAAAAATAGCATATCCACAAAAGATAAAACTGTTGAATGGCATTAAGGATCAACAATATACAAAAGGTTCAAACGGGGACACAAATTGCAAACAAAATATGCATAAGAAAGAATTTATCGAAGTGACTAGCCTGATCAAAATAGCAAATTGACAGAAGAATAGAACTGGTGAATAGCACTAAGGGTCAACATCATATAAAAAAAGGCTTAAACCCAGACATAAGTTGCAAACAAGATTATGCATAATGATATCGACTTCCAGCTTTGTCTTTGCCATTTGGTAATCTTCTGATGCTGCTAGCACTTAAGCAATTGCTTTCGGACCTCAGGAATCACCGAATACAACAGCAACAACAACATATCCAGTATAATCTCACAAGTGGGGTCTGGGGAGGGTAGGATGTACACAGACCTTACCTCTACCTTTGTAGGAATCACCGAATGAAAACCAAATAAATTTAAGAACAAAGGCCCTAGATTTGCCAATATTTGACTGTAATGCATGAAAACCTGCTTGGTTGATTCTCAGTCTTTGTAGCTTCTCTTGAGTCAAGCAAGCAACACAGCAAGAACCATGTGCTGCAACCCATACAAACATGCCAATTTAGGAGGAACTTTAGTCTCACGGATCATCTTAGCAGGCCATTGTTCATCTACTTTGTATCCTTGAACTTGCAACATTTTGGGGGACAGGCATGGCTATATTCCTGAGAGCGAACTCTGGGCGTATATTCCTGAGAGCGAACTCTGGGCGAATATGAAGCGCATGGATACAAGCAACACCATTAAGAGCTATCACTGGATTGGACTCCATTCTTTACATAATTGGAGATTATCACTTCCTTCCATTAATCATTACTATCATCATTGAGACTCCAGAGTCACATACACAATAAGCTTTTATTGTGAAGTTTTAACACTTTACTCCCATTCCCCTCTCTCTTCATCTTTCATAACAGTGGACCATTTAACTAAATGTATTTTCCTCTTTCCAGAATTTTATTCACATAAGAAATCACTCTTCAACTGGTTTCATCTCTTCTCCACCTTTGTTGTGGCTGGAATTAGAGATATAACATATGTTTGAATACCATCGCATACATTATATATTGAAGTCAATCTCCCACCAAATGACAAGTACTGCCTTTTCCAAGGTGCTAACTTCTATTCTATAAGATTTTCCTTATTCAATGCAATGAATCTAAACAAGTATGATTCTAAACACGTATTCTCTTGATATTTTATTAGGCCTCCCACCTCCTCAAATTCAAAGTGAGAAACCAACTTGATACTTATTATGAAAACATAAAAGTTGTCACCAAAATCTTGTTGGAATAGTGCACAATCATCAAAAGTAAAAGTGTCCAAAATATTTTCCTCGAGAAAGTCATTGATAACTGGACAATGAAAAAAGTGTTTCTTTCACTATATACAGAAAGGAATTCTTAATCATGAAAAAGAGCTATGGTTTTGTAAATCTACCCGACATTATTAGCACAAGTTGAATTGGCAGAACAACAAAACATTCAATGTTTAGAGTAGGGCGAAAGCAGCACTGCTGGAGAGATGGTAGCACTAGAACGATCACTAAAGGCAACGCCTAAACAATTGCTAGAGAGGAGCTTATGCACAAATGGTTGCCGGAGAGATGACTAATGGATATACAAATTGGTTCAAGATACCATAACCTAGCTCACAATAGTCAAGATCCAGCTTCGGAGCTTCCTACTTAGCATGCTGATTTGTAGTTTCTGCGCCGATATACAAATTGGTTCAAGACCTATCCTAGCTCATAACACACCGATTTGACACCAGCTAAAACTTCAAACATGGAAAAGTAAAGAGCTGACCTATAATAGCTCCATAATGCATGTTGGCGTAAGGTTCCTCTCCTGTGAGAATCTCCCACAGGACAATACCAAAAGAAAACACGTCGACCTGTTGAATAGTCAAGAGAAAAGAAGATCGTTCAAAGTTCCATTAAGCAGATAAGTACATAAATGTAGGAAGTATACATGCTAACTTCCAATTCTATAACTATTTATCCATCAAAAGGTAGAAAACATCAGAAAAGACTGTTGCGACTTCCCAAGATAACTATCAAGTTCATAAGGGTTGAAATGGGGACAACAATGCGGTCATTTTACGAGTAATTAAGGAGCAAATGACTTCCATCCTTTAATTGCCTTTAATATTTTCTATTATTTAAGTAAAATATCAAAATTAACACAGGAGAACGAAACTCTTTTACCTGCAAGGGAAAGGGATTGTTTTTTTTGAGGACCAAGAAGTGCAATAGTACAGCACAGACAGTTTTGAACTTAAGCGGCCCTCTAAACCCCATAGTAGTCTGTGCAAGCTTGTCAGTAGTTAAAAAAGATATGCCTCTTCCTTGAAATAAGGGGTATCTCGGAATTACAAAAGATACTACTCCGTCCGAGCCAAATATGTGGCACCATTTTACTAGCACGGAGTTTAAGATAAAAAGAAAGACTTTTGGAACTTGTGGTTTAAAAAAGCCCTAGACATTTGTGTGGATATAAATCATCTCATCAAGGTAAAATTGAAATTTTAAAATTAAATTGTTTTAAAATATAGAAAAGTATTGGACAGAGGAATTACAAGTTAAAGATTAAAAAAGAAATGTCTGGTTCATTGATAAGTTGGCATTTTTGCCAACTTATGCTAATTTTAATGATAAATTCATGCCTCATTTGTGAGTTTAATGGACTAATAATGGTTTGAGTGATATAATTTCAGGTTTTGGAAGTTTTTGAAAGCTTTAGGAAGGGAATGACTTCAAATGTTTGAGGAAATTGGACATGATGGGAAAAATTTGAAGAACAAATGTCTAGAAGAGCAAAGAGGAAAATATGTGTGGACCATGTAGCCTGAGCCACGTACCTGAGTCACGCAGCCAAGGAGGAGAAAACAAGAGAAGGGGGAGGTTCTGGAATCACCCACGTGAGCTACGCACCCACGTAGTTGAACGTGAAGGCCTTTTTGCCATATTTTTGAATGACTTAAAATAGATTTTAAGGAACTTACTTGTATCATCTTTGTACCTTTGAAGCTAAGAAGGGCGGCCATAGCTACTTTCGGGAGGTTTTGAAAGATTTCACCATAGAGTATCCATTTTCTTTCCTAATTACTCTTTAATTATGTCTTTCTTTTCCTTTCATCTTGTATTTTCATTCTCCAGTATGAGTAGCTAAACCTTATAGTTGGGGTTGTAGATTCTTATGGCATTAATATGAATGAGTCCTAATTTATCTTGCTTATTATTACTTGGGTTGTGATTATCTACTCACATTCTTATTTGTCAATTTGATGGTTGCAAACACTAGATTAAACCCTCCATATCCATTTCTTGTTTGGAAGAGTGAAAATTGGATTGTGTATTGAACAAGTAGCAAGGGAATTGAGTATATTGAGAAATTATTATGCTTGATTAATGGAATCGAAATAGGAATAGGCAGATTCCTACTTGGGTTTATCAATTGGGTTAATATTTCTTTCTCTTGAGTTTGAATTTGGAAGAACTTGAAGGGATTAACTTGCTAGAATTGAAAAATTATAATAAGTAGTTGTGACACCCCAGCTTAGGATAAGAAGTCCCACATCGGCAAAACACAGGAGAGATACTGGATATATAAGTAAGCAGGCCTTACTCCCTAGTGACGCATTTTAAAGCCGTGTAGGTCTACGCCCAGAGCGGACAATATCACTAGCGGGCTGGACCGTTACAGTAGTTTTCAATTGAATAGTAGTCAATCCTATGTATGTAAGCAAGATACTTATGTTCAAGAAATAGATATGCCATATTGAGGTTACAACCCCGGTCCCTTTTATAATAAAAAAACAAAACGTTTTTCTTGCGTTCCAACTGTTCTATTAAATTCCTAGCTTAGTAAAATAGCCTAGTTTTAGAAGTAATTAGTCACTCACTCTTTTGCTTGAAGATTAACTTAGGAAATTCACAAATTCACACACTTTTTAGACACCTTGACACACTCTTACTCCTCGTGGGATCGACCACAACCTTTGTTGGAATTATTATTGCTAAGACCGTACTACATTTCATTTTGAAGTGTAGGATTGGATGTGATCATTCATACCAGCCAGACTTGAAATTCTCAGTTTCCTAAAGTGAGATAAACAGAGAAACATGAGGTTGGCATCTTACTTTTTCAGAAACTTTGCTGCTGCTACCATTTAACAACTCTGGAGCCATCCATGGTAGTGTTCCTCTCACACCACCAGAAACCAAGGTGTTCCGCTTTATCTTTGACAAACCAAAATCACCTACCTAACAAGTCCATCACAACAATATCAGACACTAATTTTACAGTTGCTGGCAGATGGTTTATTAGGAAAAACATTTTTTTGGATAGGTAACTCAAGTTACATGCGATATCATTAGAAAAGAAAATAATAAAATTAAGAACATGTAATAAAACATCAATAATATCATGATTAGACCTTGCAGATTGGTCGTGATGGATCTTTCAAATTCACCAGCAAATTGTCACATTTCAGATCAAAATGCACAATATCCTTAGAATGCAGGTACTCCATACCAAATGCCGCATCCATTGCTATTATGAGTCGTTTACGGCGATCAAGATGCCTGTAAAAGGTGAATATAATATCATAACAGAAGAACAAGGGTCAAAATAGAAGGAGAGTGAATACTAATTTGCGTATTCATGGAGAACTAACGATCCAGATATTGTTTTGTTTGGAGGCGTGCAAAACATCTGAGAGCTAATGATAGTGGGGTTCTACCTATCTTTGCGAATCAAAACATGTCTTAGTGAACCATCAGCCATGTACTCCGCCACGGTAGCTAGTGTACCCCCTGGTCCATCTTGCACCACACCATAAAATGCCACAACATTTGGGTGGTGAAGCTTTGACAAAATCTCAGCTTCTCTCCAGAACTCTATGGCCTGAAAAGTGGAAAGATATAAGTAGATGATCTGATAGATTTTAACACACATGCTATAGGCACTAGACAAAGATATGAAGAGAAAGAGGGGGAGAACTGCTTGGATCAGTAGTAGTTAAGAAAGGTTACCAATCTCTCTAGTTCTGATAATTGCCCAGTGAAGCAACTCTTCTTTATCCGCTTAATGGCAACATCGGTTCCTCTCCATTTTCCATGATACACTGTGCCAAATGTGCCTGAACCAAGTTCTTTCAGTTCCTCAAGGTCTTCATTCTTAATGATCTGCAAGTAAGCCACGTGAAAATGAGGACTAATTAGAACTCCTTTGTCCATTCCCCCCACCCTTTTCTATAGTACAAATAATGAAACCTGGGAGAAGCTTAGGCTTCTTAAACAAAGAGTCATGGAACTGAATTGACGGCATGTATAACATCGCAGTCCTACACCCACTCTTCTGCCCAGTTTATAGTGGTATGTTTGACAGCAGGAGATGAGAGGGTTAGTAAAGCGATGGTAGGATTATCTCAGAGACGGTGTCAATTCAGTATCTGTGCAATAGGAAAGGAATGAAAATTCAATGAATCTGGAAACTTCTCCTCTACCACATGAAAAGCTTCCAGCTGCAGACTACCCAAACTTTCCTCCTAGAAAATATACAGAAAATTCGTAGTTATACATATTGCTTCTCCTCCCACAGTGGAAAGTCCATTTGTCCCCTGCCTTTCCTCCCTTCAGGTTTACCTAAACTCATTTCCTTTCTCAGCCTTTTAACTTCAATAACAATATCTATTTCCTTCCTAAACTGCACCTTCTTGCATGTAATAGCATGCAAATGAACGGAAAGGTAAGTCGTCCCCTGCCTCTACTGCCTTCTTTCGTCTCCCAGCCTTTTTACTCCAGCAGGCAGGATCATATGTATTTCCTTTCCTCAATCCATAATTTATCAACACTTATATTACAACAGACTGGTGCAAAAGAAATTAGATCCAAACTTACAACTGTTAGTAGTTTTCATCACAATAATCACCCTACAGGTTGCAAGAGCCGCATAAATTAGGCATTCCTTATGTGCCTTACTCATCTTTAGATTCAAGAATGCAAAATTTGAAAGATTACCTGCAGAGAGTTGATGTCAATTTCTGCAAGTGTATGACCTAGAGGCAGTCCAACATTTTTAAACCCATCCTAAGAGCACAAGGGATCAAAGAATTCTTAGGAAAACAATATACACTTAAGACAAGCTCTATTAAATCATATATTGGCAGAGAAACGCACCTCAGAATCGATGTCTAACACCCTAGATTTATCCATCATATCATCATGGATGTCCTCGCTAACTTCTGTCTCGGTTGCACCAAAACCTAATTGAAGTTGAATATCAACATCGCCAACAGCATGACCATCCTCACCACTATTTCTTTGCGGATCCAAGTTGATTGTTGAAGGAGTTTCTTCATCAACTCTTTGGAGACCAGGTGAGAATGAAATGTGATCTTGGTCAATTAGCGAAATATCTTTCCTAACAAATTCATCCCCTGCCAATTTTTGAAAAAATGACCAGTGTTTTGGTTCCTCATTTTGCATGTTTAAACTCATACCAGCTCCATCCTGATGCACTATAGAACTATCGGATGAACTATTAGAAAGTATAGCTTTTGCAAATATATCAGATAGGATATCACGGGGGAACCGGTCATTAATATCAATCAAGATATCTCCTTGCTCAGACTTGGGTAACACAACAGATGATTCCCCTTGAAAAGCACACTCTTTGTAATTTCCCGTCCAATCTGAAGGTTGAGATTGCTCGTGAGAGTTACTGCCATCCCGATCACCCTGATGAATTCTAAGATGAATATCCCCCCCATCTTCATGGTGGTTCTCAGCATCCACATGGGCCAGTGGGTTTGGCCTGGATCCTCTATCCTCCATCCGCTTGACTAAGAAGTTTGTATACCTATTTTCCGTGCGTACTGTTTGCTGATTAGCTATGGGAACATGATCCACATGCATATCATTTTTCATATTTGCAGCATTTGGAATAGCCTGCTTCAAATTCTGAGGCACTCCAAGATCATGTGCTGCAGTTTGAGGACCACAGCATAATGGCTTTTCAGTAGAAACAAGCTGCTCATTCATGTTCCAATTTTGCATTTTGTCAATGGAGTCTTTAAGAATTTCTGGCTGTGCAAGATCTATACGTGAATGAGTTGCAAGAAATTGTGAATTGTGTGAATCATCCGACTTTGATAACCTGTTGAGCATTTCTATCTGCCCTCTTGGAATTTGCATAGAACAGAAACCCCTCTGAGTTGGTGGAGCAGAATCAAAGAAGCTTAAATCTGTTGAATCAACCGCTGAAGTGACAGACTCAGGAACAAAAGCTTTTTTATACATATCAGGTCCATATTGTTTTGCTTGTGTTTGGGAGCCTTGACCTTCAATATCATTTTTGAAATGAGAATTAGAATTGAAACCAAATTGGAACTGCTGCTGCTTACTGTTATCACAATTTTCCATCTGGCCATAATGAACGTGTATATCAATGTCATTAGCACTGGAGGGGGTAGGGACATTCGGCTGAGCAGATTTAGCAATCAACGATGAGTCATCAAAACCAGAGGAAGGTAAGTTACTTTCACCAACAAAGCCCATAACAGATCTACTTGAATCCTCAACGTTATTTCCATCCAACTCTGCTAAGTTGTTCGCAGAAGAACCTAGATAATGTAAAGTTGAGCTATTTCTTGACCCCGTTTCCAAGCCATTGATGGCCACTAAGTACTGAAATTCAGAATCTGCATCCGAATTCGTTAAACTAGAATGAGCATCATCCAAGTCAGAGATGGAAAAAAGGAAAATCCTAAGCTTTTTTGAAGTATCTCCATCTTCTAGGACATCGCATTCCTCCAACATATTCTGCAAATCCTCGTCGCAGGATACAGTAACCAAAGCATCAAAATCCTCTCCAGGTAGTTGATATTTTACAATATGAGTTAGATCATATATTGCAACAGCTTTCTGCCACAATACTTTCCATGCAATATCCTTCCTGATGCGGATAACCCGTGTTTCACCACCGACATACCTGAGCTTTCCATCACTAGGCCTAGGTAATATCTTACCACCAAAGCTACACATTGCCTTAAGCTTTGCCACTGAATCATCACATGTTCCAGATGAGGTATACACAAGAGAGCCAAAATTATTGTAATCTGATGATACTTGTTGCACTGACCCATTGTAATTTTTGTCATCATGTAAGGAAGAGTTCTGTTTCTCAAACTCTTTTGGACCTTTTTCAACCATAGTTAGCATGGAAGTGTCTGAACCACCTTCACATTCAGTATGACTGATGCCTAAGATGCCTTTTAGCTCCAAGTAACCTTGCGGAAAACTAGGATCATCTGAAGTACTGGGAACATAATTTTTCCCGAGATTAACACGGTCGCGCATGAACTCAAGTACAAACTCTTCTCCTGTTTGTAGAGAGAAATTAAGCACAGGCTTAGCCTCGGAACAATTATCCTTTGGAGCCTTTAAATTATGATGTGGATGATTAGGAGGTGTAAAAACCTGAGTTTCAGGTAGAAATTCTGCATTTGGATGTTCAGCAGAAGCGAACTGAATACAGTTGTCATCGTTTGATTGATCCATAGCAAATTAGACCACAGCACCTATAACTTCAACCTCAATGGTAACAGATATGGATGCTAGACTACTTAGCTGCGTCTATAAAGGAGCACCACAAACCTAAATGCAAATATCAAACACTTTGCTCAGAACAAGTTTCCCAAAACATATGCACTGGAATGGATGGAGAAAAGGAGGCACATTACTAGCTACTGACATGACATTGCTCTAACAAGATTTAAATCGTCCAAGTACACTTGTTAAACCATTAATTCTGCACAAAAGGAAAAAAGAATTGTATATGAGAAGAACACTAAAATTAAAAGTGCAGAAAATTAAAGAGATACTTATAAAACAAATAATTAAGACAGTAGAAAGTTGTGAAAGTTAAGAAGAAGTGGGCATTTCTTACATAGGCTTCTTCAGTGATAGTTGAGGTTGGGGAGAAAGCCTTTGTGTTGAAGAAGTTGTCATTATACAACCCTAGCCGATGTGTATGGTTCCAAAGCAAATTAATAATCAGGCGAAGGAATGAATGACAAAGGAAATAGCTTTAGCGAAGAGAGATGAAATGGTTACCTCAAATGAAGCGCCATGTTGACATTTGAATATGCATGTGTAACTACTCTCACTCTCACTCTCACTGACTACACTGCTATCTATTCTTCATTCACCAGCTCCCTCCAAAGAAGAATTACAGCTTAATTTGTCACCTCACTCCAAACCCCTAACCTCTTCTTTTCTATTTCTCTCTCAATTTCTTTTTGTCACTTCCAAGTTAATTGGTAGACGACAATAAATAAATTATCATCATACAAAAACTAAACTGTATTTCTATTAATACGTTAAAACTTACTTGCATTTCACTCACCACTTAATATTCCTATCGCATAAAACTTGTTATAAGATCCGGGGAGCGCTTCTGTTTCTCTACTTGTCTAGTGACCATTATTATTTAATTTATTGGGTGATACAATTCCTGCATCTATCTTTATTTTTACTCCATCATTCATTAATTAGCTCCATTCCCAATTCCCACTTGCACTGATTTTAAATTCTTACATCCACCCTTTGCTTCATTATTTATTTTATTATTATTATTTGGAGTAATTCGGAGTTCATATTCATTTTTTCATACTGTAGCAGAGCCATAAATTTATACCAGACAATTGAGAAAATTAGAAAATATCTTGAGATTTCAACCTATGACTTCCAAGTACATTTTTTAACCCCCTTTTTCCATTTCACTAGACCTTTATATAACCAAAAAAATTTTTTTTGCACAATCTAATATTTTAAGAATGGGAATTCAATTGAAATCCCTTCCCATTATTAGCTCCGCCACTGCTTCAATATAGACATACGGTGAAAACATTACTTTTACACGAATTTTCTCAACATATTGGTAAGACACCTGTAAATGTAATTAAATTTTACAGTGGTGTTTTATGACACAAATACATACAAGGAAAATTATATAACAATGTTAGAACCAACAAGACTGCATGGAATGTACATTGCACTGGTGATGTTGCAAATATTTCCTTTCTCTGTTGCTAAGCAACCCTTCATTGATTTGGTGAAATAGTTGAACTTGGTTACCACAACTTCACAATATATTACAAGTTCCTGCTGCTTCCCTGAAAATACAAACCTTCATCAGAATTCATGGCCATTTGGACAATCAATCATAAATATAACTAATGCCTACCTTTTTAAATCTTCATAACGGCTTAGTGCTTCCTCAAATTTAAGCCACAGAGGACCGGTCTCCTGCAGGTTCACATTCTGGGGTCCAGCAAGATAAGCCTGGACAACAAACTGGAGACTCCTTTCTCTAACAGTAAATATTTGGCACAGAAACCAATCAATCAATTATGTATATGGTAGTAGTATCTCGCAGTGCTAATTCAGTGAGTACCAACTATAAAGAACTTACCTTCCCTCGTACTCTGATAGCCAAGCCACATAGGCTGCGCCAAAGTACATGGAAACAAATGGCTTTGTAAGATCGTCAACTGACTCCACTCTGTAAGACTTGTAGCCCAAGTCCCTAGTTTTCACATTAAACAAGTTTGGAAGACGCATTAGTACTTAATTATTTTATCTCATTTGCCTGCTGTACTGCTTCTTTTCTTACTTCTTCTGTCAAGTTAGTTAAGCAACTCTGAAAACAGATTTTGGGAAGTCTAATATCAGAGAAACTTAACCAAAATGAGCATAGGTTATCAAATTGCTAAAGGATAAAGGAAATAAAAGGGCAGCCCGGTACACTAAAGCTCCCTCTATGCGCGGGGTCCGGGGAAGGGCTGTACCACAAGGGTCTATTGTACTCAGCCTCACCTTACATTTCTGCAAGGGGCTGTTTCCACGGCTTGAACCCTTGACCTCCTGGTCACATGGCAGCTACTTTACCAGTTACTCCAAGGCTCCCCTTCTAAAGGATAAAGGAAATGGAAAGTAAAAAAGTAAAGCAGACCAGATCAAACCAAACCAAAATGACATTTTATTACAAGAAGGTATTGGGTCACATACTTGTAAAGCCAGCGTGCCGTGGGATAGTCAATTCCCATTAATCCAGTACGCTGTCCAATTCCCTCAACAAAACGCATGGTCACGATCTCAGCAACAGCACACACGACAGTCTGCAATAAAAAGGGAATATCCTCATTATGTTTCCTCTTTCTACCAAGTGGTGGAAGAGGGGAAAAAAACACAAGTATTCTTCTAGCAATCCCCTTTAGATGGTCGAAAAAATAATTCCATTAGATTGCAAACTAATCAATACGATATACTAAAATCGCCAGGTGCGGGATGAAATTTGAAATCCTCTACCCCTCTTCTTCCTATCAACAAGTCTCTCTATAAAGGTGATTATATCCAAATTTTTCCTGTTTAATTGTCCAAAATTGAGCTAAACTGCTCTCTTTTACATTCATAAATATCTCTTCATTCTCTGCACATCTTTTACTATAAATAATACTGTATTATTTGTTAACTTTAATCACTTCAGTAGCTTCTTGCTCAAAAGAGATGCACCCCAGGGACCTGACACTTACAGGTTTCAGCCCTCTTGTGCTGAAGTATTTTGAAATAATTACTTCTGCAACTGCCTGCAACAAGATGGGTAAATCATAAGTTCAGATCATTTAGAAATAAAGAACTTGCAGAAAATTGATATCCAAACAACTCTAGACTCTAGTAATGATAGGTTAAGGAACTTGTTTCCATCAAAACTCAAAAGTAATAGTTTACCCTTCAACAGATGTAACAGGCATACAAAGTTCCCAAAATGAAAATACTCAAAATAGAAGTAAAACTCTAACAAGCTGCAATTATAGTGGATTACAAAGTAGCTCTCCGTATTTCCAGTATATCAAGATATAATTAGAAACAATCTTATTGTTTGCCAAGTCTAATTGGTTCAAGCATTTTAAGCTGAAAAAGAAAAATACAGCTAATTTTGACAATTGAAGATCATCAAAGTCAAACAGCATAATCTCCAGGACTGGAATCATCCAATAACTCGTACTAGATTTTACAGTTCTATGCATACTAACCATGCATTCTTACCCTCAGTTCCACCCGAGAAAGATATGGTCTCTTTTCAGTATCATGAGAAAACCGCACATGGCCTCTTTTCTCCCCAGACTTGTTCCACTCCTTGCTCACGCTGGGATGATTCCACATTTCTTCCATGTCTTCTGCAGAAGTTCTAGAGTCCCAAGTTGTATTGACTGGACCTTCACCAAATGAAAAAACATATAAGGGATTGTTACCATGCGGAAACGATTGAATGGTACTTTTGGTTGACACAGGACTGACAAAATATGATAATAACAGTTGCAGAAATTGAGACACAAAGAGTCATGTGGTACAGCCAATTATAATTGTCCACAGGTCAAGGAGGCTGAATTTCGCTTTAACCAAAACATATGCAGAGTAGTTAACTCTAACCAATATATATATATATATATATATGAATTAGAGATCCCACTTAATATACAAATTAGCTTTGTAATGAATTCGTCCAACAGTTAGACCCTTCTTTGATCTAACGAAATAGATTCTCAATTCCTAATTGCCGTGATTCATAAAATTGAATACTTAAAAATATAATCTTAACCAAAATACTGGAAAGAAAAGAGCAGACAAGGAATGTACAAGTTTATCCTAACACTTCTTTAATATTTCTCATGATTTCCTCAGTCTACTTAAATAGCAAAAGGTGGCTATTTATAGGGTGATTCTCTCATGATTCTTTCACCAGTTCAAATTGTCAACTAGATCACTTAGGTGTGATATATTGACATTGAAAATTAAGTTGCAAACTAGCTTCAGATTGTCATCAAGAGGCAAATCATCTTACTTGAAGTTCTAATCAAACTGTAAACTTTCTCAAACTTGCAAAAGTGACAACAAACGACTTACCACCTTGATTTGAATTTTCCAACACAATAGAGTGCTCCACCTTATATAACATTGACTAAGAAATTTCAACAAGTTTAAGATCTCGCTTTATATCCACTGTAACCCTACAAATGACTAGGTTTATAGGAGAACTCATTGCAAACTCACAAGTGGCTAGGGATACAGGTGAACTCGCCTCACATGACACATCATCAGAACCCCAATAATACTAGGGCATACAAGAGAACTCACATAATCACACTGTATTCGTTGTTAATATTCTGAACTTATGGAGACACACAATGAAATGTACAAATAAGTGGGAACCATACCTCTACATGAACAAAATGTTTCTAGGTTTGGAACCAATTTGTTACATTGTGGAACTTTTAATCTTAGAATGATAGTTAAAATATGATAATCCGGTAATAGAAGAAGAAACACGGAGAGTTAAGTGGTTCATCTAGTTATGCCTACGTCAAAGGGCGACGAGAAGAAATTTCACCATTACTAAATTGTGTTTACAGAGCATACAAATTTGAGATCTCACTCTAATTTATCCAGTAAATAAAGTCAAGTGAATACCTGAAAAATTCACTTCACGTCTTAAAGCACTGAATGAACTTATATTGAGAAGGTAATCAAGCCTCATGCCCTTCCCATAACATTTAAATGATGCTAGCTATTTCTTAACATCAATGAGCAACTGTATTTCAGAAAACATAAAGGATATTCGAGCATAAGTGTCACATGATGAACATGCTAATTTTATATCTCTAGTCTCTATAGCCGTAGAATGTCCAAGCATACAAAATGTTTCAGGAAAGACACGCTAATTTTCTTCTCTTTAAGTCTCTATGGCCGCTACGAGATTGTCATACACTGAATTGGACATGTGCTAATTTTTCACTTGCTTAAGGCACTGAATGGACTGATATAGAGAATGTAATCAAGCTTCACACCTTTCCCACCACATTTAAGTGATCCTACTGTACATTCTCACATAAATGGTTATACGCACTTTGCAAGAACAAGACAGAGAAAGAGGAGATGAATGCTTTATTTGTTATGCTCACACACCTTTCTTTTCAGGAACTCCAGAAGCAGATGCTGAAGGGGGCAAAGGATTGACGTCAAATATTTTCCTATAAAAGTCACAGATAGTACAACAAACATTAGGAACAAGTACATCATCCATTTACTTATTAACAAATGGCAGTATGTATAAATCAAAAGCATCTACTCGGTTCAAGTAAATTGTCAAGAAGATAGTCATCTTGCATACTAACACAATCATATACCTACAGTAGTATTTAACATTCTCATGAACCTAAGATGCCTAAGAAGAGTATGCCTTCACTTTGTCACTAGAACTGATAGAAGGATTCATATAAAATCTCAAACAGAAGATTTAGTTTTACAAAGGAATACACCACAAGTGAGACTAAAAATGGGTGTCACAGGCTTCCCCCTTTACCAAGTTTGCGTCCTCATCAAGGATCGACAGGTAATAAAACTCTAGAGATGGCTCATGGAGTCTTGAGTCTAGAGATATGCTCCCATCATATCCTTGCTATTTTAACTCATAATTTTCATATAGCACTCTCCCCAATACCACGTTATCAGAATCTAGACATGATAAGCAGACTGTTCAGATGAGATCGCAACAATTCTAAGCCTCATTTCCACTTGGCTCTAACCCAGCCTTATTTGACTTAAACAACAGATTCTCTATATCTTCCGAATTGAACATCAAGTCTCTGTGTAGGACTCATCAGGAAGTCACAATATACAAGGACCTCATTTGAAATATTCTCAAGACTTTGTAGTAACCTTCTCAATTAGTCCAGCAATGGAAATATTGATCAGGCCACTCCTCAAACTATACCTTCCACTGGTCTAGTAAGACCTGGTGTTGTTCTAATAGGGAATTTTTTTAAGTGGTACCCAAGTATCACATGAGATTATACTATTTTCTGCATTCAAGTGCTAAGTTGGCATCATGTTGGGTCATAACCATGAGCGGCAAAATTACAGAAGGTCAATAGATGATAAAGGCCCGAATAATTTTTTTCGAAACACGTCTTCAGAAAAGGTATATACCTATGGCAGCGTTCTTCTGCATACAACTTGCTTATATGATATAATGCCCACTATGTTAAACCATCTAGTACCACGGCAGTGCACTATCCTGTCCTTAATGTCACTTAAACTCAGAAAACATAATGATCAAACTGAAATGATATCATGGCATGTGAACAACTACCTCGATGGCAGGGTCTCTTTGACAGAGAGATAACTTCTCCAGAATGGTAAAGTGGACTTATGAGTTGCCTTCTTAATACCACCCTTGTAAGCTCTCACCATGAACTCTTCACTTCTCTCTCTGCTCATAAAGCTCCAGAGTTAGGCATTTGGGTACAAGATCTTTAGGATTTCTTAGCACGGACACATGTGAGATACATGAAATAGAAAGAAGATACTACAAGAACAAATAACCATATGAACTTACTTTTGCTCATAATTTGATAACCACTTCAGATATGCAGCTCCAAGATATACATTTACAAAAGGCTTGTAAAGAAGTTTTGAATCCATTGCCACCTCATATGTCCGGTAACCCATATCACTGAAACAAATTGTAATTTAAGCTTATTTCAATCAGAAAAGAAAACAAAGACAAGTCCACAGTTTTTGGCAAGATCCGCATAATACTCCGTAATCTCAAGAAGGAAAAAGAAAATCAAATACCTCACCAACCAATCTGCAGTTTTTGGCAAAATCTGCATAATTCCCATAGTAATCTCTTTAGACTTTTTATTGTACCGTGTCGCAAGAAGCTGCCGGTCACTTTCAAGCTCAGCAATAGCGCAAAGCATATCCTGAAAATATGGGAAGGACACCTCATAGGAGAACTACAGAGAAAATGTTGATACTTTCTAAACTCAATTGACTCATCCTCTGATTGAGCAACCCAACAATAGATGCAGGTTGAGACAATGAAAGATCTAGTGGAGATAAGGCACGAACTTGTAAAAAGTCCTGACTTAGACTTCATGGAATGCAACTTCTGCAAAGCATGTAATGGTAGAAAACAAGGTCATCCACAAGTTAGCATGAATTAAGTTTTCAGCTCCAAGATTAAAATTTACAAAAAGCAATAGGGATTCAGTTGAAGAGGAAATTAAAACAACAAAACACTTTTGAGTATTTTAGCTGCTGATGATTAAAAAGGTCTTCCATAGAGAGATCTACTAAACGAGACCCTGATGCTATGTTTAGACGACTGCTGTTTTCCACTTATCATGCACAAAAACATGGACTCGTCAATTTATCTCATCTACACTTAAACTATCATAACCCCTTGAAAATAGGGAATCCAGTGACTCGCTATCCCCCGCTCCAACTTCATCAATAATATAGTGCCCTTTTTGATCAATGCTTTGAACAATTCAATACTTGCTAAATTTGGCCATTGATTCTCTATAACATGTAGTTGTAATAGATACATTCTAAATCTTGGAAATCATACCGAATCAATTTGCGATACAAAATGCCTTCGGACGATTATACCTGCTACTGCCTGTAAAGACAAAATCCAACACAACTTGCATAAAGAACAATAGAAGGAATAATTGGCAAAATATTCTGTCAAATTCAGAAGCTAAGCACAACTTGTGGAAGAAATTCTAAGACATTGTTGGTTGGAGAGACTAATACATAGAGAAAATAGTATTAGCATGTAGACACGAGTTTAGTGGAATTGCAATGCGGTGAAATCAATCTCTATGATTCATCAACATGGCTGGGATTTCTTCATAGAATTCTGTTAACTTTTGGGGGTCCAACTGAGTGCAAAATTGAGGAAATAGTAGTCCTATTTTTGTGTGAATGTATCAACCTTCATTTCTGTTTGGGTTAGATAAGGCTGACCATCAGGATCACGTGAGAGGTGGACTTTTGATCCCTTAGTTTCTCCAACGTTAAGCCATTCGGCTCTAACATCTGGATCGGCCCACATAGCTTCCAGATCATGAGGATCCACACAATCATCCCAGTATTTGAAGCTAACGGACGCCATTATATTTTTGAAGTTAATTATCCAACAATGTAGGAGGAAGCATGAAGATCTGCAAGTAAGAATGAAAAATACTAGCTATAGTCATGATTCATGAGATTGAAAAATTCCTGGAAAACATCAGGCAATACATTTCCAAATGTACGTACTACAATCGATTAGTATATGTATCTTGTTTCTTTGGTTTTGCCAAAGTTGTTTAATGCTATGTACGTTCAATTTCAAGCCGTTATCTATTAATTTTTGAGAATCAGATGTTCTCAGATGAGCAATAAATAATTGGCATGCAATCCATCGGGTAAATATAAATGCCATTGAGATTAGAAATATATTTATGGAAAGGGAAGGGAGATCGCATGGTAAAATTAATAGATAACGCAGGCAGGCCGGTGCTTGTCATACCGTTCTAGAAATGATGAAATGTGAATAAACAAACATATGAATGAATGAATATATGCTATGAATAGAAAAAGGTAAGGGTATATACCAGAGGAGGAGGAGGAGAGCCTCTTTGCCTCCTTGTCTCCGATGCCTTAAATTTGCTTAATTTGCTTTCCCTCTACCTATCAAACAAAAAAGGGGGTTCGGGTCGGGTCGGGTCCGGTCAGGTGGTTAGTTAGTTAGTTAGTTAGTTGGACTATCACATTGCTTACACACGTACTATACACGCTCTTCCCCACACTTTCTGCTTCACCCTTTTTCTTTCATCCCTACTATGCCAATTTCATTTTAGTCCCTTCTCTTTTCTATATTTCTTTCCATGTCAAATAGTTAGACTAAGCGCTCATTTGTGTTGATACAAACAATGGCGTAAATAAAATTTGAGATTTGAGGAGGATGGTTGAATCATTATATATATTTATCCTTTTCTCTAATTCATTTTGGCACTTTTATATTTATTGATCTGCAGGCAGGGTGGTGCAAACAAGGTTGTAATATGTGGTCGGAGTAAATGAGAACATTTGGAACAAAACCACCGATGTGGTCTCTAATTGTCTTGCCAAGTTTTGGCTTTATCACTAGCTAGGTTTTGGTTTAATTTTAATGACAACTGTGCATGCAACGACAAGTCTGTCTCTCTATCTTTCTTATACGTACATATAATTAGTACTTGTATTTGACATGGCTATGAAGTGTGTTAATGCACTGCTTTAGTTCTCCTTTCGGAGTACAATTGAGGTCAAGTACCTAATGCTACTGGTTACTCTAGCAACTCATTTCCTTTTGGTTGCATTTTTTTTTTTTTTTTTGGGAATGATCAACCAGAGTAGGCAAATAACCGAAATGTGGAAGTTAGTTTGAAATTCTTACATTGTAGGACTAGCGTCGGGAAATCACATTGGTTCCTCTATTTTTTGCTTCTCGGGGGCTCAAATGATTAGCTCCCATGTACAAGTGTTTAATTTGTCCAAGAATTGCAAATCAAGACAACTTTGCATTTAGAGTAGTTCTTTCCTCAGGTATTTTGTACATGAATTTGTTCTTGAGAACTCGAAAACAGTTCAAACACCAAACAATATAACGTTACACAGAACAGTAGACTGCGGCAAACCATCAGCATTTCTGGCTCCAATCACTCATTTGACCAATTTGGACAATACTATTTTCAGTCAAGTACTCAACAAACTCATCTATAAGATATGGCCAAGCTCCTTCGGCATCATAATTTGATAATGCAGGGTCCACATTCTGCATTGATAATCACAAATGTCAATTTAGGTAATATATACTGATATAAAACTTTTAACATAAAGACAGCGGGAGAAATGGAAGGGGGGGAGGTGGTAATGGATGTATGGTGGGTGAGTTTAAAAGCTAATACTCTAAAGTAGATGAAGAGTAACTTACCCTTGCAAATTCCAGCAGCTGAGACCAAGTATCCCGTGAAATAGCCTTGTTATGCCTTGCCTGAATACGTGGCAGATTAGGGAGTAGAGGTGAGTTATAGCATCCTCTTTAAGTGGAAAATACTTTCTAAGAGCAGATTTTAAGTTTGTGGTAATAAAGACCCAATACAGTAGCAGACACAAAGGGAAAAAGAGAAATCATGTAGAGACATGTACGTGAAGCAAACAGAATCCAGTGAACAACAAAATTTAGCACTTCCTGTCCTTTCAACTACCTGTAGAAACTGACACCAATGGTCAACCAATGGCCACTGCTTTTCAGCAAACAGCAATTGCCACATCCCAATAGCTGTGTCCAAGGCCAAAGATTTCTGACCCTGAAATTTAAGAAGACGAGGTTCTTATCTAAAAAATGACAAAGTAAGATTACAAAGGCAAACTGGAGAAACTTCAGAAATTCTCCTCCCAAAACCACAATTTAATAATTTAGACATAAGGCTAAATACTGAGAGCTTCCTGCTTGAAGGAAACGGTAGGTAGAACTAACACAAAGCAAAGAAGAGCAGAAAAGATAAACAGTTGCTGCAAATTGGATTTGAGATTTCATTTTGCAGTTTTGATCATCTCAGCTATATGTTACAGAGTTGTTTTAATGTTATACAGTTTCTTTCTTTACGCAAAGGACTTCAAACATGCGCATTTTTGAAAACATATCTGACTGACCAATATTTGTATTTAATTTTCCACCATCGAGATAAAGAGAAACATTCATACACAGGCAGCACTATTTCTCATATATTAACCCTGCAAATCTCATCTACCAGCATATACCTCATTGCATATCACGTCACCTGGAATTGAAATATGTTGAGTAGAATAAACATCTTCACAATGCAAAAACAGAAGGGTGTTAAAATGACCACAGACGTGGGGCACATCTGCTGAACTTGGATACCTATCCAGCTTCTCCAGCCAAAAAACTTTGGAGAAAGAATTTACGGATAATCCATCCAGGGCTCCAATTACTAACTTCAGATGATCTAAAAAAGACAACTATCAATATCTGCCTTCTGAATTTTGCCAATTATTTTGAGTTTTCCTTCCAAGAGCTCAAAGAATGAGTAAATAAACCTTTATACTTTTTCTTGGTTTACTAGTAAGACATAAGCTTTAACATTGACCAAAAGTCATTTTTCTCCGTGCTTTGTCTTGGGCTAGCATGCATTGACACAGCGTGCACTGATAACATTTAAAACTTTTAAGGCAGTTTTCAAAGAAGTAGATCTTTATTGGGTCTTTTCTAAAAAAAAAAAAAAAAAAAAAAAAAAAAGAGGGGGGGAGGGGGGTTCACAACTGTTAACGCCATGTGTTGTTATAATGACAATTTTCCTTTGGAATTCAAAACCATTGGAGAATTGTAACGGCCCTAAAAAAAAGGTGGTTTGTTAGATTATCTTGTGCCTCTGAACCCGCATCAAGAGTTAAAAGCAATCATACCTAAAAATGCTTGGTACAAGATAAGACGCCAAGTAGCTTTTGATATACGGCTATTCATTTATTAGATTAAGTAGTATACAGGCTTAAATACCTCCTGTTGAGGTACAAAATTGAGAAACTTAGATTTGATCTTAGTCTTAACTGAAAACAGAAAAAATAAAAGAAAAGGAAATACTTCAAAATGGTCATTAAACAAGTGACTTGTTGCTGTTTCATAGACACCATAATCAATAACGCTAGTACTTGACAAAATGAAATGAATGCACAAAAGAGGGATTAGAAAAAAGGAAGGGGAAGCCTAAATATTCTTAGTTCATATTGATCAATCCAAACAAGTAAAACTCAAACGGCCTTTGAATTGGCGAGGGAAAGGAGAGGGATCAGTAAGACAAACCTTCTCCTTTGCCCAGCTGAAAGCAAAGTTGTAAATCTCTCGAAACTTATCTGAACAAAGTAAAATAAAAAATTAAAAATCAGAACTTTCATCTGATTAAATAAATCAAATCAAATGTTAAAAGAGCTAGTATCTAGAATAAGAATTGATATAAGAGAAACTATCAAAACAAGGCAAAAAATTCTTTAACAACACAAGGAGAATTGATCAAAAATAAAAAACAACACAAGGAGAGTTCCATGTCATCACATACGTTCATCTCTCATCTCTGAACGCATAAAGGGCAATTTTTCTCTGAGCTTTTCCAATGAATCTACTCTGCCATTCAGGAGACAGCTTCATTAGATCAAACATCTAACATTTGTAGTTGACAGCGTAAAAGAGAAAATACTATAGAAGTCAACAGGTCTTAACCTAGGCTTACCCGAGAGATTGTAATCCACTAATGAACTCCTGTTTGGAGAATTCACACATGGTTGCAGCTTTCATGTGCCAAGAAAGAACCAACTGAAATTGAATTCAATCGTTTATGTCAATCAAATATCAAGCAACTCCTAAATGTTTTTTTCCCTTTTTCCTTTCATCTTTCTCTGTTTTTATAACTCATTTGGAATAGGCGGGAAAATTATTCTACAGATAATTCTTGTTATTATTATTATTATTATTATTATTATTATTATTACTATTATTGTTGTGATTAATAATTATTATTGTTAAAATTTTCAGTCTTTTAAGATACTTGCATAAATTATAACAAAAAAGAAATTTAAAACATGTCCAATAAGTGAAAAATCACCATCTTAATTTTTTTAACTAATAATTGTGGTGTCCAGGCTAGCTTGCACACACCTCATTTAATTCCAGGAAATACATGTCACCTCCCACCAGCAACAGATGCCAGATAACTCTAGCCACGAAAACTAGGACAGATAGGAAGGAATCACCTCGTGTTGGTCTCTACTAGGATTTGAACCTAAGACCTCATGGTTCTCAACCCACTTCATTGACCACTGAGTCACACCCTTGGGTGTGCAATCACCATCTTAATCCAAAAAACATAATCGATTGTTTAGCTTCAATTTTACAGCGGTGCCATTCTTTTGGTCATGAATTCATCAGAAATCAGGAACAAGTATCGGGTTTGATCAAGTCAAGGACAATTGCATCACCTTATAGTTTAAAAGCCATATGGGCCCACTCTAAGGGGTTGTTTGATGTAGGGGATGGAATAGACAAAGTTATCTCATGGATTGAGATATCCCAAGGTATTAGTTATCCATTCATATATATGAGATAACTTATCCTACCATTGTAGTACAAATGTTTTGAGATAAATAATCCTAAGACTAATTAATACCTTAACCAAACGCCTGATAAAATAATCCTACATTTTCTCACGGGATTATTATCCCTTAACCCTCATACCAAACGACCCCTAAAAGTATAATAGATGGTAGCTTTTCAATGCAATTACGCCTTCGCAATAATTCTATTGATAAACTGATAAACATCTTCTTTGAGTCAAATCCTCCCTCCAAAATGAATCCTTAAAAGGGAACAGAGAGATAGAAATAGAAAAGTAGACGAAAGGGTAAAGCTAATAGTGCATACCATAACTATATCCTGAGGATCAACCTGACAATAAATCAAAAGAGTTAAAATTTACTCAAGCACAATAAGAAATAAACAACAACAACAACAACATACCCAGTGTATTCCCACTAGGTGGGACTATAAGAAATAAACAAAACAGAAAATAGGTAGGAGAAGCTAAAAGTGCAATATACCCCCACATCATTTAGAACAAGTTTGAAAGGAAAAATTATACAACCAACTAAAACTACAAACAGCCTAAAAGAATTTGTCTGACAACAATAACAATATAATAAGTGGCCTTTCTTTATTTTAATCAAAAGGTCCACCGTGATGGTGGTGTATTAGGCTTCGGCCCTCGACTCATTATATTAACCAACTAGACTACCCCCACCTGAATGTCATTGCAGAGGAGGCTAATCCCATCAGCCAAAATCATGTCAGAATACGGGTCTGCAAAAGAAAGAATGTCAAAAAAATGATAATCAATAAGAAAACACAAGTTAAAACAAACCAGATGTTCCGTGATAGTCATGTGTAAAAGATACATGTTGATGCAAATAGTCTACTTTAAATTTCCAGTAACAATAGTAAACTCTAAGCTGATTTTGTGTACAGCCATACAACTTTATATCTAGCAAATAGTGTCCATATCCCAAATTTGTTTTTAAGATTGTTTAGTGAAGGTCAAAATCTACGTACTTGATTGGTAGCCATAAGGCTAAAAAATGCGGAATTTTACGACTAATTTTTACTGCTACACTCTTATCGAACTAGATGTTGCACATCAGATACTATTGTTTAGTTGATGTTACTACTTCAAAAGACTAGTAGGGCAAATGAGCAATTTGGGCTAACATGGGCCGTGTCAAGATAGACTAAATCAATAAATGGGCCATTGCCCAACCCCGTCCAAAGTCTACTTGGCTAAGATGGGTTGGTCAAGACGGGCTAAACTATAGGTCATAGCCCAGTTCGCCTTGCTTGACAAAACTTGTGTTCTTAATGTGATATATTACATAATAAATGACTAATTTATAAAAATAATTAAACGCAATGAACAAATTTAAACTGGCTGGAAGAATATTCCAGGCAATTTAGATTTAATAAACAAAATTAGTTGATTTAATATCGTAAAAATTAGAAAAAGTAACATGGAAGAATTTATTGTTTTTAATAACCTTGGTGTCTGGGCCAGCTCTCGCGCACCACAACTAATTCCACGGGATACCTATCAACTCCCACCAGCGACAAGTACCAACTCTATCCACCAAGGCTAGGATAGAACATGAAATAGATAATAATTCTATTAGGCGAAATGACCTGGGAGGTCTTGTAATTGATTCGGTTGTCAATGGGACCCTTCTACTCACTATTTTCCTAACTGAACACTTAAACTCAATAAAACACAATATTTTAAACCCCTCTGACCATTCACCTAGCTTATGTGGCATTAATGTTGATGAGTTGGAAAAATATGTGATTACACGCGTTTAAAAACGAGTAGAAACAATATTTTACATTAAAATTAGAAAGAAAAAAGTTAAAAACTCTATAGTCCTCTTCAATCACCCCCCCCCCCCAAAACAACTTCTTTCTTCTTTTTCTTAACCCCACCCCCACCCTCTCTGCAGCCTCCTCCACCCCTAAATGCTCCCTCTCTTTTGCTTCAAATCAACACCACTCTAACCCCTTCGTCCCCCCTCCCCCCCCCAAAAACAAAAACTTTCTTCTTCTTCTTAACCCCCACCCGCCCTCTCTGCAGCCTCCCCAACCCTTTATCCTTCTTTCTTCTTCTTCTTAACCACCACCACCACCCTGCAGCCTCCTCCACCCCTAAATGCTGCTCCCTCTCTTTTGCTTCAAATCAACAACAACACCACTCTAACCCCTCCCCCCCCCACACACACACACACAAACCCCACCATCCAAAATCCCTGTTTCATGAGTATTTTTCAGATTTTCTTTTGAATTTTTAATTTATTAGATTCTTAAAAAAAAAAATTGAGATCATTGTTTGTGTTGGTTGGGTTCAAAGAGGAAGTGTGGATATGGGTTAACTTGAAAGATGATGGTGGATATTGAATTGAAAGATTAAAAAACTCCATTGATAAGCTTGAGGAAACTTGAAGAATAACAAATGAGTCTTGTGAATTTGTGAAATTAATTCAAAATTGTGATTGGATTTTGTTGAGATTTGTGTTTTTGAACTTGTAATTGAAATTTCAAGTCAAACGGAAAGAATTCCACCTATTGACATGAATTTGGTGCTCAATTTGTGAGCAAGTATGGAGAAATGATTGTTGAAGATTTCCATGTTTGCAAAAGTGGTCCATTTGTTTTTTTAAAAATATTTAATTACTTCGGCGTCATTAAAAAATGACTTGGAATTTGCGTGTAATTGATTGTATTACACGCACACTGACCGGATAAGAAAAGGATTTAAAATACTATGTTCTATTGAGTTTAAGTGTTCAATTGGCAAAGTCGTAAGTAGAAGGGTCCAGTTGACAATCCGAGTCAAGTATAAGGGTCTTCCGGGTCATTCCGCCATTATGTTATATAGATCAAATAAGGAAAAAAATTATGTAAGGTAGAATTTTATTTAATTTTGAAGTCCAAAATTTTAGGATGTCATACATAGTTCCATTTATTAAAGTGTTTTTAAGAACTAAGTTATTATTGTGGTCCTGAGCCTGAGGTCTGTCCTAAGTCGGGGGTTTATCGGAAACAGCCTCTCTACTTCGTCTGAGGTAGTGGTATGGACTGCGCACACTTTACCCTCCCCAGACCCCACTTTATGGAAATACACTGGGTATGTTGTTGTAAGTTATTATTGTGGTATTGTCCACACTATCTTTACGAATAACAATAATCTTTAATACTTTGTATGTTTTGGTAAATGGTATATGTTTTTCTTTTTTGATACCAGCATTCCTCATTGATAACAGCACACATGTTGGTATGCATGTTCGACTAAAAACTTTTTACATCAAAAACTCAAATAAATATCTAGATAATATAAATGGATGACAGAATATCATTTCCAGACATGAATTGAAGGAAGTGTAACACTTATATCTATCTTGGATAGTATAACTATTGGAGTTGAAGTATGAACAGTGACGGGTTGAATTTGGGCTGCTTCATGGGTTGAGTTTTGGCTAGCTTTTGTCATGGGTTAAGATGAGTTGTGCCCAAACATAACCCATTTGTAACGTAGCGCGTGCCCAACCCATTAAAACTTGGGTCGGACATGAGTCTGGGCTGAATTAGACACCCCTAGGCCCTAGCAAGCATGATTGTGCTAAATGTCATTTTGTGCTACTTTATCTGGGCTTCTAAAGCAGATACAGAACCCTCATATCAAGATAATAATATAATAAGGCATCCGAGGAATTCTATGAGTAGGATTATCTTTTTGTTGGGTTAACTAAACAGGATCACCATTCATTATTTTCAAGAACTTAAACATTTTCCTTTAATTATTATTTTGCTAGTCAAACACATTTTTAATAATATTTATGGGACTTGCAATATTTTCACTCATTGACATGACAGGGTACACGCGCAAAGTGTGCACAAAAACTAGTATTGAATAAAAGAACAAATTTAAATCAGAATAGCTCAAATCTTTTTGTTTCTTGATAGAGCATATCAAGAGTACATAATGTCAAAAGAGCAACTAATAAATTGCAAAACCAAAAAAGTGGTATCTAGTTAAGAAATATGTATGATACTAAGCTTGCCTTTGTATCTATTGTAATGCTCCTCCAACCGCCTTGTATCAGCAGATGACTTGACTTGTGACTGGCTGTAAAACATTTCAAATGCTCCTTCAAGACTCCAATCACAAGCCTTCAAAGCCTGAAGAGCAACTTTTTCACTGTGTACAAATAAGATGATGGAGAGTTATCAGTGTGTACTAGACAAACATTCCTAACAGGTTAATAGGCTGAACTTGCTTGCTTGATTAGACAAAAGAAAGTATGAAATAGTTCAACGGAGAATGAAGATATATATATATATATACTTAAAAGATAGCTACCTTGCCCCAGTTATGGTCATAAACTGCTGAACTTTGTCCCGGCGCCCTACTCCTAGTTTGTTCTGCTAAGCAGATGAGAAAATAAGGAGACTTGCAGATACAATAAATAGAGAATTAAAAAGTTATGAATAGGCAGCTTAGCTCTGCGCAAATACAATAATTGAGAATTGAGTCGCAAACAGCTAGCTAGCCTAGCACTGACCATCTTTTCGGGAAAGGGGGCGGATGTGAGAAAGCCAACGATCGATGGATAGATAGATAGATAGATAACTTGCTTGCTATCCGGTCGGGGAGATATTCTGTTGCTAGGGTTTCGTCGGTGTTCCGATCTCCCCCTCTATGCTCAGGGACCCAACCCTCTACTTTCCTTTTTTATTTTACTTGATGAGATTAACTTGAGACTTGACGGACACTGGGGTCCACCACTCCAAACTGGATACAATCGGTGCTCTCTCTAGCTTTACTATTTTTATATTTGTAGAGTAACAGTTTTCTTCTTATATGAAAGGATTTTTTCACATACAATATTCAAGCAGGCATCACAAGCACGTCACAAAGTTTATAAGGTATCTCCAAGCAATTTAGCTCATCTTCCTCGTGAGCTTGCGTTCTTGGATGCTATCAAGAGCATAGCATTCAGGGGCGGATCTATATAGGCCCGTGGGGGTGCCACGCCACCCGCAAGCTTCGGATGAAACCCTATGTATATAGGTGTGTGTATATATATATAAGATGTAGATAAATAATTAATGTGGCACCCAAAACTATCAAGAGGTGTTGTGATGCCATTGGCGATGACTGAAACTACCACCCAAGGTATGCAGGATCGAATCTTTCTGGCAACATTTTTATTAATAAAATCTAACTTACAGCTTCAAATAGAGAGCAAATTCAGTTTCAGGGCAAGTTTTAATGATTATATTTTCTTTCTAATTCTAGTGCACTTGGTTTTAATTAATTTATTAATCTTTGAAATTTTTTTATTTTTTTCATAGTTATTAGCTATGAGTTTGACCCAAATAAATGTCCCTACTATTATACACATTCTTTTCCTAGTAAAAATTATTATTCTCAAAGAACCTCCTTTCTTATTTCAATTCTTCCAACATCCTGTTAACTAAAAAAAAAAGTGGGAAGTTACGTTTTTTTTCTTCTTAATCTCATTTTATAAATTAAATTAGAATAACTTCATGTACTTTTTTAACTGATTATATATGTCATATATATAAGATCATAGTAACCCCAATCATTAATTTTCATTTAGATAACAATAAAATTTATTTTCCTAATAAAATTGAAAATATTCTTATTTTTTAATTTCTTGGAATTGATTAAGAAAATTTTTACGTTGCCGCAACTGTGGAGATAACATTCTCACTTATAAACCGATAGAAAATGAAATGCGAAATAGCATTGGTGATCAAAATTTATATGATAGTTTAATTTGTTACATAAAGCATGATGTATTTACAAATTTAAGTAATGATGCCCTCATTGGTCGTTTTCAAAATATGAAAACTGTTCGAGGATAATTATAAATAAATGATGTATATTTATAGTATTAGCAATATTGTTGAAAATTTTATACTGTGTACCTTGTGAGGAATTGGAACCCAAGGTTGATGTAATGAACTAATTGATATGTTTGCTTGGCACCCGGAAGCTCCAAATCCTGTATCCGCCTCTGATAGCATTGTTAGGTTTGTGGGTTGTTATTAAATTTCTATTTTACGATTAGAATTTATTAAATTTTCAATTGATGTAAACTTGTAAAAAGATGATAAAGATTTTTAATGGCAAGTTGTCGGCAATTACATTAATCAGGCAACCCCAATCATTTGAAATATCAAAGGCGTAAATTGATTTCACAAAAGCAACTTATAAGAAGCATAAATCGAATATGAGAAACGCGAGTGAATCACATCTCATTAAGACGACTTATAAATAGCATTTCATAAAGGCGAATTATAAATGTCATAAATTGCTTTCATAAATGCAAATCAAGAATATTCATGTATTTTAAATGTGACCTATAACTTGTTTTTTGATATGTGATTTACAAGTCGCTTTCCTTTCTTTGTAATTAATAAGATTTTATTAATCACCAGTATTAGAACATTAAAAAATTAGCAAAACCAACACAACTTTTTAGGTCCACAAGTCAAAAAACAGGATCCAGCATACTAGCAACTAAAAGTGGAAACTATGAACTAAGTGTCGTAGTCCAAGAAGTGCTCTGGCGGTACAAAAGTATACTAAATCCTTTACCAACTTCTCCACAGTTGTTTCCCGTGTTCAAATAACATCTGGTTTGATTCCATCCATGTAGCACAAGTACGCTCAACAAACACCATTTTAAATGAGATGTATGTGATTTATCCTTTATTTGCCTATAGTTCCATTGCATATAATTATCTCAGTTGGTTGCATGTAATTCACATATTCGTTGTAATATTCTTGTTCTCAAAGAGGTAATCAATATATAACGTACAAAGAGATGTATATGAGTTTCTGGACATCTTTGACAAAGCTTACACAATGGATCAACTTCTATTTCCCAGTTGAGAAGTCTAATAATAGTTAGAGTTTTTTGGTGTAAAGATAATCACATAATGAAACAAGCTCTGTATCTAGCTTTGTTACCAAACATAAGACACTTTCATGTTGTCCTTGTTATATTCTCATAAGCTGCAAAATTAATAGTAAGCTGAGATGATATGAATATTTTCTAATCAGCAAATAAGTGAATTCATTATTGGGGACATCTGCTAGAACTCTTAATTGAATAGTACTTTCTGACGAGTTTTTGGTCATGAGATATAGTCGCAGGCAATTGCAACATCAAGTCTCTGAAAGTCAAAATCTTCCTTGTCATCCAACTTACCTGTGGATGGTCTAGACATTCACTAATTGGGAAATTCTTGATATAGTAAGTATGAATCCACTTTATTCATAGTTTGTCTGTTTTGTGAGTGAAGTCCCACTATAATTTTGTAATAGCTTTTTGATTTCATTTTGAATGTTGATCAAGTTCAAGCCGTCAACAGAGATTGAACACATTCTATCCCAAGCAACAAGAATTTTTTTATATTAACAACTTCACCAGACAAAAAAAGAAAAAAAACTTTTACAATATCCATCAATCAGTTTCAATATTTTGGAGGAAATAAGGAATAACTCCACCTTTCAAAAATGTGATTTAAGAACTCTAGTTATAAATTGCATTTGTGAAAATCCTAACGAAATATTATTTTGTTATCTTTGACTTCAAAATCAATCAAAGTAGCTTTTAAAATCAACCAAGTCTTTTCCAACTAAAACTAATAAAATTAAATCATGAAATTTGGAACATAGTCCTTTTTTTCCCTTTTAGATCATCATATTTATAAGTTTCTGATAAAAAATTAATTTCTTTAGGTTCAATTCATATGATCCAAAATTTAGTGTTCTTCTTTGTTTACGGTTGTTAGAATTAAGCAACTAGAAAAAGAAGTTTTTTAATTAATTTTTTACGAAGATGTCTGCTATCGTTTTGTGACTTGATAATATTTTCAAATGACCACACAAATTCAAGTTGCTTCTTCAAAGTTAAAGCCTAGACATAAAATTGTTTATAGAAACCAAACACAAGCAACACATACGAGATTGGCCAAAACTAACTAAGCTTTTAGAAATAAATCAATTATCTATATGTTAAAGGGGTGTTCGCGCTCCAAGTGTGCCTGGTAGGGATGTTCATGGCTCACTTAGAATCGTTTTTTAGTTATAATCAAAACCAAACCAATTTTTTCGGTCTTTAAATTTCAAAATCAACCCAACCAAATAAAATTAAAACCATCGAATTGGTTCGGTTAGATTCAATTTGATTTTTTTGATTTATAATTAGCTAATGATAAATTGATAATAGTGAAAAGTATGAACATGAAAACAACTATTTTAAATGAATATTAAGAATCAACAAATTTCTCTCAAAGATGTATGTTTCTGAATCTTCTGTTATTTTTAATACTATTTCAAAGTTGCAACATGTTTAAGCTGCATAACTGTTGAAGTTCTTCCACTTCACATATCTAATATTCATAAAAGTAATATATAACTTTAAATAGAATAGTCAACCCCTAAAAAATGAAAGAGACAAGTCATTGAATAGCAGATGAATGTATTGGACATATTTTTTAAGAAATGAAATTTTAAATTGTTTTAATGCATGTAAGATAAGTAGACTAAAATTAAATTAATGGCTAAAAGGAGTAAAATATTTATAAAAAAAATGAATACCATATACTATTTAAGTAATTATAAAATTTATGTATATAATTTATCGGTTCAATTTTGTGATGTTTTAGATTTTTTTCAATCAACTTGATCATTAAAATTAACCAAATCAAATGAAATATATTTGTAGCCAAATTGTGAACACTCAACAGTGCCGGGTGTTATTTCATTGTATTGGTGGGCGGGGAAGAAAGAAAGGACAAGAGTGTAAAAAGCCACATTAGCAATTCAAAAGGGTGGAAAGCCCGCTCTCCATCAAGCGTTTGTTGAGTTCAATTGAATTTCTCAGATCCGAGCCATACAACTTCAAACAAAGACGTGGCTTTCATTTCTATGGTACATTTTAATAATCTCTGTCAGTGAGGGTTTTGATTTTGTTACTACTACTGATACTATTATATACTTTTTATTTGATGTGTTTAGGGTAAATTGAACTCTCAGAATCCTAAGTCCAGCCAAACCGGTGATGGATTGGGAAAAAGTGAAGCTGCTTCATCTACAGATGGAGTTAGACAACTCAAGATTTACGAAGAGGCAGATAACATAAAAATACAAAGTCGCTGCAAGTAAGCCTACTATTTTGTCTTCAATACACTGCTAGATATGTTAGATCTTTCTGCTTAATTTTTTTTTTTAAAAAAGAGCCTATTTTCGTAGTATCACATTTGAACTATATATACCGAGTCTAAACTCATTAAGCATAAAATAAAGTTAGACCTTTCTGCTTATCTGCTTCTTTCTTCTTCAGGTTTCACTAGTTTATGGTATTTTTGCATGAAATTTCTTAATTTGGCTCAATAGTTTGAGCAGATAGGATATAAAAATTTTGATATAGCAAAAATATATGGTTCTGAGCCAGCTATGAGAAACGCATTAAGAGTTTAATATGAGCATTTTCTTATTTGAGAATCTGTTTCCTCCATGGAAATCACAAAAATTAGTATTTCAGTTAAACTGAAATACCAAAATCTTAAAGCCGAAAACTGAAGTTTTAAAAAATCAATACTGAAGATTGACCGAAGAACAAAATTAATTCGGTTTGGTCTAGTTTTTCAGATTTTATGCCCACCTTTACCATTAGATTTTATGTACATGTGCCCATCTCATGTTCTTAGGGGAAAGTCTGGTGCGCTTAACACGAGTGATGTGCAGACCAGTCGGAAGAGCTTGAAGGTTGGTCCTATTTCATTTCCTTTTTTTTTTTTTGGTTAATAAGTTGCACATTGTTAGCAATTCACATGTATTTTATCTGGTAATTTACAATTTTCACAACCATTCAAGTAACACATCCAAAAGGGTGTTAATTACACAGACGGCTATTACGACATATTTTATTAAAGAAAATGTTATGTAGGTGATTTTTGTTATGAAAAAAAACAAAATTATTTAGTGATCTTTGTTAAATATCAACCTTGGTGACCTTTGGTAAAAACTACTGTGGTGACAACTGATTAGTTAAAAGGTAAGGTGGTGACACATGGTGAAAGATTGTGGTCTTCATAAAGTGCAACTATAGCGTAGAGCCGTAGATCCCTGTGTTGTAAAGGCTCACTGGTCACGCTTCGGATTGTTTTCTTTTTGGTTTATATTTGTCATTCTTGAATAGTTGAATTACATGTATATCTTCTAGTTTTGTTTGTGCCATTTTCACTTTTGCCGTGGTTTGAGCTTAAAGCCTCAATAGACTTGTGCACTTCTTTTTTCTCGCTTTTATCCCTTGATAATATTGCTACGCATTGGTATCACGTAAGGTTGTATACTTAGTAATAATTGTCTGGCATTTAAACAAGCCACCTTACTATTTAGACTTCTCTAATAATGCGTAGGAGTTCACTTCTTTGTACTTTGTCTTTTGATGCATCTGACAGTGAAAGAAGACATAAATTTTATTGTATCCTGTAAGCGTTATTGCTGCCTAAACTCGTTAATTGATTTCATGAGATGGTAAAATAAATCAATTCATTATGCCTCAAAACCTTGACTTCTTACTTTCTTTTGGTCCATCCATCTCCATTTCTTCAACAGAGTGATATCAAGAACGTAGAGAAGATAAAAGAAAAATGCAATACTTCTGGTAAGTTTAGTGGAATTGTTTGGTGAAGTTACTAATTTTTCATACTTTCAGAACTGTTCTCAGCACGCACTCTTTGTATTTGCAGTTAAGATATTTGTCAAAAGAAAAGTACTGACTGATATCAGCAATATCAGGGGCAACTCTTTGAGAACCAAATCATATAATAGCTCCAAACTGGTGTAAGTGATTAATTAGCATCCTGTCAAGTCTCACCCGAAGGAGGTTTTTCTAGTGTTTTGTGTTCTTGTCTTTAGTAATACTTTTACAGTAAAGTTGTAATAGGGCAAATTAAAATTCTTATGGATTTATATTCTTTTCAGTATCACCTATTCTGTTCTCACATTAGATCCAGACATGAAATGACAATGGTGCTTCTTCAGGAGGCCATTGTAAGCATGCACATAACCGTGGTTAACCAGAACAGACACAATGGAATGAGATAAAAGGTTAATGACATGATGATTAGTATGGATGGAGTAATTTCAGTGAGGTAAATTGTATCCATCATTCTGGAACTGTCAAGAAAAGAAAAAAAACACAAAAAGCTTCACGTGGCATGTTTAATTACTTTTTATTTTTGATGAAGTAAACAATTGTAAGAATAATGGGGAGATTCCATGTATACAAGCAGTCTAAAACATATTATTATTCTCTATGGAGGACACCCAATCTTCTATACAAGCTGGAACATCGTAAATACACCAAAAAAAACTAGAAATGAAAGGCTATTCCTGAAATGTACATAGGCCTTCTCTATCTTGTCAAAAACTCTCATGTTTCTTTCCTTCCATAGGACCCATGTGAGTGCTAGTGGAATCATCCCATGCTCTCAATTTTTGCCTCCTACTTTGAGCTATTGCCAACACAACTATCTTTCTTTTCACCTCCTCATTTTTCTCCCCCTCTTCCAAATCCCTCACCCTTACACCCTATCAACTTGCCCCAACCCATTCAAAAGATATCACATCTTCATTTTTACTCTTAAAAGCCTTACTATTCCACAACTGATATTCCCTTTCAACATTTTCAACTCTTTTGCGAGTCGGCATGATGGTTTGCTTGTGACAACATATGCGTACCACCAACCACCAACTCTACTCTGAAGACTATTTTTTTTTTTTAAAAAAAATTTATTTCAAAAGAAATAAAGAGTCTAACCTGGATCCAAAAGGTCCATGCCCAAAATAAAATCAGACAAAGCTAAAACAAAAAAGGAAACTAAAACAACACAAAATATCTACAACAAGCTAAGAAATAAATCGCCAAGAAGGAGGAGAGTTCTAGAAGCTTGAAGCTCTCATCGTCATTCTCGATCTCAGTTGTTCATCTTCTCCATTTGCTCGACCAAGCTGTTGGTGTTGTTGATGAACGTCGTGATGATAGATCAACTGCCGATCCCTAATTTTCAACTCTTTGAAGACTATACCTTCAGCCTCATATTCTCAAATTGAACAGAGTTTGCATGTTTCTTCTTGTACCACCATCTAGCATGATGGGTGAATCATCTAAAATCATTCTTAATAGGGGAATATATAATATGTTTACAACCATTCCTCCGAAGAGGTTGACACTATAATTTTGTCAAGTCTTGATCTTAATTTTAAGTTTTTGCCTTGTCCTCATGAAGCTATATCTTCTTAAAGAAAGATCAATAAGAAAATGGTTATCAATGAACTTGGAGAACCAGTAGTTGCCCTTGACATCATTTTACAAGCCATCATTTCCTTTGGGAACCCAATAGTATTAAAGTCCTCCCTCTAACATCCATGAAATATACTCCCCTAAGGCCCGAAACATCCCCACTTCCTACGTTTTTAATGCAAGATGATATTATGAGTTCTCATTTTCTTACCTCTGTTACTTCCATTTTTCTCTCTTCCAACAAAAATAGTATGGCCTCGACATCTCATAAATCAGAACAATATCCTACTTGACCCATCTTTTCCCCTATGCACTTCTTGCAATAAACACCGACACAACCATCATTATAGTTCTCTATAAATATAGTAAGTTTGGGCGTTATTCCTCTCATATTTCGAGATATAATCTTAAGATCCATAAACTGTCATTTTATCCTTTCCGCCGCCTCGATAATGACCCTCTTGTTTGGGTCATTCATTCCTCTCATGTTCCAAGATATAACTTTAAGATCCATAAACTTTCATTTTGTCCTTCCTCTATCTCGCCTCTCCCTCGTCCTCTCCATCCTTCTCTTCTTTCCTCCTATACCTTCTCTCATGCACTGCAATGTTAACTCTTCATGAGAATCCACCAACCTCCTTTCCCTCCCCACCATCCTATTCTTGTTCCATCAATGTTTGCTCGTCTAAACTCTCGTTCTGTGTCAATTAGAAGTTCTATGACATTGTCCTCCTTCCCCTCAAATGAATTACCTAACTATTCTCTCAGTACAAACAATTGTCTTCCCCTATTCTTTATTCTAATTATGTGTTCCCATCAAGGTTCCACATTGATTCACCCCCTTGAACCCAACTAGTCTCTTCTCGATCAATAACAAGTTAACAACACCCTCTAAAGTTATGCTCCTTGGTCTTCGACTTGGCTAAAGACTAGCCCACAGACTTTTTGTCCAACCCTACGAACGCAATTTATTTGTCATTCTTCCCTTTGTTTTTAGTTGATGACTTCAACCTATTCCTCCATGTCAGTAACTTTATGCAATGGTATTCTTGCCTTTTTTCATACTTTTCACATTTTTCATCTCCGTCAATTTAGATTTTGGAATACCCACCAATTTTACCCCTATACATACATGTGGCGTAATTTGAAATGGAGAAATTCCTAATGCGAAGGCAAACTCTGGTCTTCTTATTCAAGTAGTTAACATTTCCCTTTGTTAAGCATTCTTGAGCGAAGAAGGGCTTTGCGCATCTAGCGATTAGATAAATGACATTGCTTGCCTTTGTGATCTGCCAATTTCAATACATGGAAAAGGTTAACACAACCCATTCAACCAGCTCTTGTGTACGCGCTATTTCATGCAGACTTACAACCGCATATCATCATCTACTCCTTTCTTTTGTTGTTACCAGTTTCAAAAAAATCATCTACTCCTTTCTTTTGAGTCAAGTTTCAAAAAAATCATCTACTCCTTTCTTTTGAAGTTCAATGTCGGAAATCATATTCTTAGCCCAACTTTCTGTGGTTTCTACTCTGACTCCATCTATTGATATTTGATGCCTTACTTTCATATCTGTTGGTGCTTCATGATGGCTATTTTTTCCTCTTTTAGATCTTTTATGTCCCTGGATGCTTAAGTTATCTTAACACAATTGTGTAATATGTGTTTATTTTGTTCACTTGCGTTTTAGGGATTCAAATGGTAAATGGTCAAGAATAGCAAATAATTCATCAAGAAAATCTATCATGGTATGCAAGCAACTATTTACTTTAGTATTCTATATGAATCTTCTATTTCTTGTTTATCCATCTCATGTATTCTTTGAATCATCAAGTTTTAGGAATTTATTCATGTAGGGAAAGTAGTTTATGACAGGATTCTTTATCCATATTTGTAGTGTTGTTTGAACAATAATAGGAGATAAAAAGGAGTTTTCCACACTGTGGCTTTACATCAGGGATCGACATTGAACCACTGTAATTATCCTAGTTATTGATGATCTTATTTGAAGGGGAGCCTTGGAGTAACTGGTAAAGTTGCTGCCATGTGACCAGGAGGTCACGGGTTCAAGCCTTGGAAATAGCCTCTGACAGAAATGCAAGGTAAGGCTGCGTACAATACACTCTTGTGGTGGGACGCTTCCCCGGACACCGCGCATAGCGGTAGCTTTGGTGCACCGGGCTGACCTTTTTTATTGATGATCTTATTTACTTTATACGGGGTGAGGTCTTATGGTGCATGTCATTTATAAATGATATTGTGTTAATTGACGAAAGTAGCAAAGGTGTAAACTAAAAGTTTTAACAATGGAGAAATACTCAATAGAGTAAGGATTTTAGAACAAGTTAGATTAAATATATGCATAAGAAAAATTAAGTTGAGGTTATCTAGAGTCTATGTTTCAAGAGAAACGTATGATGGATAAACAGGCTACACCTGTAATCAAAATAGTGTGGTTACAGTTGAAAACCAACAATGTTGTATGAGAGTGAATATTGTGCCTCAAAAGTCTAACATATCCACAATATGAGTGTTCTAGAGGTATGGATGCTACGATGGATATGCAATCATACAAGATCAAAAATGACTCTGCAGAAAATGCAAGAAGCACATGGAGGATAAAATGAGAGAATGTCCCCTGAGATGGATGTCTTTTTTTTTTATAAGGTAAGTGTATTTCATTCATGAACAAGGCCGAGATGGCCATATACAGTGGAAAAAACTAAAAGGTAGAGAATCTACAAAATCTGATTCTCTACAAAGTCTACCCATTCTTCTATACAATTAGGGATTTTATGGGTGCACCAAAAGAAAATAAAAAACCAAAGGTTATTCCTCACATGAGAAAAACTCGACGCTACCCCCTCAAAAGCTCTCCTATTTCTCTCATAACAAATAACCCACATCAGTGCAAGAGGGACCAAATTCCAAGCCTTACGTCTCCTATTCTCGCTTTTCTAGCAAAATATTAAATCTTTCACAAATTTTGGCATTACCCAAGAACTTTGAACTACCGAAGCATATCCCACCATAATGTCATGGTAAAGACACAATGTATGAGAAGATAATCTACTTCTTCCCCTGTCTCCTTACACATGTAACACCAGCTAACACAAACCACCTTATGCTTTCTAAGATTTTCCGCCGTCAAAATCACTCCTCTAGAAGCTAGCCAAGAGAAAAAACACACCTTCCTCGGCACCCGCACTATCCAAATTGCATCACATGGAAACTCAACCTCCTCCCTAGTTAGGAATTTCTCATAGAAAGATTTAACAGAGAATCCTCCATTGTTCCTCAAACCCCACCACAAAGCATCAAGTTCATCCACCAAATTGACTTGCCTGTGATGTCTTGTCCTATGCAGACCTCTAAATGCACTGGTTCATAGGTGTGAAACCATGACAAGTGAAATTGTTAATAGTGTAAGCTTAAATCACACAGAAGAGGTTGTCTTGAATGACCTATAATTTCTTGGAATCCGTGTAGACCTGGTGAGGAACATGACAATATGGAAGCAAAACATCTAAATATAGGCAATACCAATTAGTTAGGAATACGTTTTTGACATGCAAGTACATTTACTTTTTTATATAATCGTGGTGTCTAGCCAGGTTGCCTGCAACTCAACTAATTTCACGGGGTACCTATCTCCACCAACATAGGTACCGGTCTGTCCATTAAGGCTTGAATAGATGAGACAAATCGCCTTGTGTTTTTGCCTTCGCTGGATTTGAACCTGAGAAATCATGTGTTAGAGTGGGTTGGAGTCCTACATTGGTTGTGGAATGGACTAATGGTCTTTTTATATGAATTTGGGCAAAAAAAAATCCTTATGAACTGGTTTTTGGGGTTGAGTTAGGCCCAAGGGACATCTTACAAGCCTCCATATTACATTGTCCACACTCTAGTTGGCAGGCTAGGCATGCGGTGTTATAGTCCCACATTAGTTGAGGTGTGGACTGGTGTTCTCCTTATAAACCTCCCCTCATGAGCTAGATTTTGGGGTCGAGTTTGGCCTAAGAGCCATATCTTACCCTTCTCAACCTACTTCATTGACCACTCGGCCACACCTTTGTTTGCTAGGACATACTTTAGGTCAATGTCTGCTAGGAGTCCTTTAGTCTAGCTAGAAATTTATATGTCCGTAGAAAATGTACAGAACTTCTAGTATTTGAGAGACTAATATTCATATAGCCAGCCCCAACTTGCCTGGAATTAAGTGCATAATAGTTGTTTTTGTTGCATCTGAAGGACCCATTTAGTTGTCTGGTCATTCAGGACAAGGGGTCCAAACTTTTGACATTGTTGGACAACCCTGTTATCATTCCCTTAGCTTTTCTTTGCTTTTTATAATAGCTATGGCTAGCAAGACATGAACAAAATTGTCAGGATCTCTTTGTGCACACTAATTTCTGTGACAATGAGACCTAGTCCCACAAACCCAAACCTCTCGATATCATTCCCCTTGATATCAACTGTGTGCTTAGTGATTTTGCATATTTTATTATTTGCAGTTTGACTTGTAATAAGTAATATTGTAGCAGACATAAGCGGGTCCTTGTGCTATTACAAACCATCTAAACAAGTAAACCATTTTAGTTTTAAGTCATTCTCCATTAAGGGCAGAAAAGCAGAAGAACGGTGTGGTCTTTTGCTGGAAGAGCAAGAAGTACAAGCGGATGTAAATACTTAACATTTCAAAAAAAAGTCTAAGTAATGTAGAAAGTCGGTTTCAACCTGTCTATGCTTGTGACTATCACACAACCATCTTTCTCTTTAACCTTCTTGTGATGATCTCTAAAAAGATGATTAGATATTAGAAGTATTAGTAACATTTTATGCTCAGTTTCTTGTGATCTTTCTTAGATAGCAGTAGGTGCTGAATAGACTCTTATTTTTTTGTACAAACTAGGGAAATGTGAGGCCAGACTTGAATGGATCTGCTGGTGACAAACAAATCTTGACACGGGGTGAGAATTTTTCTACTAATAGGATAAAGAAAAAGAATTGTCAGTCACAAAATAATGTGTTTCCTTTTTGTGTATGGGTAGCACCACTCAAAGATATGAAAGCCTCCTTTGATGGACCCAAGACCAAAATTCAAGGCCGTAAATCAGTTACCATTGGAATCAGGTATTTTGGTATCTTAAACATAGTTATATATGCTCTGACTTCTATGATATAAGTAATATTAACTCTCTATAGTTGTATAAGTTTTAACCCTTTCTGTTTGATTTATTGAGGCCAACTGGAAGGAATGCTCTACCGCCATCAAGGTGTTTAACGTGTCTCCTTTATCTTTCATTAATGTTTTCTAAGCTTATTACTTGACACGTTTATGTTATTTTCATGAAGGAGGTCTTTACCGATACTACAGCGGGTGAACGTCGAGGGTACGAGCAATAAAGAGAAGGTTGTTATTATATATTTTTACTTTTTGACTCAATTTGCTGTCATGTGCTGCGAGGTTTTGCATAAGAAAAATGTTTTCTCAATGTAAACTGGTTTAGTCTTTCACTGGAAAAGAGTTAGAAGTCTAAGTAAATGTAAAAAGGCTGTTTGAACTTGTCTATGTTTGTGACTATCGGGCAACCCTCTTTCTATTTTTAACCTGCTTGTGATGACAGAACTATAAAAAAGATGCTTAGGTATTTTAAGTGTCAATTTTTCTGCTTAGGTTCTTATCTTTCTTAGACAGCAGTAGGTGCTGAAAAGATAGTTGCTTTTTTTGTACAAAATAGGGAAACTTGATTCCAAACCTCAATGGAGCTGCTGGTAACAAGCAAATTTTGACACAGGGTAAGAATTTTTCCACTTATAGGATAAAGAAAAAGAATTGTCAGTTACAAAATAATGTGTTCCCTTTTTGTTTGGGTAGCACCATTCAAAGATATGAAAGCCCCCTTTGATTGCCCAAAGACCAAAATCCAAGGCCGTAAATCAGTTACCATTGGAATCAGGTATATTTGTATCTTCAATATAGTTATATGTGCCCTGACTTCTATGATAAAAGTAATATTAACTCTCTATAGTTGTATTAAAGTTTAATCCTTTCTGTTTGGTTTATTGAGGACAACTGGAAGGAATGCTCTACCGCCATCAAGGTTTTTAACATCTCCCGTGTATCTTTCATTAACATTTTCTATGCTCTTGACTTGCCTTTTACTTGACACATTTTTGTTATTTTTCATGTAGGAGATCTTTACCAGTACTAGAGCAGGTGAACACCAAGGGTACACACAATAAAGAGAAGGTTGTAATTGTATATTTATATTTGTCTGAGTTTTTTGTCATGTGCTTCGAGGTAGGAATCTTTGGCATTAGAAAAATGTTTTCTCAATGTAAAAATTGTGTATCTGTTTAGGAAAATTCCAAAGAGTTGGAGAAAGGCAAAGGGATAAGTGGTGTTCCAGGTTAGATGCTCTACTTTGGGTATGTGATTTTCAGTAACATTAACTACAATAACTTCATTGATGAATGTTATCCTTTTTATCTATTTTCAGTTTCAGCAAAGCTCAAAGTGGCAGGGGATGTTTTACCACAGCTGAGCAACCACAACAACATCCGGAGAAATCGAGTTAGTGATGCCTCGGCAAGAATGTAAGTTCTTTTATTGATCAACTTACTATATAACTTATAATTTTTTTTGGACTAGTAGTTGGGACTTGAATGCGATGTAAGTCCACCAAAATTCTATCTATGAGAGAGATGCTCAAGTTTCAGAAGGAAAAAATTAATCTTCTCCTATTTCAACTTAGATTGTTGATCTAAGCTTATCTGCAGTTGCGCTCCATGTGAGATATGTCCTTCAATTAGAGAAGACGGGGAACAAAATAAGTACTTTGCTGAAAAGTCTGAAGTAGAAAGTAGTTACTCTTTGAGGAGTCATCACGTCTCTAGGAATTCATGGCATACATGTTGTGGTGATGCATATAATATTTGAGAAATTAAATACTTAATTTATATGAACATGTATATCAAACGTCATTAAGTACCAAACAAGAAATCTACTCCAGGAAGGAATTGAGACAGCCCATTGCAAATATAGAAGTCCAAGAAATACATTACTGCAATTTTCGAGGAGAATCAATAAATAAAAGATATAAGTTCAAGCTCTTCCTCCTTCTAAGTTTTCATTTCTTGAGTATCAAGCCACCACTTTCCTTGTTAAAATTATTTGATAGTTTTTTGGATTTTGTTAGCTCCTTGATCCTAGTCTTGTCCTCATTTACTGTAGCTAACTCTCTTTTGTATACTTTTGCTATTAGCATCATCGAATGATGCTCTTTAATGATACGAGTATTATTTACTTCGTCAGAAAAAAAGCCACCACTTTTCTTGCCTTAAACCTTGAGGGGTTGTTTGGTTCACATACTAGTTATGAGGGGTCATAGTGTGAGTATAGGTTATGCGCTGATTAAAAATGAAGAAATTGTCATATGGTGATCGATTTGTTAATCAGCGCATAAGCTATACTTACTCTGATGACTATAATACTGTGCACTATTTATTAATTTCTCTGCAGCAACATTTTTTGTATTAACATAATAGTGCTTAAAAATCTGTTTTCCTCCTTAAAGATTATAGTACTTTGCTGGTTGAGCTTTTAGGTAAGTGTTATAAATTGTAAATTTTATCGATTATAGCCCTTTGGGTAAGAAGTATAGGTTAATAAGGTATGGTTTCGCAGGTTGAGCTAGGAGCTTGACATTTTCTAATTGAATTGGAATAAATAACACTATGTTCTTAGTTACTTTGTGGCATATCTCTCATCAGGGTTCCCAAGGGTCGTGCTAAGGCAGAAATTGGAGCATTGAGAAGAAAATCAGTCAAGGTAAATGGTGCATTTGTCATGTTTCACTCTCTTCTCCTTCCACTATCTCTAGCAGGAAATGTTACCATGAATGGTGAATTGTGTTCATCATTGTGGAACAGCAGCTGGAATGCCAAATTTTGCAATCCAACTAAAATAATTATCCTTCTCTCTTACATTTTAGCAGCTACTTTTCAAAACTCTAACTTGAGAAAGACGCTCCATAATCTTTTTGTAGCAATTTTACTATTTAAATCTTTCAAAATTTACTTTAACTTAAGCAATGAATAATCCTTTCATTTTGTTGTATATGACCTTATTGAAAGGGCATGGATAAGAAGTCAATTTGGCCTGTCCATTATATGAGAAGTGCTGGAAGGAAATATTAGGTCCCTCATGCAAATTCCTCCTGTTGGAACGAAGCAATTTTCATATTCGATCACATTGTCTGGACTTTAGTGGTTCCCTTTCTTATCCAATATATTTAATCATTATAATACAAACTCAGATATCCCTGAAAGTCTTCACCAGGAGGGGAATTTGCCTCGGGAGAACTGTAATTTTACATCACAGGCCAACATATTATATTTTCTTTAACTTACTTATTTTCTGTTTCTATAATAGTTTTTTGATTCTGTAGTATCACATTAAGTTTCTTAGTAAAACAGTTGGAGGCTATGATTTCAAAATAACTATTGTAGCTTTTCACTCTCATAGTTCAATTGCTGATGTTCTATTTCCATTGGATAATTCATTTTTTTGTTTTCTCTTGGATGTTCCAGACAGGTCTGAAAACTACTGCCAGCAGTCTCAATTCACAAACGTCTTCAAAGTCGAACTCCATGTCAGGTGTGCACAAATGCACCTCTCAAGTTGCGATTCAATATAAAAGACTGGAGGATGTTAGTACCTCTTCCCTGTCAAAATATGCAACATCAGATATTTCAGCTGAGCAACCTCATCGAAAGGAAGTTGCTTCTAGTAGTAGTGGCAGCGTAGATGCACCTGAATGTTCGATTGCCAGGAGAAAATCTGATCGCAGGAAGTCTTTTACGTGTTTACTGATGGCAAGATCGAAGGTTAGTGTGAGATCTCTGTTCTTTAGGATCATTCATTTCATTTCTTTTCTTTTTTTATCCATAGAGCTTTAGACAGCTGATATGAGTTGGCAGCTTCTGAAGGAGCAGTGTGGAAGTGTAAAGCTGGAAGATCTGTCACACATTTACGATAATTGCAATCATCTAGATGTTACTGAATATGTTGATGACATCTATCTGTATTATTGGGTTATAGAGGTGAGCTGATTTTATACTTTCATCTGTTTCATTTGAACTAACACCGCAAGTTTCCCTCTACTCTTCCAAAGAAAGACATGCTTTTGTATTGTTGACCTCCAATTGCTTAAGCTGATTCTAACTGCAGGCTCAGAATCAGCCTATCGAAAACTACATGGAGATTCAGAAGGAAATAACACCTCAAATGCGTGGCATATTGATCAACTGGCTTATTGAAGTATGCCTTAGTTATTCTGCACTTATACATTTTCATTTTGCTTTTGCATGCTTCCTTGATCGTTTTACTTGTTTTGTCTAGGTGCATTTGAAATTTGATTTGATGCAAGAAACTTTATTTCTCATGGTTACACTCCTGGACTACTACTTATCACTAGCAAGGGTCAAGAAGAATGACCTGCAGCTAGTTGGCCTTACTTCACTGTTGTTGGCATCAAAATATGAGGACCTTTGGCATCCGAGGGTAAATGTTTATGCATTGACTTCTTTATAGGATTTCTCTTTAGGTATATCAAGGAGTTAATGGCGATCAATATGTGACTCGAATGTTTTCTATAAATAAATCATTTACTAGGTAACGTTCTGATTGAAATATGTAACTACTCATTCACTTCAAAATTCCAATTGCTACAGATCGTGGACTTACTAAGCATCTCTGGAGAGTCATATACTAGAGATCAAATGCTGGAAATGGTGAGCATGCATCTTCTTTAATTTCAACCAAACTTTTGTTCACCTGGGCATAAGATAATAAAGATTAGTTTTTAAGCGAAGTTTTTCCTTCTTTTTTTTTTCTGGAACCAGGATGACTTTTTTTAAAATCTCTCCTTTTTGTGGGTTTTTTGTTCTTGTTTGTTTCACCTGGTGTTTTGAGTCTTGCACATCATCTTTTTCAGGAGAAGGATATCTTAAGGAAATTGAAGTTTCGCCTTAATGCAGCAACTCCTTATGTCTTCATGCTAAGGCTTCTTAAGGCTGCTCAAGCAGACACAAAGGTGGGGAAAACTTTTTGAAGGAGTAATAACAAAATCCCCTTACCTCAAGTTTGTAATCAGTTCAATGCCAATCATATTTGAAAACGGATAAACTTTTGTTCCCCAGGACGCTTTTTCTCAAGTCCTGGTTAATATCTCTGCAGATGTGCTGAATGTTACTAAGTGTGAGCTATAAATTTTCTCAATCAAGGAACTAACATGTTTCTAAATTTCTGAAACTCTTCTGCTAGTTTGAACATTTGGCCTTTTACCTGATCGAGTTGTGCTTGGTTGAATACGAGTCTTTGAACTACAAGCCATCTATGCTTTGTGCATCAGCTATTTATGTGGCAAGATGCACGATGCAAATGACTCCAGCCTGGACACCACTGCTGGGGATCCATGCACGTTATCAAGAATCCCAACTCAGGCATATTTCTGCATAGCATTTGTGGCTCTTTGCTTTTTGCTCTTTGCGATCTACTGATACATAAATTCTTTGAATGTTCACAGACACTGTGCGGCAATGATCCTGCGGTTTCACAAAGCTGCACCAACAGCCCTTCTGAAAGTCACGCAGGAGAAATATATGTGTTCCAGCAACAGCAAAGTTGCATCAATAAAACCTTTAGAGAGTCTCCCTTAAGACTATATGAATTGTAGGGGCATTTTTTGAAGCCTAAGCTGCAAACGATTTGTTGATACGTGATTCTTGCGCGTTACAAAGTACATTTGTTTCTGAAGAAAGTTCACTGTAAAATAAAGATCTTCAGCTTGTGCAATCCCTCTGTTCCGTTTGACTATCCAGTTATGCATGGAAAAAGTTGTCGAAAAAAAGAGCACCCATAGACGGGGAAGAGCGTTATGTATATTGTATACTATTCATTTGTCAGATTGTGGTAGCCTATTTACTTAGCTTGCGTCAGTACGACAATATTGTATTCAAGATTTCAAGTGCAGAAATGTTATTAGAATCACTGGCATCACTAATTCAATAATTACTTCATCTTTGTGGTAGCACTGATCATCACCACCCATAAAAGTGCAAAACCAAGAATTATAATGTAGAGGATTGGGCTACCTCAAGATATTTCTTTGTAGTTGCTGAAGAAATCTTTACGTAAGGAGAAAATGGTGACCGGCCTACCCACTCTGCCATCTCGTCCCTTGTTTAGATTTTTAAAAGCTTGCACATGAATGGATTTTGTGATTTGTTGAATTTTTTGATAAAATCATGATTGAAATTTTATTGGGATGTCATTTTGAAGTTGTGATTAAAATCTGAAGCTATTGAATGAAGATTTACATATAATATTTTCATGGGTTAAAGGCTGTAGGAGATGAAATTCATTTTTTTGTATAACTTTATATAATAGTGTATATAAACGCCTCTCATATGTCACTATACACTTTTTATACAAAATTGATACATTACTGACAAGTGTATAATTTTTAATAATGTTATATACCGGATATAATAAATACTATTGCGGGGGTTTAAACTAAAAACGTATACATTTTTCACCGCCGCTTTGCCTGGGAACCACCAAGGACCTGTTAGGAAAGTGTAGTTGTGGAAATGGACAAGTAATCTTGAACAAGGGAGGGAGTTCGGCGATACAGTGTCCTTGACAGAATGATAATGATAAAACTAAAGGAGATGGGCAAGGGGACTATAGGTTTAGGATTCAGGAATGGCAGGACAAGTAGTGACCAAGTCCAAAATGGAAGCAGCTGGTCCGAGTTGCCGAGGTAAATTGAAAGCCAATTAAACTTTGTGCTCACAGATTGTGTCGAATGGATCCAATTTATAGGTGGAAAGCGCCCACGAATGGCCTCGCTTCCCAAGGACGAGAGGGCGAAGTACAGCTACCAAGTTCCATCAAATCAAGATGACATGCTTGTCCGTGTTCACACTTCACACACCACAGAGTATGCATAATAACACAAAAATTACATGAACGGTCAAGATATTAACCTGTTGGGACTAAATAAAACAGAACTGGTTGTGGATGCACTAGCAAATGAGAGCACGAAACCCAAGGGTTTGAGACCTCATAATTGTATCGGTACTCAGTTTGGAAGCCCCAAGGTCGTTAGAGTTATAGGTTCGTGAATAATTGCCTTCACAGTATCGGCCATCCCCATTGAACTAAAACCATCGTCTTTGATGTAAAATTGATGCAGCACTTTGCTCATTTTCCAAAACAGATCCTTGCAAGCACGTGGAACTACACTGCCCTCTCCTTGCAAAACCATATTCAGGAGTTCTTTCCTTTGCATTTCAACTCTATGACTCAATTCTTCAATGGCTACTTCCTCACTTATGCTGCCATTTCCATGAATGACGCTCAAGGTTACAGCATTTAGTTTTCCATCCTTCGACTCTCTCTGCAAAAATACATAAGAGATCAAATAACTTAGGGAATGATAAACCAGCACAAGCATATTTGAGTGCAAAATAACGAAGCATGTACATACCTCAAAACTTCTGATGTCATTAAGAAGACGTCCGCAAGTGCTCATTAACTTGAATAAACTGTGGTAATCGGGATGTTGCACAACATCATCTGGGAGCTTGGGGCCAACAAAATAAAGTGCCGGAAGGACAATTGGTCCTAAGGCAAATGATGCATAACCATTGGCGATATATTCGTCCAATGTTGGCACCGACATATCTATAGCCCATTCAGCTTCTCTCAACATAGCATTCAGTAGATTCAACCACTGCAAACATAATTTTGTCTTTACTCATATAAATAATAATCAAAAAATCAACTCCAAGAATTTTCAACTTGATTTTCCAAACACAATTTGAAATTAGACATAAGCACTTGTAAACAAACAACATTGCGTGAATCTTATGATACAGAAAGGACACAATAGCTCTAGCGCTGGGGGGATATTGTTTATGTGACAGCATCTTGAATTTGACCTATATGGCAAATTATTGGGACAGTGGAACTGCTGTCAACGAAATCTGGATGATGCCTGGTTGAAAGTAAATATGCTCCGAACAGCAAGGCATTTATGTCAAAGGAACAGTAACCGTGTATCAAGATGAACATCCAAGAGTGAGCTCGTAGAACTATATTTGAAACTAGTTGGAGCTCAGTGTAATTGAACATTTTCTTTTTTGTTTTTAAACTTCAATTTGGCATGTCATTCCCAACAAAGTAAAATTTCTTCCCTACGATCCCCCTCTAGTTCATATTAAGTGAATTTTTAGGACTTTTTTCATTGTTCAAAATAAGTGAATTGTTCAAAGTTCAAGAGAATTGTTGAGACTTTTTTCCATTTTTGTCCCTTCCTTTAATGAGGTTCTTAGCTACTACTTTACATTTTCTAGGTGATAAATTACACTACTTACAAAGTCATATTCATGACTATCCCTACTTTTAAGAATAATTTGGGAATAATCAAAAGGGAATACGGAAAGTAGTGTTTAAATTATATTTAGAATATTTTTCTTAAAGGGAGTGCATTACCCCAAAAATTTCACTTAATATGAACTAGAGGGAGTACAGAATATGTGGGAGAATTATGAAATATGAATGCCAGAGTCTATTAGTCGTCAAAAAATGAAAAGAGACATTTTTTTTTTGGATAAAGAAACTAACAATATCAGTTATGTGTCTTGTCACACTACGTGCTTGCCACTTAAATGCTTTGTCTCCAATCTCACGGATAGTACTTTGAAGTGCCGAAAATATAATGCTCACTTTCTCCGAACAGCAGTCAGTGCTAACATCTACATCCCACCTACCAAAAAGACCCAGATGAAATCACCGAGGTATACTAAGAACAAAGAAAATATGAACGGAAATATGTACTTCTTAAACAACTGAATTAGGTTGTTCAATTCTTCCATAGAACCTCCTACATCAAAGAAATCATCAATCACTGTAGTAAGAACACCATTCTTGGCCCATGACATGCGAGCATCAGATAGTTCAGGTTGAAAAATTGAGGCTGCAGCAGAAAAGTAGCAGTATGCAGATTTCTCTCTGGCAAACTTCAGTTTGTCCAATCTGTTTTGCATTAACCACCTGTTAACACAAAACACTTAAACTTGCACATCAGGAAAGCTATAGCAAATAGAAATCTCTTCGCATTTTGATATCATAACCTTTCCAACAGGATAGAGACCAATCCACTGGCAAGCAATAAGGAAAACAAAATCAGAAAACTTATGAGCCAAAGGTTGCGTTTGAGTTGAAATGAACTTCCATTTTTGTCATGTACAGAAGTTGTTGAAAGCGTAGAAATCAAACAAGGAAAAGAAACAACACTTGGGAGCAGTAATATGTGCTTTAAACTTTTCCAGTTTTCTGTAATAAATATACCACCTCTGATCTAACTATCATAAAACAACTCAGACAACTGGTTCCACATGATGATCAAGGTTCAAAGAGATACGAACCTCTCAAGCTGTTTTAATTCACTGCGGTGAATAGACTGGCAAAAGTTGAAGTCTTCTACCGCTAGGGTTAAGAAATCTTTGTTGCCAAAATTTGATGAACTGTCCCAAAAATGCAATGAAAAAGAGTAATTGACGAAAAGGAGCACATGATAACCAAAAAATTACAAAATCGGTCCTCAAAACTTTTGAAGAAGTTACCTATATGAAGTTTTTAGGACTCTTGTATTATCTACATCATAGTGCTTTATATTTCTCCTGTTGGCTACCCGTTCTAAGTTAGCATGAGAAGGAAACTTAAGAACATCATCCACCTAAAAATAAGCAACAGTAGCAGTTGGCTCTAGCTCAAAGAGACGATACCAATAGCATGAGCTAAACACAACGCAATTTATGGCAAGTACCTGTTCACGGATCTGTCTGGTGAGCCCATTTGGAGGATAAAACTCACCTGATAGTTGCTGTCTCAATGATTGCAAGGATGATGAGTTCAATTTCTTTGAAACTGGTTGATCTGTGGCAATAATCATTTCTAAAGCTTGATATAAATCCAACTTAGTATGTATGTCATGCAAATGGCCACTATATTGCTCCTGCTCCAGAAACTGAGCTACAGGATCTATAATGCAGATGAACTCGTCAAAACTATTTGAACAACAAAAAACATAATAAGCAAACAAACTGATATGATTACAAGCGAGTGAGGTACCAGAGGTGACATTATATCCATATCCGCGCAATATCCTGAATGCTATGGAACAAGTGGCAGCACTTGTGAAGATTTCTTCCTCCCCCTGCAGCCAGCATCTTTTTTGTTTTGTGGCTAATGTCATGATCGCTTGTAAAATAAAAACTTACATATGTGTAGGCTTGGAGAGAGTCAATCTAACAGGATTAATTCTGTTCTACAAGCCCAAGGGTATCTGTGGTTTTAAAGGTTACCTGTATGTTTCATCCAATACATTCTGAATTTCCTCAGCAAAATGCCGACAAATTCCTAGTTTATTGAGGTTATCGACCATACAAAGGCGTGCATGTATATTTATTGGATAGATAGTTGGAACTGAAAGAAAAATAGGCATTAGACAAGTTGCTTCAACATGCCACCCTAACTTAAATAAATAAATAAATGTGCAAAAATTTTACCAGCATTCCCAAACTTTCTCAATGCACAGCGAAGGTAATCGAGACAACCAGAATCATGAAGGCGAATAAGAGAAGCAGCTGTAGTAGATGGTGAATTGAATAGTGAACCATTCTTCCTCTGATATTTCATAACCATTTTCCAGTCTTGAAGTTCTCCAATTCCCTCTGACACATAAGCGAGGTAAGCATTAAGCTCCAACGAGCTGCTGTCATACGATCTAACATGAATAAGAAATCTTCAATGAAAATATGGATAAGCTGAGATCAATATGAAAACCAGAAGCCAATAAAATTTTCTTCAAAATTGCTTTTCTTTCTTAACGAACTTTAATTTTCTCATTGAAGCATAGAAAGTTAGTCACGAGAATCTATATGGTACGCATCTCTTTGGCAAGTTTGAACCATTCAGTTACCCTCTAAAATTGCACTATAATTTTAAAAAGGCCCAACCACAGAAAAGCTACATCATACTTATATAACTAGAAAGCACATTTAGCTCATATAGAAATAATCTAGAATATACCTTCTGAGCTCAATATCCCTTTTATGAAGCAGTTCACTCAAGACTCTTGATTCTAAATGAAGCTTCAACGATAAATCTTCAGCATATTGAAGCATGCCAGGGAATATGACATCAAATCCAATTGGAGAATATTGGTCCTTGTCGGTAGCGGAAGCAAAATTTAACTCGATAAAACGTAAACCTGCAAGATGACACTGTTTCAGTGTGAGGAACATAAAGGGAAGTTTTAGGTAAAGAAGATTGTAAGTAATCCATACATACCCCTGGTGATTAACTGTTGACCAATACCCCATGTTTTAAGGGCAAGGACACAAGCCAAAGTAGAGGAAAGAACATCTTTAAGTAAGAGGGGTTGGTGATAGGGAAGCCCCCATGATCCATCTTGAAGTTGATTATGCAACAACCAGTCTAGGCACTGAGGGAAACATGGGACTTGAGCAGAATGTGGAGAAGGGACCATGGCGACCCACGCAGTGTCGTATGAAGAAACAGAAAATTCAACTTTATGGAACAGTTTTCTAATTCTTTCTTTGGTCGCGTCATTGCACTGCATTCAGTTTTACAAGATAGATTAATCAATAGAGAGAATATATGTGTGTGTGTGTGTGTGTGTGTTGGGGTTAGGGGTGGTAAGGTATAACATCAGATTAGTGGGAATCATACTTGAAGAGCAAAATCAGTTCCTCGGGTGGCACTGGCATCAACTGCTAAAACAAAGAAAAGGACATTAGATTAAAAGAGAGAAAACCGTGGATACATATATAATCACTTCCAAACTTACCAGATGAATGGGAAGGTTGGCGACTAGCACTAGTGTTGAATTTGTTTGTATTTGCCTCACGAATCGTGCGAGGTTTAAGAACTATATATAGAAATATAAATCCAAAATTAATCAAGTGATGAAGCGTGAGTTGTTGGAGTTGAGTAGAAGAGCGCAAACCTGATAGATAAGAAGAGAGAGAGGTGGCAGCAGCCATCATTTTCTGTTTGTTGCTCTCCTGCTCGCTCGCTCGGATCAATGTTTCTCTCTTTTTTGTTGCTCTTGCTCTTGCTCTTGTTATTTGCTAAAACAGGAGGGTCCCAGGATACTTACTTTATTACTTAAAACAAACGGTATCAAGGAGCATTGTGCTCCCGCATCGTTACACTAGTTACAAGACAAGTGGAAGCTCAGTAGCACCTTCTCCTTTACACTATTTTTTTTTTCCTATCATACCCTTTTTCGTTATTACTTATACTTATTTTTTTTAAAAAAAATATGTACAGACACTTAAATTAATTATAATTGTATCTATCTATCTATATATATCTACCTATCTACTTATTATAAAAACATGAATAATTTTTATTAAATATTTATCAATCAAAATATTTCTCAAATATTGATCAAATTTTATACTTTTAATTATTTCCAACTATTTTTACCTGAAGTTATACTACACGGACATAATTGAAATAACACCTAAACTAAATTAAGTAGTCACATTAAAGGAAATTGTAAAATTAGAATTTTAAAATTAACTAAATTCATTTTTTCTGAATACATTCTGGTCAAAGGTTGAGTAGGAATAAACGGTTGATTATACGACTTTGATTTTTAATAGAAAAATATTAAGTACTTCTAAGGATGGCTGGCCGATTATTGTTAGGACATACTCCCTCCATTTTAAAATAGTTGGATCTCATTCACTTGTCACTTTCTTTAAAAAATTATATATTAAGAGGTTATTTTATCAAATTAACCTTATTAACTAGCTTTGAAAATATAAACTTAAGTATATCAACTTTGTTTTAGTCATTTAATTATAGGGGTAGTATTGAAAAAAAACATAATAATATTCTCTTTATTTCATAAAAAGAAATAATTAATTTGAAACAAATATTTTTAGAAAGAGGGTCAACTATTTTAAAACGGAGCGAGTACCTGATTTAATGGGTTCTTTTTATGTTTTGCCCATACGTATTTTTTTTCCCTAGCATAAATCGTGTTTATTTAATTATTGTCGCCATATTAAATTTGAAAGAAAAATTGGTTGATGATTATCAGAAATGTCATAGAATTTTCTAGGGAGATTTTTATATCCAAAATAACATTAAATGGAATGTTTTTCATTGTACTGAAACTGGTTGATTTTAATAAGACAAATGGCATTATCCAACATTTAATTACTTTATTAAGCAAATATTTTTATTTTTAAAGGAAACAAAAGTCGATCAATACCTTAATAATATTTTAATAATGTCTCATTATGTTAAATTTAGATATTTTTTATGAAACCACATGCAAAAGTACAATTTGTTATTTTAAAATAAATATTATAATAATCGACGAGTGATATTCATGCAAGTACAACACACGTACATAGAGACTAGTTTTCTACTCCTTCCATTAGCTTTAATTGTCACTTTTTGACATGACACACTCATTAAGAAAACAATCATTGATATGACTATTTTACCATACTACCTCTGTTAATTGATGCTTAGAGTAATGTGTCTTGAAAATGGTTTGAAAAATAAGTAATTAATGTTAAGGGTAAAATAGGTAAAATTTTGTTGATTTTTCTTGATATGTCAAAAGTATCAAGTAAAAATGAAAACCCAATTAAGAAAATACTGACAAGTAAAAGCGAACGAAAGAAGTAAAAAGTAAGTACAATTATTTTTTTGAAAAAAAATTAGATACTTAAATTAATACAAATAGGATGTTAATTTTTCTAAGCATAAGTTAATTAAATATTATATTTTTAATTATCTATGAAATAATTATAATTATTTATTTTCTATAAAAGAGAGTGAGACAGCGAAAGAGAATTAAAGGCACCACATTTATTTGGCAATGAAAGATACATTTTCGGGACTTGTTTGTCCACTTTCCTTAAAAAATCATAAATAGAAAGTAGTTTTACATGTTTACTCTTGAGAGATTCTTGGAACTTTGCAAAAAACTTATTTACACTCCCAAGAAATATTAATTGTAGGGGGCAAAGTGGAAAAATTATTATAAATTCTATCTTAATTTAAGTAATATTAATGGTTCTGATTTTTAATTTTTATTTTAAGTAATATTGGTTGATTTGAATTTGGTGATGTGGACCTAATAAGAGGTCACGTGGTAAAAATGATTTTGTAAAATCATCGTTACAAAATAATGGCACGAATGAACCTTTCTGTAACGACAGTGACATATATGAGCCAAACTTTTAAAGGCAGTGACATAAATGAGTCAAACTTACAACGGATGACACAAATAAGTCATTTCTAACTAATAGTTCGATGACATATTTGAATCTTTTCCCTTTTCTCTAATATATCCTACCAAAAAAAACGCTTAATAGGCTTTAAACATAAGCTTGAGAAGAGAATTAATTCTGAGTTCTAAAGAGTTAGTATCTTTATAAAGACATACTTTTAGTTAAATCAAAACTTCTAACCCACGCCCCCCCCCCCCGCCCCGGCCCCCGCAAAAAAAAAAAAAAAAACTTGAGCACCCCTAAATCTCTGTATTTGGAAAAAAGGATTGAGTAAAATAAAAAGAACATTTCTAAAAATTTATTTTTAAGTAGAAAAAGTAAAAATAAATAAAAATTCTTTTTTTGGGTTAACAAATAAATAAAAATTCAAATCATGTTTGCTTTAAGTAGGCGTTTGGACATGCAATTTCATGTTTGTGATATGAAATCAATATTTGGTCATGTGATTTCATCTCAAGATTTCATATAATGACATGAAATTCCAAATTCTCTAAAAGCATGATTTGAAAATTTCAAATCATGATTTGAGACTTTTTAAATACAAAAATTAACTCACAAGTTTATATTTTGTAAAAAAGAACCCCAACATTTATATTTACCAATTATTTATTTCATAAACTATTTATATCTCATTTAATCATTACTCTCACCAACATATAGCCTCGTTTGGTCATGAGAAATATTTTTTTTTTCGGAAAATATATTGATTTTATTAAAAAATGATGTTTGGCCATAAAAACTCCAAATACAACTTGAAGTTCTATTTGGAAAATTGTTTTCACTTTTTTCTAATTTCAAATTCACCTTGATAGTTAAAAAAAACCTTTCCAAAAAGATATGACCAAACACAACTCCAACTCCAACTACATTTTTTTTATTTTAATAGCCAAACACCTATAAATTTATTATTACTTCAAATCAACTCCTACTTTATCATTTATTATTAACCAAATTTATCATTTGATCAATAAATATTGTATTTTTTTAGAATAATTTTGTGATAATATATTAAACTTTTATTATAAACTTTTACTTATTTGATAAGATTATATAAAGAATTAGGATAATTTTAATATTTTTCATAACTTATGAGATTTTATTATTTATAAAAAAATATATATATAACTTAAAATCCCAAATTATATGTTCAAATAAAATTTCAATTTCTTCAAATCATAATTTTATCTCATATAGCCAAGCGGACGCTAAACTAAAGTATAAAGGGTAAACTACATAAATAGCCCCCATAGTGGGTGACTTTGTTTTTTTGCCCCCCATAGCAAAAGTGCTACAAAACTACCCTTCCTTCTTTTTTATGTATGGAACAAATACATATTTACCCATCTATATATCAAATATTTTCAAACAACTCTTCATACTCATTTATCTTTCATCCTCAATTTTTTTTCTCTGTTTTATCTTACTTTGATTTTTTATTTTTATTTTCTCTTCTTTTTTTTAAAAAAAATTCTCAACCTTTACTTTTTTCCTTTTTTCTTTTTCTCCTTTCAACTTCTATTTTTTTTTTCTCTTTTTAATTTTTCTTTTTTATTTTCTCCTTTTTTCTTATTTTTTTTTCTCAACCTTTAATTTTCTTTTATTTTTTATTTTGACTTTTTTTCTTTATATTTTTATTTTTTCTCAACTTTTTTTTTTCCTTTTATTCTCTCAACTTCTTTTTTTTTTTTCTCTTTTTCATTTTCTTTGATTTTTTTTAATTTTATCAACCTTCATTTTTCTTTTGTTTTTTATTTTTTTGTAACCTTTATTTTTTTTCTTTTCTTTTCTTCGATTCTTTCCAAACAACAAGTCACGTCCCATAGGCAAGAGTTGACACTACTACATTGTGTCTTGATTTATGAGATGTTATATTACTTTTGCCTTAGAAGCAAGACTTAACCTAAGGACATTCAAACAACAAGTTATGTCCCATGGTCAAGAGTTGACACTATCGCATTATGTTTTAACTTATGAAATGCTATATAACTCTTGCCTTAGAGGCAAGACTTAGTCCAATGACTTTCAAACAATAAGTTATGCCCCATGGGCAAGAGTTGACACTACCACATTGTGTCTTAATTTATGAAATGCTCTATAACTCTTGCCTTAGAGGCAAGACTTAGATCAAGGGTTTTCAAACAATAAGTTACGCCCCATGGGCAAGAGTTGACACTACCATATTGTGTTTTTTTATGAGATGTTCTATAACTTTTGCCTTAAAGGCAAGACTTAGCCTAAGGGCTTTCAAACAACAAGTTATGCCCCATGGGCAAGAGTTGACACTACCACATTGAGTCTTGATTTATGAGATGCTCTATAACTTTGCCTTAGAGGCAAGACTTAGCCCAAGGACTTTCAAACAACAAGTTATGCCCCATGGGCAAGAGTTAACACTATCACGTTGTGTCTTAATTTATGAAATGCTCTATAACTCTTGCCTTAGAGGCAAGACTTAGCCTAAGGACTTTCAAATAACAAGTTATGCCCCATAGGCAAGAGTTGTCACTACCACATTATGTTGTAACTTATGAAATGCTATATAACTCTTGCCTTAAAGGCAAGACTTAGCCCAATGACTTTCAAACAACAAGCTATGCCCCATAGGCAAAAGTTGACACTACCACATTATGTCTTGATTTATGAGATGCTCTATAACTCTTGCATTAGAGGCAAGACTTAGATCAAGGGTTTTCAAACAACAAGTTACGCTCCATGGGCAAGAGTTGACAATACCATATTGTATTTTTATTTATGAGATGTTCCATAACTCTTGCCTTAGAGGCAAGACTTAGCCAAAGGACTTTCAAACAACAAGTTATGCCCCATGGGTAAGAGTTGACACTACCACATTGAGTCTTGATTTATGAGATGCTCTATAACTTTGACTTAGAGACAAGACTCAACCCAAGGACTTTCAAACAACAAGTTATGCCCCATGGGCAAGAGTTGGCACTACCACGTTGTGTCTTGATTTATGAGATGCTCTATAACTCTTGCCTTAGAGGCAAGACTTAGCCCAAGGACTTTCAAACAACAAGTTACGCCCATGGGCAAGAGTTGACACTACCACATTATGTTTTGACTTATGGAATGCTCTATAACTCTTGCCTTAAAGGCAAGACTTAGCCCAATGAGTTTCAAACAACAAGTGATGCCCCATGGGCAAGAGTTGACACTATCACATTGTGTCTTGATTTATGAAATGTTCTATAACTCTAGCCTTAGAGGCAAGACTTAGCCCAAGGACTTTCAAACAACAATTTACGTCTCATTGGCAAGAGTTGAAACTACCACATTGTGTCTTGATTTATGAGATGTTCTATAACTCTTTCCTTAGAGGTAGACTTAGCCCAAAGACTTTCAAAAAACAAGTTATACGCCCCCATGGACAAAAGTTAGCACTACCACATTGTGTCTTTGATTTATGAGATGCTCTATAAGTCTTGCCTCCAAAACTAGACTTAGCCCAAGAATCTCCCCAAAAAATAAACTACTCCTCATGGACAAGAGTTAACACTATTTCATTATGTCTTAATTTATGAGATACTCTATAATTCTTGCCCTAGAGGCAAGACTTAGCTCAAGGGTTTACAAACAATAAGTTGATGTTCTATAAATCTTTCCTTAGAAACAAGACTTATCCCAAAGGACTTCCAAACGGCAATTTACGCCCTTAAGTTTCCTTTGATGTCAAAGAAAGAAGATTTTTTTTGCGGATTATCCAACTTTCTATTCATTAGCAAAATATAATAGAACCTGAGAAAAAAGAAAAAAGAGAAGGAAAAAAATAAAGATTGAGAAAAAAGAAAAAAAGAGAAGAAAAAAAATAAAGGTTAAGAAAATAGAAAAAAGAGAAAAATAAAAAAAATAAAAAAATAAAAGTTGAGAAAAAAAATGAGAGGAAAAAATAAAATAAAAATAAAGTTTGAGAAAAATTAAAAAGAATGTGAAAAGAAAAAAACAAAAAATAAAAAAATAAAGGTTGAGATAATGAATTAAAAAAAGAGAAATAAAAAATAAATAATGTTTGAGAAATAAAAGAAAAAAAATTAAAAAAAATTGAGATAAATGAATTAAAACAAGAAAAAAAAGAGAAAATAAAAAATAAAAATCAAGTAATAGTAAAAAAGAAAAAAAAAGTTGAGAGATAAATAAGCATGTAAAGAATAACACAATATTTGAGGTGTAGAGAGGCAAAAATGTATTTGTTGTATATATAAAAATAAAGAAAGACTAGTCTTTAAAGATTTTTTTTATGGAGGATAAAAATACAAAACACCCACTATGGAAGGCATTAATGTAATTTCATGAAGTATAAAAGTGGTAAATTGGGGCCCGGTTGAAGAACACAGTGAAGATTGCAATTGCAGGTAGGGGACATAATGCTTGTTACTGGCCGCCTCATGCTGAGGTCTCTATGTGTTGCGTCGTCATCACCGGCAACCCCTACCCTTGAGGAAATAGCCTCTAACCAACACCCGGCAGGTCTGAATCTGAACAATGAGTATGGTAAAAAGGAGCTGCACATTTCCCTAAACCCTTAAACCCTGAACAAACAAATCTGGTTCTGCTGCAGGTGTTGCAAAAGTAGTGCTTAAAAAGGGAAAGACACAACTATTTAAGGATGGAAGTCCGATGGTTTACAGTGGTGCTGTTGCTAGAGTAATTGGTAGACCACCACCCAACACTGGGGATATTGTCCTCGTTGCTGATGGCACTGAGAAACCTATTGGTTGGGGTTTTTACAACTCTACTTCTATGTTCCGCGTCCGGCTCATGCAGCAACAACACGAAGTTGCACAGTACTAAAATGTTCTCCCTTTTTTGCTCTTATATACTTCTTTGCATCCTACTATATAATTAAACTTGATTTGTCTAAAATGGTGCAGAGACCCTTCTTCCGCGCTTAACGCAGAAAAGCTACTGGAAACAAGAATTGCAGCAGCTGCTATGTTGCGTCAAAATCTAGGGCTTCCTTCTGCTCATACAAATGCATATCGTCTTGTTAATAGCGAAGGAGATAGGTATAAATTTCCTTACACCTTCATCCCTCTAATGAGATGAAGTTTTTGGATAATTGCGCTAACTGACTTAGATGATGTCCTCACAAGCTTTCCAGTTGAATGTTTTCCTCGATGACTGTTCCCTTGGTTATTGCGCAAATTTCATCTAGTGTTTTGACTTTGTTGGAATTTGAAACTTAGACTTAATGCTTCTTAACCCACTTCATTGACCACTAGGCCACACCCTTTGGTGCTGCTTTGCGGTTGAATGTTGCTGATTACGAACTATGGTACTTGGTTGGTGCAACTATTCAATGAAAAAACAGGGACACAATTCCAACAAAATAAAATTAAAAAAAATGCGAGAGAGGAAATGGCGGGGAAGGAGAGGGAGGACTGCTAGCTACCAGTGCTGCGGAAACTAATAAATGATTGTGATAGCTATAGAAGTAATTTATCTCATAATATTATGCTGTATATCTTCTAAGATGCAAACATGTAAATTATTCTTTGGTAGGACACATAACACATTTTCATCAAATTTTCTCTCCTCTTATATACCGATTACAACTTTGACCTATTCCCGTGGGGAGATGTTCCACATTTCATTTGGCTAGTCATTTACATTTTACTCTAGGTAATATGTGGTTAAATATCAAGAGACTCTAACCGAAGTAAAAAAAGCTCCTGGGGCACCTTTATTGAAGCAATGTCATAAAGGAGATTTTTGGTCGGTACTTTCCACTCTGGTGATCCTTCTGATCACAGAAAAACCTCCATCTTCCTCTCCCCTCTCACTCCCTTTCCCACAAACCTCTATTTCTTTTCTCTCTCTTCTTTCTTTTTCTTTTTACCCTCCCCTGTATTTTATCCAAGTTGGAGGGAAGGATCCTTTTTTCTGCCGGCAAGAAGTGTTTTGAACTTATAGATGTTAGTGAAGATCGGGCGAGATGATTTATGCTCTATGAACACAGTAAGAGGTTCATCGGGAAGATCTGGATCCATGAGAACAACCTAAGATGGGTATGTGGAGCCATGAAAGACGCATCTAAGGGTGAAGAGAAGCTTTGTCAGAGGTGAGGAAGGAAAATCGAAGCTTATATTTACGGGGTATACCAAAATTTCAATGGCTATGACAAATATGTTCGTGTTGAAACTTGGTTGGGACACATGAAGACCTCCGTGATTATTCCAGAGATTGTAGACAATGACGGATGGGAAGACATCGCAAACAAAATCCTGAGATTTTTATGGAGACCTCCTTTGCAACGGGAGAGATGGAGCCCTCATTCACAAGTGAGGTCATATTATGGCGTCTCCTAAATGGAGAAACACGTTTCCTAAAACGGGCTAAGAGTTGATCCCTGGTGTAACCTCATCTTAACTAGGAAGTGTTCCGAGTCTCTTACCGAGTCTTGGCTCTATTATACATTGCCTTCATCGCCTAATGTAGGCCACCGATACACCTCTAGTCTTCAGGTATCTCTATAGGACTTCTCTTTGAACTTTGTCGTTAGCCTTTTCTAGATCAATGAACACCATATGTAGTTTTTTCTTTTTTCTTCCTATACTTCTCCACTAGTCTCCTCACAATATAAATGACTTCTGTGGTAGAACGCCACAACATGAAACCGAGGTGGTTCTCAGTAATGGACACACCCTTCTCACCCTCATCTCCACCACCATCTCCCAAACTTTCATAGTGTGGCTTAGCAGCTTGTTACCCTATAGTTAGCATAGGTAATGTATACCTATTTAAGGTCAGAGACGGGAGGAGAATTTATTTCTGGGGACATAGCTGGTGCGTTAATATTGATTGAGAGATGAAATTCAGAGTTTGTCAAAATATCTTGTCAAAGAGACATGACAATTCAACAAATTAGGGGGACACAAGGTGGAGAGATGTTTTGGGACTTGAGATTTAGAAGAGATTTTCAAGATTGGGAAGTGGGTGAATTTCAAAGATTGATAGCTTTATTTCATACACAAGTCAATCTAGTGGATAGCCCTGATGGTTGGAGGTGGGGATTGGGAAATAATGGTGTGTTTTCCGTGAAGTCCTTTTATAAGAAACTTTTGATTAGGGTGGAGTTTGATTCCCCATATAATGCCATATGGGTTTCTGGTGTGCCAAGAAAGGTGTGCTTTTTCACGTGACTGGCTACTAGAGGGGTGATTTTGTCAGCGAAAAATCTTAGAAAGCGGAAGGTTATTTGCGTTAGTTGGTGTTACATATGTAAGGAGACAGGTGAGGACGTGGATCATCTTCTTATACATTGTGGGTTAACCATGAGATTATGGTGGGATATTCTTAGGTGGTTTGGCCCCCATGGGCAATGTCAAATACTGTGAAAAAAGTTGATGTTCAGCTAGAAGAGCGGGAGGAGGAGAAGATGAAGGGCTTGGAACTTGGTTCCGCTTGCTTTAATGTGGGTTGTTTGGAGTGAGAGAGAAATAGGAGAGCTTCTGATGGAGTAGAGTCGAGTTTCTCTCAGTTGAGGAGTAGCCTCCGATCCCTCATTTTCTTTTGGTATAAGCAAAAAGTTCCCAGTTGTATAGATGACTTGGTGGAGTTTGAGAATAGTGTTTTGTAGATTCCTTACTTTTTTTTTCCCCTTGTATACGGCCAGTATGACCATGTTTATGAATGAATAGACCAATACTTCTACCTGATAAAAAAATATACCTATTGAAATTTCACGGAGGAGCTTTTTGTGAAGCTTATCTGTTATAAGCCGGGGGTTTATCGGAAACAGCCTCTCTACTTCATTTGAGGTAGTGGTATGGACTGCGTACACTTTACCCTCCCCAGACCCCACCTGGTGGGAATACACTGGGTATGTTGTTGTTGTTGTTGTTGTAGCTTTTTGTGAAGCGAGAAGTTGTAGAATTTTAGTTAACCTTCAACACGCTTTTTGTGAAGAGAGATGTAAATACAATTGCTGACTTTTCAGATTGCCCACATAATTAAAGGAATCAGAAGTCTTATGTGTATACTTTAGTACCTTCTTGATGCAAACGAAATTCTACTTATAAAAAGAATGAAAAGAGAATGGATTCTGGAGTCTACTAAATCTTTGTTTGATGCAACTAGTTGGTTGGAATTGTGACAACTTCAAGTGGTTCATTTTAACTATTAAAGAAGCAACTTTTAGGGCCTGTTTGGAAAACCACCCTGAGAATTGGATTTGGTGTAATTGAGTGTAATTACACTGTCTGACATGTTTGGTTGACCAGGTAATTACTTGGTCAGCAGGTAATTGGGTGTAATTGGTAGGGGTAATTACACTCCACAATTCATGGGGGGAGCTGTGAATTTCTGATAATTACATGGTGTAATTACAAACTGGTTATTTTTTTAATTTATTCCTTTTATTTCTATTTTTATTTATTTTGTTTTAATTTATTTTTTATTTCTATTATTTTAAATTCTTTTTAATTTTATTACTCTAATATTTTTTTTAAAAAATATTTTTTATTTTTTATTATTTATATTTCATTTCTTTACTTCTCATTCTCAACCTTTACTTCATGTGATTTCATGCAATTTTTCGTATTATCTATTTTTTTATTTTATGTTTATTTTTTTCATTTAGCATAATTTTGTTAGTATTCTAATTTTTAAATTAAAGTAGAATTCATTGTTGAATAAGGTTATAGACTTACATTTTCCTTTTCTTTTAAATCATATTTTTGTAAGTTATGTTGAAATTTGACATAAGAGCATTATGTTAATTTTTTTGTTTTGAATTTTGAACTTATGTTATATTTTTAGTTTCATTTGTTTTAGTAGTATTGACTTGTTATTTCACATTGCAAGACATTTAACTTTTAGTTAGAATTGATAGATTATCTTTTTGTCAAATGTATTAATAATTTTATGATATTATATTTAGAATATTAATATTTTTGTCAAACATGCATTTCATGATGTTCTTAAAAATCATGTACTTTTAGTTTTTATGGTTAATTTAATTACAACAACAACAACAACATACCCAGTATTTTCCCACAAAGTGGGGATTATGATTAATTTAATTAAAATATACTAATTTGAAAAATATAAATCAATTATTTTTTTATAATATTAGTTAAGAACATACGTCTATTGATCAATATATTTTCAAAAGACAATATATATCTTAAATATTTAATTTAACATTATTTATAAAGGTCCTTATTTGCCTAATATAAAATTTTAATTTTTGATAATTAACTTTTATTTTAAAATCTTAATATAACCATGTGATTACACTTGTGCAACCAAATAGTACACTTGTAATTGCACTGTAATTACACTGTGGCAAACAAACAGGTCGGCGTAATTACTAGGCTGTGTAATTACTAGGTTGGTAATTACTACCCTTGTAATTGCATCAATTCCAATTACCAAGTGGCTTTCCAAACAGACCCTTAAAATTCATTTGGAAGCAGAATTCATAGAGCCAGAGTATGAAGATAGACGCAGATAGCTGTTTTTAGGGAAAATGTGTGTTAGAAATACATATGTCAAGTTTATATGGAGGTTGTTGATGTCTTGCGTTGTTTTCAATTATCTTACATGCTCGAAAATGTCATTATTACTGCAATTGCAAGAAAGTTGATGTTTACTTATTACAAATATTACCGGATGACAGACTATCAGGCCTTATTGTTGATATCTTTGGAGATTTAGCTGTAATAGCTTCATCAGCTGCTTGGGTGCAGATGTACCAGCACCAGATTATGGATTATTTGAGTAGATTAAATATTATCAAAAGGATAAGCTGGAGGCCAACTGTTGAAATCTTGAAGGAAGAAGGCTTAGATCTTTCTGATTTGAATAAACCAGATCTAATCTTGCCTCAAACTAGGGTTAAGGTGAGATCTATATACATATGGACCTGTGTGCCTTTCAGATTTCTTTTTTGTGAGCTAAAAGTCTAAAAACCAATTCAAATATCTGTTCTCTCTCATGGAGGTAATAGGAAAACTAAGATAAGCAGTGTGATACTTCGGACATGAAGTCGTGTTAGCATATAAATTTAGATGCTAGGATTTGGACTGCGGTAGTGGTATGGACTGCATACACTTACCCTCCCCAGACCCCACTTTGTGGGAATACACTGGGTATGTTGTTGTTGTTGTTGTTGTATGCTAGGATTTGCAAAGTACAATGTGAAATCCGTCCTACGGCTTTCAGAGGGTGTCTTCCATTGTAAAGCAGGTATCCAAGTTCTCCTGTTCATTAAGCTACTAGTGTACTTGCCCACGCCTTGTGTGGTCATGAAAAAAGAATCAAAATATGAGTGAATATTAATACCATAACATTATGTATAAAATTATTTGATGGAATGAATTTGATGAGAAACATTTTAGGTTAAATATGAAAAAACCAATTGGAATTAGTATATATATGATTTGAATTAGAAAATCATGTACAAATCCCAGCATAAGTTTTGTGGAGGACCAAGACATCTTCATAATATGAGGAAAATCAAATAAGATGAGAAAAAATTAAGAAAAAACAACGGTTTTGGTCCCCGAGTTATTAGGTTATTCCGATTTTGGTCCCTGCATTATTTAACTAAGCACATCTAACCTTTAATTAATCTATATGTGTAGCTTTGATCCTTGATGCTAACAGGTGTTAAATATCTAACAGTTTTGTTATGCTAAAAAAATGGTAAGGGAAGAGAGAGAAAGAGAAGCATGGCCAGCCCGCAGATATTCCGGCGGCTATCATCTATGCGGCATCGTCGTCTATATTGCCGGTCTTCCTGCCATGAAAGTAGTTGAAGAGGAGATTTTGTTGAAAATAAAGACAAAAGAAGTAATTAAATAACGTAGAAGTTCATGTCGATCAAATTGATTAAGAATACACAAATAGAATAATATAATCCAATTTTGAGACTTTTTCTCTGTCCACTTTTGGTAAAGATAATATTAATGCTACAAACAAATATTATTTTGTGTCTTGAATCTATGTGCTGTTTTTTCTAGATGTGAATATGTGGAAGGACATCCACGGGTTAGAATGCTCCAGGACACTTGCTCATTCAATGTGATAGTTTAAATTTGCTATTTTAATTAACGGGTAGGCATATTCCCTCATGTTCAAACTATTTCTTGTGTGAAATTCTCTGCATTTTTGTTAGTTGTGTTGAATTCTCTGGTGTTTCTTGCTTTGCCAGAAAGAATATAACTTCTCCATAGAGAAATCTTAATTAATGGATTTCCAAAAAGAGAGAGAAAAAGGGAGTGGGGTGGGAGAGCAATTGTTCCTACACCTAATGAATCCCCACCATGCTACACATACTTCCGAAAAGAACAAAGAAGAAAAGCAGGCTCATCTTCTTTTTTCTTTCTTATTTTCTGTTTTTTTTAAAGAATCTGTTAGGTATTTAACGTCTGTTAGCATCAAGGATCAAAGCCACACATTTAGATTAATTAAAGGTTAGATGTTCTTAGTTAAATAAAATAGGGACCAAAATCAGAATAACCCAATAACTCAGGGACCAAAACCGTTGTTTTCCCAAAAATTAATGCGATAAGACACTTGCATCTAAAAGTATAATATGATGGACATAAAATATAACAAAGATTCGTAAAAATGTCAAGTAAAGAATAGATTTTATTGAAACATAACTTGTGAACTATCTTATCTTGTTATAGTGACCTAAGTATTGGGCAAGGAAAATTTCGTAAAACTAATTAACAATAATTCAGTTAAAATGCATTTGATTCAACAAGAATAAGGACAAAAGATAAAGTTGCTAAAAACATAAGAAAGTAGGTGCCTAATGTTTTGTACACTTCTCCTCTTAACTTCCTATCTAAAAATCCTTAAAGAAAATCTTAAATTCATAGAAAGGGCTTTCAATTATTAGGTGAAAAAAATAAAAGAAAGCAACAAAAAAGATATGAACTAAAAATTAGTCCTAGAGCTTCTTAGATGAGAAGAAATGATTGTTTTTGTCTCTTTCTCTTTCTTCTAATGTTTTCTTTTCCTTTCCCCTCTCACACTAAACATGATGCCCTTGACATATGATTCAACAACTAATACATGAATGACACTTGAAAGAATTGCTTGAATGGAATGAAAATAGTTACATGCTCATAATATGGATTGTCCTTCCATCAACATTTACAACAACAACAACATGCCCAGTGTATTTCCACAAAGTGGGGTCTGGAGAGGGTAAAGTGTACGCAGTCCATACCACTACCTCAGATGAAGTAGAGAGGCTATTTCCGATAGACCCCCCAGCTCAATACAGATAACAGTATAACGAACAAAAAACATAAAAACAAACAACAAAATGGGATAACACACCGCTAGATAATAAAAGAAGCAAGACACCCATAGAGTAATACTATAAACTATCTATTCGAAACCACAAACATCACCAAAACACCACGAACAAGAAACTACAAGACACATGCATAACACTATGACTACAGGCACAAATACAAACAAAACACTCCTCCTTACTATTATGGACGCACGTCTACCCACTAACTCTCTACCCTAATTCGCGTCCTCTACACCTTCCTATTAAGGGTCATGTCTTCGGAAGCTATAACTGCTCCATGTTATGCCTAATCACCTCCCGCCAATATTTTTTCGGCCTACCTTTATCCCGCCTAAAACCATCCATAGCCAGCCTCTCACAGCTTCGTACTGGAGCATCCGTGCACCTCCTTATCACATGCTCGAACCATCGCAACCTCACTTCCCGCATCTTGTCTTCCACCGAAGCCACTCCCACCTTCTTTAGAATAATCTCATTTCTAACCCTATCTCTCCTGGTTAGTCCACACATCCATCTCAACATCCTCATCTCGGCCACCTTCAACTTTTAGATGTGGGAGCTCTTAACTGACCAACATTCCGCTCGATACAACATAGCCGCTCGGATTGCCACTCTGTAGAAATTACCTTTAAGCTTAGGAGACACCTTCTTATCACACAAGACTCCCTAAGCGAGCCTCCATTTCAACCACCCTGCACCAATACGGTGCATGACATCCTTGTCAATTCCTCCATTCTCCTGAATCATATACCCAAGATATTTGAAAATATCTCTCTTTCGAATGGCCTGAGAATCCAACTTCACTACCACGTCAGGCTCATGCGTCAAATCACTGAACTTACATTCCAAATACTTCGTCTTGGTCCTGCTCAACCTAAACCCTTTAGACTCTAGGGTTTGTCTCCAAACCTCCAACTTATCATTAACTCCTCCCTAGGTTTCGTCAATTAGTACAACATCATCAGCAAATAACATACACCAAGGCACCTTCCTTTGAATATGCCGCGTCAATACATCCATCACCAAGGCAAATAAAAATGGGCTAAGAGTCTATCCCTGGTGCAACCCTGTCAAAACAAGAAAGTGCTCCGAATCTCCTCCTACCGTCCTCACGCGAGTTTTCGCTCAGTCGTACATGTCCTGAATCGACCTAGTGTATGCCTTGGACACCTCTAGCCTCCAAGCACCTCCACAAAATCGCCCTGGGGACTTTGTCGTATGCCTTCTCAAGATCGATGAACACCATGTGCAAGTCCTTTTTCCTCTCCCTATACTGCTTCACTAATCTCCTCACGAGGTGAATGGCCTCAGTAATAGAGCGACCTGGCATGAAATCGAACTGATTATCGGGAATAGTCACGATCCTCCTCAGCCTCAACTCTACCACCTTTTTCGAAACCTTCATAGTATGACTCAACAACTTGATACCCCTATAGTTGTTGCAACTCTGAATGTCCCCCTTGTTCTAATATAATGGAATCATCGTACTCTATCTCCAAGCTTCGAGCATCTTCGCCGCCCTAAAAATGTTGTTAAACAACCTTGTCAGCCACTCCATACCTGCCCCGCTAGTGCTCTTCCAAAAATCCACCGAAATCTAGTTTGGCCAGTCGCCCTACCCCTATGCATCCTACGAATAGCACCCTTGACCTCTCCAACCTTGATACGCCTACAATAACCGTAATCGCAACACCTTTCTGAGTGCTCCAAGTTCCCCAGCACGAAACCTTTGTCCCTCTCGTCGTTCTAAAGTCTATGGAAATAGGACTGCCACCTCCTCTTAATGAGAGCATCCTCCACCAACACTTTGCCATCTCCCCCTTGATGCACCTCACTTGTTCAAGGTCACGGGCCCTCCGCTCCCTAGCTTTGGCAATCCTATACAACTTCTTATCCCCACCTTTCTCCTCTAAAGCCACATACAAGCTCTCGAAAGCTGCAGTCTTAGCTGCCGTAACCGCTATCGTAGCCTTTTTCCTAGCTAACTTATACTCCTCCCTTATTCATCCGCTTTTCCTCGTCATCCTTGCTCTCAACCAACTTTGCATAGGCCACCTTCTTAGTCTCCACCTTTCTTTTAACTTCTTCGTTCCACCACCAGTCCCTCCGGTGCTTGCCAGATCAGCCTCTTGAGACACCCAACACCTCTCTAGCTGTCTCCCTGATGCAACTGGCAGTCTTCTCCCACATACTATCCACATTCCCTCTATTCTCCCAAGCCCCCATAGTCGTCAACTTCTCCCTTCTCTCCAAAGCACTGGCCAAAGTCAAGCTACCCCACTTAATCCTGGGTCGATCCTCCACACCCCTCTTCTTTCTGCCCTTCTTGATTTCCAAGTCCATCACCAGATGCTTATGTTGGGTCGAAAGATTCTCGCTAGGTATGACTTTACAGTCTTTACATAGCGCTCTATCACCCTTCCTAAGGAGCAAAAGGTCAATTTGAATCTTGGCCACCAAACTACGAAAGGTAAGAAGGTGCTCCTCCTTCTTCGGGAAGCTCGAATTCGCTACCCACAACCCAAAGGCCCTAGCAAAATCCAAAAGTGAGGCTCCTTCTTTATTCCTATCCCCAAAACCGAAACCTCCATGCACATCATCATAGCCTCTCGATAAAGACCCAACATGCCCATTGAAATTCCCTCCTACGAAAAGCTTCTCAGTGCTCGGAACGCCTCTCACCACCTCATCCAAAACTTCCCAAAAGCTCTTCTTCTCCTCCTCGTCCAAGCCCGCTTGCGGAGCGTAGGCACTAATAACGTTCAACGTAGACCTTCCATCAACATTTGAAAAGAGCAATAACAATAGTAGCACTTAAAATGCTACTTAAGGTCTAAGGTATTGGCAAAACAAGGAATGTTACTTCCTATTTTCGAAAGTGCATAGATAGCACACTATTTATGTGGAGATGCTAATTAAAAAATATATTGTAATGCAAAATTTACTAGTCACCCCCATAGCAAAAAATTATTAATTGTGAATCCAAGTAAAAGATGACCAGGAAAGATCAAATGAGAACATACATTGAAAATGTATATGTGCTTTTCCTTTCCTGTTAATAGCCGTCACAATCACTATGTAGACATCATATGTTTGTATTCTTTTGACAAAGTTCATATGTTTGTATTCTGGCCGGAACCCAAACAAGATACACAAGCTTCTTCTCTTCAATTGCTTTCCAAGATAAGTTCCTTAATATCATCAAATGATTGGCTATGAGGGAAGCACCAGTGCGATCAAAAGTTTATGGAAGTATGACTGCTAAGGAGTACCTCCTCCACAAGTACGTTGCCTTCCTTACCCTTGATGTACTTCACTTGGTCAAGTTCACGGGCCGTCCTCTCTCTAGCCTTGGCTAGTCTGTATAATTTCTTATCCCCGCCTTTGCCCTCTAATTCTGCGGGGATAAAACCATTGTTATTAAATTTTTAATCTGATCTCAAATGTTTTCACAGCAATAGGCCATGGTACATCGGGATATAGAACCCACGGGCCTGATCTTCCTCCCAACCAGATAGGCTATATGTTATGTATACATTCAGAGCGCCATCTACTTAAGTCTGACGTACTCTTCAGTCAGGTAGGAGGACTGGCCATCCTCACGACCAGTTAGGCGATAAACCGGAGTGGGAACTCACCGGACTGGCCAGTCTCCCACTTATACCTAATCTAATTTAGGCCCCGTTTGGCCATAAGAAATTTTTATTTTTTTCCGGGAATTTTTTTCACTTTATTCCAAAAAGGTGTTTGGCCATAGGAATTCCAAATACAACTTGGAGCAAGTTGTATTTGGAAAAGTGAAAACAAGTGAAACTTGTTTTCACTCTTTTCACTCCCACTTCTCTCACAAAGTCATTCATCGGAAGCTATATCTTTTTAAGGTTTTATGCTTTTTGGTATACTTTTTGTGCTACTAGCCTATTTCTCCTAACAACAACAACAACATACCCAGCGTATTCCCACCAGGTGGGGTCTGGGGAGGGTAAAGTGTACGCAGTCCATACCACTACCTCAGATGGAGTAGAGAGGCTGTTTCCGATAGACCCCCGGCTCAGAAAGTGTAAATAATGTAAAGTGTAAAATAATGTAAAGTGTAAAATAATAACTAGACTTTAATTGCGACTGATTGGTATTGCATACAAGGACAACAGAAACTAAACCTTAGTCCCAACTGATTGGTTTCAGATATCTATTTCCTTTGCTTCCATATTTATGTCTTTAGCTAAATCTACTATTAATTTTGAGAGATTGTGGGTCTTTTTCCTAAAATCGTAGTTATCTTAGGATAACTTTCCTTCACATGATTTTAACTTTACTTTGTCCAGTTTTAGCTCTTTCAGTCATTATAGCGGCACTTATAGGCGGGTCATTTATAGATTTATGTAGGATGTGATTAGATTATCTAAGATGACTTTCTCTGATCGTAACTCTCTGTGCAAGTTGCACCCTCTGTTAAGTTGATCATTTTTAATCTTGTTTAATTATGTATGGCCCTATATCTATCTTAACATTCACATTTCTGCTATGCTCATCTTGTGGATACGTGGGCATTAGCAACACAATATTTGTTCACATTTATCATTGCTGATTTTGAACCATCATATTGAACTTTTTTTAAACTTTATTAGGTATCTTTTATCATAATACCCCCATGACACATATCTTTTCTTGAACAAAGCACCTGCAAGCATCCTTTAAAAATGCAATACCTGTCCAAATGTTTCCAAAAATTGGATTCAATTGCATTGGCAGTTGGGTCAAATTGCATTCTGAAGTATCTTCCTGCAAACTAGGCTTACGGTTGCACAAATTTTAAAAACTGAGGACCAAATCACAACTTCTGCAATGTGTGGTGACCGACTCTATGACTTTGGTGTATAATCTGCATTTAATATATGAGCTATGCCTTGCATTGGAAAAAGGGATTTTGAGAATTAAGAGCACCATATGCTTAAGATTAAGTTCTGGTATGCAATGTGGATATCATTTTTCAGTTGTTGTATGAGCTTTTCTGTTAAGTATCAATCTATGCTGCTGAAAGATATGTTAACAGGTTTACTCTTTTTTTCTGGTTGAGGTTATGGAGAATCAAATTTCATATTTGATATCCTTGGATGGCCAAAAGACAGGCTTTTATGCCGATCAACGTGAAAACCGTTGCTTCTTATCTACCATTTCAGAGGGTCGTAGAGTTCTTGACATATGTTGCTATACTGGAGGTTTTGCTCTGAATGCAGCTTCTGCTGGTGCTTTGGATGTTATTGGTATCAATTACTTCCATCATCTTGTCAATTGTTACATGCAAATTTAAGTTGCTACTTTGCATGTGTAACTCATGCAATAAGATAACGACAATAACTACTGTTACTGGGGTAATCTTTTAGATGGTCACTCAACATTTATTTAATTGCACAGAAGTTACAGAAAATGAAAAGTCACTCAACTTTGCCCAAGTATGATTGGAAATCACCAAACAATTCTTTTGTAACAGAAAAAGTCACTTTGTCTAAATATCATAAAGATAATATTATGTCCAGTTGTTCACTATCATGATGTCTCCTTTGTTTCCTCCTAATAACGTTCTGTGAACGTACACAGTTGCAAAATATTGTTTTGTGACTTTGGTGATATTTAGGTAAATTTGATTGACTTTTTCAGTACAAAAAATAGTTGTAGTGATTTTGGTGCAATAAAGTGAAAGTTGAGTGATATTTGTTTAGTTGAGTGATATTTGTTCTTTGCTTGCTTTTAATGCTATAATAACATAGAAAATGAAAAATTGCAATACCTAACCTTTTCCTAGAAAAATAAGTAAAATTATAAGAAAAAATACATAAAATCCCCCCCAAGCTTATCCACTTAACTTAGTTTAGCGCTTTAATTTACGGGCGCTTATATACCCCTATTTTAGTTTGAAGTGAAATTAATAGATTTTGGAAAAAAATTGTTATAGGAGGGGTGACATAGAGGAATGACCCACAAATGATTAGTCGTGAATGGATGTTTGCTTGATCCGAGTCAGTTTCGAATTGAAACGAGCTCTTTAAGGAGTAGGGTAGAATGTCACTGCAGATGTTTGCTGGGTTCCTTGAAGAATTATTTACAGAGGCCTCCATGTTACATAGATACAACAGTGGGCCAATAAAAGAGTACACCATCCCAATAGTAGTCAAGGTTAAAGAGCTGAATGATAAATATTTTTCCTGATTGAATTCCCTTCGAGGATGGAAGCTGAAAGAATTAAGATGGGAAAATGGAAGTGCAATGATAAAGATATTTCTTTGGAATGGTGGTCCCCCAGCTCAATCTGTAATGGAAGGAGCTGTAAGCCAGCAAAAGTGTGGCTCAAATTAATGGGGTTTCATATCTTCAAAACTTGAGAGCTATATCACCATGTCCATGAATTGCCTAATCCCATATAATAGCATATAATTTATGGATATCCTTCTCTTTCAATCCACTAAAACACACGCTTGTGGACTCAATATAGACATGTCCTGCATACAAATAAAGCATTAGCAACTGCTGCATTCAAATAGAGACCATTGCTCAAAATATTATCGTGAGTCTTCCTCCCTGACTAGTACTCTAGTTTTTGCTTAAGCAGAAAGAATAAGACAGAACAGTTAAACCATTTGGCTTAGTGTTCCCTCTTCCACCCTAAAACATATCTGGTCCACTCTCTATTTCCTTTTTGATTTTTTCAGACCTCTTTCCTTTTCATTTCTTTGTTTTGTTTGTTTGTTTTTCTTTTTTTTTAAATTTAATTTTTGTTTATTTGTTTTATGGCTAAATGACCATCTTTTTGATAACTAATAATTTAATTAATTACCAAGAGAAATTCATAGATAACTTCTCGAACTTGTATATGCAATGTTTATGTTGTATCGACATTGTATAAATAGTATAAAGTGTATATAATATATATAATGTATCGATATTGTATATATGTGTATAAACGTGCTTTTGATAACACTGGTATATATAATGTATCGATATTGTATATATGTGTATAAACGTGTATCGATATTGTATAAATAGTTATGTAATGTATCGATATTGTATAAAATGATGTATAAATGTGTATCGATATTGTATAATGGTGTATAAACGTGTATCAATATTGTATAAATGGTATATAAACGTGTATCGATATATATCGATATTGTATAAACAATTATGTAATGTATCGATATCGATATTTATTTGACTAACATGCGTTCCAACCTAATAAATAATAGTACAAACGAAAAATAATAAAATAATATAAATGTTCCTTTTTTCCATAAAAGAAATGAAAAAGAGCAATAGTTTTAATTTTTTTTTAAAAAAGAGGAAAAAATAGCAATAATATTTTTTTTTTATTTTAAAAAGCAGCGAAAAAAATAAAAATTTAAAAAATCAGTGCAGAAAAAGAATCAAAAAAAGTTTTTTTTTTCCTTTTTTTTTTAAACGCCGCAAAAGTAAAACAGCAAAACATCAAAACATCAAAATGATTGGCTATTGGCCGGCTGCCATTTTTGTTCTAAATAGTTAGGCCGAACGGCCATATTTGGTTACAACTTTAGCCAAAAGGCTATTTTAGGTAAAGGATGATAAGTGGGCTATTTTTTGTATAAGAAATTTAACTCAATGGACATTTTGTATAATTTTCCCTTGAAAGAAACCCTCGCTTCTTGCTTCCCCACTGCTCTCTCATTTGCACGCTATGCACTTGCTTCATATCTTGCCCTTCACATTGAGCGAAATTGCATTCCAGTAGTCATTGAAAGCAAGAACGATAGATTCTCACTGCTCTAGTCTAATCAGCAAGTCTGTGGACTTGTTCAAGAACGCGAGTAAAATTTGTGTAGATTGTACGTGCTATTTTGACCTTGGTACTACACTGTAAGTTTGCATCTGATTTTCTAGTCTAATGATGAGTGACTTTTGCTCCTTGGTTTGAAGGTATTGATACATCATTGCCTGCTTTGCAACTTGCGAAGGAAAATGTTGCACTAAATGGCCTGGATCCTCGAAGGATATCTTTTCTACGGCAAGATGCAACTGAGTTCATGAAGGCTGCTGTTTCTAGAAACGAATCATGGGATATAGTTATACTGGATCCTCCTAAATTGGCGCCTCGGAAGGAGGTAATTTGAAATGTTTTGTATGGACTTCAGTATTGATGCCTTGTTTCTTGAGAGCTTACTGATAAAATGTACTTTGTTCAGACTCTAAAGGAGATTTGCATTTGCTGTGTAGAGTTTTGACATTGCTCGATTTCTTGATTTTGGTGAATGAATTATTATGTAACGCGTTGTCTTGGAAAGTGATGTAGTACCTCATGCATTGGTTGTTGGATCACTTGGCTAATGGATTTGAAGAGTATTTTACTAGAATATTTCTTATAGAGAATGGTGATCAACTTCTATATCGAGGACCAGTGCATGCAATGCATTAACCATTTAAAAGTAACTCTTATGAAATTATAGAATATGACATATATATGCTTGGAAATAGCATCCTGGGTCCTAACTTCCTCATTTGCGAGGACAAGTCATATTTGCCTATGTTGTCTTCGATTCATCACTTCTATTCCATCTCAATCTGCATTCCAACTAATTGGAAGGAAAAAGCTTCTCTATATGTTATTCGTTTCAGAGCTCTTTCATTTTGTAGTAGTTTCACTTTTCTCTTACTTAATCCAGGTCTTAAAGAATGCGTCTGGAATGTATAGGAATTTGAACTATTTGGCCATGCAGTTGACAAAAAGAGGTGGTCTCCTCATGACCTGCTCATGTTCTGGAGCTATGACCCAAAGTGGACTGTTCTTCCGCATTCTTCAGGCAAGTTAATTTTTTTTTTATTCAAGTGCTAGCAGGAAGATAGATCAGACACCATTGGAGTTTTTGATGACCGTATAAAAAAGTCTTTTGAATAGTTTCCTGAGAAAAGTTTTGGAAATTGTTCTTCCTAGCATTTACAATTTTCTTCCTAACATTTACAATTTTCTTTTTATTTCAGACGAATGACTATGGTTGTAGTACCAAACCTACAAGAATAAAGGGACCCAAATTCAGTGACTGTAGTTTTTGCACCCAAAATTCAGTGACTAGTTTTTGCACCCAAAATCCATTTGATGCTCCGTAATTTGATGTTTAATTAACAATTTTGTTAATGTGATCTAATGGAACACCATGATATAAGGTGTAAAGTAGGCTTTAGTGAATCAATTTTAACTTTGACAACTTGTGCGCTGCTCGTTCTTGGTTTTACAATGGTTATGTAACATGGACGACGACAACAAATAACTAGATGTTGTTTATATAGGTGAGAATAAAAACACGGGAGAAATATTACTGAGATGTGTGAAGACAAAACATTTTAAATAATACTACGTAAATGTTTTCCAATGTGAGACACTAACCTAAGTATTACTCCCTCCATTCCTAAATAAGTGCTCCTTTTGGCTTGGGCACACCCTTTAATAAACTACTCACTCCTAGAAAATTAAAGGTAACTTTACCAACTTACCCCTAATTAAATTTTATCTCTTTCCAAGTTGACATTGATTACTATATTTAAACTCAAGGGCATATTAGGAAGATTATGATCATAGTATTCTCGAAAACTTAAACATATACTTATTTAGGAACAAAATCACAACCCAAAATGAGCACTTATAAAGGAATGGAGGGAGTACTATATACACATTATCAATGTACATTAGCTGTCTACCAATATATGTATGTGTATAGACAGAAACTTGTTTCTCCTCCTATGTTTTCCTTGATGATGACCATTAGAATACTAATAACCATGTCACTCAATGAAGTATCCTCCCCTTTTGGGCAAAGCGTGCCTGCAGGCTGCGTGAGCACATTTAAGGTAAAATAGCAGAACTACACACAACACACACACATGCAGTTAAAAGACATTGATCCACCAAGTGGAGCTTTTATTCAGCATCAGAGATATTTTTCTGTTATAGAAAGCTCATATCTGATCTTTGGGGTAATTAAATGCAGCCTTTTTTGTCCAAAGGAGAACTTGTTAAAATTAGTTATGTTGTAATTCCAAACCGAACTGTATGTTAATTTCTTGATCCAGTCCTTCAAGAAACTTGACTTGATTGATGTGTTCTCTGATTTGCTTGCACTTAGGGTGCTGCGTCAATGGCTGGGAGGAAAATCACTGTCGTACGTCAGGCAGGAGCAGCATGTGACCATCCAATTGATCCTGCCTATCCAGAGGGAGCATATCTCACTAATATCTTGCTTAGAGTGCTCTAGATGTCTTTTTCTGTATATAGAATGGTGGAGCCCCTTGTTTACGACAGTCTGAATCAATTTTAGGACTAATGGAATCCATAAGAATAAGACATTTCTTTTTCTTTATCCTTTCCGCATTAATCCTATTCTTGTGTTGATTCTCTTCATAATCGTAACCCCTTCATGTTTGCCACCTCACCTTTTCTTAGTTATTTTAGCTATTGACGGTTGAAGTTGGTTTGAGCAGCTAATTGAATGTAAACGAAGATCAACCCTAAATGACCGAAATAAATAGTTTGAACGTTGTCGTCTTGAAAATATATTTTCAGTCCAGCAAATAATTCAAATGCAAAGGAGAATTCTAAAAATTTCCAGTAGTTGCTCACTTTTGGGCATTGTATGCATTCTGGCATCACATCAGAGGAGACGTGATAGGGTCATGGAAGTTCTTCACACTTTGGGTTTACATTGAGGGTAATCTCCCTAGTTGGCTTGGTTGTATAGTGTGAGTTGACCAAGAGATTAGGGATATCCCAGTGGTAGACACATCAGGAAAAAAGTAATCGTAAATGTAGAGATTAAACAAGTGGAAAATCTTGCAAAACTTAGTTGACAGGAGTAAGTGGAAAATTTCCTTTTGTGTAGATTGTACGTAGACACATGCGTCTTACGTGGGGACTGATGGTAGACTTCCCACTGGGGTAGCAAGAGGCATCAGTTTTCTTCTGTGTCTACATCATTATTTGTGGCAGTTGGCATCGGCATTATTGAAGCTTTAGCTTTGGCATTGGGATTTGAATTACTTCTTGATTTAATGATGTCATTATAGTAATTCATCTTTGCAACCAGAGTGAATTGAGATGTTTAGCTAATTTTACTTGGTATACAACAGTTGCACTTCTAGACTAAGGGAGACCAGGTTTCTTCTTAGGATAACTAGATTCTCATATGGTTAATTGAAGGATAACTAAGGGGAGGTTTGGTTAGGAAAATAGGAAAGCTATTTGTGGCTTCCTAAAATATTTCTTCACAATATTCTTCTCGTCATGAAGGGGAGTCTTGGAGTAACTGGTAAAGTTGCTGCCATGTGACCAAGAGGTCACGGGTTCAAGCCTTGGAAACAGCCTCTGGCAGAAATGCAAGGTAAGGCTGCGTACAATACACCCTTGTGGTGGGGCCCTTCCCCGGACACCGCGCATAGCGGTAGCTTAGTGCACCGGGCTGCAAAAATAAAAATAAAAATAAAAATAAATAAAATATTCTTCTCGTCATACAGGCCCCTCAAACATACATTGTTGTGTACATGCATTGGGATCTGAACTTTTTCTTGGTTTAATGATGTCATATATATTTTCTCGCTTTCGTCCGAGTTCCTTCTTTTTGTGCTTGATTTCATTTGTGTGAAGTATGTATTCAGCGCCTGCATGCACATAATATCCTGAAGAATGAATTTTTTTAATAAGGCTCACTAGAGGCCATTTTCGTCCTGGCTAATTTATATCTCATACAACTTTTAATCCTACTTTTTCCTTCTTTTTGGAGGGATGGACCTGTTAATAGGAAAATCAGAAGTGAAATGAAAGGGAGACCTTCATGAAATTGGTAGCACTCACCACTTGGGTGCAAAGTGAAGTTGCAATCATTAGGATAAGCTGCAACTTCAATATCAACCTGTGTGATGACGTCTACTAATAATCCGATAGTGTGAAATTAAATGGTGAATTCCATCTCAAGGAACATAAAACCTACTTAGTTCGACTAAGTTGTGTTGTCTCAGTCTTTCATTATAGTATTCGTGCACACTGCTCATTCACTGCAGGTCACAACCTTTGGGTTGTCATGCCATTCATGGCTGAGGATCTTGCCTTCATATCATGAAATCTTCTTATCCTGATAGTTTTGAAGAGCCTGTACTTGCCACATTATTGCGCGAGGTCCTCAAAGCCCTTGTATATCTTCAGTTCCATGGACACATCTATAGAGATGCAAAGGTATCACTGTTATCTATTTTGTGGAATAACAGTTTAAGCATTCTTACGAATTGTTTGCTGAACAAGAAGAGAGGTGATGCCTCTTTTCGTACATATCTCTGACTGTATTTTGAACCTCTTTGATATCGAAGTTATGTTATGTTCTGCAGTAAATACAAATTCACATGTGGTATTGATAAAATTTCTCAAGTTTCTCTTTCTCTTCACCCTTCTTCCTCCACTTCTTTTCTCCTTGTGGATAACATTTTTTTCCCTCATTGCTGCCCAAATTGGAAAATTTATTTTCACGGGGGAATATTTTTTAACTAATACCAGCTGAGTTACTCTCGGTTCCCCGACTCCAGTGTGCTTACTTATGCCAGTTTTCAGCTTTGACTTATTACTTTTGGTATATGTTCTCTGCAGGCTGGGAACATTTTGATTGATTCAAATGGTGCTATTAAATTGGCGGATTTTGGAGTTGCTGCTTGAATGTTTGATACTGGTGATAGGCAGCGTTCAAGAAATACTTTTGTTGGACTCCATGCTGCTAAGTTCCCTTGGCTGCAGTGAGGTTTAACTTTTATTTGTTAGTGTCATCATTATAGGGACCGACTCTTTTACTTGTAATTGCAATTTTTTCTTCTTTTGAAATCTTAATCAGGATGGCTCCTGAAGTGATGCAGCAACTGCATGGATATGATTTTAAGTATCGGATCTGCATATCGGTTCTGTTGTCGGTTCTAGGTCACCTCCCATACCTTCTAATAATTGTTTCAAATTAAAATAGCAGATATATGGACGTTTGGAATAACAGCCCTTGAACTTGCTCATGGTCATGCACCATTCTCCAAATACCCACCCATGAAGGTTGATGGACTTCCTTCGCTACAAAATAGTCAAGAAAGTGGTTCCAAGTTTTCTGAAAATTCATTGTTTTGTGATCCTTTGTTTCTCCTTGTAATTCAGGTTCTGCTGATGACCCTACAGAATGCGCCTCCAGGCCTGGACTATGAACGGGATAAGAGATTCTCTAAGGTTTGTGTGTTTGACTAGATTTTCATTAATTTGAAGTTTGGTTCTGAGTTTTTGGTGCTTTTGCAGTCATTTAAAGAAATGGTTGCTGCTTGCGTAGTTAAAGATCCAAAGAAGCGTCCGTCTTCTGATAAGCTTTTGAAGCACCCTTTCTTTAAACCAGCATGAGGAAATGATTATTTGGCACACAAAATCCTTGACGGCCTCCCAGCTCTAGGTGATCGCTTTAGGATGTTTAAGGTCTTGTGCCCATCTTATACTTGCTTTTCTGGTTGATGGCATTTCCCAATTATACAAAAAGATTCTGATTTTTGCTATTTGAACTGCTCTATCAGACTAAAGAATCAGATTATCTTTTACAGAACAAGGCAATGTATGAGGATAAGGACCATTTATCACCGGTGAATACTGAATGTGCTTAAACTGCAGATCTATGTGCTAGAGAAATCTCATGATTCACAAATGTATCCTCAGCATCTTTTTGTCTCATTGCAGAAATTTAGGCATTTTGGCGCTCTGGTTTTTTGGCCATTGATTGCGAGTCTCTATTTTATTTATACTTATATAAAGCTTCGATCCACTAAATAGCTAACTTCGTAAATCAAATGAAAATGAAAATGCCCCCTCCCCCTCCTCTCCCAACTTTTTAAAATCAAGAAAAAGGTTGCCCCTTTATTCTCACTAATAACTTCAGAAATCATAAGAGGTAGGTCTCTAAACTACACACTTCATTTTTGTACTTGTAATCCCATTGATCTCATTTTCAGTTCGCTCTTGATTTTTCTTGAAAAACTTTCATAAACATGTTTTAGCCTTGCACTTCTGACTACATTATATGTTATCATCATTGTTGTTGTTACTAATTATAACTACTACCTCTATTATTGTTAATATTATTATACACATGCATCGAGTATATCAGAAATCTACTATTATTCGAGCATACAACAAATTTGGATAATTAGCAAGATGAGAAGCTGTATTCTTTCCTCTCTTTTCTCAAACATTCACCAAGATTTTGGTTAACCATAGTTGTGCAGTTGTATTTGAAAGCTCACCTGGTGATGTAACCTTATTGACAGTTATTTAGTTGAGAGACCTGCTAGAATGTGTGTAAATATTTGAGAAAACTTCAATATGTTTGGGGAACTGGTTTGTTATTGCTATGGCTTGTTATTGCTGTTGGATATAATTCCATCACAAACTATATCACACTATATAGCTATTTCTGTTTTAGTCTGGAGGTCAAAGTACACAAATGACTATTTTATGGTTTGTTGTAATTACTTCTGTAAAAGAATAATTGTAAGAGCAAAATAGGCCTGAATAGAGCGACATGGAAATAGATGATTCTTAGAGATGACACCAACTATGTTACCGTTGAGGTGTTGCTAAGTGATTCTACTTAAACAAGAACCTTGATGTGTTTTATTCCATCGTATTTGAGAAATCAAATTTGGCGTCAGATGTCTTGTGTTGTCTCTAGGTAATGTTTAGTTTTTTGCCTTACTGCAGTGCATGAAAATTCAACCTGTAGTGCTGCCGAAAATTCATTAGACATGAAAGCACCTGTGGTCATGTTATTGTACTCCGGAGCCAAAACCCCCTATCGATCCATTGGTTAATACATACGGAAAATTACAAAAAAATTGCCGTTTTCAGTATTTCGCTCATGGGACGCCATAAAAATCTCCGCCCGACCCTCCAGAGCCTAAGGATCCGCTTAATAGCTCATCAGGGGTGCCCCTGAAAGGCTCGGCCCAAAAATATATTTGGAGCCAGCACTCCCCCATCGATCCATTGGTTAACTCACACGAAAAATCGCAAAAAATCTGTCGTTTTCAGTATTTCGTTCGTGGAACGCCCTAAAAACCTTCGCTCGACCCTCCAAAGCCTATAGATCTGTTTGACAGCTCGTCAGGAACACCCCCGAGTGGCTCGGGCCAAAAATGTTTTCGGAGCTAGCACCTCCCATCGATCCATGGGCTAACCCACATGAAAAATCGCAAAAAATTACCATTTTCAGTATTTCGCTCACGGGACGCCCTAAAAACCTCCGCTCGACCCCCCGAAGCCTATGGATCTACTTAACAGCTCGTCAGGGACTCTCCCGAGGGACTCAACCCAAAAATGTTTTCGGAGCTAGCACCTCCAATCGATCCATGGGCTAACGCACACGAAAAATTGTAAAAAAATTATTGTTTTCTGTATTAAGCTTATGGGACGCCCTAAAAACCTCCGCTCGATCCCCCGAAGCCTATCGATCCGCTTACTTGCTCGTCAGGGATGCCCCCGAGGGGTTCGACCCAAAAATATTTTCGGAGTCAGCACCTCCGCATCGATCCATGGGCTAACACACACGAAAAATCACAAAAAAACTGTCTTTTGCAGTATTTCGCACATGGAACACCCTAAAAACCTCCGCCTAACCCCCGGAGCCTATAGATCCGCTTAACAGCTCGTCAGGGACGTACTTGAGGGGTTCAGCCAAAAAATATTTTCAGAGCCAGTATTTCCCCATCGATCTATGGGCTAACACACCAAGAATATAGAAAAAAATTATCGTTTATTTTTGGAGCCATCACCCCCCCCCCTCCCCCCCAATCGATCAATGGGCTAACACACACGGAAAATCGCCAAAAAACTGACGTTTTCAGTATTTCGCCTCTGGGACGCCCTAAAAACCTCCGCCCTACCACCCGGAGCCTATGGATCCGCTTAACTGCTCTTCAGGGACGCCCCTAACAGGTTCGACCCAAAACTATTTCCGGAGACAGCACCCCCCCAACGATCTATGAGCTAACACACACGGAGAATCGCCAAAAAACTGACGTTTTCAGTATTTCGCCTCTGGGACGCCCGAAAAACCTCTGCCCCACCCCCGGAGTCTATGGATCCGTTTAACAGCTCGTCAGGGACGCCCTCGATGGGTTCGGCCCAAAAATATTTCCGGAGCCAGCACCCCCCAGCGATCCATGGGCTAACACACACGAAAAATCGCCAAAAAACTGACGTTTTCAGTATTTCGCCTCTGGGACGCCCTAAAAACTTTTGCCCCACCCCCCGGAGCCTATGGATCTGCATAACAGCTCGTCAGGGACGCCCCTGAGGGGCTCAACCCAAAAATATTTCCGGAGCAGCACCCCCCCAGCGATCCATGGGCTAACACACATGGAAAATCGCCAAAAAAACTAACGTTTTCAGTATTTCACATCTGGGACGCTCTAAAAACCACCACCCCACCCCTCGGAGCCTATGGATCTGCTTAACAGCTCGTCAGGGACACCCCCAAGGGGCTCCGCCTAAAAATATTTTCGGAGCCAGCACCCCCCAGCGATCCATGGACTAACACAAACGGAAATTCACCAAAAAACTGTCGTTTTCAGTATTTCGCCTCTGGGACGCCCAAAAAACCTCCGCCCCACCCCCCGGAGCCTATGGATTCGCTTAACAGCTCGTCAGGGATGCCCCCGAGGGCTCGGCCCAAAAATATTTTCGGAGACAACACCCCCCAACGATCCATGGGCTAACACACATGCAAAATCGCCAAAAAAATGACGTTTTCAGTATTTCACCTTTGGGATGCCCTAAACACCTCCGACCCACCCCTCGGAGCCTATGGATCCGCTTAACAGCTTGTCAGGGACGCCTCCGAGGGGCTCGGCCTAAAAATATTTCCGGAGCCCCCCCCCCCCCCCCCCCCATCGATCCATGGGCAAATACACACGAAAAATCCCCAAAAAACTGACGTTTTCAGTATTTCGCCTCTGGGATGCCCTAAAAACCTCCGCCCCACGCCCCGAAGCTTATTGATCCGCTTAACAACTCGTCAAAGACGCCCCCGAGGGGCTCGACCCAAAAATATTTTCGGAGCCAGCACCCCCCCAGCGATCCACGGGCTAACACACACGAAAAATCGCCAAAGAACTGACGTTTTCAGTATTTCGCCTCTGGGACGCCCTAAAAACCTCCGCCCCACCCCCCGGAGCCTATGGATCCGCTTAACAACTCGTCAAGGACGCCCCCGAGGGGCTTGACCCAAAAATATTTTCGGAGCCAACACCCCCCCAGCGATCCACGGGTTAACACACACGGAAAATCGCCAAAAAGATGACGTTTTCAGTATTTCTCCTCTGGGATGCCGTAAAATCCTCCGCCCCACCCCTCGGAGCCTATGGATCCGCTTAACAGCTCGTCAGGGACGTCCCCAAGGGGGTCGACCCAAAAATATTTTCGGAGCCAGCACCCTCCAGCGATCCATGGGCTAACACACATGGAAAATCGCCTTAAAACTGACGTTTTCAGTATTTCGCCTCTGGGATGCCCTAAAAACCTCCGCCCCACCCCTCGGATCCTATGGATCCGCTTAACAGCTCGTTAGGGACGCCCCCGAGGGGCTCGACCCAAAAATATTTCCGGAGCCAGCACCCCTGAGCGATCCATGGGCTAACACACACGAAAAATCGCCAAAAAACTGACGTTTTCAGTATTTCGCCTCTGGGACGCCCTAAAAACCTCCGCCCCACCCCTCGGAGTTTATGGATCCGCTTAACTGCTCTTCAGGGACGCCCCTAACGGGCTCGACCCAAAGCTATTTTCGGAGACTGCACCCCCCCAACGATCCCTGAGCTAACACACACGGAGAATCGCCAAAAAACTAACGTTTTCAGTATTTCGCCTCTGGGACGCTTTAAAAACCTCCGCCCCACCCCGCGGAGCTTATGGATCTTCTTCACAGCTCGTCAGGGATGCCCCCGAGGGGCTCGGCCGAAAAATATTTTCGGAGACAGCACCCCCCAAAGATCCATGGGCTAACACACACGGAAAATTGCCAAAAAACTAAGGTTTTCAGTTTTTCGCCTCTAGGACGCCCTAAAAACCTCCGCCCCACCCCCCGGAGCCTATGGATCCGCTTTAAAGCTCGTCAGGGACGCCCCCGAGGGGCTCGGCCCAAAAATATTTTCGGACCCAGCATCCCCCAAGCGATCCATGGGCTAACACACACGGAAAATCGCCAAAAAACTGATATTTTTAGTATTTCGCCTCTAGGACGCCCTAAAAACCTCCGCCCCACCCCCCGGAGCCTATGGATATGCTTAACAGCTCGTCAGAGACGCCCTCGAGGGGCTCGACCCAAAAATATTTTCGGAGCAAGAACCCCCCCAGCGATCCATGGGCTAACACGCTCGGAAATTCGCCAAAAAACTGACGTTTTCATTATTTCGCCTCTGGGACGCCCTAAAAACCTCCGCCCTACCCCCCTGAGCTTTTGAATCCGCTTAACAGCTCGTCATGGATACCCCTGAGGGGCTCGACCCAAAAATAATTCCAGAGCCAGTACCCACCCTCCCCCAGCGATCCATGGACTAACACAAACGGAAAATCGCCAAAAAACTGACGTTTTCCGTATTTCGCCTCTGGGACCCCCTAAAAACCTCCGCCCAACCCCCCAGAGCCTATGGATCCCCTTAACAGCTCGTCAGGGACGCCCTCGAGTGGTTCGACCAAAAAATATTTTCGGAGCCAGCACCCCCCAGCGATCGATGGGCTAACACACACGGAATATCTCCAAAAAACTGACGTTTTTAGTATTTTGCCTCTGGGACGCCCTAAAAACCTCTGCCCCACCCCCCGGAGCCTATGGATCTGCTTAACAGCTCGTCAGGGACGCCCACGAGGGGCTCGACCCAAAAATATTTTCGGAGCAAGAACCCCCCCAGCGATCAATGGGTTAACACACAAGGTAAATCGTCAAACAACTGACGTTTTCAGTATTTCGACTCTGGACACCCTAAAAATCTCCGTCTCACCCCCCGGAGCCTATGGATCGGCTTAATATCTCTTCAGCGATGCCCTCGAGGGGCTCGACCCAAAAATATTTCTGGAACCAGCACCCACCCCCCAGCGATCCATGGGCAAACACACAGGGAAAATCGCCAAAAAATTTATATTTTTAGTATTTCGCCTCCGGGACGCCCTAAAAACCTCCGCCCCACCCCCCGGAGCCTATGGATCTGCTTAACAGCTCGTCAGGGACGCCCCTGAGGGGCTCGACCCAAAAATATTTCCGGAGCCAGCACCCTCCCAGCGATCCATGGGTTAACACACGCGGAAAATCACCAAAAAACTGACGTTTTCAGTTTTTTGCCTCTGGGACGCCCTAAAAACCTCCGCCCCACCCCAGAGCCTATTGATCCGCTTAAAAGCTCGTCAGGGACGCCCTCGAGGGGCTCGTCCCAAAAATATTTTAGGACCCAGCACCCCCCAAGCGATCCATGGGCTAACACACACGGAAAATCGCCAAAAAGATGATATTTTTAGTATTTCGCCTCTGGGATGCCCTAAAAACCTCCGCCCCACCCCCCGGAGCCTATGGATCTGCTTAACAGCTCGTCAGGGACGTCCCTGAGAGGCTCGGCCCAAAAATATTTCCGAGCCAGCACCCCCCCAGCGATCCATGGGCTAACACACACGGAAAATCGCCAAAAAAACTAACGTTTTCAGTATTTCACATCTGGGACGCTCTAAAAACCTCCGCCCTACCCCCCGGAGCCTATGGATCTGCTTAAAAGCTCGTCAGGGACGCCCCCAAGGGGCTCCGTCCAAAAATATTTTTGGAGCCAGCACCCCTCCGCCCTACCCCTCGGAGCCTATGGATCCGCTTAAAAACTCGTCAGGGACGCCCCTGAGGGGTTCGACCCAAAAATATTTTCGGAGCCAGCACCCGCCAGCGATCCATGGGCAAACACACACGGAAAATCGCAAAAAAACTGACGTTTTCAGTATTTCGCCTCTAGGATGCCCTAAAATCCTCCGCTCCACCCCCCGGAGCCTATGGATCCGCTTAACAGCTTGTCAGGGATGCCCTCGAGGGGCTCGTCCCAATAATATTTCCGGAGCCAGCACCCCCCCAGCGATCCATGGGCTAACACACACGATAAATCGTCAAAAAACTGGCGTTTTCAGTATTTCGACTCTGGGACACCCTAAAAACCTCCGCCTCACCCCCCGGAGCCTATGGATCGACTTAATATCTCTTCAGCGATGCCCCCGAGGGGTTCGCCCCAAAAATATTTTCGGAGCCAGCACCCCTCCAGCGATGCATGGGTTAAAACACACGAAAAATCACAAAAAAACTGTCGTTTTCAGTATTTCGACTCTGGGATGCCTAAAAAACCTCCGCCTCACCCCCCGGAGCCTATGGATCGGCTTAATATCTCTTCAGCGATGCCCCCGAGGGGCTCGCCCTAAAAATATTTTCTGGGATACCCTAAAAACCTCAGCCCCACCCCCCGGATCCTATGGATCCACTTAACAGCTCGTCAGGGACGCCCCCGAGGGGCTCGGTCCAAAAAAATTTCCGGAGCCAGCATCCCCGAGCGATCCATGGGCTAACACACACGGAAAATCGCCAAAAAATTGATGTTTTCAGTATTTCGCCTCTGGGACGCCCTATAAACCTCCGCCCCACCCCTCGGAGCCTATAGATCCGCTTAACTGTTCTTCAGGGATGCCCCCAAGGGGCTCGACCCAAAACTATTTTCGGAGACAGCACCCCCCAACGATCCATGGGCTAACACACACGGAGAATCGCCAAAAACCTAACGTTTTCAGTATTTCGCCTCTGGGACGCCCTAAAAACCTCCGCCCCACCCCGCGGAGCTTATGGATCCTCTTCACAGCTCGACAGGGACGCCCTCGAGGGGCTCGGTCGAAAAATATTTTCGGAGACAGTAGCCCCCGGCCGATCCATGGGCTAACACACACGGAAAATGGCCAAAAAACTGCCGTTTTCACTCTTTCGCTCATGGGACGCCCTAAAAACCTCCGCCCCACCCCCAGGAGCCCATGGATCCGCTTAACCGCTCGTCAGGGACGCCTCCGAGGGGCTCGGCCCAAAACTTTTCCCGGATCCAGCACCCCCCGGCCGATCCATGGGCTAACACACACGAAAAATCTTTAAAAAACTGTCGTTTTCACTCTTACGCTCATGGGACGCCCTAAAAACCTCCGCCCCACCCCCAAGAGCCCATGGATCCGCTTAACCGCTCGTCAGGGATGCCCCCGAGGGGCTCGGCCCAAAAATTTTCCCGGAGCCAGCACCCCCCGGCCGATCCATGGGCTAACACACACGGAAAATTGCCAAAAAACTGTCGTTTTCACTCTTTCGCTCATGGGGCGCCCTAAAAACCTCCGTCCCACCCCCAGGAGCCCATGGATCCGCTTAACTGCTCGTCAGGGCCGAGGGGCTCGGCCTAGAACTTTTCCCGGATCAAGCACCCCCCGGCCGATCCATGGGCTAACACACACGGAAAATCGCCAAAAAACTGCCGTTTTCACTCTTTCGCTCATGGGACGTCCTAAAAACCTCCGCCCCACCCCCAAGAGCCCATGGATCCGCTTAACTGCTCGTCAGGGCCGAGGGGCTCGGCCTAAAACTTTTTCCGGATCCAGCACCCCCCGGCCGATCCATGGGCTAATACACACGGAAAATCGCCAAAAAACTACCGTTTTCACTCTTTCGCTCATGGGACGCCCTAAAAACCTCCGCCCCACCCCTAGGAGCCCATGGATCCGCTTAACCGCTCGTCAGGGACGCCCCCGAGGGGCTCGGCCCAAAAGTTTTCCCAGAGCCAACACCCCCCGGCCGATCCATGGGCTAACACACACGGAAAATCGGCAAAAAACTGTCGTTTTCACTCTTTCGCTCATGGGACGCCCTAAAAACCTTCCCCACCCCCCCAGGAGCCCATGGATCCGCTTAACCGCTCGTTAGGGGCTCCCCCGAGGGGTTCGGCCCAAAAATTTTCCCGGATCCAGCACCCCCCGGTCGATCCATGGGCTAACACACACCAACAATTGCCAAAAAACTGTCGTTTTCACTCTTTCGCTCATGGAACGCCCTAAAAACCTCCGCCCCACCCCCAGGAGCCCATGGATCCGCTTAAACGCTCGTCAGGGACGCCTCCGAGGGGCTCGGCCGAAAACTTTTCCCGGATCCAGCACCCCCCGGCCGATCCATGGGCTAACACACACGAAAAATCTTCAAAAAACTGCCGTTTCACTCTTTCGCTCATGGGACGCCTTAAAAACCTCCGCCCCACCCCCAAGATCCCATGGATCCGCTTAACCGCTCGTCAGGGATGCCCCCGAGGGGTTCGGCCCAAAAAGTTTCCCGGAGCCAGCACCCCCTGGTTGATCCATGGGCTAACACACACTGAAAATCGCTAAAAAACTGCCGTTTTCACTCTTTCGCTCATGGGACGCCCTAAAAACCTCCGCCCCACCCCTAGGAGCCCATGGATCCGCTTAACCGCTCGTCAGGGACGCCCCCGAGGGGCTCGGACCAAAACTTTTCTCGGATCCAGCACCCCCAGGCCGATCCATGGGCTAACACACATGGAAAATCGCCAAAGAACAGCTATTTTCACTCTTTCGCTCATGGGACGCCCTAAAAACCTCCGTCCCAACCCCAGGAGCCCATGGATCCGCTTAACCGCTCGTCAGGGAGGCCCCCGAGGGGCTCGGCCCAAAATTTTTCCCAGAGCCAGCACCCCCCGGCCGATCCACGGGCTAACACGCACGGAAAATCGCCAAAAAACTGCCGTTTTCACTCTTTCGCTCATGGGACGCCCTAAAAACATCCGCCCAACCCCAGGAGCCCATGGATCTGCTTAACCGCTCGTCAAGGACGCCCCCGAGGGGCTGGGCCCAAAATTTTTTTCGGATCCAGCACCCCCCGGCCGATCCATGGGCTAACACACACGGAAAATCGCCAAAAAACTGCCGTTTTCACTCTTTCGCTCATGGGACGCCCTAAAAACCTCCGCCCCACCCCCAAGAGCCCATGGATCCGCTTAACTGCTCGTCAGGGCCGAGGGGCTCGGCCTAAAACTTTTTCCGGATCCAGCACCCCCCGGCCGATCCATGGGCTAATACACACGGAAAATCGCCAAAAAACTACCGTTTTCACTCTTTCGCTCATGGGACGCCCTAAAAACCTCCGCCCCACCCCTAGGAGCCCATGGATCCGCTTAACCGCTCGTCAGGGACGCCCCCGAGGGGCTCGGCCCAAAAGTTTTCCCTGAGCCAGCACCCCCCGGCCGATCCATGGGCTAACACACACGGAAAATCGGCAAAAAACTGTCGTTTTCACTCTTTCGCTCATGGGACGCCCTAAAAACCTTCCCCACCCCCCCAGGAGCCCATGGATCCGCTTAACCGCTCGTTACGGGCTCCCCCGAGGGGTTCGGCCCAAAAATTTTCCCGGATCCAGCACCCCCCGGTCGATCCATGGGCTAACACACACCAACAATTGCCAAAAAACTGTCGTTTTCACTCTTTCGCTCATGGAACGCCCTAAAAACCTCCGCCCCACCCCCAGGAGCCCATGGATCCGCTTAAACGCTCGTCAGGGACGCCTCCGAGGGGCTCGGCCGAAAACTTTTCCCGGATCCAGCACCCCCCGGCCGATCCATGGGCTAACACACACGAAAAATCTTCAAAAAACTGCCGTTTCACTCTTTCGCTCATGGGACGCCTTAAAAACCTCCGCCCCACCCCCAAGATCCCATGGATCCGCTTAACCGCTCGTCAGGGATGCCCCCGAGGGGTTCGGCCCAAAAAGTTTCCCGGAGCCAGCACCCCCTGGTTGATCCATGGGCTAACACACACTGAAAATCGCTAAAAAACTGCCGTTTTCACTCTTTCGCTCATGGGACGCCCTAAAAACCTCCGCCCCACCCCTAGGAGCCCATGGATCCGCTTAACCGCTCGTCAGGGACGCCCCCGAGGGGCTCGGACCAAAACTTTTCTCGGATCCAGCACCCCCAGGCCGATCCATGGGCTAACACACATGGAAAATCGCCAAAGAACAGCTATTTTCACTCTTTCGCTCATGGGACGCCCTAAAAACCTCCGTCCCAACCCCAGGAGCCCATGGATCCGCTTAACCGCTCGTCAGGGAGGCCCCCGAGGGGCTCGGCCCAAAATTTTTCCCAGAGCCAGCACCCCCCGGCCGATCCACGGGCTAACACGCACGAAAAATCGCCAAAAAACTGTCGTTTTCACTCTTTCGCTCATGGGACGCCCTAAAAACATCCGCCCAACCCCAGGAGCCCATGGATCTGCTTAACCGCTCGTCAAGGACGCCCCCGAGGGGCTGGGCCCAAAATTTTTTTCGGATCCAGCACCCCCCGGCCGATCCATGGGCTAACACACACGGAAAATCGCCAAAAAACTGCCGTTTTCACTCTTTCGCTCATGGGACGCCCTAAAAACCTCCGCCCCACCCCCAAGAGCCCATGGATCCGCTTAACTGCTCGTCAGGGCCGAGGGGCTCGGCCTAAAACTTTTTCCGGATCCAGCACCCCCCGGCCGATCCATGGGCTAATACACACGGAAAATCGCCAAAAAACTACCGTTTTCACTCTTTCGCTCATGGGACGCCCTAAAAACCTCCGCCCCACCCCTAGGAGCCCATGAATCCGCTTAACCGCTCGTCAGGGACGCCCCCGAGGGGCTCGGCCCAAAAGTTTTCCCTGAGCCAGCACCCCCCGGCCGATCCATGGGCTAACACACACGGAAAATCGGCAAAAAACTGTCGTTTTCACTCTTTCGCTCATGGGACGCCCTAAAAACCTTCCCCACCCCCCCAGGAGCCCATGGATCCGCTTAACCGCTCGTTAGGGGCTCCCCCGAGGGGTTCGGCCCAAAAATTTTCCCGGATCCAGCACCCCCCGGTCGATCCATGGGCTAACACACACCAACAATTGCCAAAAAACTGTCGTTTTCACTCTTTCGCTCATGGAACGCCCTAAAAACCTCCGCCCCACCCCCAGGAGCCCAGGGATCCGCTTAAACGCTCGTCAGGGACGCCTCCGAGGGGCTCGGCCGAAAACTTTTCCCGGATCCAGCACCCCCCGGCCGATCCATGGGCTAACACACACGAAAAATCTTCAAAAAACTGCCGTTTCACTCTTTCGCTCATGGGACGCCTTAAAAACCTCCGCCCCACCCCCAAGAGCCCATGGATCCGCTTAACCGCTCGTCAGGGATGCCCCCGAGGGGTTCGGCCCAAAAAGTTTCCCGGAGCCAGCACCCCCCGGTTGATCCATGGGCTAACACACACTGAAAATCGCTAAAAAACTGCCGTTTTCACTCTTTCGCTCATGGGACGCCCTAAAAACCTCCGCCCCACCCCTAGGAGCCCATGGATCCGCTTAACCGCTCGTCAGGGACGCCCCCGAGGGGCTCGGACCAAAACTTTTCTCGGATCCAGCACCCCCAGGCCGATCCATGGGCTAACACACATGGAAAATCGCCAAAAAACAGCTATTTTCACTCTTTCGCTCATGGGACGCCCTAAAAACCTCCGTCCCAACCCCAGAAGCCCATGGATCCGCTTAACCGCTCGTCAGGGAGGCCCCCGAGGGGCTCGGCCCAAAATTTTTCCCAGAACCAGCACCCCCCGGCCGATCCACGGGCTAACACGCACGGAAAATCGCCAAAAAACTGCCGTTTTCACTCTTTCGCTCATGGGACGCCCTAAAAACATCCGCCCAACCCCAGGAGCCCATGGATCTGCTTAACCGCTCGTCAAGGACGCCCCCGAGGGGCTGGGACCAAAATTTTTTTCGGATCCAGCACCCCCCGGCCGATCCATGGGCTAACACACACGGAAAATCTTCAAAAAATTGCCGTTTTCACTCTTTTGCTCATGGGACGCCCTAAAAACCTCCGCCCCACCCTTAGGAGCCCATGGATCCGCTTAACCGCTCTTCAGGGATGCCCCCGAGGGGCTCGGTCCAAAAATTTTGGCGGAGCCAGCACCCCCCGGCCGATCCATGGGCTAACACACACGAAAAATCGCCAAAAAACTGTCGTTTTCACTCTTTCGCTAGTGGCACGCCCTAAAAACCTCCGTCCCACCCCCAGGAGCCCATGGATTCGCTTAACCACTCGTCAGGGACTCCCCCGAGGGGCTCGTACCAAAACTTTTCCCGGAGCCAGCACCCCCCGGTTGATCCATGGGCTAACACACACTGAAAATCGCTAAAAAACTGCCGTTTTCACTCTTTCGCTCATGGGACGCCCTAAAAACCTCCGCCCCACCCCTAGGAGCCCATGGATCCGCTTAATCGCTCGTCAGGGACGCCCCCGAGGGGCTCGGACCAAAACTTTTCTCGGATCCAGCACCCCCAGGCCGATCCATGGGCTAACACACATGGAAAATCGCCAAAAAACAGCCATTTTCACTCTTTCGCTCATGGGACGCCCTAAAAACCTCCGTCCCAACCCCAGGAGCCCATGGATCCGCTTAACCGCTTGTCAGGGAGGCCCCCGAGGGGCTCGGCCCAAAATTTTTCCCAGAGCCAGCACCCCCCGGCCGATCTACGGGCTAACACGCACGGAAAATCGCCAAAAAACTGCCGTTTTCACTCTTTCGCTCATGGGACGCCCTAAAAACATCCGCCCAACCCCAGGAGCCCACGGATCTGCTTAACCGCTCGTCAAGGACGCCCCCGAGGGGCTGGGCCCAAAATTTTTTTCGGAGCCAGCACCCCCCGGCCGATCCATGGGCTAACACACACGGAAAATCTTCAAAAAATTGCCATTTTCACTCTTTTGCTCATGGGACGTCCTAAAAACCTCCGCCCCACCCTTAGGAGCCCATGGATCCGCTTAACCGCTCTTCAGGGATGCCCCCGAGGGGCTCGGTCCAAAAATTTTGGCGGAGCCAGCACCCCCCGGCCGATCCATGGGCTAACACACACGGAAAATCGCCAAAAAACTGTCGTTTTCACTCTTTCGCTAGTGGCACGCCCTAAAAACCTCCGTCCCACCCCCAGGAGCCCATGGATTCGCTTAACCACTCGTCAGGGACTCCCCCGAGGGGCTCGTACCAAAACTTTTCCCGGAGCCAGCAACCCCCGGTCGATCCATGGGCTAACACACATGGAAAATCGCCAAAAAACTTCCGTTTTCACTCTTTCGCTCATGGGACGCCCTAAAAACCTCCGCCCAGCCCCCAGGAGCCCATGGATTCGGTTAACCGCTGGTCAGGGACGCCCCCGAGGGGCTCGGACCAAAACTTTTCCCGGAGCCAGCAACCCCCGGCCGATCCATGGGCTAACACACACGGAAAATTGCCAAAAAAATGTCGTTTTCAATCTTTCGCTCATGGGACGCCCTAAAAACCTCCGCCCAGCCCAGGAGCCCATGGATCCGCTTAACCGCTCATCAGGGACGCCCCCGAGGGGCTCGTACCAAAACTTTTCCCGGAGCCAGCAACCCCCGGCCGATCCATGGGCTAACACACATGGAAAATCGCCAAAAAACTGCCGTTTTCACTCTTTCGCTCATGGGACGCCCTAAAAACCTCCGCCCAGCCCCCAGGAGCCCATGGATCCGCTTAACCGCTCGTCAGGGATGCCCCCGAGGGGCTCGGACCAAAACTTTTCCCGGAGCCAGCAACCCCCGGCCGATCCATGGGCTAACACACATGGAAAATCGCCAAAAAACTTCCGTTTTCACTCTTTCGCTCATGGGACGCCCTAAAAACCTCCGCCCAGCCCCCAGTAGCCCATGGATCCGGTTAACCGCTGGTCAGGGACGCCCCCGAGGGGCTCGGACCAAAACTTTTCCCGGAGCCAGCAACCCCCGGCCGATCCATGGGCTAACACACACGGAAAATCGCCAAAAAAATGCCGTTTTCACTCTTTCGCTCATGGTACGCCCTAAAAACCTCCGCCCAGCCCCCAGGAGCCCATGGATCCGCTTAACCACTCGTCAGGGACTCCCCCGAGGGGCTCAGACCAAAACTTTTCCCGGAGCCAGCAACCCCCGGCCGATCCATGGGCTAACACACACGGAAAATCGCCAAAAAACTGCCGTTTTCACTCTTTCGCTCATGGGACGCCCTAAAAACCTCCGCCCCACCCCCAAGAGCCCATGGATCCGCTTAACTGCTCGTCAGGGCTGAGGGGCTCGACCTAAAACTTTTTCCGGATCCAGCACCCCCCGGCCGATCCATGGGCTAACACATACGGAAAATCGCCAAAAAACTGCCGTTTTCACTCTTTTGCTCATGGGACGCCCTAAAAACCTCCGCCCCACCCCTAGGAGCCCATGGATCCGCTTAACCGCTCGTCAGGGACGCCCCCGAGGGGCTCGGCCCAAAAGTTTTCCCTGAGCCAGCACCCCCCGGCCGATCCATGGGCTAACACACACGGAAAAATGCCAAAAAACTGTTGTTTTCACTCTTTCGCTCATGGGATGCCCTAAAAACCTCCGCCACACCCCCAGGAGCCCATGGATCCGCTTAACCGCTCGTCAGGGACGCCCCCGAGGGGTTCGGCCCAAAAATTTTCCCGGATCCAGCACCCCCCGGCCGATCCATGGGCTAACACACACGAAAAATTGCCAAAAAACTGTCGTTTTCACTCTTTCGGTCATGGAACGCCCTAAAAACCTCCGCCCCACCCCAGGAGCCCATGGATCCGCTTAACCGCTCGTCAGGGACGCCTCCGAGGGGCTCGGCCTAAAACTTTTCCCGGATCCAGCACCCCCCGGCCGATCCATGGGCTAACACACACGAAGAATCTTCAAAAAACTGCCGTTTTCACTCTTTCGCTCATGGGACGCCCTAAAAACCTCCGCCCCACCTCCTAGAGCCCATGGATCCGCTTAACCGCTCGTCAGGGATGCCTCCGAGGGGCTCGGCCCAAAAATTTTCCCGGAGCCAGCATCCCCCGGCCGATCCATGGGCTAACAACCACGGAAAATCGCCAAAAAACAGCCATTTTCACTCTTTCGCTCATGGGACGCCCTAAAAACCTCCGCCCCACCCCAGGAGCCCATGGATCCGCTTAACCACTCGTCAGGGACTCCCCCGAGGGGCTCAGCCCCAAAATTTCCCAGAGCCAGCACCCCCCGGCCGATCCACGGGCTAACACACACGGAAAATCGCCCAAAAAACTACCGTTTTCACGTTTTCGCTCATGGGACGCCCTAAAAACATCCGCCCAACCCCAGGAGCCCATGGATCCGCTTAACCGCTCGTCAAGGACGCCCCCGAGGGGCTGGGCCAAATTTTTTTTCCGGATCCAGCACCCCCCGGCTGATCCATGGGCTAAGACACACGAAAAATCGCCAAAAACTGTCGTTTTCACTCTTTCGCTCATGGGACGCCCTAAAAACCTCCGCCCAGCCACCATGAGCCTATGGATCCGCTTAACCACTCGTCAGGGACTCCCCCGAGGGGTTCGGACCAAAACTTTTCCCGGAGCCAGCAACCCCTGACCGATCCATGGGCTAACACACACTGAAAATCGCCAAAAAACTGCCGTTTTCACTCTTTCGCTCATGGGACGCCCTAAAAACATCCGCCCAGCCCCCAGGAGCCCATGGATCCGCTTAACCGCTCGTCAGGGATGCCCCCGAGGGGCTCAAACCAAAACTTTTCCCGGAGCCAGCAACCACCGGCCGATCCATGTGCTAACACACACGGAAAACCGCCAAAAAACTGCCGTTTTCACTCTCTCGCTCATAGGACACCCTAAAAACCTCCGCCCAGCCCCCAGGAGCCCATGGATCCGCTTAACCGCTCGTCAGGGACTCCCCCGAGGGGTTCAGACCAAAACTTTTCCCGGAGCCAGCAACCCCCGGCCGATCCATGGGCTAACACATACGGAAAATCGCCAAAAAACTGCCGTTTTCACTCTTTCGCTCATGGGACGCCCTAAAAACCTCCGCCCAGCCCCCAGGAGCCCATGGATCCGCTTAACCGCTCGTCAGGGATGCCCCCGAGGGGCTCAAACCAAAACTTTTCCCGGAGCCAGCAACCCCCGGCCGATCCATGTGCTAACACACACGGAAAATCGCCAAAAAACTGCCGTTTTCACTCTTTCGCTCATAGGACACCCTAAAAACCTCCGCCCAGCCCCCAGGAGCCCATGGATCCGCTTAACCGCTCGTCAGGGACTCCCCCGAGGGGTTCAGACCAAAACTTTTCCCGGAACCAGCAACCCCCGGCCGATCCATGGGCTAACACATACGGAAAATCGCCAAGAAACTGCTGTTTTCACTCTTTCGCTCATGGGACGCCCTAAAAACCTCCGGCCAGCCCCCAGTAGCCCATGGATCTGCTTAGCCGCTCGTCAGGGATGCCCCCGAGGGGATCGTACCAAAACTTTTCCCGGAGCCAGCAACCCCCGGCCGATCCATGGGCTAATACACACGAAAAATTGCCAAAAAACTGCCGTTTTCACTCTTTCGCTCATGGGACGCCCTAAAAACCTCCGCCCAGCCCCCAGGAGCCCATGGATCCGCTTAACCACTCGTCAGGGACTCCCCCGAGGGGATCAGACCAAAACTTTTCTCGGAGCCAGCAACCCCCGGCCGATCCATGGGCTAACACACACGGAAAATCGCCAAAAAACTGCTGTTTTCACTCTTTCGCTCATAGGACGCCCGAAAAACCTCCGCCCAGCCCCCAGGAGCCCATGGATCCGCTTAACCGCTCGTCAGGGACTCCCCCGAGGGGTTCAGACCAAAACTTTTGCCGGAGCCAGCAACCCCCGGCCGATCCATGGGCTAACACATACGGAAAATCGCAAAAAAACTGCCGTTTTCACTCTTTCGCTCATGGGACGCCCTAAAAACCTCCGCCCAGCCCCCAGTAGCCCATGGATCCGGTTAACCGCTGGACAGGGTCGCCCCCGAGGGGCTCGGACAAAAACTTTTCCCGGAGCCAGCAACCCCCGGCCGATCCATGGGCTAACACACACGAAAAATCGCCAAAAAACTTCCGTTTTCACTCTTCCGCTCATGGGACGCCCTAAAAACCTCCGCCCAGCCCCCAGTAGCCCATGGATCCGGTTAACCGCTGGTCAGGGACGCCCCCGAGGGGCTCGGACCAAAACTTTTCCCGGAGCCAGCAACCCCCGGCCGATCCATGGGCTAACAGACACGGAAAATTGCCAAAAAAATGCCGTTTTCACTCTTTCGCTCATGGGACGCCCTAAAAACCTTCGCCCAGCCCCCAGTAGCCCATGGATCCGGTTAACCGCTGGTCAGGGACGCCCCGAGGGGATCGGACCAAAACTTTTCCCGGCGCCAGCACCCCCCGGCCGATCCATGGGCTAACACACACGGAAAATCGCCAAAAAACTGCCGTTTTCACTCTTTCGCTCATGGTACGCCCTAAAAACCTCCGCCCAGCCCCCAGGAGCCCATGGATCCGCTTAACCACTCGTCAGGGACTCCCCCGAGGGGCTCGGACCAAAACATTTCCAGGAGCCAGCACCCCCCGGCCGATCCATGGGCTAACACACACGGAAAATCGCCAAAAAACTGCTGTTTTCACTCTTTCGCTCATGGGACGCCCTAAAAATCTCCGCCCAGCCCCCAGGAGCCCATGGATCCGCTTAACAGCTCGTCAGGGACGCCCCCGAGGGGCTCGGACCAAAACTTTTCCCGGAGCCAGCAACCCCCGACCGATCCATGGGCTAACACACACTGAAAATCGCCAAAAAACTGCCGTTTTCACTCTTTCGCTCATGGCACGCCCTAAAAACCTCCTTCCCACCCCAGGAGCCCATGGATCCGCTTAACCGCTCGTAAGGGACTCCCGCGAGGGGCTCGGACCAAAACTTTTTCCGGAGCCAGCAATCCCCGGCCGATCCATGGGCTAACACACACGGAAAATCGCCAAAAAACTGCCGTTTTCACTTTTTCGCTCATAGGACGCCCTAAAAACCTCCGCCCAGCCCCAGGAGCCCATGGATCCGCTTAACCGCTCGTCAGGGACTCCCCCTAGGGGTTCAGACCAAAACTTTTCCCGGAGCCAGCAACCCCCGGCCGATCCATGGGCTAACACATACGGAAAATCGCCAAGAAACTGCTGTTTTCACTCTTTCGCTCATGGGACGCCCTAAAAACCTCCGGCCAGCCCCCAGTAGCCCATGGATCTGCTTAACCGCTCGTTAGGGATGCCCCCGAGGGGCTCTAACCAAAACTTTTCCCGGAGCCAGCAACCCCCGACCGATCCATGGGCTAACACACATGGAAAATCGCCAAAAAACTGCCGTTTTCACTCTTTCGCTCATGGGACGCCCTAAAAACCTCCGCCCAGCCCCCAGTAGCCCATGGATCTGCTTGACCACTCGTCAGGGACTCCCCCGAGGGGCTCGGACCAAAACTTTTCCCGGAGCCAGCAACCCCTGACCGATCCATGGGCTAACACACACGGAAAATCGCCAAAAAACTGCCGTTTTCACTCTTTCGCTCATGGGACGCCCTAAAAACCTCCGCCCAGCCCCCAGGAGCCCATGGATCCACTTAACCGCTCGTCAGGGATGCCCCCGAGGGGCTCAAACCAAAACTTTTCCCGGAGCCAGCAACCCCCGGCCGATCCATGTGCTAACACACACGGAAAATCGCCAAAAAACTGCCGTTTTCACTCTTTCGCTCATAGGACACCCTAAAAACCTCCGCCCAGCCCCCAGGAGCCCATGGATCCGCTTAACCGCTCGTCAGGGACTCCCCCGAGGGGTTTAGACCAAAACTTTTCCCGGAGCCAGCAACCCCCGGCCGATCCATGGGCTAACACATAAGGAAAATTGCCAAGAAACTGCTGTTTTCACTCTTTCGCTCATGGGACGCCCTAAAAACCTCCGGCCAGCCCCCAGTAGCCCATGGATCTGCTTAACCGCTCGTCAGGGATGCCCCCGAGGGGATCGTACCAAAACTTTTCCCGGAGCCAGCAACCCCCGGCCGATCCATGGGCCAATACACACGAAAAATTGCCAAAAAACTGCCGTTTTCACTCTTTCGCTCATGGGACGCCCTAAAAACCTCCGCCCAGCTCCCAGGAGCCCATGGATCCTCTTAACCACTCGTCAGGGACTCCCCCGAGGGGCTCAGACCAAAACTTTTCTCGGAGCCAGCAACCCCCGGCCGATCCATGGGCTAACACACACGGAAAATCGCCAAAAAACTGCTGTTTTCACTCTTTCGCTCATAGGACGCCCGAAAAACCTCCGCCCAGCCCCCAGGAGCCCATGGATCCGTTTAACCGCTCGTCAGGGACTCCCTCGAGGGGTTCAGACCAAAACTTTTCCCGGAGCCAGCAACCCCCGGCCGATCCATGGGCTAACACATACGGAAAATCGCCAAAAAACTGCTGTTTTCACTCTTTCGCTCATGGGACGCCCTAAAAACCTCCGGCCAGCCCCCAGTAGCCCATGGATCTGCTTAACCGCTCATCAGGGATGCCCCCGAGGGGCTCGTACCAAAACTTTTCCCGGAGCCAGCGACCCCCGACCGATCCATGGGCTAACACACATGGAAAATCGCCAAAAAACTGCCGTTTTCACTCTTTCGATCATGGGACGCCCTAAAAACCTCCGTCCAGCCCCCAGGAGCCCATGTATCCGCTTAACCACTAGTCAGGGACTCCCCCGAGGGGCTCGGACCAAAACTTTTCCCGGAGCCAGCAACCCCTGACCGATCCATGGGCTAACACACACTGAAAATCGCCAAAAAACTGCCGTTTTCACTCTTTCGCTCATGGGACGCCCTAAAAACCTCCGCCCAGCCCCCAGGAGCCCATGGATCTGCTTAACCGCTCGTCAGGGATACCCCCGAGGGGCTCAGACCAAAACTTTTCCCGGAGCCAGCAACCCCCGGCCGATCCATGGGCTAACACACACGGAAAATTGCCAAAAAAATGCCGTTTTCACTCTTTCGCTCATGGGACGCCCTAAAAACCTCCGCCCAGCCCCCATAAGCCCATGGATCCGCTTAATCACTCGTCAGGGACTCCCCCGAGGGGCTCAGACCAAAACTTTTCTCTGAGACAGCAACCCCCGGCCGATCCATGGGCTAACACACACGAAAAATAGCCAAAAAACTGTCGTTTTCACTCTTTCGCTCATGGGACGCCCTAAAAACCTCCGCCCAGCCCCCAGGAGCCCATGGATCCGCTTAACTGCTCTTCAGGGACGCCCCCGAGGGGCTCAGACCAAAACTTTTCCCGGAGCCAGCACCCCCCGGCCGATCCATGGGCTAACACACACGAAAAATCGCCAAAAAACTGCCGTTTTCACTCTTTCGCTCATGGGACGCCCTAAAAACCTCCACCCAGCCTCCAAAAGCCCATGGATCCGCTTAACCACTCGTCAGGGACGCCCCCGAGGGGCTCGGACCAAAACTTTTCCCGGAGCCAGCATCCCCCGGCCGATCCATGGGCTAACACACACGAAAAATTGCCAAAAAACTGCCGTTTTCACTCTTTCGCTCATGGGACGCCCTAAAAACCTCCGGCCAGCCCCCAGTAGCCCATGGATCTGCTTAACCGCTCATCAGGGATGCCCCCGAGGGGCTCGTACAAAAAATTTTCCCGGAGCCAGCAACCCCCGACCGATCCATGGGCTAACACACATGGAAAATCGCCAAAAAACTGCCGTTTTCACTCTTTCGATCATGGGACGCCCTAAAAACCTCCGTCCAGCCCCCAGGAGCCCATGTATCAGCTTAACCACTAGTCAGGGACTCCCCCGAGGGGCTCGGACCAAAACTTTTCCCAGAGCCAGCAACCCCTGACCGATCCATGGGATAACACACACGAAAAATCGCCAAAAAACTGCCGTTTTCACTCTTTCGCTCATGGGACGCCCTAAAAACCTCCGCCCAGCCCCCAGGAGCCCATGGATCTGCTTAACCGCTCGTCAGGGATGCCCCCGAGGGGCTCAGACCAAAACTTTTCCCGGAGCCAGCAACCCCCGGCCGATCCATGGGCTAACACACACGGAAAATTGCCAAAAAAATGCCGTTTTCACTCTTTCGCTCATGGGACGCCCTAAAAACCTCCGCCCAGCCCCCATAAGCCCATGGATCCGCTTAATCACTCGTCAGGGACTCCCCCGAGGGGCTCAGACCAAAACTTTTCTCTGAAACAGCAACCCCCGGCCGATCCATGGGCTAACACACACGAAAAATAGCCAAAAAACTGTCGTTTTCACTCTTTCGCTCATGGGACGCCCTAAAAACCTCCGCCCAGCCCCCAGGAGCCCATGGATCCGCTTAACTGCTCTTCAGGGACGCCCCCGAGGGGCTCAGACCAAAACTTTTCCCGGAGCCAGCACCCCCCGGCCGATCCATGGGCTAACACACACGAAAAATCGCCAAAAAACTGCCGTTTTCACTCTTTCGCTCATGGGACGCCCTAAAAACCTCCGCCCAGCCTCCAAAAGCCCATGGATCCGCTTAACCACTCGTCAGGGACGCCCCCGAGGGGCTCGAACCAAAACTTTTCCCGGAGCCAGCATCCCCCGGCCGATCCATGGGCTAACAGACACGAAAAATTGCCAAAAAACTGCCGTTTTCACTCTTTCGCTCATGGGACGCCCTAAAAACCTCCGCCCAGCCCCAGGAGCCCATGGATCCGCTTAGCCGCTCGTCAGGGACGCCCCCGAGGGGCTCGGACCAAAACTTTTCCCGGAGCAAGCACCCCCCCGGCCGATCCATGGGCTAACACACACGGAAAATCGCCAAAAAACTGCCGTTTTCACTCTTTCGCTCATGGGACGCCCTAAAAACCTCTGCCCAGCCCCCAGGAGCCCATGGATCCGCTTAACCGCTCGTCAGGGACGCCCCCAAGGGGCTCGGACCAAAACTTTTCCCGGAGCCAGCAACCCCCGGCCGATCCATGGGCTAACACACACGGAAAATCGCCAAAAAACTGCCGTTTTCACTCTTTCGCTCATGGGATGCCCTAAAAACCTCCGCCCAGCCCACAGAAGCCCATGGATCCGCTTAACCACTTGTCAGGGACGCCCCCGAGGGGCTCAGACCAAAAATTTTCCCGGAGCCAGCAACCCCCGGCCGATCAATGGGCTAACACACACGAAAAATTGCCAAAAAACTGCCGTTTTCACTCTTTCGCTCATGGGACGCCCTAAAAACCTCCGCACAGCCCCCAGGAGCCCATGGATCCGCTTAAACGCTCTTCAGGGACGCCCCCGAGGGGCTCAGACCAAAACCTTTCCCGGAGCCAGCACCCCCCGGCCGATCCATGGGCTAACACAAACGGAAAATCGCCAAAAAACTGCCGTTTTTCACTCTTTCGCTCATGGGACGCCCTAAAAACCTCCGCCCAGCCCCAGGAGCCCATGGATCCGCTTAACCGCTCGTCAGGGACTCCCCCGAGGGGCTCGGACCAAAACTTTTCCCGGAGCCAGCAATCCCCGGCCGATCCATGGGCTAACACACACGAAAAATAGCCAAAAAACTGCCGTTTTCACTCTTACGCTAATAGGACGCCCTAAAAACCTCCGCCCAGCCCCCAAGAACCCATGAATCTGCTTAACCGCTCGTCAGGGAATCCCCCGAGGGGCTCGAACCAAAAATTTTCCCAGAGCCAGCAACCCCCGACCGATCCATGGGCTAACACACACGGAAAATTTCCAAAAAAATGCCGTTTTCACTCTTTCGCTAATGGGACGCTCTAAAAACCTCCGCCCAGCCCCCAGGAGCCCATGGATCCGCTTAACTACTCGTCAGGGACTCCCCCGAGGGGCTCAGACCAAAACTTTTCCCGGAGCCAGCACCCCCCGGCCGATCCATGGGCTAACACACACGGAAAATAGCCAAAAAACTGCCGTTTTCACTCTTTCGCTCATGGGACGCCCTAAAAACCTCCGCCCAGCACCCAGGAGCCCATGGATCCGCTTAACCGCTCGTCAGGGATGCCCCCGAGGGGCTCGGACCAAAACTTTTCCCGGAGCCAGCACCCCCCGGCCGATCCATGGGCTAACACAAACGGAAAATCGCCAAAAAACTGCCGTTTTCACTCTTTCGCTCATGGGACGCCCTAAAAACCTCCGCCCAGCCCCCAGGAGCCCATGGATCCGCTTAACCGCTCGTCAGGGACGCCCCCGAGGGGCTCGGACCAAAACTTTTCCCGGAGCCAGCACCCCCCGGCCGATCCATGGGCTAAGACACATGAAAAATTGCCAAAAAACTGCCGTTTTCACTCTTTCGCTCATGGGACGCCCTAAAAACCTCCGCCCAGCCCCCATGAGCCCATGGATCCGCTTAACCGCTCGTCAGGGACGCCCCCGAGGGGCTCGGACCAAAACTTTTCCCGGAGCCAGCAACCCCCGGCCGATCCATGGGCTAACACACATGGAAAATCGCCAAAAAACTGCCGTTTTCACTCTTTCGCTCATGGGATGCCCTAAAAACCTCCGCCCAGCCCCCAGGAGCCCATGGATCCGCTTAACCACTTGTCAGGGATGCCCCCGAGGGGCTCAGACCAAAAATTTTCCCGGAGCCAGCAACCCCCGGCCGATCCATGGGCTAACACACACGGAAAATCGCCAAAAAACTGCCGTTTTCACTCTTTCGCTCATGGGATGCCCTAAAAACCTCCGCCCAGCCCCCAGAAGCCCATGGATCCGCTTAACCACTCTTCAGGGACTCCACCGAGGGGCTCGGACCAAAACTTTTCCCGGAGCCAGCAACCCCCGGCCGATCCATGGGCTAACACACATGGAAAATCGCCAAAAAACTTCCGTTTTCACTCTTTCGCTCATGGGATGCCCTAAAAACCTCCGCCCAGCCCACAGGAGCCCATGGATCCGCTTAACCACTTGTCAGGGACGCCCCCGAGGGGCTCAGACCAAAAATTTTTCCGGAGCCAGCAACCCCCGGCCGATCCATGGGCTAACACACACGGAAAATTGCCAAAAAACTGCCGTTTTCACTCTTTCGCTCATGGGACGCCCTAAAAACCTCCGCACAGCCCCCAGGAGCCCATGGATCCGCTTAAACGCTCGTCAGGGATGCCCCCGAGGGGCTCAGACCAAAACCTTTCCCGGAGCCAGCACCCCCCGGCCGATCCATGGGCTAACACAAACGGAAAATTGCCAAAAAACTGCCGTTTTCACTCTTTCGCTCATGGGACGCCCTAAAAACCTCCGCCCAGCCCCAGGAGCCCATGGATCCGCTTAACCGCTCGTCAGGGACTCCCCCGAGGGGCTCGGACCAAAACTTTTCCCGGAGCCAGCAATCCCCGGCCGATCCATGGGCTAACACACACGAAAAATCGCCAAAAAACTTCCGTTTTCACTCTTACGCTCATGGGACACCCTAAAAACCTCCGCCCAGCCCCCAAGAACCCATGGATCTGCTTAACCGCTCGTCAGGGAATCCCCCGAGGGGCTCGGACCAAAACTTTTCCCAGAGCCAGCAACCCCCGACCGATCCATGGGCTAACACACACGGAAAATTTCCAAAAAAATGCCGTTTTCACTCTTTCGCTCATGGGACGCTCTAAAAACCTCCGCCCAGCCCCCAGGAGCCCATGGATCCGCTTAACTATTCATCAGGGACTCCCCCGAGGGGCTCAGACCAAAACTTTTCCCGGAGCCAGCACCCCCCGGCCGATCCATGGGCTAACACACACGGAAAATAGCCAAAAAACTGCCGTTTTCACTCTTTCACTCATGGGACGCCCTAAAAACCTCCGCCCAGCACCCAGGAGCCCATGGATCCGCTTAACCGCTCGTCAGGGATGCCCCCGAGGGGTTCGGACCAAAACTTTTCCCGGAGCCAGCACCCCCCGGCCGATCCATGGGCTAACACAAACGGAAAATCGCCAAAAAACTGCCGTTTTCACTCTTTCGCTCATGGGATGCCCTAAAAACCTCCGCCCAGCCCCCAGAAGCCCATGGATCCGCTTAACCACTCTTCAGGGACTCCACCGAGGGGCTCGGACCAAAACTTTTCCCGGAGCCAGCAACCCCCGGCCGATCCATGGGCTAACACACATGGAAAATCGCCAAAAAACTTCCGTTTTCACTCTTTCGCTCATGGGATGCCCTAAAAACCTCCGCCCAGCCCACAGGAGCCCATGGATCCGCTTAACCACTTGTCAGGGACGCCCCCGAGGGGCTCAGACCAAAAATTTTCCCGGAGCCAGCAACCCCCGGCCGATCCATGGGCTAACACACACGGAAAATTGCCAAAAAACTGCCGTTTTCACTCTTTCGCTCATGGGACGCCCTAAAAACCTCCGCACAGCCCCCAGGAGCCCATGGATCCGCTTAAACGCTCGTCAGGGATGCCCCCGAGGGGCTCAGACCAAAACCTTTCCCGGAGCCAGCACCCCCCGGCCGATCCATGGGCTAACACAAACGGAAAATCGCCAAAAAACTGCCGTTTTCACTCTTTCGCTCATGGGACGCCCTAAAAACCTCCGCCCAGCCCCAGGAGCCCATGGATCCGCTTAACCGCTCGTCAGGGAAGCCCCCGAGGGGCTCGGACCAAAACTTTTCCCGGAGCCAGCACCCCCCGGCCGATCCATGGGCTAACACACACGGAAAATAGCCAAAAAACTGCCGTTTTCACTCTTTCACTCATGGGACGCCCTAAAAACCTCCGCCCAGCACCCAGGAGCCCATGGATCCGCTTAACCGCTCGTCAGGGATGCCCCCGAGGGGTTCGGACCAAAACTTTTCCCGGAGCCAGCACCCCCCGGCCGATCCATGGGCTAACACAAACGGAAAATCGCCAAAAAACTGCCGTTTTCACTCTTTCGCTCATGGGACGCCCTAAAAACCTCCGCCCAGCCCCCAGGAGCCCATGGATCCGCTTAACCGCTCGTCAGGGAAGCCCCCGAGGGGCTCGGACCAAAACTTTTCCCGGAGCCAGCACCCCCCGGCCGATCCATGGGCTAAGACACATGAAAAATTGCCAAAAAACTGCCGTTTTCACTCTTTCGCTCATGGGACGCCCTAAAAACCTCCGCCCAGCCCCCAGGAGCCCATGGATCCGCTTAACCGCTCGTCAGGGACACCCCCGAGGGGCTCGGACCAAAACTTTTCCCGGAGCCAGCAACCCCCGGCCGATCCATGGGCTAACACACACGGAAAATCGCCAAAAAACTGCCGTTTTCACTCTTTCGCTCATGGGATGCCCTAAAAACCTCCGCCCAGCCCCCAGGAGCCCATGGATCCGCTTAACCACTTGTCAGGGACGCCCCCGAGGGGCTCAGACTAAAAATTTTCCCGGAGCCAGCAACCCCCGGCCGATCCATGGGCTAACACACACGGAAAATCGCCAAAAAACTGCCGTTTTCACTCTTTCGCTCATGGGACGCCCTAAAAACCTCCGCCCAGCCCCCAGTAGCCCATGGATCCGCTTAACCACTCGTCAGGGACTCCATCGAGTGGCTCGGACCAAAACTTTTCCCGGAGCCAGCAACCCCCGGCCGATCAATGGGCTAACACACATGGAAAATCGCCAAAAAACTTCCGTTTTCACTCTTTCGCTCATGGGACGCCCTAAAAACCTCCGCCCAGCCACCAGGAGCCCATGGATCTGGTTAACCGCTGGTCAGGGACGCCCCCGAGGGGCTCGGACCAAAACCTTTCCCGGAGCCAGCAACCCCCGACCGATCCATGGGCTAACACACACGGAAATTCGCCAAAAAACTGCCGTTTTCACTCTTTCGCTCATGGGACGCCCTAAAAACCTCCGCCCAGCCCCAGGAGCCCATGGATCTGCTTAGCCGCTCGTCAGGGACGCCCCCGAGGGGCTCGGACCAAAACTTTTCTCGGAGTCAGCACCCCCCGGCCGATCCATGGGCTAACACACACGAAAAATTGCCAAAAAACTGCCGTTTTCACTCTTTCGCTTATGGGACGCCCTAAAAACCTCCGCCCAGCCCCAGGAGCCCATGGATCCGCTTAACCGCTTGTCAGGGACGCCCCCGAGGGGATCGAACCAAAACTTTTCCCGGAACCAGCAATCCCCGGGCGATCCATGGGCTAACACACACGGAAAATCGCCAAAAAATTGCCGTTTTCACTCTTTTGCTCATGAGATGCCCTAAAAACCTCCGCCCAGCCCCAGGAGCCCATGGATCCGCTTAACCACTTGTCAGGGACGCCCCCGAGGGGCTCAGACCAAAAATTTTCCCGGAGCCAGCAACCCCCGGCCGATCCATGGGCTAACACACACGGAAAATCGCCAAAAAACTGCCGTTTTCACTCTTTCGCTCATGGGACGCCCTTAAAACCTTCGCCCAGCCCCCAGGAGCCCATGGATCCGCTTAACCACTCGTCAGGGACTCCACCGAGGGGCTCGGACCAAAACTTTTCCCGGAGCCAGCAACCCCCGGCCGATCAGTGGGCTAACACACATGGAAAATCGCCAAAAAACTTCCGTTTTCACTCTTTCGCTCATGGTACGCCCTAAAAACCTCCGTCCAGCCCCCAGGAGCCCATGGATCTGGTTAACCGCTGGTCAGGGACGCCCCCGAGGGGCTCGGACCAAAAATTTTCCCAGAGCCAGCAACCCCCGGCCGATCCATGGGCTAACACACACGGAAAATCGCCAAAAAACAGCCGTTTTCACTCTTTCGCTCATGGGACGCCCTAAAAACCTCCGCCCAGCCCCCAGGAGCCCATGGATCCGCTTAGCCGCTCGTCAGGGACGCCCCCGAGGGGCTCGTACCAAAACTTTTCCCGGGGCCAGCACCCCCCGGCCGATCCATGGGCTAACACACACGAAAAATTGCCAAAAAACTGCCGTTTTCACTCTTTCGCTTATGGGACGCCCTAAAAACCTCCGCGCAGCCCCCAGGAGCCCATGGATCCGCTTAACCGCTTGTCAGGGACGCCCCCGAGGGGCTCGAACCAAAATTTTCCCGGAGCCAGCAATCCCCGACCGATCCATGGGCTAACACACACGGAAAATCGCCAAAAAACTGCCGTTTTCACTCTTTTGCTCATGGGATGCCCTAAAAACCTCCGCCCAGCCCCTAGGAGCCCATGGATCCGCTTAACCACTTGTCAGGGACGCCCCCGAGGGGCTCAGACCAAAAATTTTCCCGGAGCCAGCAACCCCCGGCCGATCCATGGGCTAACACACACGGAAAATTGCCAAAAAACTGCCGTTTTCACTCTTTCGCTCACGGGACGCCCTAAAAAACTCCGCCCAGCCCCCAGGAGCCCATGGATCCGCTTAACCACTCGTCAGGGAGGCCCCCGAGGGGCTCGGACCAAAACTTTTCCCGGAGCCAGCAACCCCCGGCTGATCAATGGGCTAACACACATGGAAAATCGCCAAAAAACTTCCGTTTTCACTCTTTCGCTCATGGGACGCCCTAAAAACCTCCGCCCAGCCCCCAGGAGCCCATGGATCTGGTTAACCGCTGGTCAGGGACGCCCCCGAGGGGCTCGGACCAAATCTTTTCCCGGAGCCAGCAACCCCCGACCGATCCATGGGCTAACACACACGAAAAATCGCCAAAAAACTGCCGTTTTCACTCTTTCGCTCATGGGACGCCCTAAAAACCTCCGCCCAGCCCCCAGGAGCCCATGGATCCGCTTAACCGATCGTCAGGGACTCCCCCGAGGGGCTCGGACCAAAACTTTTCCCGTAGCCAGCACCCCCCGGCCGATCCATGGGCTAACACACATGGAAAATCGCCAAAAAACTGTCGTTTTCACTCTTTCGCTCATGGGATGCCCTATAAACCTCCGCCCAGCCCCCAGGAGCCCATGGATCCGCTTAACCGCTCGTCAGGGACGCCCCCGAGGGGCTCGGACCAAAACTTTTCCCGGAGCCAGCAACCCCCGGCCGATCCATGGGCTAACACACATGGAAAATCGCCAAAAAACATTCGTTTTCACTCTTTCGCTCATGGGAAGCCCTAAAAACCTCCGCCCAGCCCCCAGGAGCCCATGGATCCGCTTAACCGCTCGTCAGGGACGCCCCCGAGGGGCTCGGACCAAAACTTTTCCCGTAGCCAGCACCCCCCGGCCGATCCATGGGCTAACACACACGGAAAATTGCCAAAAAACTGTCGTTTTCACTCTTCCGCTCATGGGACGCCCTAAAAACCTCCGGACAGCCCCCAGGAGCCCATGGTTCTGCTTAACCGCTTGTCAGGGACTCCCCCGAGGGGCTCGTACCAAAACTTTTCCCAAAGCCAGCACCCCCCGGCCGATCCATGGGCTAACACACACGGAAAATCGCCAAAAAACTGCCGTTTTCACTCTTTCGCTCATGGGACGCCCTAAAAACCTCCGCCCAGCCCCCAGTAGCCCATGGATCCGCTTAACCACTCGTCAGGGACTCCACCGAGGGGCTCGGACCAAAACTTTTCCCGGAGCCAGCAACCCCCGGCCGATCAATGGGCTAACACACATGGAAAATCGCCAAAAAACTTTCGTTTTCACTCTTTCGCTCATGGGACGCCCTAAAAACCTCCGCCCAGCCACCAGGAGCCCATGGATCTGGTTAACCGCTGGTCAGGGACGCCCCCGAGGGGCTCGGACCAAAACTTTTCCCGGAGCCAGCAACCCCCGACCGATCCATGGGCTAACACACACGGAAATTCGCCAAAAAACTGCCGTTTTCACTCTTTCGCTCATGGGACGCCCTAAAAACCTCCGCCCAGCCCCAGGAGCCCATGGATCCGCTTAGACGCTCGTCAGGGACGCCCCCGAGGGGCTCGGACCAAAACTTTTCTCGGAGCCAGCACCCCCCGGCCGATCCATGGGCTAACACACACGAAAAATTGCCAAAAAACTGCCGTTTTCACTCTTTCGCTTATGGGACGCCCTAAAAACCTCCGCCCAGCCCCAGGAGCCCATGGATCCGCTTAACCGCTTGTCAGGGACGCCCCCGAGGGGATCGAACCAAAACTTTTCCCGGAACCAGCAATCCCCGGGCGATCCATGGGCTAACACACACGGAAAATCGCCAAAAAACTGCCGTTTTCACTCTTTTGCTCATGAGATGCCCTAAAAACCTCCGCCCAGCCCCAGGAGCCCATGGATCCGCTTAACCACTTGTCAGGAACGCCCCCGAGGGGCTCAGACCAAAAATTTTCCCGGAGCCAGCAACCCCCGGCCGATCCATGGGCTAACACACACGGAAAATCGCCAAAAAACTGCCGTTTTCACTCTTTCGCTCATGGGACGCCCTAAAAACCTTCGCCCAGCCCCCAGGAACCCATGGATCCGCTTAACCACTCGTCAGGGACTCCACCGAGGGGCTCGGACCAAAACTTTTCCCGGAGCCAGCAACCCCCGGCCGATCAGTGGGCTAACACACATGGAAAATCGCCAAAAAACTTCCGTTTTCACTCTTTCGCTCATGGTACGCCCTAAAAACCTCCGTCCAGCCCCCAGGAGCCCATGGATCTGGTTAACCGCTGGTCAGGGACGCCCCCGAGGGGCTCGGACCAAAAATTTTCCCAGAGCCAGTAACCCCCGGCCGATCCATGGGCTAACACACACGGAAAATCGCCAAAAAACTGCCGTTTTCACTCTTTCGCTCATGGGACGCCCTAAAAACCTCCGCCCAGCCCCCAGGAGCCCATGGATCCGCTTAGCCGCTCGTCAGGGACGCCCCCGAGGGGCTCGTACCAAAACTTTTCCCGGGGCCAGCACCCCCCCGGCCGATCCATGGGCTAACACACACGAAAAATTGCCAAAAAACTGCCGTTTTCACTCTTTCGCTTATGGGACGCCCTAAAAACCTCCGCCCAGCCCCCAGGAGCCCATGGATCCGCTTAACCGCTTGTCAGGGACGCCCCCGAGGGGCTCGAACCAAAATTTTCCCGGAGCCAGCAATCCCCGGCCGATCCATGGGCTAACACACACGGAAAATCGCCAAAAAACTGCCGTTTTCACTCTTTTGCTCATGGGATGCCCTAAAAACCTCCGCCCAGCCCCTAGGAGCCCATGGATCCGCTTAACCACTTGTCAGGGACGCCCCCGAGGGGCTCAGACCAAAAATTTTCCCGGAGCCAGCAACCCCCGACCGATCCATGGGCTAACACACACGGAAAATTGCCAAAAAACTGCCGTTTTCACTCTTTCGCTCACGGGACGCCCTAAAAAACTCCGCCCAGCCCCCAGGAGCCCATGGATCCGCTTAACCACTCGTCAGGGAGGCCCCCGAGGGGCTCGGACCAAAACTTTTCCCGGAGCCAGCAACCCCCGGCTGATCAATGGGCTAACACACATGGAAAATCGCCAAAAAACTTCCGTTTTCACTCTTTCGCTCATGGGACGCCCTAAAAACCTCCGCCCAGCCCCCAGGAGCCCATGGATCTGGTTAACCGCTGGTCAGGGACGCCCCCGAGGGGCTCGGACCAAATCTTTTCCCGGAGCCAGCAACCCCCGACCGATCCATGGGCTAACACACACGAAAAATCGCCAAAAAACTGCCGTTTTCACTCTTTCGCTCATGGGACGCCCTAAAAACCTCCGCCCAGCCCCCAGGAGCCCATGGATCCGCTTAACCGATCGTCAGGGACTCCCCCGAGGGGCTCGGACCAAAACTTTTCCCGGAGCCAGCAACCCCCGGCCGATCCATGGGCTAACACACACGTAAAATCGCCAAAAAACTGTCGTTTTCACTCTTTCGCTCATGGGATGCCCTATAAACCTCCGCCCAGCCCCCAGGAGCCCATGGATCCGCTTAACCGCTCGTCAGGGACGCCCCCGAGGGGCTCGGACCAAAACTTTTCCCGGAGCCAGCAACCCCCGGCCGATCCATGGGCTAACACACATGGAAAATCGCCAAAAAACATTCGTTTTCACTCTTTCGCTCATGGGACGCCCTAAAAACCTCCGCCCAGCCCCCAGGAGCCCATGGATCCGCTTAACCGCTCGTCAGGGACGCCCCCGAGGGGCTCGGACCAAAACTTTTCCCGTAGCCAGCACCCCCCGGCCGATCCATGGGCTAACACACACGGAAAATAGCCAAAAAACAGCCGTTTTCACTCTTTCGCTCATGGGACGCCCTAAAAACCTCCGCCCAGCCCCCAGGAGCCTATGGATCCGCTTAACCGCTCGTCAGGGACTCCCCCGAGGGGCTCGGACCAAAACTTTTCCCGGAGCCAGCAACCCCCAGCCGATCCATGGGCTAACACACACGGAAAATTGCCAAAAAACTGTCGTTTTCACTCTTCCGCTCATGGGACGCCCTAAAAACCTCCGGACAGCCCCCAGGAGCCCATGGTTCTGCTTAACCGCTTGTCAGGGACTCCCCCGAGGGGTTCGGACCAAAACTTTTCCCGGAGCCAGCAGCCCCCGGCCGATCCATGGGCTAACACACACGGAAAATCGCCCAAAAACTGCCGTTTTCACTCTTTCGCTCATGGGACGCCCTAAAAACCTTCGCCCAGCCCCCAGGATCCCATGGATCCGCTTAACAACTCGCCAGGGAGGCCCCCGAGGGGCTCGGACCAAAACTTTTCCCGGAGCCAGCAACCCCCGGCCGATCCATGGGCTAACACACACGGAAAATAGCCAAAAATATGTCGTTTTCACTCTTTCGCTCATGGGACGCCCTAAAAACCTCTGCCCAGCCCCCAGGAGCCCATGGATCCGCTTAACCACTCGTAAGGGACGCCCCCGAGGGGCTCGGACCAAAACTTTTCCCGGAGCCAGCACCCCCCGACCGATCCATGGGCTAACACACACTGAAAATCGCCAAAAAACTGCCGTTTTCACTCTTTCGCTCATGGGACGCCCTAAAAACCTCCGCCCAGCCCCCAGGAACCTATGGATCCGCTTAACCGCTCGTCAGGGACTCCCCCGAGGGGCTCGGACCAAAACTTTTCCCGGAGCCAGCAACCCCCAGCCGATCCATGGGCTAACACACACGGAAAATTGCCAAAAAACTGTCGTTTTCACTCTTTCGCTCATGGGACGCCCCCAAAACCTCCGCACAGCCCCAGGAGCCCATGGTTCTGCTTAACCGCTCGTCAGGGACTCCCCCGAGGGGCTCGGACCAAAAATTTTCCCGGAGCCAGCACCCCCCGGCCGATCCATGGGCTAACACACACGGAAAATTGCCAAAAAACTGCCGTTTTCACTCTTTCGCTCATGGGACGCCCTAAAAACCTCCGCCCAGCCCCTAGGATCCCATGGATACGCTTAACCGCTCGTCAGGGAATCCCCCGAGGGGCTCGGACTAAAACTTTTCCCGGAGCCAGCACCCCCCGGCCGATCCATGGGCTAACACACACGGAAAAACGCCAAAAAACTGTTGTTTTCACTCTTTCGCTCATGGGATGCCCTAAAAACCTCCGCCACACCCCCAGGAGCCCATGGATCCGCTTAACCGCTCGTCAGGGACGCCCCCGAGGGGTTCGGCCCAAAAATTTTCCCGGATCCAGCACCCCCCGGCCGATCCATGGGCTAACACACACGAAAAATTGCCAAAAAACTGCCGTTTTCACTCTTTCGCTCATGGGATGCCCTAAAAACCTCCGCCCAGCCCCCAGGAGCCCATGGATCTGGTTAACCGCTGGTCAGGGACCCCCCCGAGGGGCTCGGACCAAAACTTTTCCCTGAGCCAGCAACCCCCGGCCGATCCATGGGCTAACACACACGGAAGATTGCCAAAAAACTGCCGTTTTCACTCTTTCGCTCATGGGACGCCCTAAAAACCTCCGCCCAGCCCCCATGAGCCTATGGATCCGCTTAACCGCTCGTCAGGGACTCCCCCGAGGGGCTCGAACCAAATCTTTTCCCGGAGCCAGCAACCCCCAGCCGATCCATGGGCTAACACACATGGAAAATTGCCAAAAAACTGCCGTTTTCACTCTTTCGCTCATGGGACGCCCTATAAACCTCCGCACAGCCCCCAGGAGCCCATGGTTCTGCTTAACCGCTCGTCAGGGACTCCCCCTGAGGGGCTCAAACCAAAACTTTTCCCGGAGCCAGCAACCCCCGGCCGATCCATGGTCTAACACACACGGAAAATCTCCAAAAAACTGCCGTTTTCACTCTTTCGCTTATGGGATGCCCTAAAAACCTCCGCCCAGCCCCCAGGAGCCCATGGATCCACTTAACCACTTGTCAGGGATGCCCCCGAGGGGCTCAGACCAAAAATTTTCCCGGAGCCAGCAACCCCCGGCCGATCCATGGGCTAACACACACGGAAAATCGCCAAAAAACTGCCGTTTTCACTCTTTCGCCCATGGGACGCCCTAAAAACCTCCGCCCAGCCCCCAGGAGCCCATGGATCTGCTTAACCGCTCGTCAGGGACTCCCCCGAGGGGCTCGGCCCAAAACTTTTCCCGGAGCCAGCAATCCCCGGCCGATCCATGGGCTAACACACACGGAAAATCGCCAAAAAACTGCCGTTTTCACTCTTTCGCTCATGGGACGCCCTAAAAACCTCCGCCCAGCCCCAGGAGCCCATGGATCCGCTTAACCGCTCGTCAGGGATGCCCCCGAGGGTCTCGGACCAAAACTTTTCCCGGAGCCAGCAACCCCCGGCCGATCAATGGGCTAACACACATGGAAAATCGCCAAAAAACTTCCGTTTTCACTCTTTCGCTCATGGATTGCCCTAAAAACCTCCGCCCAGCCCCCAGGAGCCCATGGATCTGGTTAAACGCTGGTCAGGGACGCCCCCGAGGGGCTCGGACCAAAACTTTTCCCGGAGCCAGCAACCCCCGGCCGATCCATGGGCTAACACACACGGAAAATCGCCAAAAAACTGCCGTTTTCACTCTTTCGCTCATGGGACGCCCTAAAAACCTCCGCCTAGCCCCCAGGAGACCATGGATCCGCTTAACCGCTCGTAAGGGACGCCCCCGAGGGGCTCGGACCAAAACTTTTCCCGGAGCCAGCACCCCACGGCCAATCCATGGGCTAACACACACGGAAAATCTCCAAAAAACTGCCGTTTTCACTCTTTCGCTCATGGGACGCCCTAAAAACCTCCGCCCAGCCCCCATGAGACTATGGATCCGCTTAACCACTCGTCAGGGACTCCCCCGAGGGGCTCGGACCAAATCTTTTCCCGGAGCCAGCAACCCCCAGCCGATCCATGGGCTAACACACATGGAAAATTGCCAAAAAACTGCCGTTTTCACTCTTTCGCTCATGGGACGCCCTATAAACCTCCGCACAGCCCCCAGGAGCCCATGGTTCTGCTTAACCGCTCGTCAGGGACTCCCTCTGAGGGGCTCAAACCAAAACTTTTCCCGGAGCCAGCAACCCCCGGCCGATCCATGGGCTAACACACACGGAAAATCTCCAAAAAACTGCCGTTTTCACTCTTTCGCTTATGGGATGCCCTAAAAACCTCCGCCCAGCCCCCAGGAGCCCATGGATCCACTTAACCACTTGTCAGGGATGCCCCCGAGGGGCTCAGACCAAAAATTTTCCCGGAACCAGCAATCCCCGGCCGATCCATGGGCTAACACACACGGAAAATCGCCAAAAAACTGCCGTTTTCACTCTTTCGCTCATGGGACGCCCTAAAAACCTCCGCCCAGCCCCAGGAGCCCATGGATCCGCTTAACCGCTCGTCAGGGATGCCCCCGGGGGTCTCGGACCAAAACTTTTCCCGGAGCCAGCAACCCCCGGCCGATCAATGGGCTAACACACATGGAAAATCGCCAAAAAACTTCCGTTTTCACTCTTTCGCTCATGGGATGCCCTAAAAACCTCCGCCCAGCCCCCAGGAGCCCATGGATCTGGTTAAACGCTGGTCAGGGACGCCCCCGAGGGGCTCGGACCAAAACTTTTCCCGGAGCCAGCACCCCACGGCCAATCCATGGGCTAACACACACGGAAAATCTCCAAAAAACTGCCGTTTTCACTCTTTCGCTCATGGGACGCCCTATAAACCTCCGCCCAGCCCCCAGGAGCCCATGGATCCGCTTAACCGCTCGTCAGGGACGCCCCCGAGGGGCTCGGACCAAAACTTTTCCCGGAGCCAGCAACCCCCAGCCGATCCATGGGCTAACACACACGGAAAATTGCCAAAAAACTGCCGTTTTCACTCTTTCGCTCATGGGACGCCCTAAAAACCTCCGCACAGCCCCCAGGAGCCCATGGTTCTACTTAACCGCTCGTTAGGGACTCCCCCGAGGGGCTCAGACCAAAAATTTTCCCGTAGCCAGCAACCCCCGGCCGATCCATGGGCTAACACACACGGAAAATCGCCAAAAAACTACCGTTTTCACTCTTTCGCTCATGGGACGCCCTAAAAACCTCCGTCCAGCCCCCAGGAGCCCATGGTTCTGCTTAACCGCTCGTCAGGGACTCCCCCGAGGGGCTCGACCCCAAATCCTTTCCCGGAGCCAGCAACCCCCGGCCGATCCATGGGCTAACACACACGGAAAATCGCCAAAAAACTACCGTTTTCACTCTTTTGCTCATGGGACGCCCTAAAAACCTCCGCCCAGCCCCCAGGAGCCCATGGATCCGCTTAACCACTCGTCAGGGAGGCCCCTGAGGGGCTCGGACCAAAACTATTCTCGAAGCCAGCACCCCCCGGCCGATCCATGGGCTAACACACACGGAAAATCTCCAAAAAACTGTCGTTTTCACTCTTTCGCTCATGGGATGCCCTAAAAACCTCCGCCCAGCCCCCAGGAGCCCATGGATCCGCTTAAACACTCGTCAGGGAGGCCCCTGAGGGGCTCAGACCAAAACTATTCTCGGATCCAGCAACCCCCGGCCGATCCATGGGCTAACACACACGGAAAATCGCCAAAAAACTATCGTTTTCAGTCTTTCGCTCATGGGATGCCCTAAAAACCTCCGCCCAGCCCCCAGGAACCCATGGATCCGCTTAAACGCTCGTCAGGGACTCCCCCGAGGGGCTCGGACCAAAACTTTTCTCGGATCCAGCAATCCCCGACCGATCCATGGGCTAACACACACGGAAAATAGCCAAAAAACTGCCGTTTTCACTCTTTCGCTCATGGGACGCCCTAAAAACCTCTGCCCAGCCCCCAGGAGCCCATGGATCCGCTTAACCGCTCGTCAGGGACTCCCCCGAGGGGCTCGGACCAAAGCTTTTCCCGGAGCCAACAACCCCCAGCCGATCCATGGGCTAACACACACGGAAAATTGCCAAAAAACTGCCGTTTTCACTCTTTCGCTCATGGGACGCCCCCAAAACCTCCGCACAGCCACCAGGAACACATGGTTCTGCTTAACCGCTCGTCAGGGACTCCCCCGAGGGGCTCGGACCAAAACTTTTCTCGGAGCCAGCACCCCCCGGCCGATTCATGGGCTAACACACACGGAAAATCGCCAAAAAACTACCGTTTTCACTCTTTCTCTCATGGGACGCCCTAAAAACCTCCGCCCACCCCCCAGGAGCCCATGGATCCGCTTAACCGCTCGTCAGGGACGCCCCAGAGGGGCTCGGACCAAAACTTTTCCCGGAGCCAGCACCCCCCGGCCGATCCATGGGCTAACACACACTGAAAATCGCCAAAAAACTGCCGTTTTCACTCTTTCGCTCATGGGACGCCCTAAAATCCTCCGCCCAGCCCCCAGGAGCCCATGGATCCGCTTAACCGCTCGTCAGGGACTCCCCCGAGGGGCTCGGACCAAAGCTTTTCCCGGAGCCAACAACCCCCAGCCGATCCATGGGCTAACACACACGGAAAATTGCCAAAAAACTGCCGTTTTCACTCTTTCGCTCATGGGACGCCCCCAAAACCTCCGCACAGCCACCAGGAACACATGGTTCTGCTTAACCGCTCGTCAGGGACTCCCCCGAGGGGCTCGGACCAAAACTTTTCTCGGAGCCAGCACCCCCCGGCCGATTCATGGGCTAACACACACGGAAAATCGCCAAAAAATTGCCATTTTCACTCTTTCGCTCATGGGATGCCCTAAAAACCTCCGCCCAGCCCCCAGAAGCCCATGGATCCGCTTAACCGCTCGTCAGGGACGCCCCCGAGGGGCTCGAACCAAAACTTTTCCCGGAGCCAGCAACCCCCGGCCGATCCATGGGCTAACACGAAAATCGCCAAAAAACTTCCGTTTTCACTCTTTCGCACATGGGATGCCCTAAAAACCTCCGCCCAGCCCCCAGGAGCCCATGGATCCGCTTAACCACTTGTCAGGGACGCCCCCGAGGGGCGCAGACCAAAAATTTTCTCGGAGCCAGCAACCCCCGGCCGATCCATTGGCTAACACACCCGGAAAATCGCCAAAAAACTGCCGTTTTCACTCTTTCGCTCATGGGACGCCCTAAAAACCTCCGCCCAGCCCCCAGGAGCCCATGGATCCGCTTAACCGATCGTCAGGGACTCCCCCGAGGGGCTCGGACCAAAACTTTTCCCGGAGCCAGCAACCCCCAGCCGATCCATGGGCTAACACACACGGAAAATTGCCAAAAAACTGCCGTTTTCACTCTTTCGCTCATGGGACGCCCTAAAAACCTCCGCCCAGCCCCCAGGAGCCCATGGATCCGCTTAACCACTCGTCAGGGAGGCCCATGAGGCACTCGGACCAAAACTTTTCCCTAAGCCAGCACCCCCCGGCCGATCAATGGGCTAACACACACGGAAAATCGCCAAAAAACTGCCGTTTTCACTCTTTCGCTCATGGGACGCCCTAAAAACCTCCGTCCAGCCCCCAGGATCCCATGGATACGCTTAACCGCTCGTCACGGAAGCCCCCGAGGGGCTCGTTCCAAAACTTTTCCCGGAGCCAGCAACCCCCGGCCGATCCATGGGCTAACACACACGGAAAATCGCCAAAAAACTGCCGTTTTCACTCTTTCGCTCATGGGACGCCCTAAAAACCTCTGCCCAGCCCCCAGGATCCCATGGATCCGCTTAACCGCTTGTAAGGGACGCCCCCGAGGGGCTCGGACCAAAACTTTTCCCGGAGCCAGTACCCCCCGGCCGATCCATGGGCTAACACACACGGAAAATCTCCAAAAAACTGCCGTTTTCACTCTTTCGCTCATGGGACGCCCTATAAACCTCCGCCCAGCCCCCAGGAGCCCATGGATCCGCTTAACCGCTCGTCAGGGACGCCCCCGAGGGGCTCGGACCAAAACTTTTCCCGGAGCCAGCAACCCCCAGCCGATCCATGGGCTAACACACACGGAAAATTGCCAAAAAACTGCCGTTTTCACTCTTTCGCTCATGGGACGCCCTAAAAACCTCCGCACAGCCCCCAGGAGCCCATGGTTCTGCTTAACCACTCGTTAGGGACTCCCCCGAGGGGCTCAGACCAAAAATTTTCCCGTAGCCAGCAACCCCCGGCCGATCCATGGGCTAACACACACGGAAAATCGCCAAAAAACTACCGTTTTCACTCTTTCGCTCATGGGACGCCCTAAAAACCTCCGCCCAGCCCCCAGGAGCTCATGGATCTGGTTAACCGCTGGTCAGGGACGCCCCCGAGGGGCTCGTACCAAAACTTTTCCCGGAGCCAGCAACCCCCGGCCGATCCATGGGCTAACACACACGGAAAATCACCAAAAAACTGTCGTTTTCACTCTTTCGCTCATGGGACGCCCTAAAAACCTCCGCCCAGCCCCCAGGAGCCCATGGATTCGCTTAACCGATCGTCAGGGACTCCCCCGAGGGGCTCGGACCAAAACTTTTCCCGGAGCCAGCAACCCCCGGCCGATCCATGGGCTAACATACACGGAAAATCGCCAAAAAACTGTCGTTTTCACTCTTTCGCTCATGGGATGCCCTATAAACCTCCGCCCAGCCCCCAGGAGCCCATGGATCCGCTTAACCGCTCGTCAGGGACGCCCCCGAGGGGCTCGGACCAAAACTTTTCCCGGAGCCAGCAACCCCCGGCCGATCCATGGGCTAACACACATGGAAAATCGCCAAAAAACTTCCGTTTTCACTCTTTCGCTCATGGGACGCCCTAAAAACCTCCGCCCAGCCCCCAGGAGCCCATGGATACGCTTAACCGCTCGTCAGAGACGCCCCGGAGGGGCTCGGACCAAAACTTTTCCCGGACCCAGCACCCCCCGGCCGATCCATGGGCTAACACACACGGAAAATCGCCAAAAAACTGCCGTTTTCACTCTTTCGCTCATGGGACGCCCTAAAAACCTCCGTCCAGCCCCCAGGAGCCCATGGTTCTGCTTAACCGCTCGTCAGGGACTCCCCCGAGGGGCTCGACCCCAAATCCTTTCCCGGAGCCAGCAACCCCCGGCCGATCCATGGGCTAACACACACGGAAAATCGCCAAAAAACTACCGTTTTCACTCTTTTGCTCATGGGACGCCCTAAAAACCTCCGCCCAGCCCCCAGGAGCCCATGGATCCGCTTAACCACTCGTCAGGGAGGCCCCTGAGGGGCTCGGACCAAAACTATTCTCGAAGCCAGCACCCCCCGGCCGATCCATGGGCTAACACACACGGAAAATCTCCAAAAAACTGCCGTTTTCACTCTTTCGCTCATGGGATGCCCTAAAAACCTCCGCCCAGCCCCCAGGAGCCCATGGATCCGCTTAACCACTCGTCAGGGAGGCCCCTGAGGGGCTCGGACCAAAACTATTCTCGGAGCCAGCAACCCCCGGCCGATCCATGGGCTAACACACACGGAAAATCGCCAAAAAACTATCGTTTTCAGTCTTTCGCTCATGGGACGCCCTAAAAACCTCCGCCCAGCCCCCAGGAACCCATGGATCCGCTTAAACGCTCGTCAGGGACTCCCCCGAGGGGCTCGGACCAAAACTTTTCTCGGATCCAGCAATCCCCGACCGATCCATGGGCTAACACACACGGAAAATAGCCAAAAAACTGCCGTTTTCACTCTTTCGCTCATGGGACGCCCTAAAAACCTCTGCCCAGCCCCCAGGAGCCCATGGATCCGCTTAACCGCTCGTCAGGGACTCCCCCGAGGGGCTCGGACCAAAGCTTTTCCCGGAGCCAACAACCCCCAGCCGATCCATGGGCTAACACACACGGAAAATTGCCAAAAAACTGCCGTTTTCACTCTTTCGCTCATGGGACGCCCCCAAAACCTCCGCACAGCCACCAGGAACACATGGTTCTGCTTAACCGCTCGTCAGGGACTCCCCCGAGGGGCTCGGACCAAAACTTTTCTCGGAGCCAGCACCCCCCGGCCGATTCATGGGCTAACACACACGGAAAATCGCCAAAAAACTACCGTTTTCACTCTTTCTCTCATGGGACGCCCTAAAAACCTCCGCCCACCCCCCAGGAGCCCATGGATCCGCTTAACCGCTCGTCAGGGACGCCCCAGAGGGGCTCGGACCAAAACTTTTCCCGGAGCCAGCACCCCCCGGCCGATCCATGGGCTAACACACACTGAAAATCGCCAAAAAACTGCCGTTTTCACTCTTTCGCTCATGGGACGCCCTAAAATCCTCCGCCCAGCCCCCAGGAGCCCATGGATCCGCTTAACCGCTCGTCAGGGACTCCCCCGAGGGGCTCGGACCAAAGCTTTTCCCGGAACCAACAACCCCCAGCCGATCCATGGGCTAACACACACGGAAAATTGCCAAAAAACTGCCGTTTTCACTCTTTCGCTCATGGGACGCCCCCAAAACCTCCGCACAGCCACCAGGAACACATGGTTCTGCTTAACCGCTCGTCAGGGACTCCCCCGAGGGGCTCGGACCAAAACTTTTCTCGGAGCCAGCACCCCCCGGCCGATTCATGGGCTAACACACACGGAAAATCGCCAAAAAATTGCCATTTTCACTCTTTCGCTCATGGGATGCCCTAAAAACCTCCGCCCAGCCCCCAGAAGCCCATGGATCCGCTTAACCGCTCGTCAGGGACGCCCCCGGGGGGCTCGAACCAAAACTTTTCCCGGAGCCAGCAACCCCCGGCCGATCCATGGGCTAACACGAAAATCGCCAAAAAACTTCCGTTTTCACTCTTTCGCACATGGGATGCCCTAAAAACCTCCGCCCAGCCCCCAGGAGCCCATGGATCCGCTTAACCACTTGTCAGGGACGCCCCCGAGGGGCGCAGACCAAAAATTTTCTCGGAGCCAGCAACCCCCGGCCGATCCATTGGCTAACACACCCGGAAAATCGCCAAAAAACTGCCGTTTTCACTCTTTCGCTCATGGGACGCCCTAAAAACCTCCGCCCAGCCCCCAGGAGCCCATGGATCCGCTTAACCGATCGTCAGGGACTCCCCCGAGGGGCTCGGACCAAAACTTTTCCCGGAGCCAGCAACCCCCAGCCGATCCATGGGCTAACACACACGGAAAATTGCCAAAAAACTGCCGTTTTCACTCTTTCGCTCATGGGACGCCCTAAAAACCTCCGCCCAGCCCCCAGGAGCCCATGGATCCGCTTAACCACTCGTCAGGGAGGCCCCTGAGGCACTCGGACCAAAACTTTTCCCTAAGCCAGCACCCCCCGGCCGATCAATGGGCTAACACACACGGAAAATCGCCAAAAAACTGCCGTTTTCACTCTTTCGCTCATGGGACGCCCTAAAAACCTCCGTCCAGCCCCCAGGATCCCATGGATACGCTTAACCGCTCGTCACGGAAGCCCCCGAGGGGCTCGGTCCAAAACTTTTCCCGGAGCCAGCAACCCCCGGCCGATCCATGGGCTAACACACACGGAAAATCGCCAAAAAACTGCCGTTTTCACTCTTTCGCTCATGGGACGCCCTAAAAACCTCTGCCCAGCCCCCAGGATCCCATGGATCCGCTTAACCGCTTGTAAGGGACGCCCCCGAGGGGCTCGGACCAAAACTTTTCCCGGAGCCAGTACCCCCCGGCCGATCCATGGGCTAACACACACGGAAAATCTCCAAAAAACTGCCGTTTTCATTCTTTCGCTCATGGGACGCCCTAAAAACCTCCTCCCAACCCCAGGAGCCCATGGATCCGCTTAACCGCTTGTCTGGGACTCCCCCGAGGGGATCGGACCAAAAATTTTCCCGGAGCCAGCAACCCCCGGCCGATCCATGGGCTAACACACACGAAAAATCGCCAAAAAACTGCCGTTTTCACTCTTTCGCTCATGGGATGCCCTAAAAACCTCCGCCCGGCCCCCAGGAGCCCATGGATCTGCTTAACCGCTCGTCAGGGACGCCCCGAGGGGCTCGGACCAAAAATTTTCCCGGAGCCAGCACCCCCCGGCCGATCCATGGGCTAACACACACGAAAAATCACCAAAAAACTGCCGTTTTCACTCTTTCGCTCATGGGACGCCCTAAAAACCTCCGCCCAGCCCCCAGGAGCCCATGGATCCGCTTAACCGATCGTCAGGGACGCCCACGAGTGGCTCGGACCAAAACTTTTCCCGGAGCTAGCAACCTCCGGCAGATCCATGGGCGAACACACACGGAAAATCTCCAAAAAACTGCCGTTTTCACTCTTTCGCTCATGGGACGCCCTAAAAACCTCTGCCCAGCCCCAGGAGCCCATGGATCCGCTTAACCGCTCGTAAGGGACGCCCCCGAGCGGCTCGGACCAAAACTTTTCCCAGAGCCAGCACCCCCCGGCCGATCCATGGGCTAACACACACGGAAAATTGCCAAAAAACTTTCGTTTTCACTCTTTCGCTCATGGGACGCCCTAAAAACCTCCGCCCAGCCCCAGGAGCCTATGGATCCCCTTAACCGCTCGTCAGGGACTCCCCCGAGGGACTCGGACCAAAACTTTTCCCGGAGCCAGCAACCCACAGCCGATCCATGGGCTAACACAAACGGAAAATTGCCAAAAAACTGCCGTTTTCACTCTTTCGCTCATGGGACGCCCCCAAAACCTCCGCACAGCCCCCAGGAGCCCATGGTTCTGCTTACCCGCTCGTCAGGGACTCCCCCGAGGGGCTCGGACCAAAACTTTTCCCGGAGCCAGCAACCCCCGGCCGATCCATGGGCTAACGCACACGGAAAATCGCCAAAAAACTGCCGTTTTCACTCTTTCGCTCATGGGACGCCCTAAAAACCTCCGCCCAGCCCCAGGAGCCCATGGATCCGCTTAACCACTCGTCAGGGAGGCCCCCGAGGGGCTCGGACCAAAACTATTCCCGAAGCCATCAACCCCCGGCCGATCCATGGGCTAACACACACGGAAAGTAGCCAAAAAACTGCCGTTTTCACTCTTTCGCTCATGGGACGCCCTAAAAACCTCTGCCCAGCCCCCAGGAGCCCATGGATCCACTTAACCGCTCGTAAGGGATGCCCCCGAGGGGCTCGGACCAAAAATTTTCTCGGAGCCAGCACCCCCCGGCCAATCCATGGGCTAACACACACGGAAAATCTCCAAAAAACTGCCGTTTTCACTCTTTCGCTCATGGGACGCCCTAAAAACCTCCGCCCAGCCCCCAGGAGCCCATGGATCCGCTTAACCGCTTGTCAGGGAAGCCCCCGAGGGGTCGGACCAAAACTTTTCCCGGAGCCAGCAACCCCCGGCCGATCCATGGGCTAACACACACGAAAAATCTCCAAAAAACTGCCGTTTTCACTCTTTCGCTCATGGGACGCCCTAAAAACCTCTGCCCAGCCCCCAGGAGCCCATGGATCCGCTTAAACGCTCGTAAGGGACGCCCCCGAGGAGCTCGGACCAAAACTTTTCCCGGAGCCAGCACCCCCCGGTCGATCCATGGGCTAACACACAAGGAAAATCTCCAAAAAACTGCCGTTTTCACTCTTTCGCTCATGGGACGCCCTAAAAACCTCCGCCCAGCCCCCAGGAGCCCATGGATCCGCTTAACCGCTTGTCAGGGAATCCCCCGAGGGGTTTGGACCAAAAATTTTCCCGGAGCCAGCAACCCCCGGCCGATCCATGGGCTAACACACACGAAAAATCGCCAAAAAACTGCCGTTTTCACTCTTTCGCTCATGGGACGCCCTAAAAACCTCCGCCCAGCCCCAAGGAGCCCATGGATCCGCTTAACCGCTCGTCAGGGACGCCCCCGAGGGGCTCGTACCAAAACTTTTCCCGGAGCTAGCAACCTCCGGCCGATCCATGGGCGAACACACACAGAAAATCTCCAAAAAACTGCCGTTTTCACTCTTTCGCTCATGGGACGCCCTAAAAACCTCTGCCCAGCCCCAGGAGCCCATGGATCCGCTTAACCGCTCGTAAGGGACGCCCCCGAGGGGCTCGGACCAAAACTTTTCCCGGAGCCCGCACCCCCCGGCCGATCCATGGGCTAACACACACGGAAAATCGCCAAAAAACTTCCGTTTTCACTCTTTCGCTCATGGGACGCCCTAAAAACCACCGCCCAGCCCCCAGGAGCCCATGGATCCAGTTAACCGCTCGTCAGGGAATCCCCCGAGGGGCTCGGACCAAAACTTTTCCCGGAGCTAGCAACCTCCGGCCGATCCATGGGCTAACACACACGGAAAATCGCCAAAAAACTGCCGTTTTCACTCTTTCGCTCATGGGACGCCCTAAAAACATCCGCCCAGCGCCCAGGAGCCTATGGATTTGCTTAACCGCTCGACAGGGACTCCCCCGAGGGGCTCGGACCAAAACTTTTCCCAAAGCCAGCAACCCCCGGCCGATCCATGGGCTAACACACACGAAAAATCGCCAAAAAACTGCCGTTTTCACTCTTTCGCTCATGGGATGCCCTAAAAACCTCCGCCCGGCCCCCAGGAGCCCATGGATCTGCTTAACCGCTCGTCAGGGATGCCCCGAGGGGCTCGGACCAAAAATTTTCCCGGAGCCAGCACCCCCCGGCCGATCCATGGGCTAACACACACGAAAAATCACCAAAAAACTGCCGTTTTCACTCTTTCGCTCATGGGACGCCCTAAAAACCTCCGCCCAGCCCCCAGGAGCCCATGGATCCGCTTAACCGATCGTCAGGGACGCCCACGAGTGGCTCGGACCAAAACTTTTCCCGGAGCTAGCAACCTCCGGCCGATCCATGGGCGAACACACACGGAAAATCTCCAAAAAACTGCCGTTTTCACTCTTTCGCTCATGGGACGCCCTAAAAACCTCTGCCCAGCCCCAGGAGCCCATGGATCCGCTTAACCGCTCGTAAGGGACGCCCCCGAGAGGCTCGGACCAAAACTTTTCCCAGAGCCAGCACCCCCCGGCCGATCCATGGGCTAACACACACGGAAAATTGCCAAAAAACTTTCGTTTTCACTCTTTCGCTCATGGGACGCCCTAAAAACCTCCGCCCAGCCCCAGGAGCCTATGGATCCCCTTAACCGCTCGTCAGGGACTCCCCCGAGGGACTCGGACCAAAACTTTTCCCGGAGCCAGCAACCCACAGCCGATCCATGGGCTAACACAAACGGAAAATTGCCAAAAAACTGCCGTTTTCACTCTTTCGCTCATGGGACGCCCCCAAAACCTCCGCACAGCCCCCAGGAGCCCATGGTTCTGCTTACCCGCTCGTCAGGGACTCCCCCGAGGGGCTCGGACCAAAACTTTTCCCGGAGCCAGCAACCCCCGGCCGATCCATGGGCTAACGCACACGGAAAATCGCCAAAAAACTGCCGTTTTCACTCTTTCGCTCATGGGACGCCCTAAAAACCTCCGCCCAGCCCCAGGAGCCCATGGATCCGCTTAACCACTCGTCAGGGAGGCCCCCGAGGGGCTCGGACCAAAACTTTTCTCGGAGCCAGCACCCCCCGGTCGATCCATGGGCTAACACACAAGGAAAATCTCCAAAAAACTGCCGTTTTCACTCTTTCGCTCATGGGACGCCCTAAAAACCTCCGCCCAGCCCCCAGGAGCCCATGGATCCGCTTAACCGCTTGTCAGGGAATCCCCCGAGGGGTTTGGACCAAAAATTTTCCCGGAGCCAGCAACCCCCGGCCGATCCATGGGCTAACACATACGGAAAATCGCCAAAAAACTTCCGTTTTCACTCTTTCGCTCATGGGACGCCCTAAAAACCACCGCCCAGCCCCCAGGAGCCCATGGATCCAGTTAACCGCTCGTCAGGGAATCCCCCGAGGGGCTCGGACCAAAACTTTTCCCAAAGCCAGCAACCCCCGGCCGATCCATGGGCTAACACACACGAAAAATCGCCAAAAAACTGCCGTTTTCACTCTTTCGCTCATGGGATGCCCTAAAAACCTCCGCCCGGCCCCCAGGAGCCCATGGATCTGCTTAACCGCTCGTCAGGGATGCCCCGAGGGGCTCGGACCAAAAATTTTCCCGGAGCCAGCAACCCCCGGCCGATCCATTGGCTAACACATACGGAAAATCGCCAAAAAACTGCCGTTTTCACTCTTTCGCTCATGGGACGCCCTAAAAACCTCTGCCCAGCCCCAGGAGCCCATGGATCCGCTTAACCGCTCGTAAGGGACGCCCCCGAGGGGCTCGGACCAAAACTTTTCCCGGAGCCCGCACCCCCCGGCCGATCCATGGGCTAACACACACGGAAAATCGCCAAAAAACTTCCGTTTTCACTCTTTCGCTCATGGGACGCCCTAAAAACCACCGCCCAGCCCCCAGGAGCCCATGGATCCAGTTAACCGCTCGTCAGGGAATCCCCCGAGGGGCTCGGACCAAAACTTTTCCCGGAGCTAGCAACCTCCGGCCGATCCATGGGCTAACACACACGGAAAATCGCCAAAAAACTGCCGTTTTCACTCTTTCGCTCATGGGACGCCCTAAAAACATCCGCCCAGCGCCCAGGAGCCTATGGATTTGCTTAACCGCTCGACAGGGACTCCCCCGAGGGGCTCGGACCAAAACTTTTCCCAAAGCCAGCAACCCCCGGCCGATCCATGGCCTAACACACACGGAAAATTCCCAAAAAACTGTCGTTTTCACTCTTTCACTCATGGGACGCCCTAAAAACCTCCGCCCAGCCCCCAGGAGCCCATGGATCCAGTTAAACTCTCGTCAGGGACGCCCCCAAGGGGCTCGGACCAAAACTTTTCCCGGAGCTAGCACCCCCCGGCCGATCCATGGGCTAACATAAACTGAAAATCGCCAAAAAACTGCCGTTTTCACTCTTTCGCTCATGGAACGCCCTAAAAACCTCCGCACAGCCCCCAGGAGCCCATGTATCCGCTTAACCGCTCGTCAGGGACACCACCAAGGGGCTCGGACCAAAAATTTTCCCGTAGCCAGCACCCCCCGGTCGATCCATGGGCGAATACACACGGAAAATCGCCAAAAAACTGTCGTTTTCACTCTTTCGCTCATGGGATGCCCTAAAAACCTCCGCCCAGCCCCCAGGAGCCCATGGATCCGCTTAACCGCTCGTCAGGGACTCCCCCGAGGAGTTCGGACCAAAATATTTCCTGGAGCCAGCAACCCCCGGCCGATCCATGGGCTAACACACACGGAAAATCGCCAAAAAACTGTCGTTTTCACTCTTTCGCTCATGGGACGCCCTAAAAACCTCCGCCCAGCCCCCAGGAGCCCATGGATCCAGTTAACCGCTCGTCAGGGAATCCCCCCAGGGGCTCAGACCGAAACTTTTCTCGGAGCCAGCAACCCCCGGCCGATCCATGGGCTAACACACACGGAAAATCGCCAAAAAACTGCCGTTTTCACTATTTCGCTCATGGGATGCACTAAAAACCTCCGCCCAGCACCCAGAAGCCCATGGATCCGCTTAACCACTCGTCAGGGATGCCCCCGAGGGGCTCGGACCAAAACTTTTCCCGGAGCCAGCAACCCCCGGCTTATCAATGGTCTAACACACACGGAAAATTGCCAAAAAACTGCCGTTTTCACTCTTTCGCTCATGGGACGCCCTAAAAACCTCTGACCAGCCCCCAGGAGCACATGGATCCGCTTAAACACTAGTTTGGGAGGCCCCCGAGGGGCTCGGACCAAAACTTTTCTCGGAGCCAGCAACCCCCGGCCGATCTATGGGCTAACACACACGAAAAATCGCCAAAAAACTGCCGTTTTCACTCTTTTACTCATGGGACGCCCTAAAAACCTCCGCCCAGCCCCCAGGAGCCCATGGATCCGCTTAACCGCTCGTCAGGGACGCCCCGGAGGGGCTCGGACCAAAACTTTTCCCGAAGCCAGCAACCCCCGACCGATCCATGGGCTAACACACATGGAAAATCGCCAAAAAACTTCCGTTTTCACTCTTTCGCTCATGGGACGCCCTAAAAACCTCCGCCCAGCCCCCAGGAGACCATGGATCCGGTTAAAAACTGGTCAGGGACGCCCCCGAGGGGCTCGGACCAAAACTTTTCCCGGAGCCAGCAACCCCCGGTCGATCCATGGGCTAACACACACGAAAAATCACCAAAAAACTGCCGTTTTCACTCTTTCGCTCATGGGACGCCCTAAAAACCTCCGTCCAGCCCCTAGGAGCCCATAGATCCACTTAACCGCTCGTCAGGGATGCCCCCGAGGGGCTCGGACCAAAACTTTTCCCGGAGCCAGCAACCCCCGATCGATCCATGGGCTAACACACACGGAAAATCGCCAAAAAACTGCCGTTTTTACTCTTTCGCTCATGGGACGCCCTAAAAACCTTCGCCCAGCCCCCAGGAGCCCATGGATCCGCTTAACCGCTCGTCAAGGAGGCCCCTGAGGGGCTCGGACTCAAACTTTTCCCGGAGCCAGCACCCCCCGTCCGATCCATGGGCTAACACACACGGAAAATCGCAAAAAAAATGCGGTTTTCACTCTTTCGCTCATGGGACGCCCTAAAAACCTCCGCCCAGACCCCAGGAGCCCATGGATCCGTTTAACCGCTCATCAGGGACTCCCCCAAGGGGTTCGGACCAAAAAATTTCCTGGAGCCAGCAACCCCCGACCGATCCAAGGGCTAACACACACGGAAAATCGCCAAGAAACTGCCGTTTTCACTCTTTCGCTCATGGGATGCCCTAAAAACCTCCGCCCAGCCCCCAGGAGCCCATGGATCCGCTTAACCGCTCGTGAAGGACGCCCCCGAGGGGCTCGGACCAAAACTTTTCCCGGACCCAGCACCCCCCGGCCGATCCATGGGCTAACACACACGGAAAATCGCCAAAAAAATGCGGTTTTCACTCTTTCGCTCATGGGACGCCCTAAAAACCTCCGCCCAGCCCCCAGGAGCCCATGGATCCGCTTAACCGCTCGTTAGGGATGCCCCCGAGGGGCTCAGACCAAAACTTTTCCCGGAGCCAGCAACCCCCGGCCGATCCATGGGCTAACACACACGGAAAATCGCCAAAAAACTGCCGTTTTCACTCTTTCGCTCATGCGACGCCCTAAAAACCTCCGCCCAGCCCCCACGAGCCTATGGATCCGCTTAACCGCTCGTCAGGGACTCCCCCGAGGGGCTCGGACCAAAAAAATTTTCCCGGAGCCAGCAACCCCCGGCCGATCCATGGGCTAACACACACGAAAAATCGCCAAAAAACTGCCGTTTTCACTCTTTCGCTCATGGGACGCTCTAAAAACCTCCGCCCAGCCCCCAGGAGCCCATGGATCCGCTTAACCGCTCGTCAAGGACGCCCCCGAGGGGCTCGGACCAAAACTTGTCCCGGAGCCAGCACCCCCCGTCCGATCCATGGGCGAACACACACGGAAAATCGCCAAAAAAATGCGGTTTTCACTCTTTCGCTCATGGGACGCCCTAAAAACCTCCGCCCAGCCCCCAGGAGCCTGTGGATCCAGTTAACCACTCGTCAGGGAATCCCCCGAGGGGCTCGGACCATAACTTTTCACAGAGCCAGCAACCCCCGGCCGATCCATGGGCTAACACGCACGGAAAATCTCCAAAAAACTGCCGTTTTCACTCTTTCGCTCATGGGATGCCCTAAAAACCTCCGCCCAGCACCCAGGAGCCCATGGATACTCTTAACCGCTCGTCAGGGATGCCCCCGAGGGGCTCGGACCAAAACCTTTCCCAGAGCCGGCAACCCCCGGCTTATCAATGGTCTAACACACACGAAAAATCGCCAAAAAACTGCCGTTTTCACTCTTTCGCTCATGGGACGCCCTAAAAACCACTGCCCAGCCCCCAGGAGCCCATGGATACTCTTAACCGCTCGTCAGGGATGCCCCCGAGGGACTCGGACCAAAACCTTTCCCAGAGCCGGCAACCCCCGGCTTATCAATGGTCTAACACACACGAAAAATCGCCAAAAAACTTCCGTTTTCACTCTTTCGATCATGGGACGCCCTAAAAACCTCCGCCCAGCCCCCAGGAGCCCATGGATCCGGTTAAACACTGGTCAGGGACGCCCCCGAGGGGCTCAGACCAAAACTTTTCCCGGAGCCAGCAACCCCCGATCGATCCATGGGCTAACACACACGAAAAATCGCCAAAAAACTGCCGTTTTCACTCTTTCGCTCATGGGACGGCCTAAAAACCTCCGTCCAGCCCCTAGGAACCCATAGATCCACTTAACCGCTCGTCAGGGATGGCCCCGAGGGGCTCGGACCATAACTTTTCCCGGAGCCAGCAACCCCCGACCGATCCATGGGCTAACACACACGGAAAATCGCCAAAAAACTGCCGTTTTCACTCTTTCGCTCATGGGACACCCTAAAAACTTCTGCCCAGCCCGCAGGAGCCCATGGATCCGCTTAACCGCTCGTCAGGGACGCCCCCGAGGGGCTCGGACCAAAACTTTTCTCGGAGCCAGCACCCCCCGGCCGATCCATGGGCTAACACACACGGAAAATCGCCAAAAAACTGCCGTTTTCACTCTTTCGCTCATGGGACGCCCTAAAAACATCCGCCCAGCGCCCAGGAGACTATGGATTCGCTTAACCGCTCGACAGGGACTCCCCCGAGGGGCTCGGACCAAAACTTTTCCCAAAGCCAGCAACCCCCGGCCGATCCATGGCCTAACACACACGGAAAATTCCCAAAAAACTGTCGTTTTCACTCTTTCGCTCATGGGACGCCCTAAAAACCTCCGCCCAGCCCCCAGGAGCCCATGGATCCAGTTAACCACTCGTCAGGGACGCCCCGAAGGGGCTCGGACCAAAACTTTTCCCGGAGCTAGCACCCCCCGGCCGATCCATGGGCTAACATAAACTGAAAATCGCCAAAAAACTGCCGTTTTCACTCTTTCGCTCATGGAACGCCCTAAAAACCTCCGCACAGCCCCCAGGAGCCCATTTATCCGCTTAACCGCTCGTCAGGGACACCCCCAAGGGGCTCGGACCAAAAATTTTCCCGTAGCCAGCACCCCCCGGTCGATCCATGGGCGAACACACACGGAAAATCGCCAAAAAACTGCCGTTTTCACTCTTTTGCTCATGGGATGCCCTAAAAACCTCCGCCCAGCCCCCAGGAGCCCATGGATCCGCTTAACCGCTCGTCAGGGACTCCCCCGAGGAGTTCGGACAAAAATATTTCCTGGAGCCAGCAACCCCCGGCCGATCCATGGGCTAACACACACGGAAAATCGCCAAAAAACTGTCGTTTTCACTCTTTCGCTCATGGGACGCCCTAAAAACCTCCGCCCAGCCCCCAGGAGCCCATGGATCCAGTTAACCGCTCGTCAGGGAATCCCCCGAGGGGCTCAGACCGAAACTTTTCCCGGAGACAGCAATCCCCGGCCGATCCATGGGCTAACACACACGGAAAATTGCCAAAAAACTGCCGTTTTCACTATTTCGCTCATGGGATGCACTAAAAACCTCCGCCCAGCACCCAGAAGCCCATGGATCCGCTTAACCACTCGTCAGGGATGCCCCCGAGGGGCTCGGAACAAAACTTTTCCCGGAGCCAGCAACCCCCGGCTTATCAATGGTCTAACACACACGGAAAATTGCCAAAAAACTGCCGTTTTCACTCTTTCGCTCATGGGACGCCCTAAAAACCTCTGACCAGCCCCCAGGAGCACATGGATCCGCTTAAACACTAGTTTGGGAGGCCCCCGAGGGGCTCGGACCAAAACTTTTCTCGGAGCCAGCAACCCCCGGCCGATCTATGGGCTAACACACACGAAAAATCGCCAAAAAACTGCCGTTTTCACTCTTTTACTCATGGGACGCCCTAAAAACCTCCGCCCAGCCCCCAGGAGCCCATGGATCCGCTTAACCGCTCGTCAGGGACGCCCCGGAGGGGCTCGGACCAAAACTTTACCCGAAGCCAGCAACCCCCGACCTATCCATGGGCTAACACACATGGAAAATCGCCAAAAAACTTCCGTTTTCACTCTTTCGCTCATGGGACGCCCTAAAAACCTCCGCCCAGCCCCCAGGAGCCCATGGATCCGGTTAAACACTGGTCAGGGACGCCCCCGAGGGGCTCGGACCAAAACTTTTCCCGGAGCCAGCAACCCCCGGTCGATCCATGGGCTAACACACACGAAAAATCGCCAAAAAACTGCCGTTTTCACTCTTTCGCTCATGGGACGCCCTAAAAACCTCCGTCCAGCCCCTAGGAGCCCATAGATCCACTTAACCGCTCGTCAGGGATGCCCCCGAGGGGCTCGGACCAAAACTTTTCCCGGAGCCAGCAACCCCCGATCGATCCATGGGCTAACACACACGGAAAATCGCCAAAAAACTGCCGTTTTTACTCTTTCGCTCATGGGACGCCCTAAAAACCTCCGCCCATCCCCCAGGAGCCCATGGATCCGCTTAACCGCTCGTCAAGGAGGCCCCTGAGGGGCTCGGACCAAAACTTTTCCCGGAGCCAGCACCCCCCGTCCGATCCATGGGCTAACACACACTGAAAATCGCAAAAAAAATGCGGTTTTCACTCTTTCGCTCATGGGACGCCCTAAAAACCTCTGCCCAGACCCCAGGAGCCCATGGATCCGTTTAACCGCTCATCAGGGACTCCCCCGAGGGGTTCGGACCAAAAAATTTCCTGGAGCCAGCAACCCCCGACCGATCCAAGGGCTAACACACACGGAAAATCGCCAAGAAACTGCCGTTTTCACTCTTTCGCTCATGGGATGCCCTAAAAACCTCCGCCCAGCCCCCAGGAGCCCATGGATCCGCTTAACCGCTTGTGAAGGACGCCCCCGTGGGGCTCGGACCAAAACTTTTCTCGGAGCCAGCACCCCCCGGCCGATCCATGGGCTAACACACACGGAAAATCGCCAAAAAACTGCCGTTTTCACTCTTTCGCTCATGGGACGCTCTAAAAACCTCCGCCCAGCCCCCAGGAGCCCATGGATCCGCTTAACCGCTCGTCAAGGACGCCCCCGAGGGGCTCGGACCAAAACTTGTCCCGGAGCCAGCACCCCCCGTCCGATCCATGGGCGAACACACACGGAAAATCGCCAAAAAAATGCGGTTTTCACTCTTTCGCTCATGGGACGCCCTAAAAACCTCCGCCCAGCCCCCAGGAGCCTGTGGATCCAGTTAACCACTCGTCAGGGAATCCCCCGAGGGGCTCGAACCATAACTTTTCACAGAGCCAGCAACCCCCGGCCGATCCATGGGCTAACACGCACGGAAAATCTCCAAAAAACTGCCGTTTTCACTCTTTCGCTCATGGGATGCCCTAAAAACCTCCGCCCAGCACCCAGGAGCCCATGGATACTCTTAACCGCTCGTCAGGGATGCCCCCGAGGGGCTCGGACCAAAACCTTTCCCAGAGCCGGCAACCCCCGGCTTATCAATGGTCTAACACACACGAAAAATCGCCAAAAAACTGCCGTTTTCACTCTTTCGCTCATGGGACGCCCTAAAAACCACTGCCCAGCCCCCAGGAGCCCATGGATACTCTTAACCGCTCGTCAGGGATGCCCCCGAGGGGCTCGGACCAAAACCTTTCCCAGAGCCGGCAACCCCCGGCTTATCAATGGTCTAACACACACGAAAAATCGCCAAAAAACTTCCGTTTTCACTCTTTCGATCATGGAACGCCCTAAAAACCTCCGCCCAGCCCCCAGGAGCCCATGGATCCGGTTAAACACTCGTCAGGGACGCCCCCGAGGGGCTCGGACCAAAACTTTTCCCGGAGCCAGCAACCCCCGATCGATCCATGGGCTAACACACACGAAAAATCGCCAAAAAACTGCCGTTTTCACTCTTTCGCTCATGGGACGGCCTAAAAACCTCCGTCCAGCCCCTAGGAACCCATAGATCCACTTAACCGCTCGTCAGGGATGGCCCGAGGGGCTCGGACCATAACTTTTCCCGGAGCCAGCAACCCCCGACCGATCCATGGGCTAACACACACGGAAAATCGCCAAAAAACTGCCGTTTTCACTCTTTCGCTCATGGGACGCCCTAAAAACTTCTGCCCAGCCCGCAGGAGCCCATGGATCCGCTTAACCGCTCGTCAGGGACGCCCCCGAGGGGCTCGGACCAAAACTTTTCTCGGAGCCAGCACCCCCCGGCCGATCCATGGGCTAACACACACGGAAAATCGCCAAAAAACTGCCGTTTTCACTCTTTCGCTCATGGGACGCCCTAAAAACATCCGCCCAGCGCCCAGGAGACTATGGATTCGCTTAACCGCTCGACAGGGACTCCCCCGAGGGGCTCGGACCAAAACTTTTCCCAAAGCCAGCAACCCCCGGCCGATCCATGGCCTAACACACACGGAAAATTCCCAAAAAACTGTCGTTTTCACTCTTTCGCTCATGGGACGCCCTAAAAACCTCCGCCCAGCCCCCAGGAGCCCATGGATCCAGTTAACCACTCGTCAGGGACGCCCCGAAGGGGCTCGGACCAAAACTTTTCCCGGAGCTAGCACCCCCCGGCCGATCCATGGGCTAACATAAACTGAAAATCGCCAAAAAACTGCCGTTTTCACTCTTTCGCTCATGGAACGCCCTAAAAACCTCCGCACAGCCCCCAGGAGCCCATTTATCCGCTTAACCGCTCGTCAGGGACACCCCCAAGGGGCTCGGACCAAAAATTTTCCCGTAGCCAGCACCCCCCGGTCGATCCATGGGCGAACACACACGGAAAATCGCCAAAAAACTGCCGTTTTCACTCTTTCGCTCATGGGATGCCCTAAAAACCTCCGCCCAGCCCCCAGGAGCCCATGGATCCGCTTAACCGCTCGTCAGGGACTCCCCCGAGGAGTTCGGACCAAAATATTTCCTGGAGCCAGCAACCCCCGGCCGATCCATGGGCTAACACACACGGAAAATCGCCAAAAAACTGTCGTTTTCACTCTTTCGCTCATGGGACGCCCTAAAAACCTCCGCCCAGCCCCCAGGAGCCCATGGATCCAGTTAACCGCTCGTCAGGGAATCCCCCGAGGGGCTCAGACCGAAACTTTTCCCGGAGCCAGCAACCCCCGGCCGATCCATGGGCTAACACACACGGAAAATCGCCAAAAAACTGCCGTTTTCACTATTTCGCTCATGGGATGCACTAAAAACCTCCGCCCAGCACCCAGAAGCCCATGGATCCGCTTAACCACTCGTCAGGGATGCCCCCGAGGGGCTCGGAACAAAACTTTTCCCGGAGCCAGTAACCCCCGGCTTATCAATGGTCTAACACACACGGAAAATTGCCAAAAAACTGCCGTTTTCACTCTTTCGCTCATGGGACGCCCTAAAAACCTCTGACCAGCCCCCAGGAGCACATGGATCCGCTTAAACACTAGTTTGGGAGGCCCCCGAGGGGCTCGGACCAAAACTTTTCTCGGAGCCAGCAACCCCCGGCCGATCTATGGGCTAACACACACGAAAAATCGCCAAAAAACTGCCGTTTTCACTCTTTTACTCATGGGACGCCCTAAAAACCTCCGCCCAGCTCCCAGGAGCCCATGGATCCGCTTAACCGCTCGTCAGGGACGCCCCGGAGGGGCTCGGACCAAAACTTTTCCCGAAGCCAGCAACCCCCGACCGATCCATGGGCTAACACACATGGAAAATCGCCAAAAAACTTCCGTTTTCACTCTTTCGCTCATGGGACGCCCTAAAAACCTCCGCCCAGCCCCCAGGAGCCCATGGATCCGGTTAAACACTGGTCAGGGACGCCCCCGAGGGGCTCGGACCAAAACTTTTCCCGGAGCCAGCAACCCCCGGTCGATCCATGGGCTAACACACACGAAAAATCGCCAAAAAACTGCCGTTTTCACTCTTTCGCTCATGGGACGCCCTAAAAACCTCCGTCCAGCCCCTAGGAGCCCATAGATCCACTTAACCGCTCGTCAGGGATGCCCCCGAGGGGCTCGGACCAAAACTTTTCCCGGAGCCAGCAACCCCCGATCGATCCATGGGCTAACACACACGGAAAATCGCCAAAAAACTGCCGTTTTTACTCTTTCGCTCATGGGACGCCCTAAAAACCTCCGCCCAGCCCCCAGGAGCCCATGGATCCGCTTAACCGCTCGTCAAGGAGGCCCCTGAGGGGCTCGGACCAAAACTTTTCCCGGAGCCAGCACCCCCCGTCCGATCCATGGGCTAACACACACTGAAAATCGCAAAAAAAATGCGGTTTTCACTCTTTCGCTCATGGGACGCCCTAAAAACCTCTGCCCAGACCCCAGGAGCCCATGGATCCGTTTAACCGCTCATCAGGGACTCCCCCGAGGGGTTCGGACCAAAAAATTTCCTGGAGCCAGCAACCCCCGACCGATCCAAGGGCTAACACACACGGAAAATCGCCAAGAAACTGCCGTTTTCACTCTTTCGCTCATGGGATGCCCTAAAAACCTCCGCCCAGCCCCCAGGAGCCCATGGATCCGCTTAACCGCTTGTGAAGGACGCCCCCGTGGGGCTCGGACCAAAACTTTTCTCGGAGCCAGCACCCCCCGGCCGATCCATGGGCTAACACACACGGAAAATCGCCAAAAAAATGCGGTTTTCACTCTTTCGCTCATGGGACGCCCTAAAAACCTCCGCCCAGCCCCCAGGAGCCCATGGATCCGCTTAACCGCTCGTTAGGGATGCCCCCGAGGGGCTCAGACCAAAACTTTTCCCGGAGCCAGCAACCCCCGGCCGATCCATGGGCTAACACACACGGAAAATCGCCAAAAAACTGCCGTTTTCACTCTTTCGCTCATGCGACGCCCTAAAAACCTCCGCCCAGCCCCCACGAGCCTATGGATCCGCTTAACCGCTCGTCAGGGACTCCCCCGAGGGGCTCGGACCAAAAATTTTCCCGGAGCCAGCAACCCCCGACCGATCCATGGGCTAACACACACGAAAAATCGCCAAAAAACTGCCGTTTTCACTCTTTCGCTCATGGGACGCTCTAAAAACCTCCTCCCAGCCCCCAGGAGCCCATGGATCCGCTTAACCGCTCGTCAAGGACGCCCCCGAGGGGCTCGGACCAAAACTTGTCCCGGAGCCAGCACCCCCCGTCCGATCCATGGGCGAACACACACGGAAAATCGCCAAAAAAATGCGGTTTTCACTCTTTCGCTCATGGGACGCCCTAAAACCCTCCGCCCAGCCCCCAGGAGCCTGTGGATCCAGTTAACCACTCGTCAGGGAATCCCCCGACGGGCTCGGACCATAACTTTTCACAGAGCCAGCAACCCCCGGCCGATCCATGGGCTAACACGCACGAAAAATCGCCAAAAAACTGCCGTTTTCACTCTTTCGCTCATGGGATGCCCTAAAAACCTCCGCCCAGCACCCAGGAGCCCATGGATACTCTTAACCGCTCGTCAGGGATGCCCCCGAGGGGCTCGGACCAAAACCTTTCCCAGAGCCGGCAACCCCCGGCTTTTCAATGGTCTAACACACACGAAAAATCGCCAAAAAACTGCCGTTTTCACTCTTTCGCTCATGGGACGCCCTAAAAACCACTGCCCAGCCCCCAGGAGCACATGGATCCGCTTAACCACTAGTCAGGGACTCCCCCGAGGGGCTCGGACCAAAACTTTTCCCGAAGCCAGCAACCCCCGGCCGATCTATGGGCTAACACACACGGAAAATCGCCAAAAAACTGCCGTTTTCACTCTTTCGCTCATGGGACGCCCTAAAAACCTCTGCCCAGCCCCAGGAGCCCATGGATCCGCTTAACCGCTCGTCAGGGATGCCCCCAAGGGGCTCAGACCAAAACTTTTCCCGGAGTCAGCAACCCCCGGTCGATCCATGGGCTAACACACATGGAAAATCGCCAAAAAACTTCCGTTTTCACTCTTTCGATCATGGGACGCCCTAAAAACCTCCGCCCAGCCCCCAGGAGCCCATGGATCCGGTTAAACACTGGTCAGGGACGCCCACGAGGGGCTCGGACCAAAACTTTTCCCGGAGCCAGCAACCCCCGATCGATCCATGGGCTAACACACACGAAAAATCGCCAAAAAACTGCCGTTTTCACTCTTTCGCTCATGGGACGGCCTAAAAACCTCCGTCCAGCCCCTAGGAACCCATAGATCCACTTAACCGCTCGTCAGGGATGGCCCCGAGGGGCTCGGACCATAACTTTTCCCGGAGCCAGCAACCCCCGACCGATCCATGGGCTAACACACACGGAAAATTGCCAAAAAACTGCCGTTTTCACTCTTTCGCTCATGGGACACCCTAAAAACCTCCGCCCAGCCCCCAGGAGCCCGTGGATCCGCTTAACCGCTCGTCAAGGACGCCCCCGAGGGGCTCGGACCAAAACTTTTCCCGGAGCCAGCACCCCCCGGCCGATCCATGGGCTAACACACACGGAAAATCGCCAAGAAACTGCCGTTTTCACTCTTTCGCTCATGGGACGCCCTAAAAACCTCCGCCCAGCCCCCAGGAGCCCGTGGATCCGCTTAACCGCTCGTCAAGGACGCCCCCGAGGGGCTCGGACCAAAACTTTTCACGGAGCCAGCACCCCCCGGCCGATCCATGGGCTAACACACACGAAAAATCGCCAAAAAAATGCGGTTTTCACTCTTTCGCTCATGGGACGCCCTAAAAACCTCCGCCCAGCCCCTAGGAGCCCATGGATCCGCTTAACACTCGTTAGGGACGCCCCCGAGGGGCTCAGACCAAAACTTTTCCCGGAGCCAGCAACCCCCGGCCGATCCATGGGCTAACACCCCTGGAAAATCGCCAAAAAACTGCCGTTTTCACTCTTTCGCTCATGCGACGCCCTAAAAACCTCCGCCCAGCCCCCAGGAGCCTATGGATCCGCTTAACCGCTCGTCAGGGACTCCCCCGAGGGGATCGGACCAAAAATTTTCCCGGAGCCAGCAACCCCCGTCCGATCCATGGGCTAACACACACGGAAAATCGCCAAAAAACTGCCGTTTTCATTCTTTCGCTCATGGGACACCCTAAAAACCTCAGCCCAGCCCCCAGGAGCCCATGGATCCTCTTAACCGCTCGTCAGGGATTCCCCCGAGGGGCTCGGACCAAAACTTTTCCCGGAGCCAGCAACCCCCTGCCGATCCATGGGCTAACACACATGGAAAATCGCCAAAAAACTACCGTTTTCACTCTTTCGCTCATGGGACGCCCTAAAAACCTCCGCCCAGCCCCCAGGATCCCATGGATCCGCTTAACTGCTCATCTGGGACTCGCCCGAGGGGCTCAGACTAAAACTTTTCCTGGAGCCAGCACCCCCCGGCCGATCCATGGGCTAACACACACGGAAAATCGCCAAAAAACTGCCGTTTTCACTCTTTCGCTTCTGGGACGCCCTTAAAACCTCCCACCGGCCCCAAGGAGCCCATGGATCCGCTTAAACGCTCGTCAGGGACGCCCCCGAGGGGCTCGGACCAAAACTTTTCCCGGATCCAGCAACCCCCGGCCGATCCATGGGCTAACACACATGGAAAATCGCCAAAAAATTACCGTTTTCACTCTTTCGCTCATGGGACGCCCTAAAAACCTCCGCCCAGCCCCCAGGAGCCCATGGATCCGCTTAACCGCTCGTCTGGGACTCGCCCGAGGGGCTCGGACTAAAACTTTTCCTGGAGCCAGCACCCCCCGGCCGATCCATGGGCTAACACACACGGAAAATCGCCAAAAAACTGCCGTTTTCACTCTTTCGCTCATGGGACGCCCTAAAAACCTCTGCCCAGCCCCTAGGAGCCTATGGATCCGCTTAACCGCTCGTTAGGGACTCCCCCGAGCGGCTTGGACCAAAACTTTTCCCGAAGCCAGCAACCCCCGGCCGATCCATGGGCTAACACACATGAAAAATCGCCAAAAAACTGCCGTTTTCACTCTTTCGCTCATGGGACGCCCTAAAAACCTTCGCCCAGCCCCCAGGAGCCCATGGATCCGCTTAACCGCTCATCAAGGACGCCCCCGAGGGGCTCGGACCAAAACTTTTCCCGGAGCCAGCAACCCCGGCCGATCCATGGGCTAACACACACGGAAAATCGCCAAAAAACTGTCGTTTTCACTCTTTCGCTCATGGGACGCCCTAAAAACCTCTGTCCAGCCCCCAGGATCCCATGGATCCGCTTAACCGCTCGTCAGGGACGCCCCCGAGGGGCTCGGACCAAAGCTTTTCCCGGAGCCAGCAACCCCCGGCCGATCCATGGGCGAACACACACGGAAAATCGCCAAAAAACTGCCGTTTTCACTCTTTCGCTCATGGGACGCCCTAAAAACCTCCGCCCAGCCCCCAGGAGCCCATGGATCCGCTTAACCGCTCGTCAGGGATGCCCCCGAGGGGCTCGGACAAAAACTTTTCCCGGAGCCAGCAACCCCCGGCCTATCCATGGGCTAACACACACGGAAAATTGCCAAAAAACTGCCGTTTTCACTCTTTCGCTCATGGGACACCCTAAAAACCTCAGCCCAGCCCCCAGGAGCCCATGGATCCTCTTAACCGCTCGTCAGGGACTCCCCTGAGGTGCTCGGACCAAAACTTTTCCCAGAGCCAGCACCCCCTGGCCGATCCATGGGCTAACACAAACGGAAAATCGCCAAAAAACTGCCGTTTTCACTCTTTCGCTCATGGGACGCCCTAAAAACCTTTGCCCAGCCCCCAGGAGCCCATGGATCTGCTTAATCGATCGTCAGGGACGCCCCCGAGGGGCTCGAATCAAAACTTTTCCCGGAGCTAGCAACCCCCGGCCGATCCATGGGCGAACACACACGAAAAATCGCCAAAATATTGCCGTTTTCACTCTTTCGCTCATGGGACGCCCTAAAAACCTCCGCCCAGCCCCCAGGATCCCATGAATCCGCTTAACCGCTCGTCAGGGACTCCCCCGAGGAGCTCGGACCAAAAATTTTCCCGGAGCCAGCAACCCCCGGCCGATCCATGGGCTAACACACACGGAAAATCGCCAAAAAATTTTCTGTTTTCACTCTTTCGCTCATGGGACGCCCAAAAAACCTCCGCCCAGCCCCCAGTAGCCCATGGATCCGCTTAACCGCTCGTCAGGGACTCCCCCGAGGGGTTCGGACCAAAAATTTTCCCGGAGCCAGCAACCCCCGGCCGATCCATGGGCTAACACACACGGAAAATTGCCAAAAAACTGCCGTTTTCACTCTTTTGCGCATGGGACGCCCTAAAAACCTCCGCCCAGCCCCCAGGAGCCCATGTATCCGCTTAACCGCTCGTCAGGGACGCCCCTGAGGGGCTCGGACCAAAACTTTTCCCGGAGCCAGCAACCCCCGGCCGATCCATGGGCTAACACACATGGAAAATCGCCAAAAAACTACCGTTTTCACTCTTTCGCTCATGGGACACCCTAAAAACCTCCGCCCAGCCCCCAGGAGCCCATGGATCCGCTTAACCGCTCATCTGGGACTCGCCCGAGGGGCTCGGACTAAAACTTTTCCTGGAGCCAGCACCCCCCGGCCGATCCATGGGCTAACACACACGGAAAATCGCCAAAAAACTGCCGTTTTCACTCTTTCGCTCATGGGACGCCCTAAAAACCTCCGCCCAACCCCAGGATCCCATGGATCCGCTTAACCGCTCATCAGGGATTCCCCTGAACGGCTTGGACCAAAACTTTTCCCGAAGCCAGAAACCCCCGGCCGATCCATGGGCTAACACACACGGAAAATCGCCAAAAAACTGCCGTTTTCACTCTTTCGCTCATGGGACGCCCTAAAAACCTCCGCCCAGCCCCCAGGTGCCCATGGATCCGCTTAACCGCTTTTCAGGGACTCCCCCGAGGGGCTCGGACCAAAAATTTTCCTGTAGCCAGCAACCCCCGGCCGATCCATGGGCTAACACACACGGAGAATCGCCAAAAAACTGCTGTTTTCACTCTTTCGCTCATGGGATGCCCTAAAAACCTTCGTCCAGCCCCCAGGAGCCCATGGACCCAGTTAACCGCTCGTCAGGAACGCCCCCGAGGGGCTCGGACCAAAACTTTTCCCGGAGCCAGCAACCCCCGGCCTATTCATGGGCTAACACACACGGAAAATTGCCAAAAAACTGTCGTTTTCACTCTTTCGCTCATGGGACGCCCTAAAAACCTCAGTCCAGCCCCCAGGAGCCCATGGATCTGCTTAATCGCTCGTCAGGGACGCCCCCGAGGGGCTCGGATCAAAACTTTTCCCGGAGCTAGCAACCCCCGGCCGATCCATGGGCGAACACACACGAAAAATCGCCAAAATATTGCCGTTTTCACTCTTTCGCTCCTGGGACGCCCTAAAAACCTCCGCCCAGCCCCCAGGATCCCATGAATCCGCTTAAACTCTCGTCAGGGACTCCCCCGAGGAGGTCGGACCAAAAATTTTCCCGGAGCCAGCAACCCCCGGCCGATCCATAGGTTAACACACACGGAAAATCGCCAAAAAATTGCTGTTTTCACTCTTTCGCTCATGGGACGCCCAAAAAACCTCCGCCCAGCCCCCAGGAGCCCATGGATCCAGTTAACCGCTCATCAGGGACACCCCCGAGGGTCTCGGAACAAAACTTTTCCCGGAGCCAGCACCCCCCGGCCAATCCATGTGCTAACACACACGAAAAATCGCCAAAAAACTGTCGTTTTCACTCTTTCGCTCATTGGACGCCCTAAAAACCTCCGTCCAACCCCCAGGAGCCCATGGATCCACTTAACCACTCGTTAGGGACACCCCCGAGGGGCTCGGACAAAAACTTTTCTCGGAGCCAGCTCCCTCCGGCCGATCCATGGGCTAACACACACGGAAAATCGCCAAAAAACTGCCATTTTCACTCTTTCGCTCATGGGATGCCCTAAAAACCCCCGCCCAGCCCCCAGGAGCCCATGGATACGCTTAACCGCTCGACCGGGACGGCCCCGAGGGGCTCGGACCAAAACTTTTCCCGGAGCCAGCACCCCCGGCCGATCCATGGGCTAACACACACGGAAAATCGCCAAAAAACTGCCGTTTTCACTCTTTCGCTCATGGGACGGCCTAAAAAGCTCCGCCCAGCCCCCAGGAGCCCATGGATCCGCTTAACCGCTCGTTAGGGAAGCCCCCGAGGGGCTCGGACCAAAACTTTTCCCGGAGCCAGCAACCCCCGGCCGATCCATGGGCTAACACACACGAAAAATCGCCAAAAAACTGCTGTTTTCACTCTTTCGCTCATGGGATGCCCTAAAAACCTCCGTCCAGCCCCCAGGAGCCCATGGACCCAGTTAACCGCTCGTCAGGAACGCCCTCGAGGGGCTCGGACCAAAACTTTTCCCGGAGCCAGCAACCCCCGGCCTATTCATGGGCTAACACACACGGAAAATTGCCAAAAAACTGTCGTTTTCACTCTTTCGCTCATGGGACGCCCTAAAAACCTCAGTCCAGCCCCCAGGAGCCCATGGATCTGCTTAATCGCTCGTCAGGGACGCCCCCGAGGGGTTCGGATCAAAACTTTTCCCGGAGCCAGCAACCCCCGGCCGATCCATGGGCTAACACACATGGAAAATCGCCAAAAAACTACCGTTTTCACTCTTTCGCTCATGGGACGCCCTAAAAACCTCCGCCCAGCCCCCAGGAGCCCATGGATCCGCTTAACCGCTCATCTGGGACTCGCCCGAGGGGCTCGGACTAAAACTTTTCCTGGAGCCAGCACCCCCCGGCCGATCCATGGGCTAACACACACGGAAAATCGCCAAAAAACTGCCGTTTTCACTCTTTCGCTCATGGGACGCCCTAAAAACCTCCGCCCAACCCCAGGATCCCATGGATCCGCTTAACCGCTCATCAGGGATTCCCCTGAACGGCTTGGACCAAAACTTTTCCCGAAGCCAGAAACCCCCGGCCGATCCATGGGCTAACACACACGGAAAATCGCCAAAAAACTGCCGTTTTCACTCTTTCGCTCATGGGACGCCCTAAAAACCTCCGCCCAGCCCCCAGGTGCCCATGGATCCGCTTAACCGCTTTTCAGGGACTCCCCCGAGGGGCTCGGACCAAAAATTTTCCTGTAGCCAGCAACCCCCGGCCGATCCATGGGCTAACACACACGGAGAATCGCCAAAAAACTGCTGTTTTCACTCTTTCGCTCATGGGATGCCCTAAAAACCTCCGTCCAGCCCCCAGGAGCCCATGGACCCAGTTAACCGCTCGTCAGGAACGCCCCCGAGGGGCTCGGACCAAAACTTTTCTCGGAGCCAGCAACCCCCGGCCTATTCATGGGCTAACACACACGGAAAATTGCCAAAAAACTGTCGTTTTCACTCTTTCGCTCATGGGACGCCCTAAAAACCTCAGTCCAGCCCCCAGGAGCCCATGGATCTGCTTAATCGCTCGTCAGGGACGTCCCCGAGGGGCTCGGATCAAAACTTTTCCCGGAGCTAGCAACCCCCGGCCGATCCATGGGCGAACACACACGAAAAATCGCCAAAATATTGCCGTTTTCACTCTTTCGCTCATGGGACGCCCTAAAAACCTCCGCCCAGCCCCCAGGATCCCATGAATCCGCTTAACCTCTCGTCAGGGACTCCCCCGAGGAGCTCGGACCAAAAATTTTCCCGGAGCCAGCAACCCCCGGCCGATCCATAGGCTAACACACACGGAAAATCGCCAAAAAATTGCTGTTTTCACTCTTTCGCTCATGGGACGCCCAAAAAACCTCCGCCCAGCCCCCAGGAGCCCATGGATCCAGTTAACCGCTCATCAGGGACACCCCCGAGGGTCTCGAAACAAAACTTTTCCCGGAGCCAGCACCCCCCGGCCAATCCATGTGCTAACACACACGAAAAATCGCCAAAAAACTGTCGTTTTCACTCTTTCGCTCATTGGACGCCCTAAAAACCTCCGTCCAACCCCCAGGAGCCCATGGATCCACTTAACCACTCGTTAGGGACACCCCCGAGGGGCTCGGACAAAAACTTTTCTCGGAGCCAGCTCCCTCCGGCCGATCCATGGGCTAACACACACGGAAAATCGCCAAAAAACTGCCATTTTCACTCTTTCGCTCATGGGATGCCCTAAAAACCCCCGCCCAGCCCCCAGGAGCCCATGGATACGCTTAACCGCTCGTCAGGGACGGCCCCGAGGGGCTCGGACCAAAACTTTTCCCGGAGCCAGCACCCCCGGCCGATCCATGGGCTAACACACACGAAAAATCGCCAAAAAACTGCCGTTTTCACTCTTTCGCTCATGGGACGGCCTAAAAAGCTCCGCCCAGCCCCCAGGAGCCCATGGATCCGCTTAACCGCTCGTCAGGGAAGCCCCCGAGGGGCTCGGACCAAAACTTTTCCCGGAGCCAGCAACCCCCGGCCGATCCATGGGCTAACACACACGAAAAATCGCCAAAAAACTGTCGTTTTCACTCTTTCGCTCATGGGACGCCCTAAAAACCTCTGCCCAGCCCCCAGGATCCCATGGATCCGCTTAACCGCTCGTCAGGGACGCCCCCGAGGGGCTCGGACCAAAACTTTTCCCGGAGCCAGCAACCCCCGGCCGATCCATGGGCGAACACACACGGAAAATCGCCAAAAAACTGCCGTTTTCACTCTTTCGCTCATGGGACGCCCTAAAAACCTCTGCCCAGCCCCCAGGTGCCCATGGATCCTCTTAACCGCATTTCAGGGACTCCCCCGAGGGGCTCGGACCAAAAATTTTCCTGGAGCCAGCAACCCCCGGCCGATCCATGGGCTAACACACACGGAGAATCCCCAAAAAACTGCTGTTTTCACTCTTTCGCTCATGGGATGCCCTAAAAACCTCCGCCCAGCCCCCAGGAGCCCATGGATCCAGTTAACCACTCGTCAGGAACGCCCCCGAGGGGCTCGGACCAAAACGTTTCCCAGAGCCAGCAACCCTCGGTCGATCCATGGGCTAACACACACGGAAAATCGCCAAAAAACTGCCGTTTTCACTCTTTCGCTCATGGGACGCCCTAAAAACCTCCGCCCAGCCCCCAGGAGCCCATGGATCCGCTTAACCGCTCGTCAGGGACGCCCCCGAGGGGCTCGGACCAAAACTTTTCCCGGAGCCAGCAACCCCCGACCGATCCATGTGCTAACACACACGGAAAATTGCCAAAAAACTGCCGTTTTCACTCTTTCGCTCATGGGACACCCTAAAAACCTCAGCCCAGCCCCCAGGAGCCCATGGATCCTCTTAACCGCTCGTCACGCACTCCCCCGAGGGGCTCGGACCAAAACTTTTCCCGGAGCCAGCACCCCCTGGCCGATCCATGGGCAAACACACACGGAAAATCGCCAAAAAACTGCCGTTTTCACTCTTTCGCTCATCGGACGCCCTAAAAACCTTCGCCCAGCCCCCAGGAGCCCATGGATCTGCTTAATCGCTCGTCAGGGACGCCCCTGAGGGGCTTGGATCAAAACTTTTCCCGGAGCTAGCAACCCCCGGCCGATCCATGGGCGAACACACACGAAAAATCGCAAAAAAATTGCCGTTTTCACTCTTTCGCTCATGGGACGCCCTAAAAACCTCCTCCCAGCCCCCAGGATCCCATGGATCTGCTTAACCGCTCGTCAGGGACGCCCCCGAGGGGCTCGGACCAAAACTTTTCCCGGAGCCAGCAACCCCCGGCCGATCCATGGGCTAACACACACGGAAAATCGCCAAAAAACTGCCGTTTTCACTCTTTCGCTCATGGGACGCCCTAAAAACTTCCGCCCAGCCCCCAGGAGCCCATGGATCTGCTTAAACGCTCGTCAGGGACGCCCTCGAGGGGTTCAGACCAAAACTTTTCCCGGAGCCAGCACCCCCCGGCCGATCCATGGGCTAACACACACGGAAAATCGCCAAAAAACTGTCGTTTTCACTCTTTCGCTCATGGGACGCCCTAAAAACCTCTGCCCAACCCAAGGAGCCCATGGATCCGCTTAACCGCTCGTCAGGGACTCCCCCGAGGGTCTTGGACCAAAACTTTTCCCGGAGCCAGCACCCTCCGGCCGATCCATGGGCTAACACACACGGAAAATCGCCAAAAAACTGCCGTTTTCACTCTTTCGCTCATGGGACGCCCTAAAAACCTCTGCCCAGCCCCCAGGATCCCATGGATCCGCTTAACCGCTTGTCAGGGACGCCCCCGAGGGGCTCGGACCAAAACTTTTCCCGGAGCCAGCAACCCCCGGCCGATCCATGGGCGAACACACACGAAAAATCGCCAAAAAACTGCCGTTTTCACTCTTTCGCTCATGGGACGCCCTAAAAACCTCCGCCCAGCCCCCAGGAGCCCATGGATCTGCTTAACCGCTTTTCAGGGACTCCCCCGAGGGGATCGGACCAAAAATTTTCCCGGAGCCAGCAACCCCCGGCCGATCCATGGGCTAACACACACGGAGAATCGCCAAAAAACTGCTGTTTTCACTCTTTCGCTCATGGGATGCCCTAAAAACCTCCGCCCAGCCCCCAGGAGCCCATGGATCCAGTTAACTGCTAGTCAGGAACGCCCCCGAGGGGCTCGGACCAAAACGTTTCCCAGAGCCAGCAACCCCCGGTCGATCCATGGGCTAACACACACGGAAAATCGCCAAAAAACTGTCGTTTTCACTCTTTCGCTCATGGGACGCCCTAAAAACCTCCGCCCAGCCCCCAGGATCCCATGGATCCGCTTAACCGCTCGTCAGAGACGCCCCTGAGGGGCTCAGACCAAAACTTTTCCCGGAGCCAGCAACCCCCGACCGATCCATGGGCTAACACACACGGAAAATTGCCAAAAAACTGCCGTTTTCACTCTTCCGCTCATGGGACACCCTAAAAACCTCAGCCCAGCCCCCAGGAGCCCATGGATACTCTTAACCGCTCGTCAGGGACTCCCCCGAGGGGCTCGGACCAAAACTTTTCCCGGAGCCAGCACCCCCTGGCCGATCCATGGGCTAACACACACGGAAAATCGCCAAAAAACTGCCTTTTTCACTCTTTCGCTCATGGGATGCCCTAAAAACCTTCGCCCAGCCCCCAGGAGCCCATGGATCTGCTTAATCGCTCGTCAGGGATGCCCCCGAGGGGCTCGGATCAAAACTTTTCCCGGAGCTAGCAACCCCGGCCGATCCATGGGCGAACACACACGAAAAATCGCCAAAAAATTGCCGTTTTCACTCTTTCGCTCATGGGACGCCGTAAAAACCTCCGCCCAGCCCCCAGGATCCCATGGATCTGCTTAACCGCTCGTCAGGGACGCCCCCGAGGGGCTCGGACCAAAACTTTTCTCGGATCCAGCAACCCCCGGCCGATCCATGGGCTAACACACACGGAAAATTGCCAAAAAACTGCCGTTTTCACTCTTTTGCTTATGGGACGCCCTAAAAACCTCCGCCCAACTCCCAGGAGCCCATGGATCCGCTTAACCACTCGTCAGGGACACCCCCGAAGGGCTCGGACCAAAACCTTTCTCGGAGCCCGCACCCTCCGGCCGATCCATGGGCTAACACACACGGAAAATCGCCAAAAAACTATCCTTTTCACTCTTTCGCTCATGGGACGCCCTAAAAACCTCCGCCCAGCCCCCAGGAGCCCATGGATCCGCTTAACCGCTCGTCAGGGACTCCCCCGAGGGTCTTGGACCAAAACTTTTCCCGGAGCCAGCAACCCCCGGCCGATCCATGGGCTAACACACACGGAAAATCGCCAAAAAACTGCCGTTTTCACTCTTTCGCTCATGGGACGCCCTAAAAACCTCCGCCCAGCCCCCAGGAGCCCATGGATCTGCTTAAACGCTCGTCAGGGATGCCCCCGAGGGGCTAGGACCAAAACTTTTCTCGGAGCCAGCACCCCCCGGCCGATCCATGGGCTAACACACACGGAAAATTGCCAAAAACTGCCGTTTTCACTCTTTCGCTCATGGGACGCCCTACAAACCTCCGACCAGCCCCCAGGAGCCCATGGATCCGCTTAACCGCTCGTCAAGGACGCCCCCGAGAGGATCGGACCAAAACTTTTCCCGGAGCCAGCAACCCCCGGCCGATCCATGGGCTAACACACACGGAGAATCGCCAAAAATCTGCTGTTTTCACTCTTTCGCTCATGGGATGCCCTAAAAACCTCCGCCCAGCCCCCAGGAGCCCATGGATCCAGTTAACCGCTAGTCAGGAACGCCCCCGAGGGGCTCGGACCAAAACGTTTCCCAGAGCCAGCAATCCCCGGTCGATCCATGGGCTAACACACACGGAAAATCGCCAAAAAACTGCCGTTTTCACTCTTTCGCTCATGGGATGCCCTAAAAACCTCCGCCCAGCCCCCAGGAGCCCATGGATCCGCTTAACCGCTCGTCACAGACGCCCCTGAGGGGCTCGGACCAAAACTTTTCCCGGAGCCAGCAACCCCCGACCGATCCATGGGCTAACACACACGGAAAATTGCCAAAAAACTGCCGTTTTCACTCTTCCGCTCATGGGACACCCTAAAAACCTCAGCCCAGCCCCCAGGAGCCCATGGATACTCTTAACCGCTCGTCAGGGACTCCCCCGAGGGGCTCGGACCAAAACTTTTCCCGGAGCCAGCACCCCCTGGCCGATCCATGGGCTAACACACACGGAAAATCGCCAAAAAACTGCCTTTTTCACTCTTTCGCTCATGGGACGCCCTAAAAACCTTCGCCCAGCCCCCAGGAGCCCATGGATCTGCTTAATCGCTCGTCAGGGACGCCCCCGAGGGGCTCGGATCAAAACTTTTCTCGGAGCTAGCAACCCCGGCCGATCCATGGGCGAAGACACACGAAAAATTGCCAAAAAATTGCCGTTTTCACTCTTTCGCTCATGGGACGCCCTAAAAACCTCTGCCCAGCCCCCAGGAGCCCATGGATCCGCTTAACCGCTCGTCAGGGATTCCCCCGAGGGGCTCAGATTAAAACTTTTCCCGTAGCCAGCAACCCCCGGCAGATCCATGGGCTAACACATACGGAAAACCGCCAAAAAAATGCCGTTTTCACTCTTTCGCTCATGGGACGCCCTAAAAACCTCCGCCCAGACCCCAGGAGCCCATGGATTCGGTTAACCGCTCGTCAGGGACTCCCCTGAGGGGCTCGGACCAAAAATTTTCCCGGAGCCAGCCACCCCCGGCCGATCCATGGGCTAACACACACGGAAAATCCCCAAAAAACTGCCGTTTTCACTCTTTCGCTCATGGGACGCCCTAAAAACCTCCGCCCAGCCCCCAGGAGCCCATGGATCCGCTTAACCGCTCGTCAGGGACGCCCCCAAGGGGCTCGGACCAAAACTTTTCCCGGAGCCAGCAACCCCCGGCCGATCCATGGGCTAACACACACGGAAAATCGCCAAAAAACTGCCGTTTTCACTCTTTCGCTCATGGGACGCCCTAAAAACCTCTGCCCAGCCCCCAGGAGCCCATGGATCCGCTTAACCGCTCGTCAGGGACTCCCCCGAGGGTCTTGGACCAAAACTTTTCCCGGAGCCAGCAACCCCCGGCCGATCCATGGGCTAACACACACGGAAAATCGCCAAAAAACTGCCGTTTTCACTCTTTCGCTCATGGGACGCCCTAAAAACCTCCGCCCAGCCCCCAGGAGCCCATGGATCCGCTTAAACGCTCGTCAGGGATGCCCCCGAGGGGCTAGGACCAAAACTTTTCTCGGAGCAAGCACCCCCCGGCCGATCCATGGGCTAACACACACGGAAAATTGCCAAAAACTGCCGTTTTCACTCTTTCGCTCATGGGACGCCTTACAAACCTCTGCCCAGCCCCCAGGAGCCCATGGATCCGCTTAACCGCTCGTCAGGGACTCCCCCGACGGGCTCGGACCAAAACTTTTCCCGGAGCCAGCAACCCCCGGCCGATCCATGGGCTAACACACACGGAAAATTGCCAAAAAACTGCCGTTTTCACTCTTTCGCTCATGGGACGCCCTAAAAACCTCCGTCCAGCCCCCAGGAGCCCATGGATCCGCTTAACCGCTCGTTAGGGACTCCCCCGAGGGGCTCGGACCAAAACTTCTCTCGGAGCCAGCACCCCCCGGCCTATCCATGGGCTAACACACACGGAAAATTGCCAAAAAACTGTCGTTTTCACTCTTTTGCTCATGGGACGCCCTAAAAACCTCTGCCCAGCCCCCAGGAGCCCATGGATCCGCTTAACCGCTCGTCAGGGACTCCCCCGAGGGGCTCGGACCAAAAATTTTCCCGGAGCCAGCCACCCCCGGCCGATCCATGGGCTAACACACACGGAAAATTGCCAAAAAACTGTCGTTTTCACTCTTTTGCTCATGGGACGCCCTAAAAACCTCTGCCCAGCCCCCAGGAGCCCATGGATCCACTTAACCGCTCGTCAGGGACTCCCCCGAGGGGCTCGGACCAAAACTTTTCCCGTAGCCAGCAACCCCCGGCAGATCCATGGGCTAACACACACGGAAAATCGCCAAAAAAATGCCGTTTTCACTCTTTCGCTCATGGGACGCCCTAAAAACCTCCGCCCAGCCCCCAGGAGCCCATGGATTCGCTTAAACGCTCGTCAGGGATGCCCCCGAGGGGCTAGGACCAAAACTTTTCTCGGAGCCAGCACCCCCCGGCCGATCCATGGGCTAACACACACGGAAAATCGCCAAAAAACTGTTGTTTTCACTCTTTCGCTCATGGGACGCCCTAAAATACTCCGCCCAGCCCCAGGAGCCCATGGATCCGCTTAACCGTTCGTCAGGGACTCCCCCGAGGGGCTCGGACCAAAACTTTTCCCGGAGCCAGAACCCCCGGCCGATCCATGGGCTAACACACACGGAAAATTGCCAAAAAACTGCCGTTTTCACTCTTTCGCTCATGGGACGCCCTAAAAACCTCCGTCCAGCCCCCAGGAGCCCATGGATCCGCTTAACCGCTCGTTAGGGACTCCCCCGAGGGGCTCGAACCAAAACTTCTCTCGGAGCCAGCACCCCCCGGCCGATCCATGGGCTAACACACACGGAAAAAGTCCAAAAAACTGTCGTTTTCACTCTTTTGCTCATGGGACGCCCTAAAAACCTCTGCCCAGCCCCCAGGAGCCCATGGATCCGCTTAACCGCTCGTCAGGGACTCCCCCGAGGGGCTCGGACCAAAACTTTTCCCGGAGCCAGCAACCCCCGGCAGATCCATGGGCTAACACACACGGAAAATCGCCAAAAAACTGCCGTTTTCACTCTTTCGCTCATGGGACGCCCTAAAAACCTCCGCCCAGACCCCAGGAGCCCATGGATTCGGTTAACCGCTCGTCAGGGACTCCCCTGAGGGGCTCGGACCAAAAATCTTCCCGGAGCCAGCCACCCCCGGCCGATCCATGGGCTAACACACACGGAAAATCCCCTAAAAACTGCCGTTTTCACTCTTTCGCTCATGGGACGCCCTAAAAACCTCCGCCCAGCCCCCAGGAGCCCATGGATCCACTTAAACGCTCGTCAGGGATGCCCTCGAGGGGTTCGTACCAAAACTTTTCCCGGAGCCAGCACCCCCCGGCCGATCCATGGGCTAACACACACGGAAAATCGCCAAAAAACTATCGTTTTCACTCTTTCGCTCATTGGACGCCCTAAAAACCTCCGCCCAACCCCCAGGATCCCATGGATCCGCTTAACCACTCATCAGGGACACCCCCGAGGGGCTCGGACCAAAACTTTTCTCGGAGCCAGCACCCTCCGGCCGATCCATGGGCTAACACACACGGAAAATCGCCAAAAAACTGCCATTTTCACTCTTTCGCTCATGGGATGCCCTAAAAACCTCCGCCTAGCCCCCAGGAGCCCATGGATCCGCTTAACCGCTCGTCAGGGACGGCCCCGAGGGGCTCGGACCAAAACTTTTCCCGGAGCCAGCACCCCCCGGCCGATCTATGGGCTAACACACACGGAAAATCGCCAAAAAACTACCATTTTCACACTTTCGCTCATGGGACGCCCTAAAAACCTCCGCCCAGCCCCCAGGAGCCCGTGGATCCGCTTAACCGCTCGTCATGGATGCCCCCGAGGGGCTAGGACCAAAACTTTTCCCGGAGCCAGCACCCCCCGGCCAATCCATGGGCTAACACACACGGAAAATCGCCAAAAAACTGCCATTTTCACTCTTTCGCTCATGGGACGCCCTAAAAACCTCCGCCCAGCCCCCAGGAGCCCATGGATCCGCTTAAACGCTCGTCAGGGACGCCCTCGAGGGGTTCGGACCAAAACTTTTCCCGGAGCCAGCACCCCCCGGCCGATCCATGGGCTAACACACACGGAAAATCGCCAAAAAACTGTCGTTTTCACTCTTTCGCTCATTGGACGCCCTAAAAACCTCCGCCCAACCCCCAGGAGCCCATGGATCTGCTTAACCGCTCGTTAGGGACACCCCCGAATGGCTCGGACCGAAACCTTTCTCGAATCCCGCACCCTCCGGCCGATCCATGGGCTAACACACACGGAAAATCGCCCAAAAACTACCATTTTCACTCTTTCGCTCATGGGATGCCCTAAAACCTCCGCCCAGCCCCCAGGAGCCCATGGATCCGCTTAATCTCTCGTCAGGGACTCCCCCGAGGGGCTCGGACCAAAACTTTTCCCGGAGCCAGCAACCCCCGGCCGATCCATGGGCTAACACACACGGAAAATTGCCAAAAAACTGCCGTTTTCACTCTTTCGCTCATGGGATGCCCTAAAAACCTCCGTCCAGCCCCCAGGAGCCCATGGATCCGCTTAACCGCTCGTAAGGGACTCCCCCGAGGGGCTCGGACCAAAACTTATCTTGGAGCCAGCACCCCCCGGCCGATCCATGGGCTAACACACACGAAAAATTACCAAAAAACTGTCGTTTTCACTATTTTGCTCATGGGACGCCCTAAAAACCTCCGCCCAGCCCCCAAGAGCCCATGGATCCGCTTAACCGCTCGTCAGGGACTCCCCCGAGGGGCTCAGATTAAAACTTTTCCCGTAGCCAGCAACCCCCGGCAGATCCATGGGCTAACACACACGGAATATCGCCAAAAAAATGCCGTTTTCACTCTTTCGCTCATGGGACGCCCTAAAATCCTCCGTCCAGCCCCCAGGAGCCCATGGATTCGGTTAACCGCTCGTCAGGGACTCCCCTGAGGGGCTCGGACCAAAAATTTTCCCGGAGCCAGCCACCCCCGGCCGATCCATGGGCTAACACACACGGAAAATCGCCAAAAAATTGCTGTTTTCACTCTTTCGCTCATGGGACGCCCAAAAAACCTCCGCCCAGCCCCCAGGAGCCCATGGATCCAGTTAACCGCTTGTCAGGGACACCCCCGAGGGTCTCGGAACAAAACTTTTCCCGGAGCCAGCACCCCCCGGCCAATCCATGGGCTAACACACACGGAAAATCGCCAAAAAATACCGTTTTCACTCTTTCGCTCATGGGACGCCCTAAAAAACTCCGCCCAGCCCCCAGGAGCCCATGGATCTGCTTAACCGCTCGTCAGGGACGCCCCCGAGGTGCTCGTACCAAAACTTTTCTCGGAGCCAGCAACCCTCGACCGATCCATGGGCTAACACCCACGGAAAATCGCCAAAAAACTGCCGTTTTCACTCTTTTGCTCATGGGACGCCCTAAAAACCTCCGCCCAGCCCCCAGGAGCCCATGGATCCGCTTAACCGCTCTTCAGGGACGCCCCCAAGGGGCTCGAACCAAAACTTTTCCCGGAGCCAGCAACCCCCGTCCGATCCATGGGCTAACACACATGGAAAATCGCCAAAAAACTGCCGTTTTCACTCTTTCGCTCATGGGACGCCCTAAAAACCTCTGCCCAGCCCCCAGGAGCCCATGGATGCGCTTAACCGCTCGTCAGGGACTCCCCCGAGGGTCTTGGACTAAAACTTTTCCCGGAGCCAGCAACCCCCGGCCGATCCATGGGCTAACACACACGGAAAATCGCCAAAAAACTGCCATTTTCACACTTTCGCTCATGGGACGCCCTTAAAACCTCCGCCCAGCCCCCAGGAGCCCATGGATCCGCTTAACCGCTCGTCAAGGACGCCCCCGAGGGGCTCGGATCAAAACTTTTCCCGGAGCTAGCAACCCCCGGCCGATCCATGGGCGAACACACACGAAAAATCGCCAAAAAATTGCCGTTTTCACTCTTTCGCTCATGGGACGCCCTAAAAACCTCCGCCCAGCCCCCAGGATCCCATGGATCTGCTTAACCGCTCGTCAGGGACGAACCTTTCTCGGAGCCAGCACCCTCCGGCCGATCCATGGGCTAACACACACGGAAAATCGCCAAAAAACTGCCATTTTCACTCTTTCGCTCATGGGATGCCCTAAAAACCTCCGTCCAGCCCCCAGGAGCCCATGGATCCGCTTAACCGCTCGTCAGGGATGGCCCCGAGGGGCTCGGACCAAAACTTTTCCCGGAGCCAGCACCCCCCGGCCGATCTATGGGCTAACACACACGGAAAATCGCCAAAAAACTGCCATTTTCACACTTTCGCTCTTGGGACGTCCTAAAAACCTCCGCCCAGCCCCCAGGAGCCCATGGATCCGCTTAACCGCTCATCAGGGATGCCCCCGAGGGGCTAGGACCAAAACTTTTCTCGGAGCCAGCACCCCCCGGCCGATCCATGGGCTAACACACACGGAAAATCGCCAAAAATAGCCGTTTTCACTCTTTCGCTCATGGGACGCCCTACAAACCTCCGCCCAGCCCCCAGGAGCCCATGGATCCGCTTAACCGCTCGTCAGGGACGCCCCCGAGGGGATCGGACCAAAACTTTTCCCGGAGCCAGCAACCCCCGGCCGATCCATGGGCTAACACACACGGAAAATCACCAAAAAACTGCCATTTTCACTCTTTCGCTCATGGGACGCCCTAAAAACCTCCGCCCAGCCCCCAGGAGCCCATGGATCCGCTTAACCGCTCGTCATGGATGCCCCCGAGGGGCTCGGACCAAAACTTTTCCCGAAGCCAGCAACCCCCGGCCGATCCATGGGCTAACACACACGGAAAATTGCCAAAAAACTGCCGTTTTCATTCTTTCGCTCATGGGACGCCCTAAAAACCTCCGTCCAGCCCCCAGGAGCCCATGGATCCGCTTAAACGCTCGTTAGGGACTCCCTCGAGGGGTTCAGACCAAAACTTTTCCCGGAGCCAGCACCCCCCGGCCGATCCATGGGCTAACACACACGGAAAATCGCCAAAAAACTGTCGTTTTCACTCTTTCGCTCATTGGACGCCCTAAAAACCTCCGCCCAACCCCAGGAGCCCATGGATCCGCTTAACCACTCGTCAGGGACACCCCCGAGGGGCTCGGACCAAAACCTTTCTCGGAGCCAGCACCCTCCGGCCGATCCATGGGCTAACACACACGGAAAATCGCCAAAAAATTGCCATTTTCACTCTTTCGCTCATGGGATGCCCTAAAAACCTCCGCCTAGCCCCCAGGAGCCCATGGATCCGCTTAACCGCTCGTCAGGGACGGCCCTGAGGGGCTCGGACCAAAACTTTTCCCGGAGCCAGCACCCCCCGGCCGATCTATGGGCTAACACACACGGAAAATTGCCAAAAAACTGCCATTTTCACACTTTCGCTCATGGGACGCCCTAAAAACCTCCTCCCAGCCCCCAGGAGCCCATGGATCCGCTTAACCGCTCGTCAAGGATGCCCCCGAGGGGCTAGGACCAAAACTTTTCCCCGAGCCAGCACCCCCCGGCCAATTCATGGGCTAACACACACGGAAAATCGCCAAAAAACTGCCGTTTTCACTCTTTCGCTCATGGGACGCCCTAAAAACATCCGCCCAGCCCCCGGGAACCCATGGATCTGCTTAAACGCTCGTCAGGGACGCCCTCGAGGGGTTCGGACCAAAACTTTTCCCGGAGCCAGCACCCCCCGGCCGATCCATGGGCTAACACACACGGAAAATTGCCAAAAAACTGTCGTTTTCACTCTTTCGCTCATTGGACGCCCTAAAAACCTCCGCCCAACTCCCAGGAGCCCATGGATCCGCTTAACCACTCGTCAGGGACACCCCCGAAGGGCTCGGACCAAAACCTTTCTCGGAGCCCGCACCCTCCGGCCGATCCATGGGCTAACACACACGGAAAATCGCCAAAAAACTACCCTTTTCACTCTTTTGCTCATGGGATGCCCTAAAAACCTCCGCCCAGCCCCCAGGAGCCCATGGATCCGCTTAACCTCTCGTCAGGGACTCCCCCGAGGGTCTCGGACCAAAACTTTTCCCGGAGCCAGCAACCCCCGGCCGATCCATGGGCTAACACACACGGAAAATTGCCAAAAAACTGCCGTTTTCACTCTTTCGCTCATGGGACGCCCTAAAAACCTCCGTCCAGCCCCCAGGAGCCCATGGATCCTCTTAACCACTCGTTAGGGACTCCCCCGAGGGGTTCAGACCAAAACTTCTCTTGGAGCCAGCACCCCCCGGCCGATCCATGGGCTAACACACACGGAAAATTGCCAAAAAACTGTCGTTTTCACTCTTTTGCTCATGGGACGCCCTAAAAACCTCCGCCCAGCCCCCAATGGCCCATGGATCCGCTTAACCGCTCGTCAGGGACTCCCCCGAGGGGCTCAGATTAAAACTTTTCCCGTAGCCAGCAACCCCCGGCAGATCCATGGGCTAACACACACGGAATATCGCCAAAAAAATGCCGTTTTCACTCTTTCGCTCATGGGACGCCCTAAAAAACTCCGCCCAGCCCCCAGGAGCCCATGGATCTGCTTAACCGCTCGTCAGGGACGCCCCCGAGGGGCTCGGACCAAAACTTTTCTCGGAGCCAGCAACCCTCGGCCGATCCATGGGCTAACACCCACGGAAAATCGCCAAAAAACTGCCGTTTTCACTCTTTTGCTCATGGGACGCCCTAAAAACCTTCGCCCAGCCCCCAGGAGCCCATGGATCCGCTTAACCGCTCGTCAGGGACGCCCCCAAGGGGCTCGAACCAAAACTTTTCCCGGAGCCAGCAACCCCCGGCCGATCCATGGGCTAACACACACGGAAAATCGCCAAAAAACTACCGTTTTCACTCTTTCTCTCGTGGGACGCCCTAAAAACCTCCACCCAGCCCCCAGGAGCCCATGGATCCGCTTAATCGCTCATCAGGGACTCCCCCGAGGGGCTCGGACCAAAACTTTTCCCGGAGCCAGCACCCTCCGGCCGATCCATGGGCTAACACACACGGAAAATCGTCAAAAAACTGCCATTTTCACTCTTTCGCTCATGGGACGCCCTAAAAACCTCCGCCCAGCCCCCAGGAGCCCATGGATCCTCTTAAACGCTCGTCAGGGACGCCCTCGAGGGGTTCGGACCAAATTTTTCCTGGAGCCAGCACCCCCCGGCCGATCCATGGGCTAACACACACGGAAAATCGCCAAAAAACTGTCGTTTTCACTCTTTCGCTCATTGGACGCACTAAAAACCTCCGCCCAACCCCCAGGAGCCCATGGATCCGCTTAACCACTCGTCAGGAACACCCCCGAAGGGCTCGGACCAAAACCTTTCTCGGAGCCAGCACCCTCCGGCCGATCCATGGGCTAACACACACGGAAAATCGCCAAAAAACTGCCATTTTCACTCTTTCGCTCATGGGATGCCCTAAAAACCTCCGCCCAACCCCCAGGAGCCCATGGATCCGCTTAACGGCTCATCAGGGATGCCCCCGAGGGGCTAGGACCAAAACTTTTCTCGGAGCCAGCACCCCCCGGCCGATCCATGGGCTAACACACACGGAAAATCGCCAAAAACTTCCGTTTTCAGTCTTCCGCTCATTGGACGTACTAAAAACCTCCGCCCAACCCCCAGGAGCCCATGGATCCGCTTAACCACTCGTCAGGGACACCCCCGAAGGGCTCGGACCAAAACCTTTCTCGAAGCCAGCACCCTCCGGCCGATCCATGGGCTAACACACACGGAAAATCGCCAAAAAATTGCCATTTTCACTCTTTCGCTCATGGGATGCCCTAAAAACCTCCGCCCAGCCCCCAGGAGCCCATGGATCCGCTTAACAGCTCGTCAGGGATGGCCCCGAGGGGCTCGTTTCGCTCATGGGATGCCCTAAAATCCTCCGCCCAGCCCCCAGGAGCCCATGGATCCGCTTAACAGCTCGTCAGGGACGCCCTCGAGGGGTTCGGACCAAAACTTTTCCCGGAGCCAGCAACCCCCGGCCGATCCATGGGCTAACACACACGGAAAATCGCCAAAAAACTGTCGTTTTCATTATTTCGCTCATGGGATGCCCTAAAAACCTCCGCCCAGCCCCCAGGAGCCCATGGATCCGCTTAACCGCTCGTCAGGGACGCCCCCGAGGTGTTCGGACAAAAACTTTTCCCGGAGCCAGCAACCCCCGGCCGATCCATGGGATAACACACACGGAAAATCGCCAAAAAACTACCGTTTTCACTCTTTCGCTCATGGGACGCCCTAAAATCCTCCGCCCAGCCCCCAGGAGCCCATTGATATTCTTAACCGCTCGTCAGGGATGGCCCCGAGGGGTTCGGACCAAAACTATTCTCGGAGCCAGCAACCCCCGGCCGATCCATGGGCTAACACACACGGAAAATCACCAAAAAACTGCCATTTTCACTCTTTCGCTCATGGGACGCCCTAAAAACCTCCGCCCAGCCCCCAGGAGCCCATGGATCCGGTTAACCGCTCGTCAGGGACTCCCCCGAGGGGCTCGGACCAAAACTTTTCCCGGAGCCAGCATCCCCCGGCCGATCCATGGGCTAACACACACGGAAAATCGCCAAAAAACTACCGTTTTCACTCTTTCTCTCGTGGGACGCCCTAAAAACCTCCACCCAGCCCCCAGGAGCCCATGGATCCGCTTAATCGCTCATCAGGGACTCCCCCGAGGGGCTCGGACCAAAACTTTTCCCGGAGCCAGCACCCCCCGGCCGATCCATGGGCTAACACACACGGAAAATCGCCTAAAAACTGCCGATTTCACTCTTTCGCTCATGGGACGCCCTAAAAACCTCCGTCCAGCCCCCAGGAGCCCTTGGATCCGCTTAACCGCTCGTCAGGGATGCCCCCGAGGGGCTCGGACCAAAACTTTTCCCGGAGCCAGCACCCTCCGGCCGATCCATGGGCTAACACACACGAAAAATCACCAAAAAACTGCCGTTTTCACACTATCGCTCATGGGATGCCCTAAAAACCTCCGCCCAGCCCCCAGGAGCCCATGGATCTGCTTAACGGCTCATCAGGGATGCCCCCGAGGGGCTAGGACCAAAACTTTTCTCGGAGCCAGCACCCCCCGGCCGATCCATGGGATAACACACACGGAAAATCGCCAAAAACTGCCGTTTTCACTCTTTCGCTCATTGGACGCCCTAAAAACCTCCGTCCAGCCCCCAGGAGCCCATGGATCCGCTTAACCGCTCGTCAGGGACACCCCCGAGGGGATCGGACCAAAACTTTTCCCGGAGCCAGCAACCCCCGGCCGATCCATGGGCTAACACACACGGAAAATTGCCAAAAAACTGTCATTTTCACTCTTTCGCTCATGGGACGCCCTAAAAACCTCCGCCCAGCCCCAGGAGCCGATGGATCCGCTTAACCGCTCTTTAGGGACTCCCCCGAGGGGTTCGGACCAAACTATTCCCGGAGCCAGCAACCCCCGGCCGATCCATGGGCTAACACACACGGAAAATCACCAAAAAACTGCCATTTTCACTCTTTCGCTCATGGGACGCCCTAAAAACCTCCACCCAGCCCCCAGGAGCCCATGGATCCGGTTAACCGCTCGTCAGGGACTCCCCCGAGGGGCTCGAACCAAAACTTCTCCCGGAGCCAGCACCCCCCGGCCGATCCATGGGCTAACACACACGGAAAATCGCCAAAAAACTACCGTTTTCACTCTTTCTCTCATGGGACGCCCTAAAAACCTCCGCCCACCCCCCAGGAGCCCATGGATCCGCTTAACCGCTCGTCAGGGACGCCCCAGAGGGGCTCGGACCAAAACTTTTCTCGGAGCCAGCACCCCCCGGCCGATCCATGGGCTAACACACACGGAAAATCACCAAAAAACTGCCATGTTCACTCTTTCGCTCATGGGACGCCCTAAAAACCTCCGCCCAGCCCCCAGGAGCCCATGGATCTGGTTAACCGCTCGTCAGGGACTCCCCCGAGGGGCTCGGACCAAAACTTTTCCCGGAGCCAGCAACCCCCGGCCGATCCATGGGCTAACACACACGGAAAATCGCCAAAAAACTACCGTTTTCACTCTTTCTCTCATGGGACGCCCTAAAAACCTCCACCCAGCCCCCAGGAGCCCATGGATCCGCTTAATCGCTCATCAGGGACTCCCCCGAGGGGCTCGGACCAAAACTTTTCCCGGAGCCAGCACCCCCCGGCCGATCCATGGGCTAACACACACGGAAAATCGCCTAAAAACTGTCGATTTCACTCTTTCGCTCATGGGACGCCCTAAAAACCTCCGCCCAGCCCCCAGGAGCCCTTGGATCCGCTTAACCGCTCGTCAGGGACGCCCCCGAGGGGCTCGGACCAAAACTTTTCCCGGAGCCAGCACCCCCCGGCCGATCCATGGGCTAACACACACGGAAAATCACCAAAAAACTGCCGTTTTCACTCTTTCGCTCATTGGACGCCCTAAAAACCTCCGCCCAGCCCCCAGGAGCCCAAGGATCCACTTAACCGCTCGTCAGGGACTCCCCCGAGGGGCTCGGACCAAAACTTTTCCCGGAGCCAGCAACCCCCGACCGATCCATGGGCTAACACACATGGAAAATCGCCAAAAAACTGCCATTTTCACTCTTTCGCTCATGGGACGCCCTAAAAACCTCCGCCCAGCCCCCAGGAGCCCATAGATCCACTTAACCGCTCGTCAGGGACGCCCCCCAGGGGCTCGAACCAAAAATTTTCCCGGAGCCAGCAACCCCCGGCCGATCCATGGGCTAACACACACGGAAAATCGCCAAAAAACTGCCGTTTTCACTCTTTCGCTCATGGGATGCCCTAAAAACCTCCGCCCAGCCCCCAGGATCCCATGGATCCACTTAACCGCTCGTCAGGGACGCCCCCGAGGGGCTCGGACCAAAACTTTTCTCGGAGCCAGCAACCCCCGGCCGATCCATGGGCTAACACACACGGAAAATCGTCAAAAAATTGACGTTTTCACTCTTTTGCTCATGGGACGCCGTAAAAACCTCCGCCCAGCCCCCTGGAGCCCATGGATCTGCTTAACCGCTCGTCAGGGACTCCCCCGAGGGGCTCGGACCAAAACTTTCCCCGGAGCCAGCAACCCCCGACCGATCCATGGGCTAACACACACGGAAAATCGCCAAAAAACTGTCGTTTTCACTCTTTCGCTCATGGGACGCCCTAAAAACCTCCGCCCAGCCCCAGGAGCCCATGGATCCGCTTAACCGCTCGTCAGGGACTCCCCCGAGGGGCTCGGACCAAAACTTTTCCCGGAGCCAGCAACCCCCGACCGATCCATGGGCTAACACACACGGAAAATTGCCAAAAAACTGCCGTTTTCACTCTTTCGCTCATGGGACGCCCTAAAAACCTCCGCCCAGCCCCCAGGAGCCCATGGATCCGCTTAAACACTCGTCAGGGATGCCCCCGAGGGGCTCAGACCAAAACTTTTCCCGGAGCCAGCACCCCCCGGCCGATCCATGGGCTAACACACACGGAAAATCACCAAAAAACTGCCGTTTTCACTCTTTCGCTCATGGGACGCCCTAAAAACCTCCGCCCAGCCCCCAGGAGCCCATGGATCCGCTTAACCGCTCGTCAGGGACTCCCCCGAGGGGGTCGGACCAAAAATTTTCCCGGAGCCAGCAACCCCCGACTGACCCATGGGCTAACACACATGGAAAATCGCCAAAAAACTGCCGTTTTCACTCTTTCGCTCATGGGACGCCCTAAAAACCTCCGTCCAGCCCCCAGGAGCCCATGGATCCACTTAACCCCTCGTCAGGGACGCCCCCGAGGGGCTCGAACCAAAAATTTTCCCAGAGCCAGCACCCCCCGGCCGATCCATGGGCTAACACACACGGAAAATCGCCAAAAAACTGCCGTTTTTACTCTTTCGCTCATGGGACGCCCTAAAAACCTCCGCCCAGCCCCCAGGAGCCCATGGATCCGCTTAAACGTTCGTCAGGGACTCCCCCGAGGGGCTCAGACCAAAACTTTTCCCAGAGCCAGCAACCCCCGGCCGATCCATGGGCTAACACACACGGAAAATCGCCAAAAAACTGCCGTTTTCACTCATTCGCTCATGGGACGCCGTAAAAACCTCCGCCCAACCCCCAGGAGCCCATGGATCCGCTTAACCGCTCGTCAGGGACTCCCCCGAGGGGCTCAGACCAAAACTTTTCCCAGAGCCAGCAACCCCCGGCCGATCCATGGGCTAACACACACGGAAAATCGCCAAAAAACTGCCGTTTTCACTCTTTCGCTCATGGGATGACCTAAAAACCTCCGCCCAGCCCCCAGGAGCCCATGGATCAGCTTAACCGCTCGTCAGGGACTCCCCCGAGGGGCGCGGACCAAAACTTTTCCCAGATCCAGCAACCCCCGGCCGATCCATTGGCTAACACATACGAAAAATCGCCAAAAAACTGTCGTTTTCACTCTTTCGTTCATGGGACGCCCTTAAAACCTCCGCCCAGCCCCCAGCAGCCCATGGATCCGCTTAACCGCTCGTCAGGGACTCCCTCGAGGGGCTCGGACCAAAACTTATCCCGAAGCCAGCAACCCCCGGCCGATCCATGGGCTAACACACACGGAAAATCGCCAAAAAACCATCGTTTTCACTCTTTCGCTCATGGGACGCCCTAAAAACCTCCGCCCAGCCTCCAGCAGCCCATAGATCCGCTTAACCGCTCGTCAGGGACGCCCCCGAGGGGCTCGGACAGAAACTTTTCCCGGAGCCAGCAACCCCCGGCCGATCCATGGGCTAACACATACGGAAAATCGCCAAAAAACTGCCGTTTTCACTCTTTCGCTCATGGGATGACCTAAAAACCTCCGCCCAGCCCCCAGGAGCCCATGGATAAGCTTAACCGCTCGTCAGGGACTCCCCCGAAGGGCTCGGACCAAAACTTTTCCCAGATCCAGCAACCCCCGGCCGATCCATGGGCTAGCACACACGAAAAATCGCCAAAAAACTGTCGTTTTCACTCTTTCGTTCATGGGACGCCCTTAAAACCTCCGCCCAGCCCCCAGCAGCCCATGGATCCGCTTAACCGCTCGTCAGGGACTCCCTCGAGGGGCTCGGACCAAAACTTTTCCCGAAGCCAGCAACCCCCGGCCGATCCATGAGCTAACACACACGGAAAATCGCCAAAAAACCGCCGTTTTCACTCTTTCGCTCATGGGACGCCCTAAAAACCTCCGCCCAGCCCCCAGGAGCCCATAGATCCGCTTAACCGCTCGTCAGGGACGCCCCCGAGGGGCTCGGACCATAACTTTTCCCGGAGCCAGCAACCCCCGGCCGATCCATGGGCTAACATATACGGAAAATCGCCAAAAAACTGTCGTTTTCACTCTTTCACTCAAGGGACGCCCTAAAAACCTCCGCCCAGCCCCCAGGATCCCATGGATCCGCTTAACCGCTCGTCAGAGACACCACCGAGGGGCTCGGACCAAAACTTTTCCCGGAGCCAGCACCCCCCGGCCGATCGATGGGCTAACACACACGGAAAATCGCCAAAAAACTGCCGTTTTCACTCTTTCGCTCATGGGACGCCCTAAAAACCTCCGCCCAGCCCCCAGGAGCCCATGGATCCGGTTAACCGCTCGTCAGGGACACCCCCGAGGGTCTCGGAACAAAACTTTTCCCGGAGACAGCACCCCCCGGCCGATCCATGGGCTAACACACATGGAAAATCGCCAAAAAACTGCCGTTTTCACTCTTTCGCTCATGGGACGCCCTAAAAACTTCCGCCCAGCCCCTAGGAGCCCATGGATCCGCTTAAACGCTCGTCAGAGACGCCCCCGAGGGGCTCGGACAAAAACTTTTCCCGGAGCCAGCAACCCCCGGCCGATCCATGGGATAACACACACGGAAAATCGCCAAAAAACTACCGTTTTCACTCTTTCGCTCATGGGACGCCCTAAAATCCTCCGCCCAGCCCCCAGGAGCCCATGGATCCACTTAACCCCTCGTCAGGGACGCCCCCGAGGGGCTCGAACCAAAAATTTTCCCAGAGCCAGCACCCCCCGGCCGATCCATGGGCTAACACACACGGAAAATCGCCAAAAAACTGCCGTTTTTACTCTTTCGCTCATGGGACGCCCTAAAAACCTCCGCCCAGCCCCCAGGAGCCCATGGATCCGCTTAAACGTTCGTCAGGGACTCCCCCGAGGGGCTCAGACCAAAACTTTTCCCAGAGCCAGCAACCCCCGGCCGATCCATGGGCTAACACACACGGAAAATCGCCAAAAAACTGCCGTTTTCACTCATTCGCTCATGGGACGCCGTAAAAACCTCCGCCCAACCCCCAGGAGCCCATGGATCCGCTTAACCGCTCGTCAGGGACTCCCCCGAGGGGCTCAGACCAAAACTTTTCCCAGAGCCAGCAACCCCCGGCCGATCCATGGGCTAACACACACGGAAAATCGCCAAAAAACTGCCGTTTTCACTCTTTCGCTCATGGGATGACCTAAAAACCTCCGCCCAGCCCCCAGGAGCCCATGGATCAGCTTAACCGCTCGTCAGGGACTCCCCCGAGGGGCGCGGACCAAAACTTTTCCCAGATCCAGCAACCCCCGGCCGATCCATTGGCTAACACATACGAAAAATCGCCAAAAAACTGTCGTTTTCACTCTTTCGTTCATGGGACGCCCTTAAAACCTCCGCCCAGCCCCCAGCAGCCCATGGATCCGCTTAACCGCTCGTCAGGGACTCCCTCGAGGGGCTCGGACCAAAACTTATCCCGAAGCCAGCAACCCCCGGCCGATCCATGGGCTAACACACACGGAAAATCGCCAAAAAACCATCGTTTTCACTCTTTCGCTCATGGGACGCCCTAAAAACCTCCGCCCAGCCTCCAGCAGCCCATAGATCCGCTTAACCGCTCGTCAGGGACGCCCCCGAGGGGCTCGGACAGAAACTTTTCCCGGAGCCAGCAACCCCCGGCCGATCCATGGGCTAACACATACGGAAAATCGCCAAAAAACTGCCGTTTTCACTCTTTCGCTCATGGGATGACCTAAAAACCTCCGCCCAGCCCCCAGGAGCCCATGGATAAGCTTAACCGCTCGTCAGGGACTCCCCCGAAGGGCTCGGACCAAAACTTTTCCCAGATCCAGCAACCCCCGGCCGATCCATGGGCTAGCACACACGAAAAATCGCCAAAAAACTGTCGTTTTCACTCTTTCGTTCATGGGACGCCCTTAAAACCTCCGCCCAGCCCCCAGCAGCCCATGGATCCGCTTAACCGCTCGTCAGGGACTCCCTCGAGGGGCTCGGACCAAAACTTTTCCCGAAGCCAGCAACCCCCGGCCGATCCATGAGCTAACACACACGGAAAATCGCCAAAAAACCGCCGTTTTCACTCTTTCGCTCATGGGACGCCCTAAAAACCTCCGCCCAGCCCCCAGGAGCCCATAGATCCGCTTAACCGCTCGTCAGGGACGCCCCCGAGGGGCTCGGACCATAACTTTTCCCGGAGCCAGCAACCCCCGGCCGATCCATGGGCTAACATATACGGAAAATCGCCAAAAAACTGTCGTTTTCACTCTTTCACTCAAGGGACGCCCTAAAAACCTCCGCCCAGCCCCCAGGATCCCATGGATCCGCTTAACCGCTCGTCAGAGACACCACCGAGGGGCTCGGACCAAAACTTTTCCCGGAGCCAGCACCCCCCGGCCGATCGATGGGCTAACACACACGGAAAATCGCCAAAAAACTGCCGTTTTCACTCTTTCGCTCATGGGACGCCCTAAAAACCTCCGCCCAGCCCCCAGGAGCCCATGGATCCGCTTAAACGCTCGTCAGGGACGTCCCCGAGGGCTTCAGACCAAAACTTTTCTCGGAGCCAGCAACCCCCGGCCGATCCATGGGATAACACACACGGAAAATCGCCAAAAAACTGCCGTTTTCACTCTTTCGCTCATGGGACGCCCTAAAAACCTCCGCCCAGCCCCCAGGAGCCCATGGATCCGGTTAACCGCTCGTCAGGGACACCCCCGAGGGTCTCGGAACAAAACTTTTCCCGGAGACAGCACCCCCCGGCCGATCCATGGGCTAACACACATGGAAAATCGCCAAAAAACTGCCGTTTTCACTCTTTCGCTCATGGGACGCCCTAAAAACTTCCGCCCAGCCCCTAGGAGCCCATGGATCCGCTTAACCGCTCGTCAGGGACTCCCTCGAGGGGCTCGGACCAAAACTTATCCCGAAGCCAGCAACCCTCGGCCGATCCATGGGCTAACACACATGGAAAATCGCCAAAAAACCATCGTTTTCACTCTTTCGCTCATGGGACGCCCTAAAAACCTCCGCCCAGCCTCCAGCAGCCCATAGATCCGCTTAACCGCTCGTCAGGGACGCCCCCGAGGGGCTCGGACAGAAACTTTTCCCGGAGCCAGCAACCCCCGGCCGATCCATGGGCAAACACACACGGAAAATCGCCAAAAAACTGCCGTTTTCACTCTTTCGCTCATGGGATGACCTAAAAACCTCCGCCCAGCCCCCAGGAGCCCATGGATAAGCTTAACCGCTCGTCAGGGACTCCCCCGAAGGGCTCGGACCAAAACTTTTCCCAGATCCAGCAACCCCCGGCCGATCCATGGGCTAGCACACACGAAAAATCGCCAAAAAACTGTCGTTTTCACTCTTTCGTTCATGGGACGCCCTTAAAACCTCCGCCCAGCCCCCAGCAGCCCATGGATCCGCTTAACCGCTCGTCAGGGACTCCCTCGAGGGGCTCGGACCAAAACTTTTCCCGAAGCCAGCAACCCCCGGCCGATCCATGAGCTAACACACACGGAAAATCGCCAAAAAACCGCCGTTTTCACTCTTTCGCTCATGGGACGCCCTAAAAACCTCCGCCCAGCCCCCAGGAGCCCATGATCCGCTTAACCGCTCGTCAGGGACGCCCCCGAGGGGCTCGGACCATAACTTTTCCCGGAGCCAGCAACCCCCGGCCGATCCATGGGCTAACATATACGGAAAATCGCCAAAAAACTGTCGTTTTCACTCTTTCACTCAAGGGACGCCCTAAAAACCTCCGCCCAGCCCCCAGGATCCCATGGATCCGCTTAACCGCTCGTCAGAGACACCACCGAGGGGCTCGGACCAAAACTTTTCCCGGAGCCAGCACCCCCCGGCCGATCGATGGGCTAACACACACGGAAAATCGCCAAAAAACTGCCGTTTTCACTCTTTCGCTCATGGGACGCCCTAAAAACCTCCGCCCAGCCCCCAGGAGCCCATGGATCCGCTTAAACGCTCGTCAGGGACGTCCCCGAGGGCTTCAGACCAAAACTTTTCCCGGAGCCAGCAACCCCCGGCCGATCCATGGGATAACACACACGGAAAATCGCCAAAAAACTGCCGTTTTCACTCTTTCGCTCATGGGACGCCCTAAAAACCTCCGCCCAGCCCCCAGGAGCCCATGGATCCGGTTAACCGCTCGTCAGGGACACCCCCGAGGGTCTCGGAACAAAACTTTTCCCGGAGACAGCACCCCCCGGCCGATCCATGGGCTAACACACATGGAAAATCGCCAAAAAACTGCCGTTTTCACTCTTTCGCTCATGGGACGCCCTAAAAACTTCCGCCCAGCCCCTAGGAGCCCATGGATCCGCTTAAACGCTCGTCAGAGACGCCCCCGAGGGGCTCGGACAAAAACTTTTCCCGGAGCCAGCAACCCCCGGCCGATCCATGGGATAACACACACGGAAAATCGCCAAAAAACTACCGTTTTCACTCTTTCGCTCATGGGACGCCCTAAAATCCTCCGCCCAGCCCCCAGGAGCCCATTGATCTTCTTAACCGCTCGTCAGGGATGGCCCCGAGGTGCTCGTACAAAAACTTTTCCCGGAGCCAGCACCCCCCGGCCGATCCATGGGCAAACACACACGGAAAATCGCCAAAAAACTGCCGTTTTCACTCTTTCGCTCATGGGACGCCCTAAAATCCTCCGCCCATCCCCCAAGAGCCCATGGATCCGCTTAATCGCTCATCAGGGATGCCCCTGAGGGGCTCGGACCAAAACTTTTCCCAGAGCCATCACCCCCCGGCCGATCCATGGTCTAACACATACGGAAAATCGCCAAAAAACTGCCGTTTTAACTCTTTCGCTCATGGGACGCCCTAAAAACTTCCGCCCAGCACCCAGGAGCCCATGGATCTGCTTAACCGCTCGTCAGGGACTCCCCCGAGGGGCTCGGACCAAAACTTTTCCCGGAGCCAGCACCCCCCGGCCGATCCATGGGCTAACACACACGGAAAATCCCCAAAAAACTGCCGTTTTCACTCTTTCGCTCATGGGACGCCCTAAAATCCTCCGCCCATCCCCCAGGAGCCCATGGATCCGCTTAATCGCTCTTCAGGGATGCCCCCGAGGGGCTCGGACCAAAACTTTTCCCAGAGCCAGCAACCCCCGGCCGATCCATGGGCTAACACACACGGAAAATCGCAAAAAAACTGCCGTTTTCACTCATTCGCTCATGGGACGCCGTAAAAACCTCCGCCCAACCCCCAGGAGCCCATGGATCCGCTTAACCACTCGTCAGGGACGCCCCCGAGGGGCTCAGACCAAAACTTTTCCCGGAGCCAGCAACCCCCGGCCGATCCATGGGCTAACACACACGGAAAATCGCCAAAAAACTGCCGTTTTCACTCTTTCGCTCATGGGATGACCTAAAAACCTCCGCTTAGCCCCCAGGAGCCCATGGATCAGCTTAAACGCTCGTCAGGGACTCCCCCGAGGGGCTCGGACCAAAACTTTTCCCAGAGCCAGTAACCCCCGGCCGATCCATGGGCTAACACACACGAAAAATCGCCAAAAAACTGTCGTTTTCACTCTTTCGTTCATTGGACGCCCTTAAAACCTCCGCCCAGCCCCCAGCAGCCCATGGATCCGCTTAACCGCTCGTCAGGGACTCCCTCGAGGGGCTCAGACCAAAACTTTTCCCGAAGCCAGCAACCCCCGGCCGATCCATGGGCTAACACACACGGAAAATCGCCAAAAAACCGCCGTTTTCACTATTTCGCTCATGGGACGCCCTAAAAACCTCCGCCCAGCCCCCAGGAGCCCATAGATCCGCTTAACCGCTCGTCAGGGACGCCCCCGAGGGGCTCGGACCAAAACTTTTCCCAGAGCCAGCAACCCCCGACCGATCCATGGGCTAACACATACGGAAAATCGCCAAAAAACTGTCGTTTTCACTCTTTCACTCAAGGGACGCCCTAAAAACCTCCGCCCAGCCCCCAGGATCCCATGGATCCGCTTAACCGCTCGTCAGGGACACCCCCGAGGGGCTCGGACCAAAACTTTTCTCGGAGCCAGCACCCCCCGGCCGATCGATGGGCTAACACACACGGAAAATCGCCAAAAAACTGCCGTTTTCACTCTTTCGCTCATGGGACGCCCTAAAAACCTCCGCCCAGCCCCCAGGAGCCCATGGATCCGGTTAACCGCTCGTCAGGTACACCCCCGAGGGTCTCGGAACAAAACTTTTCCCGGAGACAGCACCCCCCGGCCGATCCATGGGCTAACACACACGGAAAATCACCAAAAAACTGCCGTTTTCACTCTTTCGCTCATGGGACGCCCTAAAAACCTCCGCCCAGCCCCCAGGAGCCCATGAATCCGTTTAACTGCTCGTCAGGGACTCCCCTGAGGGGCTCGGACCAAAACTTTTCCCAGAGCCAGCAACCCCCGGCCGATCCATGGGCTAACACACTCGGAAAATCACCAAAAAACTGTCGTTTTCACTATTTCGCTCATGGGACGCCCTAAAAACCTCCGCCCAGCCCCCAGGAGCCCATGGATCCGCTTAACCGCTCGTCAGGGACGCCCCCGAGGGGCTCGAACAAAAACTTTTCCCGGAGCCAGCAACCCCCGGCCGATCCATGGGATAACACACACGGAAAATCGCCAAAAAACTACCCTTTTCACTCTTTCGCTCATGGGACGCCCTAAAAACCTCCGCCCAGCCCCCAGGAGCCCATGAATCCGTTTAAATGCTCGTCAGGGACTCCCCTGAGGGGCTCGGACCAAAACTTTTCCCAGAGCCAGCAACCCCCGGCCGATCCATGGGCTAACACACTCGGAAAATCGCCAAAAAACTGTCGTTTTCACTATTTCGCTCATGGGACGCCCTAAAAACCTCCGCCCAGCCCCCAGGAGCCCATGGATCCGCTTAACCGCTCGTCAGGGACGCCCCCGAGGGGCTCGAACAAAAACTTTTCCCGGAGCCAGCAACCCCCGGCCGATCCATGGGATAACACACACGGAAAATCGCCAAAAAACTACCCTTTTCACTCTTTCGCTCATGGGACGCCCTAAAATCCTCCGTCCAGCCCCCAGGAGACCATTGATCTTCTTAACCGCTCGTCAGGGATGGCCCCGAGGTGCTCGTACAATAACTTTTCCCGGAGACAGCACCCCCCGGCCGATCCATGGGCTAACACACATGGAAAATCGCCAAAAAACTGCCGTTTTCACTCTTTCGCTCATGGGACGCCCTAAAAACTTCCGCCCAGCCCCTAGGAGCCCATGGATCCGCTTAAACGCTCGTCAGAGACGCCCCCGAGGGGCTCGGACAAAAACTTTTCCCGGAGCCAGCAACCCCCGGCCGATCCATGGGATAACACACACGGAAAATCGCCAAAAAACTACCGTTTTCACTCTTTCGCTCATGGGACGCCCTAAAATCCTCCGCCCAGCCCCCAGGAGCCCATTGATCTTCTTAACCGCTCGTCAGGGATGGCCCCGAGGTGCTCGTACAAAAACTTTTCCCGGAGCCAGCACCCCCCGGCCGATCCATGGGCAAACACACACGGAAAATCGCCAAAAAACTGCCGTTTTCACTCTTTCGCTCATGGGACGCCCTAAAATCCTCCGCCCATCCCCCAAGAGCCCATGGATCCGCTTAATCGCTCATCAGGGATGCCCCTGAGGGGCTCGGACCAAAACTTTTCCCAGAGCCATCACCCCCCGGCCGATCCATGGTCTAACACATACGGAAAATCGCCAAAAAACTGCCGTTTTAACTCTTTCGCTCATGGGACGCCCTAAAAACTTCCGCCCAGCACCCAGGAGCCCATGGATCTGCTTAACCGCTCGTCAGGGACTCCCCCGAGGGGCTCGGACCAAAACTTTTCCCGGAGCCAGCACCCCCCGGCCGATCCATGGGCTAACACACACGGAAAATCCCCAAAAAACTGCCGTTTTCACTCTTTCGCTCATGGGACGCCCTAAAATCCTCCGCCCATCCCCCAGGAGCCCATGGATCCGCTTAATCGCTCTTCAGGGATGCCCCCGAGGGGCTCGGACCAAAACTTTTCCCAGAGCCAGCAACCCCCGGCCGATCCATGGGCTAACACACACGGAAAATCGCAAAAAAACTGCCGTTTTCACTCATTCGCTCATGGGACGCCGTAAAAACCTCCGCCCAACCCCCAGGAGCCCATGGATCCGCTTAACCACTCGTCAGGGACGCCCCCGAGGGGCTCAGACCAAAACTTTTCCCGGAGCCAGCAACCCCCGGCCGATCCATGGGCTAACACACACGGAAAATCGCCAAAAAACTGCCGTTTTCACTCTTTCGCTCATGGGATGACCTAAAAACCTCCGCTTAGCCCCCAGGAGCCCATGGATCAGCTTAAACGCTCGTCAGGGACTCCCCCGAGGGGCTCGGACCAAAACTTTTCCCAGAGCCAGTAACCCCCGGCCGATCCATGGGCTAACACACACGAAAAATCGCCAAAAAACTGTCGTTTTCACTCTTTCGTTCATTGGACGCCCTTAAAACCTCCGCCCAGCCCCCAGCAGCCCATGGATCCGCTTAACCGCTCGTCAGGGACTCCCTCGAGGGGCTCAGACCAAAACTTTTCCCGAAGCCAGCAACCCCCGGCCGATCCATGGGCTAACACACACGGAAAATCGCCAAAAAACCGCCGTTTTCACTATTTCGCTCATGGGACGCCCTAAAAACCTCCGCCCAGCCCCCAGGAGCCCATAGATCCGCTTAACCGCTCGTCAGGGACGCCCCCGAGGGGCTCGGACCAAAACTTTTCCCAGAGCCAGCAACCCCCGACCGATCCATGGGCTAACACATACGGAAAATCGCCAAAAAACTGTCGTTTTCACTCTTTCACTCAAGGGACGCCCTAAAAACCTCCGCCCAGCCCCCAGGATCCCATGGATCCGCTTAACCGCTCGTCAGGGACACCCCCGAGGGGCTCGGACCAAAACTTTTCTCGGAGCCAGCACCCCCCGGCCGATCGATGGGCTAACACACACGGAAAATCGCCAAAAAACTGCCATTTTCACTCTTTCGCTCATGGGACGCCCTAAAAACCTCCGCCCAGCCCCCAGGAGCCCATGGATCCGGTTAACCGCTCGTCAGGTACACCCCCGAGGGTCTCGGAACAAAACTTTTCCCGGAGACAGCACCCCCCGGCCGATCCATGGGCTAACACACACGGAAAATCACCAAAAAACTGCCGTTTTCACTCTTTCGCTCATGGGACGCCCTAAAAACCTCCGCCCAGCCCCCAGGAGCCCATGAATCCGTTTAACTGCTCGTCAGGGACTCCCCTGAGGGGCTCGGACCAAAACTTTTCCCAGAGCCAGCAACCCCCGGCCGATCCATGGGCTAACACACTCGGAAAATCACCAAAAAACTGTCGTTTTCACTATTTCGCTCATGGGACGCCCTAAAAACCTCCGCCCAGCCCCCAGGAGCCCATGGATCCGCTTAACCGCTCGTCAGGGACGCCCCCGAGGGGCTCGAACAAAAACTTTTCCCGGAGCCAGCAACCCCCGGCCGATCCATGGGATAACACACACGGAAAATCGCCAAAAAACTACCCTTTTCACTCTTTCGCTCATGGGACGCCCTAAAAACCTCCGCCCAGCCCCCAGGAGCCCATGAATCCGTTTAAATGCTCGTCAGGGACTCCCCTGAGGGGCTCGGACCAAAACTTTTCCCAGAGCCAGCAACCCCCGGCCGATCCATGGGCTAACACACTCGGAAAATCGCCAAAAAACTGTCGTTTTCACTATTTCGCTCATGGGACGCCCTAAAAACCTCCGCCCAGCCCCCAGGAGCCCATGGATCCGCTTAACCGCTCGTCAGGGACGCCCCCGAGGGGCTCGAACAAAAACTTTTCCCGGAGCCAGCAACCCCCGGCCGATCCATGGGATAACACACACGGAAAATCGCCAAAAAACTACCCTTTTCACTCTTTCGCTCATGGGACGCCCTAAAATCCTCCGTCCAGCCCCCAGGAGCCCATTGATCTTCTTAACCGCTCGTCAGGGATGGCCCCGAGGTGCTCGTACAATAACTTTTCCCGAAGCCAGCACCCCCCGGCCGATCCATGGGCAAACACACACGGAAAATCGCCAGAAAACTGCCGTTTTCACTCTTTCGCTCATGGGACGCCCTAAAATCCTCCGCCCATCCCCCAAGAGCCCATGGATCCGCTTAATCGCTCGTTAGGGACTCCCCCAAGGGGGTCGGACCAAAACTTTTCCCAGAGCCAGCACCCCCAGGCCGATCCATGGGCAAACACACACGGAAAATCGCCAAAAAACTGCCGTTTTCACTCTTTCGCTCATGGGACGCCCTAAAATCCTCCGCCCGTCCCCCAGGAGCCCATGGATCCTCTAAATCGCTCATCAGGGATGCCCCTGAGGGGCTCGGACCAAAACTTTTCCCAGAGCCAGCACCCCCCGGCCGATCCATGGGCTAACACATTCGGAAAATCGCCAAAAAAGTGCCGTTTTCACTCTTTCGCTCATGGGACGCCCTAAAAACTACCGCCCAGCCCCCAGGAGCCCATGGATCTGCTTAACCGCTCATCAGGGACTCCCCCGAGGGGCTCGGACCAAAAATTTTCCCGTAGCCAGCACCCCCCGGCCGATCCATGGGCTAACACACACGAAAAATCGCCAAAAAACTGCCGTTTTCACTCTTTCGCTCATGGGACGCCCTAAAATCCTACGCTCATCCCCCAGGAGACCATGGATCCGCTTAATCGCTCATCAGGGATGCCCCCGAGGGGCTCGGACCAAAACTTTTCCCGGAGCCAGCACCCCCCGGCCGATCCATGGGCTAACACACACGGAAAATTTCCAAAAAACTGACGTTTTCACTCTTTCGCTCATGGGACGCCCTAAAAACTTCCGCCCAGCCCCCAGGAGCCCATGGATCTGCTTAACCGCTCGTCAGGGACTCCCCCGAGGGGCTCGAACCAAAACTTTTCCCGGAGCCAGCACCCCCCGGCCGATCCATGGGCTAACACACACGGATAATTGCCAAAAAACTGCCGTTTTCACTCTTTCGCTCATGGGATGACCTAAAATCCTCCGCCCATCCCCCAGGAGCCCATGGATCCGTTTAATCGCTCGTCAGGGATGCCCCTGAGGGGCTCGGACCAAAACTTTTCCCAGAGCCAGCACCCCCCGGCCGATCCATGGGCTAACACATACGGAAAATCGCCAAAAAACTGCCGTTTTCACTCTTTCGCTCATGGGACGCCCTAAAAACTTCCGCCCAGCCCCCAGGAGCCCATGGATCTGCTTAACCGCTCATCAGGGACTCCCCCGAGGGGCTCGGACCAAAACTTTTCCCGGAGCCAGCACCCCCCGGCCGATCCATGGGCTAACACACACGGAAAATCGCCAAAAAACTGCCGTTTTCACTCTTTCGCTCATGGGACGCCCTAAAAACCTCCGCCCAGCCCCCAGGGGCCCATGGATCCGCTTAACCGCTCGTTAGGGATGGCCCCGAGGTGCTCGTACCAAAACTTTTCTCGGAGCCAGCACCCCCCGGCCGATCCATGGGCTAACACACAAGGAAAATCGATAAAAAACTGCCGTTTTCACTCTTTCGATCATGGGACGCCCTAAAAACTTCCGCCCAGCCACCAGGAGCCCATGGATCCACTTAACCGCTCGTCAGGGAATCCCTCGAGGGGCTCGGACCAAAACTTTTCCCGGAGCCAGCACCCCCCGGCCGATCCATGGGCTAACACACACGAAAAATCGCCAAAAAACTGCCATTTTCACTCTTTCGCTCATGGGACGCCCTTAAATCCTCCGCACATCCCCCAGAAGCCCATGGATACGCTTAATCGCTCGTCAGGGATGCCCCCGAGGGGCTCAGACCAAAACTTTTCCCTGAGCCAGCACCCCCCGGCCGATCCATGGGCTAACACATACGGAAAATCGCCAAAAAACTGCCGTTTTCACTCTTTCGCTCATGGGACGCCCTAAAAACTTCCGCCCAGCCCCTTGGAGCCCATGAATCTGCTTAACCGCTCGTCAGGGACTCCCCCGAGGGGCTCGGACCAAAACTTTTCCCGGAGCCAGCCCCCCCGGCCGATCCATGGGCTAACACACTCGGAAAATCGCCAAAGAACTTCCGTTTTCACTCTTTCGCTCATGGGACGCCCTAAAATCCTTCGCCCATCCCCCAGGAGCCCATGGATCCGCTTAATCGCTCTTCAGGGATGCCCCCGAGGGGCTCGGACCAAAACTTTTCCCGGAGCCAGCACCCCCCGGCCGATCCATGGGCTAACACACACGGAAAATCGCCAAAAAACTGCCGTTTTCACTCTTTCGCTCATGGGACGCCCTAAAATCCTCCGCCCATCCCCCAGGAGCCCATGGATCCGCTTAATGGCTCGTCAGGGATGGCCCCGAGGTGCTCGTACCAAAACTTTTCCCGGAGCCAGCACCCCCCGGCCGATCCATGGGCTAACACACTCGGAAAATCGCCAAAAAACTGCCGTTTTCACTCTTTCGCTCATGGGACGCCCTAAAAACCTACGCCCAGCCCCCAGGAGCCCATGGATCCGCTTAACCGCTCGTCAGGGATGCCCCCGGGGGGGTTGGACCAAAACTTTTCCCGGAGCCAGCACCCCCCGGCCGATCCATGAGCTAACACACACGAAAAATCGCCAAAAAACTGCCGTTTTCACTCTTTCGCTCATGGGATGCCCTAAAAACTTCCGCCCTGCCCCCAGGAGCCCATGGATCCGCTTAACCGCTCGTCAGGGACGCCCCCGAGGGGCTCGGATTAAAACTTTTCCCGTAGCCAGCAACCCCCGGCAGATTCATGGGCTAACACACACGGAAAATCGCCAAAAAACTGCCGTTTTCACTCTTTCGCTCATGGGACGCCCTAAAAACTTCCGCCCAGCCCCCAGGAGCCCATGGATCCGGTTAACCGCTCGTCAGGGACTCCCTTGAGGGGCTCGGACCAAAACTTTTCCCGGAGCCAGCACCCCCCGTCCGATCCATGGGCTAACACACACGAAAAATCGCCAAAAAACTACCGTTTTCACTCTTTCGCTCATGGGACGCCCTAAAAACATCCACCCAGCCCCCAGGAGCCCATGGATCCGCTTAAACGCTCATCAGGGACGCCCCCGAGGGGCTCGGACCAAAACTTTTCCCGGAGCCAGCACCCCCCGGCCGATCCATGGGCTAACACACACGGAAAATTTCCAAAAAACTGACGTTTTCACTCTTTCGCTCATGGGACGCCCTAAAAACTTCCGCCCAGCCCCCAGGAGCCCATGGATCTGCTTAACCGCTCGTCAGGGACTCCCCCGAGGGGCTCAAACCAAAACTTTTCCCGGAGCCAGCACCCCCCGGCCGATCCATGGGCTAACACACACGGATAATTGCCAAAAAACTGCCGTTTTCACTCTTTCGCTAATGGGATGACCTAAAATCCTCCGCCCATCCCCCAGGAGCCCATGGATCCGTTTAATCGCTCGTCAGGGATGCCCCTGAGGGGCTCGGACCAAAACTTTTCCCAGAGCCAGCACCCCCCGGCCGATCCATGGGCTAACACATACGGAAAATCGCCAAAAAACTGCCGTTTTCACTCTTTCGCTCATGGGACGCCCTAAAAACTTCCGCCCAGCCCCCAGGAGCCCATGGATCTGCTTAACCGCTCATCAGGGACTCCCCCGAGGGGCTCGGACCAAAACTTTTCTCGGAGCCAGCACCCCCCGGCCGATCCATGGGCTAACACACACGGAAAATCGCCAAAAAACTGCTGTTTTCACCCTTTCGCTCATGGGACGCCCTAAAAACCTCCGCCCAGCCCCCAGGGGCCCATGGATCCGCTTAACCGCTCGTTAGGGATGGCCCCGAGGTGCTCGTACCAAAACTTTTCTCGGAGCCAGCACCCCCCGGCCGATCCATGGGCTAACACACAAGGAAAATCGATAAAAAACTGCCGTTTTCACTCTTTCGATCATGGGACGCCCTAAAAACTTCCGCCCAGCCACCAGGAGCCCATGGATCCACTTAACCGCTCGTCAGGGAATCCCTCGAGGGGCTCGGACCAAAACTTTTCCCGGAGCCAGCACCCCCCGGCCGATCCATGGGCTAACACACACGAAAAATCGCCAAAAAACTGCCATTTTCACTCTTTCGCTCATGGGACGCCCTTAAATCCTCCGCACATCCCCCAGAAGCCCATGGATACGCTTAATCGCTCGTCAGGGATGCCCCCGAGGGGCTCAGACCAAAACTTTTCCCTGAGCCAGCACCCCCCGGCCGATCCATGGGCTAACACATACGGAAAATCGCCAAAAAACTGCCGTTTTCACTCTTTCGCTCATGGGACGCCCTAAAAACTTCCGCCCAGCCCCCTGGAGCCCATGAATCTGCTTAACCGCTCGTCAGGGACTCCCCCGAGGGGCTCGGACCAAAACTTTTCCCGGAGCCAGCCCCCCCCGGCCGATCCATGGGCTAACACACTCGGAAAATCGCCAAAAAACTTCCGTTTTCACTCTTTCGCTCATGGGACGCCCTAAAATCCTTCGCCCATCCCCCAGGAGCCCATGGATCCGCTTAATCGCTCTTCAGGGATGCCCCCGAGGGGCTCGGACCAAAACTTTTCCCGGAGCCAGCACCCCCCGGCCGATCCATGGGCTAACACACACGGAAAATCGCCAAAAAACTGCCGTTTTCACTCTTTCGCTCATGGGACGCCCTTAAATCCTCCGCCCATCCCCCAGGAGCCCATGGATCCGCTTAATGGCTCGTCAGGGATGGCCCCGAGGTGCTCGTACCAAAACTTTTCCCGGAGCCAGCACCCCCCGGCCGATCCATGGGCTAACACACTCGGAAAATCGCCAAAAAACTGCCGTTTTCACTCTTTCGCTCATGGGACGCCCTAAAAACCTACGCCCAGCCCCCAGGAGCCCATGGATCCGCTTAACCGCTCGTCAGGGATGCCCCCGGGGGGGTTGGACCAAAACTTTTCCCGGAGCCAGCACCCCCCGGCCGATCCATGAGCTAACACACACGAAAAATCGCCAAAAAACTGCCGTTTTCACTCTTTCGCTCATGGGATGCCCTAAAAACTTCCGCCCTGCCCCCAGGAGCCCATGGATCCGCTTAACCGCTCGTCAGGGACGCCCCCGAGGGGCTCGGATTAAAACTTTTCCCGTAGCCAGCAACCCCCGGCAGATTCATGGGCTAACACACACGGAAAATCGCCAAAAAACTGCCGTTTTCACTCTTTCGCTCATGGGACGCCCTAAAAACTTTCGCCCAGCCCCCAGGAGCCCATGGATCCGGTTAACCGCTCGTCAGGGACTCCCTTGAGGGGCTCGGACCAAAACTTTTCCCGGAGCCAGCACCCCCCGTCCGATCCATGGGCTAACACACACGAAAAATCGCCAAAAAACTACCGTTTTCACTCTTTCGCTCATGGGACGCCCTAAAAACATCCACCCAGCCCCCAGGAGCCCATGGATCCGCTTAAACGCTCATCAGGGACGCCCCCGAGGGGCTCGGACCAAAACTTTTCCCGGAGCCAGCACCCCCCGGCCGATCCATGGGCTAACACACACGGAAAATCGCCAAAAAACTGCCGTTTTCACTCTTTCGCTCATGGGACGCCCTAAAAACCTCCGCCCAGCCCCCAGGAGCCCTTGGATCCGCTTAACCGTTTGTCAGGGACGCCCCCGAGAGGCTCGGACCAAAATTTTTCCCGGAGCCAGCACCCCCCGGCCGATCCATGGGCTAACACACACGGAAAATCGCCAAAAAACTGCCGTTTTCACTCTTTCGCTCATGGGACGCCCTAAAAACCTCCGCCCAGCCCCCAGGAGCCCTTGGATCCGCTTAACCGTTTGTCAGGGACGCCCCCGAGAGGCTCGGACCAAAATTTATCCCGGAGCCAGCACCCCCCGGCCGATCCATGGGCTAACACACACGGAAAATCGCCAAAAAACTGCCGTTTTCACTCTTTCGCTCATGGGACGCCCTAAAAACCTCCGCCCAGCCCCCAGGAGCCCTTGGATCCGCTTAACCGTTTGTCAGGGACGCCCCCGAGAGGCTCGGACCAAAATTTTTCCGGAGCCAGCACCCCCTGGCCGATCCATGGGCTAACACACACGGAAAATCGCCAAAAAACTGCCGTTTTCACTCTTTCGCTCATGGGACGCCCTAAAAACCTCCGCCCAGCCCCTAGGAGCCCATGGATCCGGTTAACCGCTCGTCAGGGACACCCCCGAGGGTCTCGGAACAAAACTTTTCCCGGAGCCAGCACCCCCCGACCGATCCATGGGCTAACACACACGGAAAATCGCCAAAAAACTGCCGTTTTCACTCTTTCGCTCATGGGACGCCCTGAAAACCTCCGCCCAGCCCCCAGGAGCCCATGGATCCATTTAACCGCTCGTCAGGGACTCCCCTGAGGGGCTCGGACCAAAACTTTTCCCAGAGCCAGCAACCCCCGGCCGATCCATGGGCTAACACACACGGAAAATCGCCAAAAAACTGTCGTTTTCACTATTTCGCTCATGGGACGCCCTAAAAACCTCTGCCCAGCCCCCAGGAGCCCATGGATCCGCTTAACCGCTCGTCAGGGACGCCCCCGAGGGGCTCGGACAAAAACTTTTCCCGGAGCCAGCAACCCCCGGCCGATCCATGGGATAACACACACGGAAAATCGCCAAAAAACTACCATTTTCACTCTTTCGTTCATGGGACGCCCTAAAATCCTCCGCCCAGCCCCAAGGAGCCCATTGATCTTCTTAACCGCTCGTCAGGGATGGCCCCGAGGTGCTCGTACAAAAACTTTTCCCGGAGCCAGCACCCCCCGGCCGATCCATGGGCAAACACACACGGAAAATCGCCAAAAAACTGCCGTTTTCACTCTTTCGCTCATGGGACGCCCTAAAATCCTCCGCCCATCCCCCAAGAGCCCATGGATCCTCTTAATCGCTCGTTAGGGACTCCCCCAAGGGGGTCGGACCAAAACTTTTCCCAGAGCCAGCACCCCCAGGCCGATCCATGGGCAAACACACACGGAAAATCGCCAAAAAACTGCGTTTTCACACTTTCGCTCATGGGACGCCCTAAAATCCTCCGCCCATCCCCCAGGAGCCCATGGATCCGCTTAATCGCTCATCAGGGATGCCCCTGAGGGGCTTGGACCAAAACTTTTCCCAGAGCCAGCACCCCCCGGCCGATCCATGGGCTAACACATACGGAAAATCACCAAAAAACTGCCGTTTTCACTCTTTCGCTAATGGGACGCACTAAAAACTTTCGCCCAGCCCCCAGGAGCCCATGGATCTGCTTAACCGCTCGTCAGGGACTCCCCCGAGGGGCTCGGACCAAAACTTTTCCCGGAGCCAGCAACCCCCCGGCCGATCCATGGGCTAACACACACAAAAAATCGCCAAAAAACTGCCGTTTTCACTCTTTCGCTCATGGGACGCCCTAAAAACCTCTGCCCAGCCCCCAGGAGCCCATGGATCCGCTTAACCGCTCGTCAGGGACGCCCCCGAGGGGCTCGAACAAAAACTTTTCCCGGAGCCAGCAACCCCCGGCCGATCCATGGGATAACACACACGGAAAATCGCCAAAAAACTACCGTTTTCACTCTTTCGTTCATGGGACGCCCTAAAATCCTCCGCCCAGCCCCAAGGAACCCATTGATCTTCTTAACCGCTCGTCAGGGATGGCCCCGAGGTGCTCGTACAAAAACTTTTCCCGGAGCCAGCACCCCCCGGCCGATCCATGGGCAAACACACACGGAAAATCGCCAAAAAACTGCCGTTTTCACTCTTTCGCTCATGGGACGCCCTAAAATCCTCCGCCCATCCCCCAAGAGCCCATGGATCCTCTTAATCGCTCGTTAGGGACTCCCCCAAGGGGGTCGGACCAAAACTTTTCCCAGAGCCAGCACCCCCAGGCCGATCCATGGGCAAACACACACGGAAAATCGCCAAAAAACTGCGTTTTCACACTTTCGCTCATGGGACGCCCTAAAATCCTCCGCCCATCTCCCAGGAGCCCATGGATCCGCTTAATCGCTCATCAGGGATGCCCCTGAGGGGCTTGGACCAAAACTTTTCCCAGAGCCAGCACCCCCCGGCCGATCCATGGGCTAACACATACGGAAAATCACCAAAAAACTGCCGTTTTCACTCTTTCGCTAATGGGACGCACTAAAAACTTTCGCCCAGCCCCCAGGAGCCCATGGATCTGCTTAACCGCTCGTCAGGGACTCCCCCGAGGGGCTCGGACCAAAACTTTTCCCGGAGCCAGCAACCCCCCGGCCGATCCATGGGCTAACACACACGAAAAATCGCCAAAAAACTGCCGTTTTCACTCTTTCGCTCATGGGACGCCCTAAAATCCTCCGCTCATCCCCCAGGAGCCCATGGATCCGCTTAATCGCTCATAAGGGATGCCCCCGAGGGGCTCGGACCAAAACTTTTCTCGGAGCCAGCACCCCCCGGCCGATCCATGGGCTAACACACACGGAAAATCGCCAAAAAACTGCCGTTTTCACTCTTTCGCTCATGGGACGCCCCAAAAACTTCCGCCCAGCCCCCAGGAGCCCATGGATCTGCTTAACCGCTCGTCAGGGACTACCTCGAAAGGCTCGAACCAAAACTTTTCCCGGAGCCAGCACCCCCCGGCCGATCCATGGGCTAACACACACGGAAAATCGCCAAAAAACTGCCGTTTTCACTCTTTCGCTCATGGGACGCCCTAAAATCCTCCGTCCATCCCCCAGGAGCCCATGGATCCGCTTAATCGCTCGTCAGGGATGCCCCCGAGGGGCTCGGACCAAAACTTTTCCCAGAGCCTGTACCCCCCGGCCGATCCATGGGCTAACACATACGGAAAATCACCAAAAAACTGCCGTTTTCACTCTTTCGCTCATGGGACGCCCTAAAATCCTCCGTCCATCCCCCAGGAGCCCATGGATCCGCTTAATCGCTCGTCAGGGATGCCCCCGAGGGGCTCGGACCAAAACTTTTCCCAGAGCCTGTACCCCCCGGCCGATCCATGGGCTAACACATACGGAAAATCACCAAAAAACTGCCGTTTTCACTCTTTCGCTCATGGGACGCCCTAAAAACTTCCGCCCAGCCCACAGGAGCCCATGGATCTGCTTAACCGCTCATCAGGGACTCCCCCGAGGGGCTCAGACCAAAACTTTTCCCGGAGCCAGCACCCCCCGGCCGATCCATGGGCTAACACACACGGAAAATCGCCAAAAAACTGCCGTTTTCACTCTTTCGCTCATGGGACGCCCTAAAAACCTCCGCACAGCCCCCAGGGGCCCATGGATCCGCTTAACCGCTCATTAGGGATGGCCCCGAGGTGTTCGTACCAAAACTTTTCCCGGAGCCAGCACCCCCCGGCCGATCCATGGGCTAACACACACGGAAAATCGCCAAAAAACTGCCGTTTTCACTCTTTCGCTCATGGGACGCCCTAAAAACTTCCGCCAGCCACCAGGAGCCCATGGATACACTTAACTGCTCGTCAGGGAATCCCTCGAGGGGCTCGGACCAAAACTTTTCCCGGAGCCAGCACCCCCCGGCCGATCCATGGGCTAACACACACGGAAAATCGCCAAAAAACTGCCGTTTTCACTCTTTCGCTCATGGGACGCCCTTAAATCCTCCGCACATCCCCCAGAAGCCCATGGATCCGCTTAATCGCTCGTCAGGGATGCCCCCGAGGGGCTCAGACCAAAACTTTTCCCTGAGCCAGCACCCCCCGGCCGATCCATGGGCTAACACATACGGAAAATCGCCAAAAAACTGCCGTTTTCACTCTTTCGCTCATGGGACGCCCTAAAAACTTCCGCCCAGCCCCCAGGAGCCCATGAATCTGCTTAACCGCTCATCAGGGACTCCCCCGAGGGGCTCGAACCAAAACTTTTCCCGGAGCCAGCCCCCCCCGGCCGATCCATGGGCTAACACACACGGAAAATCGCCAAAAAACTGCCGTTTTCACTCTTTCGCTCATGGGACGCCCTTAAATCCTCCGCACACCCCCCAGAAGCCCATGGATCCGCTTAATCGCTCGTCAGGGATGCCCCCGAGGGGCTCAGACCAAAACTTTTCCCTGAGCCAGCACCCCCCGACCGATCCATGGGCTAACACATACGGAAAATCGCCAAAAAACTGCCGTTTTCACTCTTTCGCTCATGGGACGCCCTAAAAACTTCCGCCCAGCCCCCAGGAGCCCATGAATCTGCTTAACCGCTCATCAGGGACTCCCCCGAGGGGCTCGGACCAAAACTTTTCCCAGAGCCAGCCCCCCCCGGCCGATCCATGGGCTAACACACACGAAAAATCGCCAAAAAACTGCCGTTTTCACTCTTTCGCTCATGGGACGCCCTAAAATCCTTCGCCCATCCCCCAGGGGCCCATGGATCCGCTTAACCGCTCGTCAGGGATGCCCCCGGGGGGTTGGACCAAAACTTTTCCCGGAGCCAGCACCCCCCGGCCGATCCATGAGCTAACACACACGGAAAATCGCCAAAAAACTGCCGTTTTCACTCTTTAGCTCATGGGACGCCCTAAAATCCTTCGCCCATCCCCCAGGAGCCTATGGATCCACTTAATCGCTCGTCAGGGATGCCCCCGAGGGGCTCGAACCAAAACTTTTCCCAGAGCCAGCACCCCCCGGCCAATCCATGGGCTAACACATACGAAAAATCGCCAAAAAACTGCCGTTTTCACTCTTTCGCTCATGGGACGCCCTAAAAACTTCCGCCCAGCCCACAGGAGCCCATGGATCTGCTTAACCGCTCATCAGGGACTCCCCCGAGGGGCTCAGACCAAAACTTTTCCCGGAGCCAGCACCCCCCGGCCGATCCATGGGCTAACACACACGGAAAATCGCCAAAAAACTGCCGTTTTCACTCTTTCGCTCATGGGACGCCCTAAAAACCTCCGCCCAGCCCCCAGGGGCCCATGGATCCGCTTAACCGCTCATTAGGGATGGCCCCGAGGTGTTCGTACCAAAACTTTTCCCGGAGCCAGCACCCCCCGGCCGATCCATGGGCTAACACACACGGAAAATCGCCAAAAAACTGCCGTTTTCACTCTTTCGCTCATGGGACGCCCTAAAAACTTCCGCCAGCCACCAGGAGCCCATGGATCCACTTAACTGCTCGTCAGGGAATCCCTCGAGGGGCTCGGACCAAAACTTTTCCCGGAGCCAGCACCCCCCGGCCGATCCATGGGCTAACACACACGGAAAATCGCCAAAAAACTGCCGTTTTCACTCTTTCGCTCATGGGACGCCCTAAAAACTTCCGCCCAGCCCCCAGGAGCCCATGAATCTGCTTAACCGCTCATCAGGGACTCCCCCGAGGGGCTCGGACCAAAAGTTTTCCCAGAGCCAGCCCCCCCCGGCCGATCCATGGGCTAACACACACGAAAAATCGCCAAAAAACTGCCGTTTTCACTCTTTCGCTCATGGGACGCCCTAAAATCCTTCGCCCATCCCCCAGGGGCCCATGGATCCGCTTAACCGCTCGTCAGGGATGGCCCCGAGGTGCTCGTACCAAAACTTTTCCCGGAGCCAGCACCCCACGGCCGATCCATGGGCTAACACACACGAAAAATCGCCAAAAAACTGCCGTTTTCACTCTTTCGCTCATGGGATGCCCTAAAAACCTACGCCTAGCCCCCAGGAGCCCATGGATCCGCTTAACCGCTCGTCAGGGATGCCCCCGGGGGGGTTGAACAAAAACTTTTCCCGGAGCCAGCACCCCCCGACCGATCCATAGGCTAACACACACGGAAAATCGCCAAAAACCTGCCGTTTTCACTCTTTCGCTCATGGGACGCCCTAAAAACTTCCGCCCAGCCCCCAGGAGCCCATGGATCCGCTTAACCGCTCGTCAGGGATGCCCCCGGGGGGGTTGGACCAAAACTTTTCCCGGAGCCAGCACCCCCCGGCCGATCCATGAGCTAACACACACGGAAAATCGCCAAAAAACTGCCGTTTTCACTCTTTCGCTCATGGGACGCCCTAAAATCCTCCGCTCATCCCCAGGAGCCCATGGATCCACTTAATCGCTCGTCAGGGATGCCCCCGAGGGGCTCGGACCAAAACTTTTCCCAGAGCCAGCACCCCCCGACCTATCCATGGGCTAACACATACGGAAAATCGCCAAAAAACTGCCGTTTTCACTCTTTCGCTCATGGGATGCCCTAAAAACTTCCGCCCAGCCCCCAGGAGCCCATGGATCCGCTTAACCGCTCGTCAGGGACGCCCCCGAGGGGCTCGGATTAAAACTTTTCCCGTAGCCAGCAACCCCCGGCAGATCCATGGGCTAACACACACGGAAAATCGCCAAAAAACTGCCGTTTTCACTCTTTCGCTCATGGGACGCCCTAAAAACTTCCGCCCAGCCACCAGGAGCCCATGGATCCACTTAACCGCTCGTCAGGGAATCCCTCGAGAGGCTCGGACCAAAACTTTTCCCGGAGCCAGCACCCCCCGGCCGATCCATGGGCTAACACACACGGAAAATCGCCAAAAAACTGCCGTTTTCACTCTTTCGCTCATGGGACGCCCTTAAATCCTCCGCACATCCCCCAGAAGCCCATGGATCCGCTTAATCGCTCGTCAGGGATGCCCCCGAGGGGCTCGGACCAAAACCTTTCCCAGAGCCAGCACCCCCCGGCCGATCCATTGGCTAACACATACGGAAAATCGCCAAAAAACTGCCGTTTTCACTCTTTCGCTCATGGGACGCCCTAAAAACTTCCTCCCAGCCCCCAGGAGCCTATGAATCTGCTTAACGGCTCGTCAGGGACTCCCCCGAGGGGCTCGGACCAAAACTTTTCCCGGAGCCAGCCCCCCCGGCCGATCCATGGGCTAACACACACGGAAAATTGCCAAAAAACTGCCGTTTTCACTCTTTCGCTCATGGGACGCCCTAAAATCCTCCGCCCATCCCCCAGGAGCCCATGGATCTGCTTAATTGCTCTTCAGGGATGCCCCCGAGGGGCTCGGACCAAAACTTTTCCCGGAGCCAGCACCCCCCGGCCGATCCATGGGCTAACACACACGGAAAATCGCCAAAAAACTGCCGTTTTCACTCTTTCGCTCATGGGACGCCCTAAAAACCTCCGCCCAGCCCCCAGGGGCCCATGGATCTGCTTAATCGCTCTTCAGGGATGCCCCCGAGGGGCTCGGACCAAAACTTTTCCCGGAGCCAGCACCCCCCGGCCGATCCATGGGCTAACACACACGGAAAATCGCCAAAAAACTGCCGTTTTCACTCTTTCGCTCATGGGACGCCCTAAAAACCTCCGCCCAGCCCCCAGGGGCCCATGGATCCGCTTAACCGCTCGTCAGGAATGGCCCCGAGGTGCTCGTACCAAAACTTTTCCCGGAGCCAGCACCCCTTGGCCGATCCATGGGCTAACACACTCGGAAAATCGCCAAAAAACTGCCGTTTTCACTCTTTCGCTCATGGGACGCCCTAAAAACCTTCGCCCAGCCCCCAGGAGCCCATGGATCCGCTTAAACGCTCGTCAGGGATGCCCCCGGGGGGTTGGACCAAAACTTTTCCCGGAGCCAGCACCCCCCGGCCGATCCATGAGCTAACACACACGGAAAATCGCCAAAAAACTGCCGTTTTCACTCTTTAGCTCATGGGACGCCCTAAAATCCTCCGCCCATCCCCCAGGAGCCTATGGATCCACTTAATCGCTCGTCAGGGATGCCCCCGAGGGGCTCGGACCAAAACTTTTCCCAGAGCCAGCACCCCCCGGCCAATCCATGGGCTAACACATACGAAAAATCGCCAAAAAACTGCCGTTTTCACTCTTTCGCTCATGGGATGCCCTAAAAACCTCCGCCCAGCCCCAGGAGCCCTTGGATCCGCTTAACCGTTCGTCAGGGACGCCCCCGAGAGGCTCGAACCAAAACTTTTCTCCGAGCCAGCACCCCCCGGCCGATCCATGGGCTAACACACATGGAAAATCACCAAAAAACTGCCGTTTTCACTCTTTCGCTCATGGGACGCACTAAAAACTTCCGCCCAGCCCCCAGGAGCCCATGGATCTGCTTAACCGCTCATCAGGGACTCCCCCGAGGGGCTCGGACCAAAAATATTCACGGAGCCAGCACCCCCCGGCCGATCCATGGGCTAACACATACGGAAAATCGCCAAAAAATTACCGTTTTCACTCTTTCGCTCATGGGACGCCCTAAAAACCTCCGCCCAGCCCCCAGGGGCCCATGGATCCGCTTAACCGCTCGTTAAGGATGGCCCCGAGGTGCTCGTACCAAAACTTTTCCCGGAGCCAGCACCCCCCGGCCGATCCATGGGCTAACACACACGGAAAATCGCCAAAAAACTGCCGTTCTCACTCTTTCGCTCATGGGACGCCCTAAAAACTTCCGCCCAGCCACCAGGAGCCCATGGATCCACTTAACCGCTCGTCAGGGAATCCCTCGAGGGGTTCGGACCAAAACTTTTCCCGGAGCCAGCACCCCCCGGCCGATCCATGGGCTAACACACACGGAAAATCGCCAAAAAACTGCCGTTTTCACTCTTTCGCTCATGGGACGCCCTTAAATCCTCCGCACATCCCCCAGAAGCCCATGGATCCACTTAACCGCTCGTCATGGAATCCCTCGAGGGGCTCGGACCAAAACTTTTCCCAGAGCCAGCACCCCCCGGCCGATCCATGGGCTAACACATACGGAAAATCGCCAAAAAACTGCCGTTTTCACTCTTTCGCTCATGGGACGCCCTAAAAACTTCCTCCCAGCCCCCAGGAGCCCATGAATCTGCTTAACCGCTCGTCAGGGACTCCCCCGAGGGGCTTGGACCAAAACTTTTCCCGGAGCCAGCCCCCCCCGGCCGATCCATGGGCTAACACAAACGGAAAATCGCCAAAAAACTGCCGTTTTCACTCTTTCGCTCATGGGACGCCCTAAAATCCTCCGCCCATCCCCCAGGAGCCCATGGATCCGCTTAACCGCTCGTCAGGGATGCCCCCGGGGGGGTTGGACCAAAACTTTTCCCGGAGCCAGCACCCCCCGGCCGATCCATGAGCTAACACACACGGAAAATCGCCAAAAAACTGCCGTTTTCACTCTTTAGCTCATGGGACGCCCTAAAATCCTCCGCCCATCCCCCAGGAGCCCATGGATCCACTTAATCGCTCGTCAGGGATGCCACCGAGGGGCTCGGACCAAAACTTTTCCCAGAGCCAGCACCCCCCGGCCGATCCATGGGCTAACACATACGGAAAATCGCCAAAAAACTGCCGTTTTCACTCTTTCGCTCATGGGACGCCCTAAAAACTTCCGCCCAGCCCCCAGGAGCCCATGGATACGCTTAACCGCTCGTCAGGGATGCCCCCGAGGGGCTCGGATTAAAACTTTTCCCGTAGCCAGCAACCCCCGGCAGATCCATGGGCTAACACACACGGAAAATCGCCAAAAAACTGTCGTTTTCACTCTTTCGCTCATGGGACGCCCTAAAAACTTCCGCCCAGCCCCCAGGAGACCATGGATCCGGTTAACCGCTCGTCAGGGACTCCCCTGAGGGGCTCGAACCAAAACTTTTCCCGGAGCCAGCAACCCCCGGCCGATCCATGGGCTAACACACACGGAAAATCGCCATAAAACTACCGTTTTCACTCTTTCGCTCATGGGATGCCCTAAAAACATCTACCCAGCCCCCAGGATCCCATGGATCCGCTTAAACGCTCATCAGGGACGCCCCCGAGGGGCTCGGACCAAAACCTTTCCCGGAACCAGCACCCCCCGGCCGATCCATGGGCTAACACACACGGAAAATTGCCAAAAAACTGCCGTTTTCACTCTTTCGCTCATGGGACGCCCTAAAAACCTCCGCCCAGCCCCCAGGAGCCCTTGGATCCGCTTAACCGCTCATCAGGGACGCCCCCGAGAGGCTCGGACCAAAACTTTTCCCGGAGCCAGCACCCCCCGGCCGATCCATGGGCTAACACACACGGAAAATCACCAAAAAACTGCCATTTTCACTCTTTCGCTCATGGGACGCCCTAAAAACTTCCGCCCAGCCCCCAGGAGCCCATGGATCCGCTTAAATGCTCGTCAGGGACTCCCCCGAGGGGCTCGGACCAAAACTTTTCCCGGAGCCAGCAACCCCCGACCGATCCATGGGCTAACACACATGGAAAATCGCCAAAAAACTGCCGTTTTCACTCTTTCGCTCATGGGACGCCCTAAAAACCTCCGCCCAGCCCCCAGGAGCCCTTGGATCTGCTTAACCGCTCATCAGGGACGCCCCCGAGAGGCTCGGACCAATACTTTTCCCGGAGCCAGCACCCCCCGGCCGATCCATGGGCTAACACACACGGAAAATCACCAAAAAACTGCCATTTTCACTCTTTCGCTCATGGGACGCCCTAAAAACATCCGCCCAGCCCCCAGGAGCCCATGGATCCGCTTAACTGCTCGTCAGGGACTCCCCCGAGGGGCTCGGACCAAAACTTTTCCCGGAGCCAGCAACCCCCGACCGATCCATGGGCTAACACACATGGAAAATCGCCAAAAAACTGCCGTTTTCACTCTTTCGCTCATGGGATGCCCTAAAAACCTCCGCCCAGCCCCCAGGGGCCCATGGATCCACTTAACCGCTCGTCAGGGACGCCCCCGAGGGGATCGAACCAAAAATTTTCCCGGAGCCAGCAACCCCCGGCCGATCCATGGGCTAACACACACGGAAAATCGCCAAAAAACTGCCATTTTCACTCTTTCGCTCATGGGACGCCCTAAAAACGTCCGCCCAGCCCACAGGAGCCCATGGATCCGCTTAAACGCTCGTCAGGGATGCCCCCGAGGGGCTCTAACCAAAACTTTTCCCGGAGCCAGCACCCCCGGCCGATCCATGGGCTAACACACACGGAAAATTGCCAAAAAACTGCCGTTTTCACTCTTTCGCTCATGGGACGCACTAAGAACCTTCGCCCAGCCCCCAGGAGCCCATGGATCCGCTTAACCGCTCTTCAGGGACGCCCCCGAGGGGCTCAGACCAAAACTTTTCCCAGAGCCAGCAACCCCCGGCCAATCCATGGGCTAACACACACGGAAAATCGCCAAAAAACTGCCGTTTTCACTCTTTCGCTCATGGGACGCCCTAAAAACCTCCGTCCAGCCCCCAGGAGCCCATGGATCCGCTTAACCGCTCTTCAGGGACGCCCCCGAGGGGCTCGAACATAACTTTTCCCAGAGCCAGCAACCCCCGGCCAATCCATGGGCTAACACACACGGAAAATAGCCAAAAAACTGCCGTTTTCACTCTTTCGCTCATGGGACGCCCTAAAAACCTCCGTCCAGCCCCCAGGAGCCCATGGATCAGCTTAACCGCTCGTCAGGGACTCCCCCGAGGGGCTCAGACCAAAATTTTTCCCAGAGCCAGCAACCCCCGGCCGATCCATGGGCTAACACACACGGAAAATCGCCAAAAAACTGTCGTTTTCACTCTTTCGTTCATGGGACGCCCTTAAAACCTCCGCCCAGACCCCAGCAGCCCATGGATCCGCTTAACCGCTCGTCAGGGACGCCTCCGAGGGGCTCAGACCAAAACTTTTCCCGGAGCCAGCAACCCCCGGCCGATCCATGGGCTAACACATACGGAAAATCGCCAAAAAATTGCCGTTTTCACTCTTTCGCTCATGGGACGCCCTAAAAACCTCCGCCCAGCCCCCAGGGGCCCATGGATCCGCTTAACCGCTCGTTAGGGATGGCCCCGAGGTGCTCGTACCAAAACTTTTCCCGGAGCCAGCACCCCCCGGCCGATCCATGGGCTAACACACACGGAAAATCGCCAAAAAACTGCCGTTCTCACTCTTTCGCTCATGGGACGCCCTAAAAACTTCCGCCCAGCCACCAGGAGCCCATGGATCCACTTAACCGCTCGTCAGGGAATCCCTCGAGGGGCTCGGACCAAAACTTTTCCCGGAGCCAGCACCCCCCGGCCGATCCATGGGCTAACACACACGGAAAATCTCCAAAAAACTGCCGTTTTCACTCTTTCGCTCATGGGACGCCCTTAAATCCTCCGCAAATCCCCCAGAAGCCCATGGATCCGCTTAATCGCTCGTCAGGGATGCCCCCGAGGGGTTCGAACCAAAACTTTTCCCAGAGCCAGCACCCCCCGGCCGATCCATGGGCTAACACATACGGAAAATCGCCAAAAAACTGCCGTTTTCACTCTTTCGCTCATGGGACGCCCTAAAAACTTCCTCCCAACCCCCAGGAGCCTATGAATCTGCTTAACCGCTCGTCAGGGACTCCCCCGAGGGGCTCGGACCAAAACTTTTCTCGGAGCCAGCCCCCCCGGCCGATCCATGGGCTAACACACACGGAAAATCGCCAAAAAACTGCCGTTTTCACTCTTTCGCTCATGGGACGCCCTAAAATCCTCCGCCCATCCCCCAGGAGCCCATGGATCCGCTTAATCGCTCTTCAGGGATGCCCCCGAGGGGCTCGGACCAAAACTTTTCCCGGAGCCAGCACCCCCCGGTCGATCCATGGGCTAACACACACGGAAAATAGCCAAAAAACTGCCGTTTTCACTCTTTCGCTCATGGGACGCCCTAAAAACCTCCGCCCAGCCCCCAGGGGCCCATGGATCTGCTTAACCGCTCGTCAGGGATGCCCCCGAGGGGCTCGGACCATAACTTTTCCCGGAGCCAGCAACCCCCGGCCGATCCATCGGCTCACACACACGAAAATCGCCAAAAAACTGCCATTTTCAATCTTTCGCTCATGGGATGCCCTAAAAACCTCCGGCCAGCCCCCAGGAGCCCATGGATCCGCTTAATCGCTCGTCAGGGATGCCCCCGAGGGGCTCAGACCATAACTTTTCCCGGAGCCAGCACCCCCAGGCCGATCCATGGTCTAACACACACGGAAAATCGCCAAAAAACTGCCGTTTTCACTCTTTCGCTCATAGGATGCCCTAAAATCCTCCGCCCATCCCCCAGGAGCCCATGGATCCAATTAATCGCTCGTAAGGGATGCACCCGAGGTGCTCGGACCAAAACTTTTCCCAGAGCCAGCACCCCCCGGCCGATCCATGGGCTAACACATACGGAAAATCGCCAAAAAACTGCCGTTTTCAATCTTTTGCTCATGGGACGCCCTAAAATCCTCCGCCCATCCCCCAGGAGCCCAAGGATCCGCTTAACCACTCGTCAAGGACGCCCCCGAGGGGTTCGGACCAAAACTTTTCCTGAAGCCAGCAACCCCCGGCCGATCCATGGGCTAACACACACGAAAAATCGCTAAAAAACTGCCGTTTTCACTCTTTCGCTCATGGGACGCCCTAAAAACCTCCGCCCAGCCCCCAGGAGCCCATGGATCCGCTTAACCGCTCATCAGGGATGGCCCCGAGGTGCTCGTACGAAAACTTTTCCCGGAGCCAGCACCCCCCGGCCGATCCATGGGCAAACACACATGGAAAATCGCCAAAAAACTGTCGTTTTCACTCTTTCGCTCATGGGACGCCCAAAAAACTTCCGCCCAGCCCCCAGGAGCCCATGGATCCGCTTAACCGCTCGTCAGGGACTCCCTCGAGGGGCTCGGACCAAAACTTTTCCCGGAGACAGCGCCCCACGGTCGATCCATGGGCTAACACACACGGAAAATCGCCAAAAAACTGCCGTTTTCACTCTTTCGCTCATGGGACGCCCTAAAATCCTCCGCCCATCCCCCAGGAACCCATGGATCCACTTAATAGCTCGTCAGGGATGCCCCCGAGGGGCTCGTACCAAAACTTTTCCCAGAGCCAGCACCCCCCGACCGATCCATGGGCTAACACACACGGAAAATCGCAAAAAAACTGCCGTTTTCACTCTTTCGCTCATGGGAAGCCCTAAAAACCTCCGCCTTGCCCCAAGAGCCCATGGATCCGCTTAACCGCTCTTCATGGACGCCCCCGAGAGGCTCGGACCAAAACTTTTCCCAGAGTGAGCACCCCCCGGCCGATCCATGGGCTAACATACATGGAAAATCGCCAAAAAACTGCCGTTTTCACTCTTTCGCTCATGGGACTCCCTAAAAACCTCAGCCCCGCCCCCAGGAGAATATGGATCTGCTTAACCGCTCGTCAGGGACGCCCCCGAGGGGCTCGGACCAAAACTTTTCCCGGAGCCAGCAACCCCCAGCCGATCCATGGGCTCACACACACGAAAATAGCCAAAAAATTGCCATTTTCAATCTTTCGCTTATGGGACGCCCTAAAAACCTCCGGCCAGCCCCCAGGAGCCCATGGATCCGCTTAATTGCTCGTCAGGGATGCCCCCGAGGGGCTCGGACCAAAACTTTTCCCGGAGCCAGCACCCCCCGGCCGATCCATGGGCTAACACACACGGAAAATCGCCAAAAAACTGTCGTTTTCACTCTTTCGCTCATGGGACGCCCTAAAAACTTCCGCCCAGCCCCCAGGAGCCCATGGATCCGCTTAACCACTCGTCAGGGACTCCCCCGAGGGGCTCGGACCAAAAATTTTCCCGGAGCCAGCACCCCCCGGCCGATCCATGGGCTAACACACACGGAAAATCGCCAAAAAACTGTCGTTTTCACTCTTTCGCTCATGGGACGCCCTAAAATCCTCTGCCCATCCCCCAGGAGCTAATGGATCCGCTTAATCGCTCTTCAGGGATGCCCCTGAGGGGCTCAGACCAAAACTTTTCCCGGAGCCAGCACCCCCCAGCCGATCCATGGGTTAACACACACGGAAAATCGCCAAAAAACTGCCGTTTTCACTCTTTCGCTCATGGAACACCCTAAAAACCTTCGCCCAGCCCCCAGGGGCCCATGGATCCGCTTAACCGCTCGTCAGGGATGGCCCCGAGGGGTTCAGACCAAAACTTTTCCCGGAGCCACCACCCCCCGGCCTATCCATGGGCTAACACACACGGAAAATCGCCAAAAAACTGCCGTTTTCACTCTTTCGCTCATGGGACGCCCTAAAAACCTACGCCCAGCCCCCAGGAGCACATGGATCCGCTTAATCGCTCGTCAGGGATGCCCCTGAGGGGCTCGGACCAAAGCTTTTCCCAGAGCCAGCACCCACCGGCCGATCCATGGGCCAACACATACGGAAAATCGCCAAAAAACTGCCGTTTTCACTCTTTCGCTCATGGGACGCCCAAAAAACTTCCGCCCTGCCACCAGGAGCCCATGGATCCGCTTAACCGCTCTTCAGGGACTCCCCCAAGGGGTCGGACCAAAACTTTTCCCAGAGCCAGCACCCACCGGCCGATCCATGGGCTAACACACACGGAAAATCGCCAAAAAACTGCCGTTTTCACTCTTTCGCTCATGGGACGCCCTAAAAACCTACGCCCAGCCCCCAGGAGCACATGGATCCGCTTAACCGCTCGTCAGGGATGCCCCCGGGGGGGTTGGACCAAAACTTTTCCCGGAGCCAGCACCCCTCGGCCGATCCATGGGCTAACACACACGGAAAATCTCCAAAAAACTGTCGTTTTCACTCTTTCGCTCATGGGACGCCCTAAAAACTTCCGCCCAGCCACCAGGAGCCCATGGATCCGCTTAACCGCTCGTCAGGGACTCCCCCAAGGGGCTCGGACCAAAACTTTTCCCGGAGCCAGCACCCCCCGGCCGATCCATGGGCTAACACACACGGAAAATCGCCAAAAAACTGCCGTTTTCACTCTTTCGCTCATGGGAGGCCCTAAAATCCTCCGCCCATCCCCCAGGAGCCCATGGATCCACTTAATCGCTCGTCAGGGATGCCCCCGAGGGGCTCGAACCAAAACTTTTCCCAGAGCCAGCACCCCCCGGCCAATCCATGGGCTAACACATACGGAAAATCGCCAAAAAACTGTCGTTTTCACTCTTTCGCTCATGGGACGCCCTAAAAACTTCCTTCCAGCCCCCAGGAGCCCATGGATCCGCTTAACCGCTCGTCAGGGACTCCCCCGAGGGGCTCGGATCAAAAATTTTCCCGGAGCCAGCACCCCCCGGCCGATCCATGGGCTAACGAACATGGAAAATCGCCAAAAAACTGCCATTTTCACTCTTTCGCTCATGGGACTCCCTAAAAACCTCAGCCCCGCCCCCAGGATAATATGGATTTGCTTAACCGCTCGTCAGGGACGCCCCCGAGGGGCTCAGACCTAAACTTTTCCGGGAGCCAGCAACCCTCGGCCGATCCATGGGCTAACACACACGGAAATCGCCAAAAAACTGCCATTTTCAATCTTTCGCTCATGGGATGCCCTAAAAACCTCCGGCCAGCCCCCAGGAGCCCATGGATCCGCTTAATCGCTCGTCAGGGATTCCCCCGAGGGGCTCGGACCAAAACTTTTCCCGGAGCCAGCACCCCCCGGCCGATCCATGGGCTAACACACACGGAAAATCGCCAAAAAACTGCCGTTTTCACTCTTTCGCTCATAGGATGCCCTAAAATCCTCTGTCCATCCCCCAGGAGCCCATGGATCCGCTTAATCGCTCGTCAGGGATGTCCCCGAGGGGCTCGGACCAAAACTTTTCCTGGAGCCAGCACCCCCCGACCGATCCATGGGCTAACACACACGGAAAATCGCCAAAAAACTGTCGTTTTCACTCTTTCGCTCATGGGACGCCCTAAAATCCTCCGCCCATCCGCCAGGAGCCCATGGATCCGCTTAATCGCTCGTCAGGGATGCCCCCGAGAGGCTCGGACCAAAACATTTCCCAGAGTGAGCACCCCCCGGCCGATCCATGGGCTAACACACATGGAAAATCGCCAAAAAACTGTCGTTTTCACTCTTTCGCTCATGGGACTCCCTAAAAACCTCAGCCCCGCCCCCAGGATAATATGGATCTGCTTAAACGCTCGTCAGGGATGCCCTCGGGGGGTTGGACCAAAACTTTTCCCGGAGCCAGCACCCCCCGGCCGATCCATGGGCTAACACACACTGAAAATCGCCAAAAAACTGCCGTTTTCACTCTTTCGCTCATGGGACGCCCTAAAAACTTCCGCCCAGCCACCAGGAGCCCATGGATCCGCTTAACCGCTCGTAAGGGACTCCCCCAAGGGGCTCGGACCAAAACTTTTCCCGGAGCCAGCACCCCCCGGCCGATCCATGGGCTAACACACACGGAAAATCGCCAAAAAACTGCCGTTTTCACTCTTTCGTTCATGGGACGCCCTAAAAACTTCCGCCCAGCCAGCAGGAGCCCATGGATCCGCTTAACCGCTCGTCAGGGACTCCCCCAAGGGGCTCGGACCAAAACTTTTCCCGGAGCCAGCACCCCCCGGCCGATCCATGTGCTAACACATACGGAAAATCGCCAAAAAACTGCCGTTTTCACTCTTTCGCTCATGGGACGCCCAAAAAACATCCGCCCAGCCCCCAGGAGAGCATGGATCTGCTTAAACGCTTGTCAGGGACTCCCCCGAGGGGCTCGGACCAAAACTTTTCTCGGAGCCAGCACCCCCCGGTCGATCCATGGGCTAACACACACGGAAAATCGCCAAAAAACTGCCGTTTTCACTCTTTCGCTCATGGGACGCCCTAAAATCCTCCGCCCATCCCCCAGGAGCCCATGGATCCGCTTAATCGCTCGTCAGGGATGCCCCCGAGGGGCTCGTACCAAAACTTTTCCCGGAGCCAGCACCCCCCGACCGATCCATGGGCTAACACACACGGAAAATCGCCAAAAAACTGCCGTTTTCACTCTTTCGCTCATGGGACGCCCTAAAAACCTCCGCCCAGCCCCCAAGAGCCCATGGATCCGCTTAACCGCTCTTCAGGGACGCCCCCGAGTGGCTCGGACCAAAACTTTTCCCAGAGTGAGCACCCCCCGGCCGATCCATGGGCTAACACACATGGAAAATCGCCAAAAAACTGCCGTTTTCACTCTTTCGCTCATGGGACGCCCTAAAAACCTCAGCCCCGCCCCCAGGAGAATATGGATCTGCTTAACCGCTCGTCAGGGATTCCCCCGAGGGGCTCGGACCAAAACTTTTCCCGGAGCCAGCAACCCCCAGCCGATCCATGGGCTCACACACACGGAAATAGCCAAAAAACTGCCATTTTCAATCTTTCGCTCATAGGATGCCCTAAAAACCTCCGGCCAGCCCCCAGGAGCCCATGGATCCGCTTAATTTCTCGTCAGGGATGCCCCCGAGGGGCTCGGACCAAAACTTTTCCCGAAGCCAGCACCCCCCGGCCGATCCATGGGCTAACACACACGGAAAATCTCCAAAAAACTGCCATTTTCACTCTTTCGCTCATGGGACGCCCTAAAAACTTCCGCCCAGCCCCAAGGAGCCCATGGATCCGCTTAACCGCTCGTCAGGGACTTTCCCGAGGGGCTCGGACCAAAAATTTTCTCGGAGCCAGCACCCCCCGTCCGATCCATGGGATAACACACACGGAAAATCGCCAAAAAACTGTCGTTTTCACTCTATCGCTCATGAGATGCCCTAAAATCCTCCGTCCATCCCCCAGGAGCCCATGGATCAGCTTAATCGCTCGTCAGGGATGTCCCTGAGGGGCTCGGACCAAAACTTTTCCCGGAGCCAGCACCCCCCCGCCGATCCATGGGCTAACACATACGGAAAATCGCCAAAAAACTGTCGTTTTCACTCTTTCGCTCATGGGACGCTCTAAAAACTTCCGCCCAGCCCCCAGGAGCCCATGGATCCGCTTAATCGCTCGTCAGGGATGCCCCCGAGGGGCTCGGACCAAAACTTTTCCCGGAGCCAGCACCCCCCGGCCGATCCATGGGCTAACACACACGAAAAATCGCCAAAAAACTGCCGTTTTCACTCTTTCGCTCATGGGATGCCCTAAAATCCTCCGCCCATCCCCCAGGAGCCCATGGATCCGCTTAATCGCTCGTCAGGGATGCCCCCGAGGGGCTCGGACCAAAACTTTTCCCGGAGCCAGCACCCCCCGGCCGATCCATGGGCTAACACACACGGAAAATCGCCAAAAAACTGCCGTTTTCACTCTTTCGCTCATGGAACACCCTAAAAACCTTCGCCCAGCCCCCAGGGGCCCATGGATCCGCTTAACCGCTCGTCAAGGATGGCCTCGAGGTGCTCGTACCAAAACTTTTCACGGAGCCAGCACCCCCCGGCCGATCCATGGGCTAACACACACGAAAAATCGCCAAAAAACTGCCGTTTTCACTCTTTCGCTCATGGGATGCCCTAAAATCCTCCGCCCATCCCCCAGGAGCCCATGGATCCGCTTAATCGCTCGTCAGGGATGCCCCCGAGGGGCTCGGACCAAAACTTTTCCCGGAGCCAGCACCCCCCGGCCGATCCATGGGCTAACACACACGGAAAATCGCCAAAAAACTGCCGTTTTCACTCTTTCGCTCATGGGACGCCCTAAAAACCTACGCCCAGCCCCCAGGAGCCCATGGATCCGCTTAACCGCTCGTCAGGGATGCCCCCGGGGGGGTTGGACCAAAACTTTTCCCGGAGACAGCACCCCTCGGCCGATCCATGGGCTAACACACACGGAAAATCTCCAAAAAACTGCCGTTTTCACTCTTTCGCTCATGGGACGCCCAAAAAACTTTCGCCCTGCCACCAGGAGCCCATGGATCCGCTTAACCGATCTTCAGGGACTCCCCCAAGGGGTCGGACCAAAACTTTTCCCAGAGCCAGCACCCACCGGCCGATCCATGGGCTAACACACACGGAAAATCGCCAAAAAACTGCCGTTTTCACTCTTTCGCTCATGGGACGCCCTAAAATCCTCCGCCCATCCCCCAGGAGCCCATGGATCCACTTAATCGCTCGTCAGGGATGCCCCCGAGGGGCTCAGACCAAAACTTTTCCCAGAGTCAGCACCCCCCGGCCGATCCATGGGCTAACACATACGGAAAATCGCCAAAAAACTGTCGTTTTCACTCTTTCGCTCATGGGACGCCCTAAAATCCTCCGCCCATCCCCCAGGAGCCCATGGATCCGCTTAATCGCTCGTCAGGGATGCCCCCGAGGGGCTCGTACCAAAACTTTTCCCGGAGCCAGCACCCCCCGACCGATCCATGGGCTAACACACACGGAAAATTGCCAAAAAACTGCCGTTTTCACTCTTTCGCTCATGGGACGCCCTAAAAACCTCCGCCCAGCCCCCAAGAGCCCATGGATCCGCTTAACCGCTCTTCAGGGACGCCCCCGAGTGGCTCGGACCAAAACTTTTCCCAGAGTGAGCACCCCCCGGCCGATCCATGGGCTAACACACACGGAAAATCTCCAAAAAACTGCCGTTTTCACTCTTTCGCTCATGGGACGCCCAAAAAACTTCCGCCCTGCCACCAGGAGCCCATGGATCCGCTTAACCGCTCTTCAGGGACTCCCCCAAGGGGTCGGACCAAAACTTTTCCCAGAGCCAGCACCCACCGGCCGATCCATGGGCTAACACACACGGAAAATCGCCAAAAAACTGCCGTTTTCACTCTTTCGCTCATGGGACGCCCTAAAATCCTCCGCCCATCCCCCAGGAGCCCATGGATCCACTTAATCGCTCGTCAGGGATGCCCCCGAGGGGCTCAGACCAAAACTTTTCCCAGAGTCAGCACCCCCCGGCCGATCCATGGGCTAACACATACGGAAAATCGCCAAAAAACTGTCGTTTTCACTCTTTCGCTCATGGGACGCCCTAAAATCCTCCGCCCATCCCCCAGGAGCCCATGGATCCGCTTAATCGCTCGTCAGGGATGCCCCCGAGGGGCTTGTACCAAAACTTTTCCCGGAGCCAGCACCCCCCGACCGATCCATGGGCTAACACACACGGAAAATTGCCAAAAAACTGCCGTTTTCACTCTTTCGCTCATGGGACGCCCTAAAAACCTCCGCCCAGCCCCCAAGAGCCCATGGATCCGCTTAACCGCTCTTCAGGGACGCCCCCGAGTGGCTCGTACCAAAACTTTTCCCAGAGTGAGCACCCCCCGGCCGATCCATGGGCTAACACACATGGAAAATCGCCAAAAAACTGCCGTTTTCACTCTTTCGCTCATGGGACGCCCTGAAAACCTCAGCCCCGCCCCCAGGAGAATATGGATCTGCTTAACCGCTCGTCAGGGATGCCCCCGAGGGGCTCGGACCAAAACTTTTCCCGGAGCCAGCAACCCCCAGCCGATCCATGGGCTCACACACACGGAAATAGCCAAAAAACTGCCATTTTCAATCTTTCGCTCATGGGATGCCCTAAAAACCTCCGGCCAGCCCCCAGGAGCCCATGGATCCGCTTAATTGCTCGTCAGGGATGCCCCCGAGGGGCTCGGACCAAAACTTTTCCCGAAGCCAGCACCCCCCGGCCGATCCATGGGCTAACACACACGGAAAATCGCCAAAAAACTGCCGTTTTCACTCTTTCGCTCATGGGACGCCCTAAAAACTTCCGCCCAGCCCCAAGGAGCCCATGGATCCGCTTAACCGCTCGTCAGGGACTCTCCCGAGGGGCTCGGACCAAAAATTTTCTCGGAGCCAGCACCCCCCGGCCGATCCATGGGCTAACACACACGGAAAATCGCCAAAAAACTGTCGTTTTCACTCTTTCGCTCATGAGATGCCCTAAAATCCTCCGTCCATCCCCCAGGAGCCCATGGATCCGCTTAATCGCTCGTCAGGGATGCCCCCGAGGGGCTCGGACCAAAACTTTTCCCGGAGCCAGCACCCCCCGGCCGATCCATGGGCTAACACATACGGAAAATCGCCAAAAAACTGTCGTTTTCACTCTTTCGCTCATGGGACGCTCTAAAAACTTCCGCCCAGCCCCCAGGAGCCCATGGATCCGCTTAACCTCTCATAAGGGACTCCCCCGAGGGGCTCGGACCAAAACCTTTCCCGGAGCCAGCACCCCCCGGCCGATCCATGGGCTAACACACACGAAAAATCGCCAAAAAACTGCCGTTTTCACTCTTTCGCTCATGGGATGCCCTAAAATCCTCCGCCCATCCCCCAGGAGCCCATGGATCCGCTTAATCGCTCGTCAGGGATGCCCCCGAGGGGCTCGGACCAAAACTTTTCCCGGAGCCAGCACCCCCCGGCCGATCCATGGGCTAACACACACGGAAAATCGCCAAAAAACTGCCGTTTTCACTCTTTCGCTCATGGAACACCCTAAAAACCTTCGCCCAGCCCCCAGGGGCCCATGGATCCGCTTAAACGCTCGTCAAGGATGGCCCCGAGGTGCTCGTACCAAAACATTTCACGGAGCCAGCACCCCCCGGCCGATCCATGGGCTAACACACACGGAAAATTGCCAAAAAACTGCCGTTTTCACTCTTTCGCTCATGGGATGCCCTAAAAACCTACGCCCAGCCCCCAGGAGCCCATGGATCCACTTAACCGCTCTTCAGGGATGCCCCCGGGGGGGTTGGACCAAAACTTTTCCCTGAGCCAGCACCCCCCGGCCGATCCATGGGCTAACACACACGGAAAATCGCCAAAAAACTGCCGTTTTCACTCTTTCGCTCATGGGACGCCCTAAAAACTTCCGCCCAGCCCCCAGGAGCTCATGGATCCGCTTAACCGCTCGTCAGGGACTCCCCCGAGGGGCTCGGACCAAAACTTTTCCCGGAGCCAGCACCCCCCGGCCGATCCATGGGCTAACACACACGGAAAATCGCCAAAAAACTGCCGTTTTCACTCTTTCGCTCATGGGACGCCCTAAAATCCTCCGCCCATCCCCCAGGAGCCCATGGATCCGCTTAATCGCTCGTCAGGGATGCCCCCGAGGGGCTCGTACCAAAACTTTTCCCGGAGCCAGCACCCCCCGACCGATCCATGGGCTAACACACACGGAAAATTGCCAAAAAACTGCCGTTTTCACTCTTTCGCTCATGGGACGCCCTAAAAACCTCCGCCCAGCCCCCAAGAGCCCATGGATCCACTTAACCGCTCTACAGGGACGCCCCCGAGTGGCTCGGACCAAAACTTTTCCCAGAGTGAGCACCCCCCGGCCGATCCATGGGCTAACACACACGGAAAATCTCCAAAAAACTGCCGTTTTCACTCTTTCGCTCATGGGACGCCCAAAAAACTTCCGCCCTGCCACCAGGAGCCCATGGATCCGCTTAACCGCTCTTCAGGGACTCCCCCAAGGGGTCGGACCAAAACTTTTCCCAGAGCCAGCACCCACCGGCCGATCCATGGGCTAACACACACGGAAAATCGCCAAAAAACTGCCGTTTTCACTCTTTCGCTCATGGGACGCCCTAAAATCCTCCGCCCATCCCCCAGGAGCCCATGGATCCACTTAATCGCTCGTCAGGGATGCCCCCGAGGGGCTCAGACCAAAACTTTTCCCAGAGTCAGCACCCCCCGGCCGATCCATGGGCTAACACATACGGAAAATCGCCAAAAAACTGTCGTTTTCACTCTTTCGCTCATGGGACGCCCTAAAATCCTCCGCCCATCTCCCAGGAGCCCATGGATCCGCTTAATCGCTCGTCAGGGATGCCCCCGAGGGGCTCGTACCAAAACTTTTCCCGGAGCCAGCACCCCCCGACCGATCCATGGGCTAACACACACGGAAAATTGCCAAAAAACTGCCGTTTTCACTCTTTCGCTCATGGGACGCCCTAAAAACCTCCGCCCAGCCCCCAAGAGCCCATGGATCCGCTTATCCGCTCTTCAGGGATGCCCCCGAGTGGCTCGGACCAAAACTTTTCCCAGAGTGAGCACCCCCCGGCCGATCCATGGGCTAACACACATGGAAAATCGCCAAAAAACTGCCGTTTTCACTCTTTCGCTCATGGGACGCCCTGAAAACCTCAGCCCCGCCCCCAGGAGAATATGGATCTGCTTAACCGCTCGTCAGGGATGCCCCCGAGGGGCTCGGACCAAAACTTTTCCCGGAGCCAGCAACCCGCAGCCGATCCATGGGCTCACACACACGGAAATAGCCAAAAAACTGCCATTTTCAATCTTTCGCTCATGGGATGCCCTAAAAACCTCCGGCCAGCCCCCAGGAGCCCATGGATCCGCTTAATTGCTCGTCAGGAATGCCCCCGAGGGGCTCGGACCAAAACCTTTCCCGAAGCCAGCACCCCCCGGCCGATCCATGGGCTAACACACACGGAAAATCGCCAAAAAACTGCCGTTTTCACTCTTTCGCTCATGGGACGCCCTAAACACTTCCGCCCAGCCCCAAGGAGCCCATGGATCCGCTTAACCGCTCGTCAGGGACTCTCCCGAGGGGCTCGGACCAAAAATTTTCTCGGAGCCAGCACCCCCCGGCCGATCCATGGGCTAACACACACGGAAAATCGCCAAAAAACTGTCGTTTTCACTCTTACACTCATGAGATGCCCTAAAATCCTCCGTCCATCCCCCAGGAGCCCATGGATCCGCTTAATCGCTCGTCAGGGATGCCCCCGAGGGGCTCGGACCAAAACTTTTCCCGGAGCCAGCACCCCCCGGCCGATCCATGGGCTAACACATACGGAAAATCGCCAAAAAACTGTCGTTTTCACTCTTTCGCTCATGGGACGCTCTAAAAACTTCAGCCCAGCCCCCAGGAGCCCATGGATCCGCTTAACCTCTCATAAGGGACTCCCTCGAGGGGCTCAGACAAAAACTTTTCCCGGAGCCAGCACCCCCCGGCCGATCCATGGGCTAACACACACGAAAAATCGCCAAAAAACTACCGTTTTCACTCTTTCGCTCATGGGATGCCCTAAAATCCTCCGCCCATCCCCCAGGAGCCCATGGATCCGCTTAATCGCTCGTCAGGGATGCCCCCGAGGGGCTCGGACCAAAACTTTTCCCGGAGCCAGCACCCCCCGGCCGATCCATGGGCTAACACACACGGAAAATCGCCAAAAAACTGCCGTTTTCACTCTTTCGCTCATGGAACACCCTAAAAACCTTCGCCCAGCCCCCAGGGGCCCATGGATCCGCTTAAACGCTCGTCAAGGATGGCCCCGAGGTGCTCGTACCAAAACATTTCACGGAGCCAGCACCCCCCGGCCGATCCATGGGCTAACACACACGGAAAATCGCCAAAAAACTGCCGTTTTCACTCTTTCGCTCATGGGATGCCCTAAAAACCTACGCCCAGCCCCCAGGAGCCCATGGATACGCTTAACCGCTCGTCAGGGATGCCCCCGGGGGGGTTGGACCAAAACTTTTCCCTGAGCCAGCACCCCCCGGCCGATCCATGGGCTAACACACACGGAAAATCGCCAAAAAACTGCCGTTTTCACTCTTTCGCTCATGGGACGCCCTAAAAACTTCCGCCCAGCCCCCAGGAGCTCATGGATCCGCTTAACCGCTCGTCAGGGACTCCCCCGAGGGGCTCGAACCAAAACTTTTCCCGGAGCCAGCACCCCCCGGCCGATCCATGGGCTAACACACACGGAAAATCGCCAAAAAACTGCAGTTTTCACTCTTTCGCTCATGGGATGCGCTAAAATCCTCCGCCCATCCCCCAGGAGCCCATGGATCCGCTTAATCGCTTGTCAGCGACGCCCCCGAGGGGCTCGGACCAAAACTTTTCCCGGAGCCAGCACCCCCCGGCCGATCCATGGGCTAACACACACGGAAAATTGCCAAAAAACTGCCGTTTTCACTCTTTCGCTCATGGGACGCCCTAAAATCCTCCGCCCATCCGCCAGGAGCCCATGGATCCGCTTAATCGCTCGTCAGGGATGCCCCCGAGAGGCTCGGACCAAAACTTTTCCCGGAACCAGCACCCCCCGGCCGATCCATTGGCTAACACACACGGAAAATCGCCAAAAAACTGCCGTTTTCACTCTTTCGCTCATGGAACGCCCAAAAAACTTTCGCCCAGCCCCCAGGGGACCATGGATCAGCTTAACCGCTCGTCAGGGATGGCCCCGAGGTGATCGTACCAAAACTTTTCCCGGAGCCAGCACCCCCCGGCCGAACCATGGGCTAACACACACGGAAAATTGCCAAAAAACTGCCGTTTTTACTCTTTCGCTCATGGGACGCCCTAAAAACCTCCGCCCAGCCCCCAAGAGCCCATGGATCCGCTTAACCGCTCTTCAGGGACGCCCCCGAGAGGCTCGGACCAAAAAATTTCCCAGAGTGAGCACCCCCCGGCCGATCCATGGGCTAACACACATGGAAAATTGCCAAAAAACTGCCGTTTTCACTCTTCCGCTCATGGGACGCCCTAAAAACCTCAGCCCCGCCCCCAGGATAATATGGATCTTCTTAACCGCTCGTCAGGGACGCCCCCGAGGGGCTCGGACCAAAACTTTTCCCGGAGCCAGCAACCCCCAGCCGATCCATGGGCTCACACACACGGAAATAGCCAAAAAACTGCCATTTTCAATCTTTCGCTCATGGGATGTCCTAAAAACCTCCGGCCAGCCCCCAGGAGCCCATGGATCCGCTTAATTGCTCGTCAGGGATGCCCCCGAGGGGCTCGGACCAAAAGTTTTCTCGGAGCCAGCCCCCCCGGCCGATCCATGGGCTAACACACACGGAAAATCGCCAAAAAACTGTCGTTTTCACTCTTTCGCTCATGGGACGCCCTAAAAACTTCCGCCCAGCCACCAGGAGCCCATGGATCCGCTTAACCGCTCGTCAGGGACTCCCCCGAGGGGCTCGGACCAAAAATTTTCCCGGAGCCAGCACCCCCCGACCGATCCATGGGCTAACACACACGGAAAATCGCCAAAAAACTGTCGTTTTCACTCTTTCGCTCATGGGACGCCCTAAAATCCTCCGTCCATCCCCCAGGAGCCCATGGATCCACATAATCGCTCGTCAGGGATGCCCCCGAGGGGCTCGAACCAAAACTTTTCCCGGAGCCAGCACCCCCCGGCCGATCCATGGGCTAACACATACGGAAAATTGCCAAAAAACTGTCGTTTTCACTCTTTCGCTCATGGGACGCTCTAAAAACTTCCGTCCAGCCCCCAGGAGCCCATGGATCCGCTTAACCGCTCATCAGGGACTCCACCGAGGGGCTCGGACCAAAACGTTTCCCGGAGCCAGCACCCCCCGGCCGATCCATGGGCTAACACACACGGAAAATCGCCAAAAAACTGCCGTTTTCACTCTTTCGCTCATGGGACGCCCTAAAATCCTCCGCCCATCCCCCAGGAGCCCATGGATACACTTAATTGCTCATCAGGGATGCCCCCGAGGGGCTCGGACCAAAACTTTTCCCAGATCCAGCACCCCCCGACCGATCCATGGGCTAACACATACGGAAAATTGCCAAAAAACTGTCGTTTTCACTCTTTCGCTCATGGGACGCTCTAAAAACTTCCGTCCAGCCCCCAGGAGCTCATGGATCCGCTTAACCGCTCGTCAGGGACTCCCCCGAGGGGCTCGGACCAAAACTTTTCCCGGAGCCAGCACCCCCCGGCCGATCCATGGGCTAACACACACGGAAAATCGCCAAAAAACTGCCGTTTTCACTCTTTCGCTCATGGGACGCCCTAAAAACTTCCGCCCAGCCACCAGGAGCCCATGGATCCACTTAACCGCTCGTCAGGGACTCCCCCAAGGGGCTCGGACCAAAACGTTTCCCAGAGCCAGCACCCCCCGGCCGATCCATGGGCTAACACACACGGAAAATCGCCAAAAAACTGCCGTTTTCACTCTTTCGCTCATGGGACGCCCTAAAATCCTCCGCCCATCCCCCAGGAGCCCATGGATACACTTAATTGCTCATCAGGGATGCCCCCGAGGGGCTCGGACCAAAACTTTTCCCAGATCCAGCACCCCCCGACCGATCCATGGGCTAACACATACGGAAAATCGCCAAAAAACTGCCGTTTTCACTCTTTCGCTCATGGGATGCCCTAAAATCCTCCGCCCATCCCCCAGGAGCCAATGGATCCGCTTAATCGCTTGTCAGCGACGCCCCCGAGGGGCTCGGACCAAAACTTTTCCCGGAGCCAGCACCCCCCGGCCGATCCATCGGCTAACACACACGGAAAATCGCCAAAAAACTGCCGTTTTCACTCTTTCGCTCATGGGACGCCCTAAAATCCTCCGCCCATCCGCCAGGAGCCCATGGATCCGCTTAATCGCTCGTCAGGGATGCCCCCGAGGGGCTCGTACCAAAACTTTTCCCGGAACCAGCACCCCCCGGCCGATCCATGGGCTAACACACACGAAAAATCGCCAAAAATTTGCCGTTTTCACTCTTTCGCTCATGGAACGCCCAAAAAACTTTCGCCCAGCCCCCAGGGGCCCATGGATCAGCTTAACCGCTCGTCAGGGATGGCCCCGAGGTGCTCGTACCAAAACTTTTCCCGGAGCCAGCACCTCCCGGCCGATCCATGGGCTAACACACACGGAAAATTGCCAAAAAACTGCCGTTTTAACTCTTTCGCTCATGGGACGCCCTAAAAACCTCCGGACAGCCCCCAGGAGCCCATGGATCCGCTTAATCATTCGTCAGGGATGCCCCCGAGGGGCTCGGACCAAAACTTTTCCCGGAGCCAGCACCCCCCGGCCGAACCATGGGCTAACACACACGGAAAATTGCCAAAAAACTGCCATTTTTACTCTTTCGCTCATGGGACGCCCTAAAAACCTCCGCCCAGCCCCCAAGATCCCATGAATCCGCTTAACCGCTCTTCAGGGATGCCCCCGAGAGGCTCGGACCAAAAAATTTCCCAGAGTGAGCACCCCCCGGCCGATCCATGGGCTAACACACATGGAAAATCGCCAAAAAACTGCCGTTTTCACTCTTTCGCTCATGGGACGCCCTAAAAACCTCAGCCCCGCCCCCAGGATAATATGGATCTTCTTAACCGCTCGTCAAGGACGCCCCCGAGGGGCTCGAACCAAAACTTTTCCCGGAGCCAGGAACCCCCAGCCGATCCATGGGCTCACACACACGGAAATAGCCAAAAAACTGCCATTTTCAATCTTTCGCTCATGGGATGCCCTAAAAACCTCCGGCCAGCCCCCAGGAGCCCATGGATCCGCTTAATTGCTCGTCAGGGATGCCCCCGAGGGGCTCGGACCAAAAGTTTTCCCGGAGCCAGCCCCCCCCGGCCGATCCATGGGCTAATACACACGGAAAATCGCCAAAAAACTGTCGTTTTCACTCTTTCGCTCATGGGACGCCCTAAAAACTTCCGCCCAGCCCCCAGGAGCCCATGGATCCGCTTAACCGCTCGTCAGGGACTCCCCCGAGGGGTCGGACCAAAAATTTTCCCGGAGCCAGCACCCCCCGGCCGATCCATGGGCTAACACACACGGAAAATCGCCAAAAAACTGTCGTTTTCACTCTTTCGCTCATGGGACGCCCTAAAATCCTCCGTCCATCCCCCAGGAGCCCATGGATCCACATAATCGCTCGTCAGAGATGCCCCCGAGGGGCTCGAACCAAAACTTTTCCCGGAGCCAGCACCCCCCGGCCGATCCATGGGCTAACACATACGGAAAATTGCCAAAAAACTGTCGTTTTCACTCTTTCGCTCATGGGACGCCCTAAAAACTTCCGCCCAGCCACCAGGAGCCCATGGATCCACTTAACCGCTCGTCAGGGACTCCCCCAAGGGGCTCGGACCAAAACGTTTCCCGGAGCCAGCACCCCCCGGCCGATCCATGGGCTAACACACACGGAAAATTGCCAAAAAACTGCTGTTTTCACTCTTTCGCTCATGGGACGCCCTAAAATCCTCCGCCCATCCCCCAGGAGCCCATGGATCCGCTTAATCGCTCGTCAGGGATGCCCCCGGGGGGGTTGGACCAAAACTTTTCCCAGAGCCAGCACCCCTCGGCCGATCCATGGGCTAACACACACGGAAAATCTCCAAAAAACTGCCGTTTTCACTCTTTCGCTCATGGGACGCCCTAAAAACTTCCGCCCAGCCACCAGGAGCCCATGGATCCACTTAACCGCTCGTCAGGGACTCCCCCAAGGGGCTCGGACCAAAACGTTTCCCGGAGCCAGCACCCCCCGGCCGATCCATGGGCTAACACACACGGAAAATCGCCAAAAAACTGCCGTTTTCACTCTTTCGCTCATGGGACTCCCTAAAAACCTCAGCCCCGCCCCCAGGATAATATGGATACACTTAATCGCTCGTCAGGGACGCCCCCGAGGTGCTCGTACCAAAACTTTTCCCGGAGCCAGCAACCCCCGGTCGATCCATGGGCTAATACACACGGAAATCGCCAAAAAACTGCCATTTTCAATCTTTCGCTCATGGGATGCCCTAAAAACCTCCGGCCAGCCCCCAGGATAATATGGATCTGCTTAACCGCTCGTCAGGGACGCCCCCGAGGGGCTCGAACCAAAACTTTTTCGGGAGCCTGCAACCCCCGGCCGATCCATGGGCTAACACACACGGAAATCGCCAAAAAACTGCCATTTTCAATCTTTCGCTCATGGGACGCCCTAAAATCCTCCGCCCATCCCCCAGGATCCTATGGATCCGCTTAATCGCTCGTCAGGGATGCCCCCGAGGGGCTCGGACCAAAACTTTTCCCGGAACCAGCACCCCCCGGCCGATCCATGGGCTAACACACACGAAAAATCGCCAAAAAACTGTCGTTTTCACTCTTTCGCTCATGGAATGCCCTAAAAACCTTTGCCCAGCCCCCAGGGGCCCATGGATCCGCTTAAACGCTCGTCAGGGATGGCCCTGAGGTGCTCGTACCAAAACTTTTCCCGAAGCCAGCACCCCCCGGCCGATCCATGGGCTAACACACACGGAAAATTGCCAAAAAACTGCCGTTTTCACTCTTTCTCTCATGGGACGCCCTAAAAACCTACGCCCAGCCCCCAGGAGCCCATGGATCCGCTTAACCGCTCGTCAGGGATGCCCCCGGGGGGGTTGGACCAAAACTTTTCCCGGAGCCAGCACCCCCCGACCGATCCATGGGCTAACACACACGAAAAATCTCCAAAAAACTGCCGTTTTCACTCTTTCGCTCATGGGACGCCCTAAAAACTTCCGCCCAGCCACCAGGAGCCCATAGATCTGCTTAACCGCTCGTCAGGGACTCCCCCAAGGGGCTCGGACCAAAACTTTTCCCGGAGCCAGCACCCCTCGGCCGATCCATGGGCTAACACACACGAAAAATCGCCAAAAAACTGCCGTTTTCACTCTTTCGCTCATGGGACGCCCTAAAATCCTCCGCCCATCCCCCAGGAGCCCATGGATACACTTAATCGCTCATCAGGGATGCCCCCGAGGGGCTCGGACCAAAACTTTTCCCAGATCCAGCACCCCCCGGCCGATCCATGGGCTAACACATACGAAAAATCTCCAAAAAACTGCCGTTTTCACTCTTTCGCTCATGGGACGCCCTAAAAACTTCCGCCCAGCCCCCAGGAGCCCATGGATCCGCTTAACCGCTTGTCAGGGATGCCCCCGAGAGGCTCGGACCAAAAATTTTCCCAGTGTGAGCACCCCCCGGCCGATCCATGGGCTAACACACATGGAAAATCGCCAAAAAACTGTCGTTTTCACTCTTTCGCTCATGGGACTCCCTAAAAACCTCAGCCCCGCCCCCAGGATAATATGGATCTGCTTAACCGCTCGTCAGGGACGCCCCCGATGGGCTCGGACCAAAACTTTTCCCGGAGCCAGCAACCCCCGGTCGATCCATGGGCTAACACACACGGAAATCGCCAAAAAACTGCCATTTTCAATCTTTCGCTCATGGGATGCCCTAAAAACCTCCGGCCAGCCCCCAGGATAATATGGATCTGCTTAACCGCTCGTCAGGGACGCCCCCGAGGGGCTCGAACCAAAACTTTTTCGGGAGCCTGCAACCCCCGGCCGATCCATGGGCTAACACATACGGAAATCGCCAAAAAACTGCAATTTTCAATCTTTCGCTCATGGGACGCCCTAAAATCCTTCGCCCATCCCCCAAGATCCTATGGATCCGCTTAATCGCTCGTCAGGGATGCCCCCGAGGGGCTCGGACCAAAACTTTTCCCGGAACCAGCACCCCCCGGCCGATCCATGGGCTAACACACACGAAAAATCGCCAAAAAACTGCCGTTTTCACTCTTTCGCTCATGGAATGCCCTAAAAACCTTTGCCCAGCCCCCAGGGGCCCATGGATCCGCTTAAACGCTCGTCAGGGATGGCCCTGAGGTGCTCGTACCAAAACTTTTCCCGAAGCCAGCACCCCCCGGCCGATCCATGGGCTAACACACACGGAAAATTGCCAAAAAACTGCCGTTTTCACTCTTTCGCTCATGGGACGCCCTAAAAACCTACGCCCAGCCCCCAGGAGCCCATGGATCCGCTTAACCGCTCGTCAGGGACTCCCCCAAGGGGCTCAGACCAAAACTTTTCCCGGAGCCAGCACCCCTCGGCCGATCCATGGGCTAACACACACGAAAAATCGCCAAAAAACTGTCGTTTTCACTCTTTCGCTCATGGGACGCCCTAAAAACCTCCGGCCAGCCCCCAGGATAATATGGATCTGCTTAACCGCTCGTCAGGGACGCCCCCGAGGGGCTCGAACCAAAACTTTTTCGGGAGCCTGCAACCCCCGGCCGATCCATGGGCTAACACACACGGAAATCGCCAAAAAACTGCCATTTTCAATCTTTCGCTTATGGGACGCCCTAAAATCCTCCGCCCATCCCCTAGGATCCCATGGATCCGCTTAATCGCTCGTCAGGGATGCCCCCGAGGGGCTCGAACCAAAACTTTTCCCGGAACCAGCACCCCCCGGCCGATCCATGGGCTAACACACACGGAAAATCGCCAAAAAACTGCCATTTTCACTCTTTCGCTCATGGAATGCCCTAAAAACCTTCGCCCAGCCCCCAGGGGCCCATGGATCCGCTTAAACGCTCGTCAGGGATGGCCCTGAGGTGCTCGTACCAAAACTTTTCCCGGAGCCAGCACCCCCCGGCCGATCCATGGGCTAACATACACGGAAAATTGCCAAAAAACTATCGTTTTCACTCTTTCGCTCATGGGACTCCCTAAAAACCTACGCCCAGCCCCTAGGAGCCCATGGATCCGCTTAACCGCTCGTCAGGGATGCCCCCGGGGGGGTTGGACCAAAACTTTTCCCGGAGCCAGCACCCCCCGACCGATCCATGGGCTAACACACACGAAAAATCTCCAAAAAACTACCGTTTTCACTCTTTCGCTCATGGGACGCGCTAAAAACTTCCGCCCAGCCACCAGGAGCCCATGGATCTGCTTAACCGCTCGTCAGGGACTCCCCCAAGGGGATCGGACCAAAACTTTTCCCGGAGCCAGCACCCCTCGGCCGATCCATGGGCTAACACACACGAAAAATTGCCAAAAAACTGTCGTTTTCACTCTTTCGCTCATAGGACGCCCTAAAATCCTCCGCCCATCCCCCAGGAGCCCATGGATACACTTAATCGCTTATCAGGGATGCCCCCGAGGGGCTCGGACCAAAACTTTTCCCAGAGCCAGCACCCCCCGGCCGATCCGTGGGCTAACACATACGGAAAATCGCCAAAAAACTGCCGTTTTCACTCTTTCGCTCATGGGACGCCCTAAAAACTTCCGCCCATCCCCCAGGAGCCCATGGATCCGCTTAACCGCTCGTCAGGGATGCTCCCGAGAGGCTCGGACCAAAAATTTTCCCAGAGTGAGCACCCCCCGGCCGATCCATGGGCTAACACACATGGAAAATCGCCAAAAAACTGCCGTTTTCACTCTTTCGCTCATGGGACTCCCTAAAAACCTCAGCCCCGCCCCCAGGATAATATGGATCTGCTTAACCGCTCGTCAGGGACGCCCCCGAGGGGCTCGGACCAAAACTTTTCCCGGAGCCAGCAACCCCCGGTCGATCCATGGGCTAACAAACACGGAAATCGCCAAAAAACTGCCATTTTCAATCTTTCGCTCATGGGATGCCCTAAAAACCTCCGGCCAGCCCCCAGGATAATATGGATCTGCTTAACCGCTCGTCAGGGACGCCCCCGAGGGGCTCGAACCAAAACTTTTTCGGGAGCCTGCAACCCCCGGCCGATCCATGGGCTAACACACACGGAAATCGCCAAAAAACTGCCATTTTCAATCTTTCGCTCATGGGACGCCCTAAAATCCTCCGCCCATCCCCCAGGAGCCCATGGATCCGCTTAATCGCTCGTCAGGGATGCCCCCGAGGGGCTCGGACCAAAACTTTTCCCGGAGCCAGCACCCCCCGGCCGATCCATGGGCTAACACACACGGAAAATCGCCAAAAAACTGCCGTTTTCACTCTTTCGCTCATGGGACGCCCTAAAAACCTCCGCCCAGCCCCCAGGGGCCCATGGATCCGCTTAACCACTCGTCAGGGATGGCTCCGAGGTGCTCGTACCAAAACTTTTCCCGGAACCAGCACCCCCCGGCCGATCCATGGGCTAACACACACGGAAAATCGCCAAAAAACTGCCGTTTTCACTCTTTCGCTCATGGAACGCCCTAAAAACCTTCGCCCAGCCCCCAGGGGCCCATGGATCCGCTTAACCACTCGTCAGGGATGGCTCCGAGGTGCTCGTACCAAAACTTTTCCCGGAACCAGCACCCCCCGGCCGATCCATGGGCTAACACACACGGAAAATTGCCAAAAAACTGCCGTTTTCACTCTTTCGCTCATGGAACGCCCTAAAAACCTCCGCCCAGCCCCCAGGGGCCCATGGATCCGCTTAACCACTCGTCAGGGATGGCTCCGAGGTGCTCGTACCAAAACTTTTCCCGAAACCAGCACCCCCCGGCCGATCCATGGGCTAACACACACGGAAAATTGCCAAAAAACTGCCGTTTTCACTCTTTCGCTCATGGAACGCCCTAAAAACCTCCGCCCAGCCCCCAGGGGCCCATGGATCCGCTTAACCACTCGTCAGGGATGGCTCCGAGGTGCTCGTACCAAAACTTTTCCCGGAACCAGCACCCCCCGGCCGATCCATGGGCTAACACACACGGAAAATTGCCAAAAAACTGCCGTTTTCACTCTTTCGCTCATGGGACGCCCTAAAAACCTACGCCCAGCACCCAGGAGCCCATGGATCCACTTAAGCGCTCGTCAGGGATGCCCCCGAGGTGCTCATACCAAAACTTTTCCCGGAGCCAGCACCCCCCGGCCGATCCATGGGCTAACACACACGGAAAATCGCCAAAAACCTGCCGTTTTCACTCTTTCGCTCATGGGACGCCCTAAAAACTTCCGCCCAGCCCCCAGGAGCCCATGGATCCGCTTAAACGCTCGTCACGGACTCCCCCAAGGGGCTCGAACCAAAACTTATCCCGGAGCCAGCACCCCCCGGCCGATCCATGGGCTAACACACACGGAAAATCGCCAAAAAACTGCCGTTTTCACTCTTTCGCTCATGGGATGACCTAAAATCCTCCGCCCATCCCCCAGGAGCCCATGGATCCACTTAATCGCTCATCAGGAATGCCCCCGAGGGGCTCGGACCAAAACTTTTCCCAGAACCAGCACCCCCCGGCCGATCCATAGGCTAACACATACGGAAAATCGCCAAAAAACTGCCATTTTCACTCTTTCGCTCATGGGACGCCCTAAAAACATCCGCCCAGCCCCCAGGAGCCCATGGATCCGCTTAATCGCTCGTCAGGGATGCCCCCGAGGGGCTCGGACCAAAACTTTTCCCGGAGCCAGCACCCCCCGGCCGATCCATGGGCTAACACACACGGAAAATCGCCAAAAAACTGCCGTTTTCACTCTTTCGCTCATGGAACGCCCTAAAAACCTCCGCCCAGCCCCCAGGGGCCCATGGATCCGCTTAACCACTCGTCAGGGATGGCTCCGAGGTGCTCGTACCAAAACTTTTCCCGGAACCAGCACCCCCCGGCCGATCCATGGGCTAACACACACGGAAAATCGCCAAAAAACTGCCGTTTTCACTCTTTCGCTCATGGAACGCCCTAAAAACCTCCGCCCAGCCCCCAGGGGCCCATGGATCCGCTTAACCACTCGTCAGGGATGGCTCCGAGGTGCTCGTACCAAAACTTTTCCCGGAACCAGCACCCCCCGGCCGATCCATGGGCTAACACACACGGAAAATTGCCAAAAAACTGCCGTTTTCACTCTTTCGCTCATGGAACGCCCTAAAAACCTCCGCCCAGCCCCCAGGGGCCCATGGATCCGCTTAACCACTCGTCAGGGATGGCTCCGAGGTGCTCGTACCAAAACTTTTCCCGGAACCAGCACCCCCCGGCCGATCCATGGGCTAACACACACGGAAAATTGCCAAAAAACTGCCGTTTTCACTCTTTCGCTCATGGGACGCCCTAAAAACCTACGCCCAGCACCCAGGAGCCCATGGATCCACTTAAGCGCTCGTCAGGGATGCCCCCGAGGTGCTCATACCAAAACTTTTCCCGGAGCCAGCACCCCCCGGCCGATCCATGGGCTAACACACACGGAAAATCGCCAAAAACCTGCCGTTTTCACTCTTTCGCTCATGGGACGCCCTAAAAACTTCCGCCCAGCCCCTAGGAGCCCATGGATCCGCTTAAACGCTCGTCACGGACTCCCCCAAGGGGCTCGAACCAAAACTTATCCCGGAGCCAGCACCCCCCGGCCGATCCATGGGCTAACACACACGGAAAATCGCCAAAAAACTGCCGTTTTCACTCTTTCGCTCATGGGATGACCTAAAATCCTACGCCCATCCCCCAGGAGCCCATGGATCCACTTAATCGCTCATCAGGAATGCCCCCGAGGGGCTCGGACCAAAACTTTTCCCAGAACCAGCACCCCCCGGCCGATCCATGGGCTAACACATACGGAAAATCGCCAAAAAACTGCCATTTTCACTCTTTCGCTCATGGGACGCCCTAAAAACATCCGCCCAGCCCCCAGGAGCCCATGGATCCACTTAACCGCTCGTCAGGGACTCCCCCGAGGGGCTCGGACCAAAACTTTTCTCGGAGCCAGCACCCCCCGACCGATCCATGGGCTAACACACACGGAAAATCGCCAAAAAACTGCCGTTTTCACTCTTTCGCTCATGGGACGCCCTAAAATCCTCCGCCCATCCCCTAGGAGCCCATGGATCCGCTTAATCGCTCGTCAGGGATACCCCCGAGGGGCTCAGACCAAAACTTTTCCCGGAGCCAGCACCCCCCGGCCGATCCATGGGCTAACACACACGGAAAATTGCCAAAAAACTGCCATTTTCACTCTTTCGCTCATGGGACGCCCTAAAAACCTCCGCCCAGCCCCAGGGGCCCATGGATCCGCTTAACCGCTCGTCAGGGATGGCCCCGAGGTGCTCGTACCAAAACTTTTCCCGGAGCCAGCACCCCCCGGCCGATCCATGGGCTAACACACACGGAAAATCGCCAAAAAACTACCGTTTTCACTCTTTCGCTCATGGGAAGCCCTAAAAACCTCCGCCTAGCCCCCAGGAGCCCATGGATCCACTTAACCGCTCGTCAGGGACGCCCCCGAGGTGCTCGTACCAAAACTTTTCTCGGAGCCAGCCCCCCCCGGCCGATTCATGGGTTAACACACGGCAAATCGCCAAAAAACTGCCGTTTTCACTCTTTCGCTCATGGGACGCCCTAAAATCCTCCGCCCATCCCCCAGGAGCCCATGGATCAGCTTAATCGCTCATCAGGGATGCCCCCGAGGGGATCGGACCAAAAATTTTCCCAGAGCCAGCACCCCCCGGCCGATCCATGGGCTAACACATACGGAAAATCGCCAAAAAACTGCCGTTTTCACTCTTTCGCTCATGGGACGCCCTAAAAACTTCCGCCCAGCCCCCAGGAGCCCATGGATCCGCTTAACCGCTCGTCAGGGACTCCCCCGAGGGGCTCAGACCAAAACTTTTCCCGGAACCAGCACCCCTCGGCCGATCCATGGGCTAACACACACGGAAAATAGCCAAAAAACTGCCGTTTTCACTCTTTCGCTCATGGGACGCCCTAAAATCCTCCGCCCATCCCCCAGGAGCCCATGGATCCGCTTAATCGCTCGTCAGGGATGCCCCCGAGGGGCTCGGACCAAAACTTTTCCCAGAGCCAGCACCCCCCGGCCGATCCATGGGCTAACACACACGGAAAATTGCCAAAAAACTGCCGTTTTCACTCTTTCGCTCATGGAACGCCCTAGAAACCTACGCCCAGCCCCCAGGAGCCCATGGATCCGCTTAACCGCTCGTCAGGGATACCCCCGGGGGGGTTGGACCAAAAGTTTTCCCGGAGCCAGCACCCCCCGGCCGATCCATGGGCTAACACACACGGAAAATCTCCAAAAAACTGCCGTTTTCACTCTTTCGCTCATGGGACGCCCTAAAAACTTCCGCCGAGCCACCAGGAGCCCATGGATCCGCTTAACCGCTCGTCAGGGACTCCCCCAAGGGGCTCGCACCAAAAATTTTCTCGGAGCCAGCACCCCCCGGCTGATCCATGGGCTAACACACACGGAAAATCGCCAAAAAACTGCCGTTTTCACTCTTTCGCTCATGGGACGCCCTAAAATCCTCCGCCCATCCCCCAGGAGCCCATGGATCCACTTAATCGCTCGTCAGGGATGCCCCTGAGGGGCTCGGACCAAAGCTTTTCCCAGAGCCAGCACCCACCGGCCGATCCATGGGCCAACACATACGGAAAATCGCCAAAAAACTGCCGTTTTCACTCTTTCGCTCATGGGACGCCCTAAAAACTTCCGCCCAGCCCCCAGGAGCCCATGGATCCGCTTAACCGCTCGTCATAGACGCCCTCGAGAGGCTCGGACCAAAACTTTTCCCGGAGCCAGCACCCCCCGGCCGATCCATGGGCTAACACACATGGAAAATCGCCAAAAAACTGCCGTTTTCACTCTTTCGCTCATGGGACGCCCTAAAATCCTCCGCCCATCCCCCAGGAGCCCATGGATCCGCTTAATCGCTCATCAGGGACGCCCCCGAGGGGCTCGGACCAAAACTTTTCCCAGAGCCAGCACCCCCCGGCCGATCCATGGGCTAACACATACGGAAAATCGCCAAAAAACTGCCGTTTTCACTCTTTCGCTCATGGGACGCCCTAAAAACTTTCGCCCAGCCCCCAGGAGCCCATGGATCCACTTAATCGCTCGTCAGGGACTCCCCCGAGGGGCTCGGACCAAAACTTTTCCTGGAGCCAGCACCCCCCGGCCGATCCATGGGCTAACACACACGGAAAATCGCCAAAAAACTGCCGTTTTCACTCTTTCGCTCATGGGACGCCCTAAAAACCTACGCCCAGCCCCCAGGAGCCCATGGATCCGCTTAACCGCTCGTCAGGGATGCCCCCGGGGGGGTTGAACAAAAACTTTTCCCGGAGCCAGCACCCCCCGGCCGATCCATAGGCTAACACACACGGAAAATCGCCAAAAACCTGCCGTTTTCACTCTTTCGCTCAATGAACGCCCTAAAAACTTCCGCCCAGCCACCAGGAGCCCATGGATCCGCTTAACCGCTCGTCAGGGACTCCCCCAAGGGGCTCGAACCAAAAAATTTTCCCGGAGCCAGCACCCCCCGGCCGATCCATGGGCTAACACACACGGAAAATCGCCAAAAAACTGGCGTTTTCACTCTTTCGCTCATGGGATGCCCTAAAATCCTCCGCCCATCCCCCAGGAGCCCATGGATCAACTTAATCGCTCGTCAGGGATGCCCCCGAGGGGCTCGAACCAAAACTTTTCCCAGAGCCAGCACCCCCCGGCCGATCCATAGGCTAACACATACGGAAAATCGCCAAAAAACTGCCGTTTTCACTCTTTCGCTCATGGGACGCCCTAAAAACTTCCGCCCAGCCCCCAGGAGCCCATGGATCCGCTTAAACGCTCGTCAGGGACTCCCCCGAGGGGCTCGGACCAAAACTTTTCCCGGAGCCAGCACCCCCCGGCCGATCCATGGGCTAACACACACGGAAAATCGCCAAAAAACTGCCATTTTCACTCTTTCGCTCATGGGACGCCCTAAAAACCTCCGCCCAGCCCCCAGGGGACCATTAATCCACTTAACCGCTCGTCAGGGATGGCCCCGAGGTGCTCGTACCAAAACTTTTCTCGGAGCCAGCACCCCCCGACCGATCCATGGGCTAACACACACGAAAAATCGCCAAAAAACTGCCGTTTTCACTCTTTCGCTCATGGGACGCCCTAAAAACCTCCGCCCAGCCCCCAGGAGCCTATGGATCCGCTTAACCGCTCGTCAGGGACTCCCCCGAGAGGCTCGGACCAAAACTTTTCCCAGAGTGAGCACCCCCCGGCCGATCCATGGGCTAACACACACGGAAAATCGCCAAAAAACTGCCGTTTTCACTCTTTCGCTCATGGGACGCCCTAAAATCCTCCGCCCATCCCCCAGGAGCCCATGGATCCACTTAATCGCTCGTCAAGGATGCCCCCGAGGGGCTCGGACCAAAGATTTTCCCAGAGCCAGCACCCACCGGCCGATCCATGGGCCAACACATACGGAAAATCGCCAAAAAACTGCCGTTTTCACTCTTTCGCTCATGGGACGCCCTAAAATCCTCCGCCCATCCCCCAGGAGCCCATGGATCCGCTTAATCGCTCATCAGGGATGCCCCCGAGGGGCTCGGATCAAAACTTTTCCCAGAGCCAGCACCCCCCGGCCGATCCATGGGCTAACACATACGGAAAATCGCCAAAAAACTGCCGTTTTCACTCTTTCGCTCATGGGACGCCCTAAAAACTTTCGCCCAGCCCCCAGGAGCCCATGGATCCGCTTAACCGCTCGTCAGGGACTCCCCCGAGGGGCTCGGACCAAAACTTTTCCTGGAGCCAGCACCCCCCGGCCGATCCATGGGCTAACACACACGGAAAATCGCCAAAAAACTGCCGTTTTCACTCTTTCGCTCATGGAACGCCCTAAAAACCTTCGCCCGTCCCCCAGGGGCCCATGGATCCGCTTAACCGCTCGTCAGGGATGGCCCCGAGGTGCTCGTACCAAAACTTTTCCCGGAGCCAGCACCCCACGGCCGATCCATGGGCTAACACACACGAAAAATCACCAAAAAACTGCCGTTTTCACTCTTTCGCTCATGGGACGCCCTAAAAACCTACGCCCAGCCCCCAGGAGCCCATGGATCTGCTTAACCGCTCGTCAGGGATGCCCCCGGGGCGGTTGAACAAAAACTTTTTCCGGAGCCAGCACCCCCCGACCGATCCATAGGCTAACACACACGGAAAATCGCCAAAAACCTGCCGTTTTCACTCTTTCGCTCATGGGACGCCCTAAAAACTTCCGCCCAGCCACCAGGAGCCCATGGATCCGCTTAACCGCTCATCAGGGACTCCCCCAAGGGGCTCGGACCAAAACTTTTCCCGGAGCCAGCACCCCCCGGCCGATCCATGGGCTAACACACACGGAAAATCGCCAAAAAATTGGCGTTTTCACTCTTTCGCTCATGGGACGCCCTAAAATCCTCCGCCCATCCCCCAGGAGCCCATGGATCAACTTAATCGCTCGTCAGGGATGCCCCCGAGGGGCTCGGACCAAAACTTTTCCCAGAGCCAGCACCCCCCGGCCGATCCATAGGCTAACACATACGGAAAATCGCCAAAAAACTGCCGTTTTCATTCTTTCGCTCATGGGACGCCCTAAAAACTTCCGCCCAGCCCCCAGGAGCCCATGGATCCGCTTAAACGCTCGTCAGGGACTCCCCCGAGGGGCTCGGACCAAAACTTTTCCCGGAGCCAGCACCCCCCGGCCGATCCATGGGCTAACACACACGGAAAATCGCCAAAAAACTGCCATTTTCACTCTTTCGCTCATGGGACGCCCTAAAAACCTCCACCCAGCCCCCAGGGGACCATGGATCCACTTAAGCGCTCGTCAGGGATGGCCCCGAGGTGCTCGTACCAAAACTTTTCCCGGAGCCAGCACCCCCCGGCCGATCCATGGGCTAACACACACGAAAAATCGCCAAAAAACTGCCGTTTTCACTCTTTCGCTCATGGGACGCCCTAAAAACCTCCGCCCAGCCCCCAGGAGCCCATGGATCCGCTTAACCGCTCGTCAGGGACTCCCCCGAGAGGCTCGGACCAAAAATTTTCTCAGAGTGAGCACCCCCCGGCCGATCCATGGGCTAACACACATGGAAAATCGCCAAAAAACTGCCGTTTTCACTCTTTCGCTCATGGGACGCCCTAAAAACTTCCGCCCAGCCCCCAGGAGCATATGGATCCGCTTAACCGCTCGTCAGGGACTCCCCCGAGGGGCTCGGACCAAAACCTTACCCGGAGCCAGCAACCCCCGGCCGATCCATGGGCTAACACACACGGAAATCGCAAAAAAACTGCCATTTTCAATCTTTCGCTCATGGGATGCCCTAAAAACCTCCGGCCAGCCCCCAGGAGCCCATGGATCTGTTTAATCGCTCGTCAGGGATGCCCTCGAGGGGCTCGGACCAAAACTTTTCCCGGAGCCAGCACCCCCCGGCCGATCCATGGGCTAACACACACGGAAAATCGCCAAAAAACTGCCGTTTTCACTCTTTCGCTCATGGGACGCCCTAAAAACTTTCGCACAGCCCCCAGGAGCCCATGGATCCGCTTAAACGCTCGTCAGGGACTCCCCCGAGGGGCTCGGACCAAAACCTTTCCCGGAGCCAGCACCCCCCGGCCGATCTATGGGCTAACACACATGGAAAATCGCCAAAAAACTGCCATTTTCACTCTTTCGCTCATGGGACGCCCTAAAAACTTTCGCCCAGCCCCCAGGAGCCCATGGATCCGCTTAAACGCTCGTCAGGGACTCCCCCGAGGGGCTCGGACCAAAACTTTTCCCGGAGCCAGCACCCCCCGGCCGATCTATGGGCTAACACACACGGAAAATCAGCAAAAAACTGCCGTTTTCACTCTTTCGCTCATGGGACGCCCTAAAATCCTTCGCCCATCCCCCAGGAGCCCATGGATCCGCTTAATCGCTCGTCGGGGATGCCCCCGAGGGGTTCGGACCAAAACTTTTCCCGGAGCCAGCACCCCCCGACCGATCCATGGGCTAACACACACGGAAAATCGCCAAAAAACTGCCGTTTTCACTCTTTCGCTCATGGGACGCCCTAAAAACCTACGCCCAGCCCCCAGGGGCCCATGGATCCACTTAACCGCTCGTCAGGGATGGCCCCGAGGTGCTCGGACCAAAACTTTTCCCGGAGCCAGCACCCCCCGGTCGATCCATGGGCTAACACACACGGAAAATCGCCAAAAAACTGCTGTTTTCACTCTTTCGCTCATGGGACGCCCTAAAAACCTCCGCCCAGCCCCCAGGAGCCCATGGATCCGCTTAACCGCTCGTCAGGGATGCTCCCGAGGGGCTCGGACCAAAACTTTTCCCGGAGTGAGCACCCCCCGGCCGATCCATGGGCTAACACACACGGAAAATCGCCAAAAAAGAGCTGTTTTCACTCTTTCGCTCATGGGACGCCCTAAAAACCTCCGCCCAGACCCCAGGAGCCCATGGATCCGCTTAACCGCTCGTCAGGGATGCCCCCGAGGGGCTTGGACCAAAATTTTTCCCGGAGCCAGCACCCCCCGGCCGATCCATGGGCTAACACACACGAAAAATCGCCAAATAACTGCCGTTTTCACTCTTTCGCTCATGGGACGCCCTAAAAACTTCCGCCCAGCCCCCAGGAGCCCATGGATCCGCTTAACCGCTCGTCAGGGACGCCCTCGAGAGGCTCGGACCAAAACTTTTCCCAGAGTGAGCACCCCCCGGCCGATCCATGGGCTAACACACATGGAAAATCGCCAAAAAACTGCCGTTTTCACTCTTTCGCTCATGGGACGCCCTAAAAACTTCCGCCCAGCCCCCAGGATCCCATGGATCCACTTAACCGCTCGTCAGGGACTCCCCCGAAGGGCTCGGACCAAAACTTTTCCCGGAGCCAGCAACCCCCGGTCGATCCATGGGCTAACACACACGGAAATCGCCAAAAAACTGCCATTTTCAATCTTTCGCTCATGGGATGCCCTAAAAACCTCCGGCCAGCCCCCAGGAGCCCATGGATCTGCTTAATCGCTCGTCAGGGATGTCCTCGAGGGGCTCATACCAAAACTTTTCCCGGAGCCAGCACCCCCCGGCCGATCCATGGGCTAACACACACGAAAAATCGCCAAAAAACTGCCGTTTTCACTCTTTCGCTCATGGGACGCCCTAAAATCCTCCGCCCATCCCCCAGGAGCCCATGGATCCGCTTAATCGCTCGTCAGAGATGCCCCCGAGGGGCTCGGACCAAAACTTTTCTCGGAGCCAGCACTCCCCGACCGATCCATGGGCTAACACACACGGAAAATCGCCAAAAAACTGCCGTTTTCACTCTTTCGCTCATGGGACGCCATAAAAACCTCCGCCCAGCCCCCAGGGGCCCATGGATCCGCTTAACCACTCGTCAGGGACTCCCCCGAGGGGCTCGGACCAAAACTTTTCCCGGAGCCAGCATCCCCCGACCGATCCATGGGCTAACACACACGGAAAATCGCCAAAAAACTGCCGTTTTCACTCTTTCGCTCATGGGACGCCCTAAAAACCTCCGCCCAGCCCCCAGGGGCCCATGGATCCGCTTAACCGCTCGTCAGGGATGGCCCCGAGGTGCTCGGACCAAAACTTTTCCCGGAGCCAGCACCCCCCGGCCGATCCATGGGCTAAAACACACGAAAAATCGCCAAAAAACTGCTGTTATCACTCTTTCGCTCATGGGACGCCTTAAAAACCTCCGCCCAGCCCCCAGGAGCCCATGGATCCGCTTAACCACTCGTCAGGGACTCCCCCGAGGGGCTAGGACCAAAACTTTTCCCAGAGCCAGCACCCCCCGGCCGATCCATGGGCTAACACACACGGAAAATCGCCAAAAAACTGCCGTTTACACTCTTTCGCTCATGGGACGCCCTAAAAACCTCCGCCCAGCCCACAGGAGCCCATGGATCCTCTTAACCGCTCATCAGGGACGCCCCCGAGGGGCTCGGACAAAAACTTTTCCCGGAGCCAGCACCCCCCGGCCGATCTATGGGCTAACACACACGGAAAATCGCCAAAAAACTGCCGTTTTCACTCTTTCGCTCATGGGACGCCCTAAAAACCTCCGCCCAGCCCCCAGGAGCCCATGGATCCACTTAACAGCTCATCAGGGACGCCACCGAGGGGCTCGGACCAAAACTTTTCCTGGAGCCAGCACCCCCCGACCGATCCATGGGCTAACACACACGGAAAATCGCCAAAAAACTGCCGTTTTCACTCTTTCGCTCATGGGACGCCCTAAAATCCTCCGCCCATCCCCCAGGAGCCCATGGATCCGCTTAATCGCTCGTCAGGGATGCCCCCGAGGGGCTCGGACCAAAATCTTTCCCGGAGTGAGCCCCCCCCGACCGATCCATGGGCTAACACACATGGAAAATCGCCAAAAAACAGCCGTTTTCACTCTTTCGCTCATGGGACGCCCTAAAAACCTCCGCCCAGCCCCCAGGGGCCCATGGATCCGCTTAATCGCTCGTCAGGGATGCTCCCGAGGGGCTCGGACCAAAACTTTTCCCGGAGCCAGCACCCCCCGACCGATCCATGGGCTAACACACACGGAAAATCGCCAAAAAACTGTCGTTTTCACTCTTTCGCTCATGGGACGCCCTAAAAACCTCCGCCCAGCCCCCAGGGGCCCATGGATCCGCTTAACCGCTCGTCAGGGATGGCCCCGAGGTGCTCGGACCAAAACTTTTCCCGGAGCCAGCACCCCCCGGCCGATCCATGGGCTAACACACACGAAAAATCGCCAAAAAACTGCTGTTTTCACTCTTTCGCTCATGGGACGCCTTAAAAACCTCCGCCCAGCCCCCAGGAGCCCATGGATCCGCTTAACCACTCGTCAGGGACTCCCCCGAGGGGCTAGGACCAAAACTTTTCCCGGAGCCAGCACCCCCCGGCCGATCCATGGGCTAACACACACGGAAAATCGCCAAAAAACTGCCGTTTTCACTCTTTCGCTCATGGGACGCCCTAAAAACCTCCGCCCAGCCCCCAGGAGCCCATGGATCCACTTAACAGCTCGTCAGGGACGCCCCCGAGGGGCTCGGACCAAAACTTTTCCTGGAGCCAGCACCCCCCGACCGATCCATGGGCTATCACACACGAAAAATCATCAAAAAACTGCCGTTTTCACTCTTTCGCTCATGGGACGCCCTAAAAACCTCCGCCCAGCCCCCAGGGGCCCATGCATCTGCTTAACCACTTGTCAGGGATGCCCCCGAGGGGCTCGGACCAAAACTTTTCCCGGAGTGAGCCCCCCTGACCGATCTATGGGCTAACACACATGGAAAATCGCCGAAAAACTGCCATTTTCACTCTTTCGCTCATGGGACGCCCTAAAAACCTCCGCCCAGCCCCCAGGGGCCCATGGATCTGCTTAACCACTCGTCAGGGATGGCCCCGAGGTGCTCGTACCAAAACTTTTCCCGGAGCCAGCACCCCCCGACCGATCCATGGGCTAACACACACGGAAAATCGCCAAAAAACTGCCGTTTTCACTCTTTCGCTCATGGGATGCCCTAAAAACCTCCGCCCAGCCCCCAGGAGACCATGGATCCGCTTAACCACTCGTCAGGGACGCCCCCGAGAGGCTCGGACCAAAACTTTTCCAAGAGTGAGCACCCCCCGGCCGATCCATGGGCTAACACACACGAAAAATCGCCAAAAAACTGCTGTTTTCACTCTTTCGCTCATGGGACGCCCTAAAAACCTCCGCCCAGCCCCCAGGAGCCCATGGATCCACTTAACAGCTCGTCAGGGACGCCACCGAGGGGCTCGGACCAAAACTTTTCCTGGAGCCAGCACCCCCCGGCCGATCCATGGGCTAACACACACGGAAAATCGCCAAAAAACTGCTGTTTTCACTCTTTCGCTCATGGGACGCCCTAAAAACCTCCGCCCAGCCCCCAGGAGCCCATGGATCCGCTTAACCGCTCGTCAGGGATGCTCCCGAGGGGCTCGGACCAAAAATTTTCGCGAAGTGAGCACCCCCCGGCCGATCCATGGGCTAACACACACGGAAAATCGCCAAAAAAGAGCTGTTTTCACTCTTTCGCTCATGGGACGCCCTAAAAACCTCCGCCCAGACCCCAGGAGCCCATGGATCCGCTTAACCGCTCGTCAGGGATGCCCCCGAGGGGCTTGGACCAAAATTTTTCCCGGAGCCAGCACCCCCCGGCCGATCCATGGGCTAACACACACGAAAAATCGCCAAATAACTGCCGTTTTCACTCTTTCGCTCATGGGACGCCCTAAAAACTTCCGCCCAGCCCCCAGGAGCCCATGGATCCGCTTAACCGCTCGTCAGGGACGCCCTCGAGAGGCTCGGACCAAAACTTTTCCCAGAGTGAGCACCCCCCGGCCGATCCATGGGCTAACACACATGGAAAATCGCCAAAAAACTGCCGTTTTCACTCTTTCGCTCATGGGACGCCCTAAAAACTTCCGCCCAGCCCCCAGGATCCCATGGATCCACTTAACCACTCGTCAGGGACTCCCCCGAAGGGCTCGGACCAAAACTTTTCCCGGAGCCAGCAACCCCCGGTCGATCCATGGGCTAACACACACGGAAATCGCCAAAAAACTGCCATTTTCAATCTTTCGCTCATGGGATGCCCTAAAAACCTCCGGCCAGCCCCCAGGAGCCCATGGATCTGCTTAATCGCTCGTCAGGGATGTCCTCGAGGGGCTCATACCAAAACTTTTCCCGGAGCCAGCACCCCCCGGCCGATCCATGGGCTAACACACACGGAAAATCGCCAAAAAACTGCCGTTTTCACTCTTTCGCTCATGGGACGCCCTAAAATCCTCCGCCCATCCCCCAGGAGCCCATGGATCCGCTTAATCGCTCGTCAGAGATGCCCCCGAGGGGCTCGGACCAAAACTTTTCTCCGAGCCAGCACTCCCCGACCGATCCATGGGCTAACACACACGGAAAATCGCCAAAAAACTGCCGTTTTCACTCTTTCGCTCATGGGACGCCATAAAAACCTCCGCCCAGCCCCCAGGGGCCCATGGATCCGCTTAACCACTCGTCAGGGACTCCCCCGAGGGGCTCGGACCAAAACTTTTCCCGGAGCCAGCATCCCCCGATCGATCCATGGGCTAACACACACGGAAAATCGCCAAAAAACTGCCGTTTTCACTCTTTCGCTCATGGGACGCCCTAAAAACCTCCGCCCAGCCCCCAGGGGCCCATGGATCCGCTTAACCGCTCGTCAGGGATGGCCCCGAGGTGCTCGGACCAAAACCTTTCCCGGAGCCAGCACCCCCCGGCCGATCCATGGGCTAAAACACACGAAAAATCGCCAAAAAACTGCTGTTATCACTCTTTCGCTCATGGGACGCCTTAAAAACCTCCGCCCAGCCCCCAGGAGCCCATGGATCCGCTTAACCACTCGTAAGGGACTCCCCCGAGGGGCTAGGACCAAAACTTTTCCCAGAGCCAGCACCCCCCGGCCGATCCATGGGCTAACACACACGGAAAATCGCCAAAAAACTGCCGTTTACACTCTTTCGCTCATGGGACGCCCTAAAAACCTCCGCCCAGCCCACAGGAGCCCATGGATCCTCTTAACCGCTCATCAGGGACGCCCCCGAGGGGCTCGGACAAAAACTTTTCCCGGAGCCAGCACCCCCCGGCCGATCTATGGGCTAACACACACGGAAAATCGCCAAAAAACTGCCGTTTTCACTCTTTCGCTCATGGGACGCCCTAAAAACTTCCGCCCAGCCCCCAGGAGCCCATGGATCCGCTTACCGCTCGTCAGGGACGCCCCCGAGGGGCTCGGACCAAAACATTTCCCGGAGCCAGCAACCCCCGGCCGATCCATGGGCTAATACACACGGAAAATCGCCAAAAAACTGCCGTTTTCACTCTTTCGCTCATGGGACGCCCTAAAAACCTCCGCCCAGCCCCCAGGAGCCCATGGATCCACTTAACAGCTCGTCAGGGACGCCACCGAGGGGCTCGGACCAAAACTTTTCTTGGAGCCAGCACCCCCCGGCCGATCCATGGGCTAACACACACGGAAAATCGCCAAAAAACTGCCGTTTTCACTCTTTCGCTCATGGGACGCCCTAAAATCCTCCGCCCATCCCCCAGGAGCCCATGGATCCGCTTAATCGCTCGTCAGGGATGCCCCCGAGGGGCTCGGACCAAAACCTTTCCCGGAGTGAGCCCCCCCCGACCGATCCATGGGCTAACACACATGGAAAATCGCCAAAAAATAGCCGTTTTCACTCTTTCGCTCATGGGACGCCCTAAAAACCTCCGCCCAGCCCCCAGGGGCCCATGGATCCGCTTAATCGCTCGTCAGGGATGCCCCCGAGGGGCTCAGACCAAAACTTTTCCCGGAGCCAGCACCCCCCGACCGATCCATGGGCTAACACACACGGAAAATCGCCAAAAAACTGTCGTTTTCACTCTTTCGCTCATGGGATGCCCTAAAAACCTCCGCCCAGCCCCCAGGGGCCCATGGATCCGCTTAACCGCTCGTCAGGGATGGCCCCGAGGTGCTCGGACCAAAACTTTTCCCGGAGCCAGCACCCCCCGGCCGATCCATGGGCTAACACACACGAAAAATCGCCAAAAACCTGCTGTTTTCACTCTTTCGCTCATGGGACGCCTTAAAAACCTCCGCCCAGCCCCCAGGAGCCCATGGATCCGCTTAACCACTCGTCAGGGACTCCCCCGAGGGGCTAGGACCAAAACTTTTCCCGGAGCCAGCACCCCCCGGCCGATCCATGGGCTAACACACACGGAAAATCGCCAAAAAACTGCCGTTTTCACTCTTTCGCTCATGGGACGCCCTAAAAACCTCCGCCCAGCCCCCAGGAGCCCATGGATCCACTTAACAGCTCGTCAGGGACGCCCCCGAGGGGCTCGGACCAAAACTTTTCCTGGAGCCAGCACCCCCAGACCGATCCATGGGCTAGCACACACGAAAAATTGTCAAAAAACTGCCGTTTTCACTCTTTCGCTCATGGGACGCCCTAAAAACCTCCGCCCAGCCCCCAGGGGCCCATGGATCCGCTTAATCGCTCGTCAGGGATGCCCCCGAGGGGCTCAGACCAAAACTTTTCCCGGAGCCAGCACCCCCCGACCGATCCATGGGCTAACACACACGGAAAATCGCCAAAAAACTGTCGTTTTCACTCTTTCGCTCATGGGATGCCCTAAAAACCTCCGCCCAGCCCCCAGGGGCCCATGGATCCGCTTAACCGCTCGTCAGGGATGGCCCCGAGGTGCTCGGACCAAAACTTTTCCCGGAGCCAGCACCCCCCGGCCGATCCATGGGCTAACACACACGAAAAATCGCCAAAAACCTGCTGTTTTCACTCTTTCGCTCATGGGACGCCTTAAAAACCTCCGCCCAGCCCCCAGGAGCCCATGGATCCGCTTAACCACTCGTCAGGGACTCCCCCGAGGGGCTAGGACCAAAACTTTTCCCGGAGCCAGCACCCCCCGGCCGATCCATGGGCTAACACACACGGAAAATCGCCAAAAAACTGCCGTTTTCACTCTTTCGCTCATGGGACGCCCTAAAAACCTCCGCCCAGCCCCCAGGAGCCCATGGATCCACTTAACAGCTCGTCAGGGACGCCCCCGAGGGGCTCGGACCAAAACTTTTCCTGGAGCCAGCACCCCCAGACCGATCCATGGGCTAGCACACACGAAAAATTGTCAAAAAACTGCCGTTTTCACTCTTTCGCTCATGGGACGCCCTAAAAACCTCCGCCCAGCCCCCAGGGGCCCATGGATCCGCTTAACCGCTCGTCAGGGATGGCCCCGAGGTGCTCGTACCAAAACTTTTCCCGGAGCCAGCACCCCCCGACCTATCCATGGGCTAACACACACGGAAAATCGCCAAAAAACTACCGTTTTCACTCTTTCGCTCATGGGATGCCCTAAAAACCTCCGCCCAGCCCCCAGGAGACCATGGATCCGCTTAACCACTCGTCAGGGACGCCCCCGAGAGGCTCGGACCAAAACTTTTCCAAGAGTGAGCACCCCCCGGCCGATCCATGGGCTAACACACATGGAAAATCGCCAAAAAACTGTCGTTTTCACTCTTTCGCTCATGGGACGCCCTAAAAACCTCAGGCCCGCCCCCAGGAGAACATGGATCTACTTAACCGCTCGTCAGGGACTCCCCCGAGGGGCTCGGACCAAAGCTTTTCCCGGAGCCAGCAACCCCCGGCCGATCAATGGGCTAACACACACGGAAATCGCCAAAAAACTGCCATTTTCAATCTTTTGCTCATGGGATACCCTAAAAACCTCCGGCCAGCCCCCAGGAGCCCATGGATCTGCTTAATCGCTCGTCAGGGATGCCCTCGAGGGGCTCGTACCAAAATTTTTCCCGGAGCCAGCACCCCCCGCCGATCCATGGGCTAACACACACGGAAAATCGCCAAAAACTGCCGTTTTCACTCTTTCGCTCATGGGACGCCCTAAAAACTTTCGCCCAGCCCCCAGGAGCCCATGGATCCGCTTAACCGCTCGTCAGGGACTCCCCCGAGGTGCTCGAACCAAAACTTTTCCCGGAGCCAGCACCCCCCGGCCGATCCATGGGCTAACACACACGGAAAATCGCCAAAAAACTGCCGTTTTCATTCTTTCGCTCATGGGACGCCCTAAAATCCTCCGCCCATCCCCTAGGAGCCCATTGATCCGCTTAACCGCTCGTCAGGGATGCCCCCGAGGGGCTCGGACCAAAACTTTTCCCGGAGCCAGCACCCCCCGACCGATCCATGGGCTAACACACACGGAAAATCGCCAAAAAACTGCTGTTTTCACTCTTTCGCTCATGGGACGCCCTAAAAACTTCCGCCCAGCCCCAAGGAGCCCATGGATCCGCTTAACCGCTCGTCAGGGACTCCCCCGAGGGGCTCGGACCAAAGCTTTTCCCGGAGCCAGCAGCCCCCGGCCGATCCATGGGCTAACACACACGGAAATCGCCAAAAAACTGCCATTTTCAATCTTTCGCTCATGGGATACCCTAAAAACCTCCGGCCAGCCCCCAGGAGCCCATGGATCTGCTTAATCGCTCGTCAGGGATGCCCTCGAGGGGCTCGGACCAAAACTTTTCCCGGAGCCAGCACCCCCCGGCCGATCCATGGGCTAACACACACGGAAAATCGCCAAAAAACTGCCGTTTTCACTCTTTCGCTCATGGGACGCCCTAAAAACTTCCGCCCAGCCACCAGGAGCCCATGGATCCGCTTAACCGCTCGTCAGGGACTCCCCCGAGGGGCTCGCACCAAAACTTTTCCCGGAGCCAGCACCCCCCGACCGATCCATGGGCTAACACACACGGAAAATCGCCAAAAAACTGCCGTTTTCACTCTTTCGCTCATGGGATGCCCTAAAAACCTCCGCCCAGCCCCCAGGAGCCCATGGATCCGCTTAACCGCTCGTCAGGGATGCTCCTGAGGGGCTCGGACCAAAAATTTTCCCGGAGTGAGCATCCCCCGGCCGATCCATGGGCTAACACACATGGAAAATCACCAAAAAACAGCCGTTTTCACTCTTTCGCTAATGGGACGCCCTAAAAACCTCCGCCCAGACCCCAGGAGACCATGGATCCGCTTAACCGCTCGTCAGGGATGCCCCCGAGGGGCTTGGACCAAAACATTTCCCGGAGCCAGCAACCCCCGGCCGATCCATGGGCTAACACACACGGAAAATCGCCAAAAAACTGCCGTTTTCACACTTTCGCTCATGGGACGCCCTAAAAACATCTGCCCAGCCCCCAGGGGCCCATGGATCTGCTTAACCGCTCGTCAGGGATGGCCCCGAGGTGCTCGGACCAAAACTTTTCCCGGAGCCAGCAACCCCCGGCCGATCCATGGGCTAACACACACGGAAAATCGCCAAAAAACTGCTGTTTTCACTCTTTCGCTCATGGAATGCCCTAAAAACCTCCGCCCAGCCCCCAGGAGCCCATCGAACCGCTTAACCGCTCGTCAGGGATGCCCCTGAGGGGCTCGGACCAAAACCTTTCCCGGAGTGAGCCCCCCCCGACCGATCCATGGGCTAACACACATGGAAAATCGCCAAAAAACAGCCGTTTTCACTCTTTCGCTCATGGGACGCCCTAAAAACCTCCGCCCAGACCCCAGGAGCACATGGATCCGCTTAACCGCTTGTCAGGGATGCCCCCGAGGGGCTTGGACCAAAACTTTTCCCGGAGCCAGCACCCCCTTGCCGATCCATGGGCTAACACACACGGAAAATCGCCAAAAAACTGTTGTTTTCACTCTTTCGCTCATGGGACGCCCTAAAAACTTCCGCCCAGCCCCCAGGAGCCCATGGATCCGCTTAACCACTCGTCAGGGACTCCCCCGAGGGGCTAGGACCAAAACTTTTCCCGGAGCCAGCACCCCCCGGCCGATCCATGGGCTAACACACACGGAAAATCGCCAAAAAACTGCCGTTTTCACTCTTTCGCTCATGGGACGCCCTAAAAACCTCCGCCCAGCCCCCAGGAGCCCATGGATCCACTTAACAGCTCGTCAGGGACGCCCCCGAGGGGCTCGGACCAAAACTTTTCCTGGAGCCAGCACCCCCAGACCGATCCATGGGCTAGCACACACGAAAAATCATCAAAAAACTGCCGTTTTCACTCTTTCGCTCATGGGACGCCCTAAAAACCTCCGCCCAGCCCCCAGGGGCCCATGGATCCGCTTAACCGCTCGTCAGGGATGGCCCCGAGGTGCTCGTACCAAAACTTTTCCCGGAGCCAGCACCCCCCGACCTATCCATGGGCTAACACACACGGAAAATCGCCAAAAAACTGCCGTTTTCACTCTTTCGCTCATGGGATGCCCTAAAAACCTCCGCCCAGCCCCCAGGAGACCATGGATCCGCTTAACCACTCGTCAGGGACGCCCCCGAGAGGCTCGGACCAAAACTTTTCCAAGAGTGAGCACCCCCCGGCCGATCCATGGGCTAACACACATGGAAAATCGCCAAAAAACTGTCGTTTTCACTCTTTCGCTCATGGGACGCCCTAAAAACCTCAGCCCCGCCCCCAGGAGAACATGGATCTACTTAACCGCTCGTCAGGGACTCCCCCGAGGGGCTCGGACCAAAGCTTTTCCCGGAGCCAGCAACCCCCGGCCGATCAATGGGCTAACACACACGGAAATCGCCAAAAAACTGCCATTTTCAATCTTTTGCTCATGGGATACCCTAAAAACCTCCGGCCAGCCCCCAGGAGCCCATGGATCTGCTTAATCGCTCGTCAGGGATGCCCTCGAGGGGCTCGTACCAAAATTTTTCCCGGAGCCAGCACCCCCCGCCGATCCATGGGCTAACACACACGGAAAATCGCCAAAAACTGCCGTTTTCACTCTTTCGCTCATGGGACGCCCTAAAAACTTTCGCCCAGCCCCCAGGAGCCCATGGATCCGCTTAACCGCTCGTCAGGGACTCCCCCGAGGTGCTCGGACCAAAACTTTTCCCGGAGCCAGCACCCCCCGGCCGATCCATGGGCTAACACACACGGAAAATCACCAAAAAACTGCCGTTTTCATTCTTTCGCTCATGGGACGCCCTAAAATCCTCCGCCCATCCCCTAGGAGCCCATTGATCCGCTTAACCGCTCGTCAGGGATGCCCCCGAGGGGCTCGGACCAAAACTTTTCCCGGAGCCAGCACCCCCCGACCGATCCATGGGCTAACACACACGGAAAATCGCCAAAAAACTGCTGTTTTCACTCTTTCGCTCATGGGACGCCCTAAAAACTTCCGCCCAGCCCCAAGGAGCCCATGGATCCGCTTAACCGCTCGTCAGGGACTCCCCCGAGGGGCTCGGACCAAAGCTTTTCCCGGAGCCAGCAGCCCCCGGCCGATCCATGGGCTAACACACACGGAAATCGCCAAAAAACTGCCATTTTCAATCTTTCGCTCATGGGATACCCTAAAAACCTCCGGCCAGCCCCCAGGAGCCCATGGATCTGCTTAATCGCTCGTCAGGGATGCCCTCGAGGGGCTCGGACCAAAACTTTTCCCGGAGCCAGCACCCCCCGGCCGATCCATGGGCTAACACACACGGAAAATCGCCAAAAAACTGCCGTTTTCACTCTTTCGCTCATGGGACGCCCTAAAAACTTCCGCCCAGCCCCCAGGAGCCCATGGATCCGCTTAACCGCTCGTCAGGGACTCCCCCGAGGGTCTCGCACCAAAACTTTTCCCGGAGCCAGCACCCCCCGACCGATCCATGGGCTAACACACACGGAAAATCGCCAAAAAACTGCCGTTTTCACTCTTTCGCTCATGGGATGCCCTAAAAACCTCCGCCCAGCCCCCAGGAGCCCATGGATCCGCTTAACCGCTCGTCAGGGATGCTCCTGAGGGGCTCGGACCAAAAATTTTCCCGGAGTGAGCATCCCCCGGCCGATCCATGGGCTAACACACATGGAAAATCACCAAAAAACAGCCGTTTTCACTCTTTCGCTAATGGGACGCCCGAAAAACCTCCGCCCAGACCCCAGGAGACCATGGATCCGCTTAACCGCTCGTCAGGGATGCCCCCGAGGGGCTTGGACCAAAACATTTCCCGGAGCCAGCAACCCCCGGCCGATCCATGGGCTAACACACACGGAAAATCGCCAAAAAACTGCCGTTTTCACACTTTCGCTCATGGGACGCCCTAAAAACATCTGCCCAGCCCCCAGGGGCCCATGGATCTGCTTAACCGCTCGTCAGGGATGGCCCCGAGGTGCTCGGACCAAAACTTTTCCCGGAGCCAGCAACCCCCGGCCGATCCATGGGCTAACACACACGGAAAATCGCCAAAAAACTGCTGTTTTCACTCTTTCGCTCATGGAATGCCCTAAAAACCTCCGCCCAGCCCCCAGGAGCCCATCGAACCGCTTAACCGCTCGTCAGGGATGCCCCTGAGGGGCTCGGACCAAAACCTTTCCCGGAGTGAGCCCCCCCCGACCGATCCATGGGCTAACACACATGGAAAATCGCCAAAAAACAGCCGTTTTCACTCTTTCGCTCATGGGACGCCCTAAAAACCTCCGCCCAGACCCCAGGAGCACATGGATCCGCTTAACCGCTTGTCAGGGATGCCCCCGAGGGGCTTGGACCAAAACTTTTCCCGGAGCCAGCACCCCCTTGCCGATCCATGGGCTAACACACACGGAAAATCGCCAAAAAACTGCTGTTTTCACTCTTTCGCTCATGGGACGCCCTAAAAACTTCCGCCCAGCCCCCAGGAGCCCATGGATCCGCTTAACCGCTCGTTAGGGACTCCCCCGAGGGGCTCGGACCAAAACTTTTCTCGGAGCCAGCACCCCCCGGCCGATCCATGGGCTAACACACACGAAAATCGCCAAAAAACTGCCATTTTCAATCTTTCGCTCATGGGATACCCTAAAAACCTCAGGCCAGCCCCCAGGAGCCCATGGATCTGCTTAATCGCTCGTCAGGGATGCCCTCGAGGGGCTCGGACCAATACTTTTCCCGGAGCCAGCACCCCCCGGCCGATCCATGGGCTAACACACACGGAAAATCGCCAAAAAACTGCCGTTTTCACTCTTTCGCTCATGGGACGCCCTAAAAACTTCCGCCCAGCCCCCAGGAGCCCATGGATCCGCTTAAACGCTCGTCAGGGACTCCCCCGAGGGGCTCGCACCAAAACTTTTCCCGGATCCAGCACCCCCCGACCGATCCATGGGCTAACACACACGGAAAATCGCCAAAAAACTGCCGTTTTCACTCTTTCGCTCATGGGATACCCTAAAAACCTCCGCCCAGCCCCCAGGAGCCCATGGATCCGCTTAACCGCTCGTCAGGGATGCTCCTGAGGGGCTCGGACCAAAAATTTTCCCGGAGTGAGCACCCCCCGGCCGATCCATGGGCTAACACACATGGAAAATCGCCAAAAAACAGCCGTTTTCACTCTTTCGCTCATGGGACGCCCTAAAAACCTCCGCCCAGACCCCAGGAGCCCATGGATCCGCTTAACCGCTCGTCAGGGATGCCCCCGAGGGGCTTGGACCAAAATTTTTCCCGGAGCCAGCACCCCCCGGCCGATCCATGGGCTAACACACACGGAAAATCGCCAAAAAATTGCCGTTTTCACTCTTTCGCTCATGGGACACCCTAAAAACCTCCGCCCAGCCCCCAGGAGCCCATGGATCCCCTTATCGCTCGTCAGGGACGCCCCCGAGGGGCTCGGACCAAAACATTTCCCGGAGCCAGCAACCCCCGGCCGATCCATGGGCTAACACACACGGAAAATCGCCAAAAAACTGCCGTTTTCACACTTTCGCTCATGGGACGCCCTAAAAACCTCTGCCCAGCCCCCAGGGGCCCATGGATCTGCTTAACCGCTCGTCAGGGATGGCCCCGAGGTGCTCGGACCAAAACTTTTCCCGGAGCCAGCACCCCCCGGCCGATCCATGGGCTAACACACACGGAAAATCGCCAAAAAACTGTTGTTTTCACTCTTTCGCTCATGGAATGCCCTAAAAACCTCCGCCCAGCCCCCAGGAGCCCATGGATCCGCTTAACCGCTCGTCAGGGATGCCCCCGAGGGGGTCGGACCAAAACCTTTCCCGGAGTGAGCCCCCCCCGACCGATCCATGGGCTAACACACATGGAAAATCGCCAAAAAACAGCCGTTTTCACTCTTTCGCTCATGGGACGCCCTAAAAACCTCCTCCCAGACCCCAGGAGCACATGGATCCGCTTAACCGCTCGTCACGGATGCCCCCGAGGGGCTTGGACCAAAACTTTTCCCGGAGCCAGCACCCCCTTGCCGATCCATGGGCTAACACACATGGAAAATCGCCAAAAAACAGCCGTTTTCACTCTTTCGCTCATGGGACGCCCTAAAAACCTCCGCCCAGACCCCAGGAGCACATGGATCCGCTTAACCGCTCGTCAGGGATGCCCCCGAGGGGCTTGGACCAAAACTTTTCCCGGAGCCAGCACCCCCTTGCCGATCCATGGGCTAACACAGACGGAAAATCGCCAAAAAACTGTTGTTTTCACTCTTTCGCTCATGGGACGCCCTAAAAACTTCCGCCCAGCCCCCAGTAGCCCATGGATCCGTTTAACCGCTCGTTAGGGACTCCCCCGAGGGGCTCGGACCAAAACATTTCCCGGAGCCAGCACCCCCCGGCCGATCCATGGGCTAACACACACGAAAATCGCCAAAAAACTGCCATTTTCAATCTTTCGCTCATGGGATACCCTAAAAACCTCAGGCCAGCCCCCAGGAGCCCATGGATCTGCTTAATCGCTCGTCAGGGATGCCCTCGAGGGGCTCGGACCAATACTTTTCCCGGAGCCAGCACCCCCCGGCCGATCCATGGGCTAACACACACGGAAAATCGCCAAAAAACTGCCGTTTTCACTCTTTCGCTCATGGGACGCCCTAAAAACTTCCGCCCAGCCCCCAGGAGCCCATGGATCCGCTTAACCGCTCGTCAGGGACTCCCCCGAGGGGCTCTCACCAAAACTTTTCCCGGATCCAGCACCCCCCGACCGATCCATGGGCTAACACACACGGAAAATCGCCAAAAAACTGCCGTTTTCACTCTTTCGCTCATGGGATGCCCTAAAAACCTCCGCCCAGCCCACAGGAGCCCATGGATCCGCTTAACCGCTCGTCAGGGATGCTCCTGAGGGGCTCGGACCAAAAATTTTCCCGGAGTGAGCACCCCCCGGCCGATCCATGGGCTAACACACATGGAAAATCGCCAAAAAACAGCCGTTTTCACTCTTTCGCTCATGGGACGCCCTAAAAACCTCCGCCCAGACCCCAGGAGCCCATGGATCCGCTTAACCGCTCGTCAGGGACGCCCCCGAGTGGCTCGGACCAAAACTTTTCTCGGAGCCAGCACCCCCCGGCCGATCCATGGGCTAACACACACGGAAAATCGCCAAAAAACTGCCGTTTTCACTCTTTCGCTCATGGGACGTCCTAATAACCTCCGTCCAGCCCCCAGGAGCCCATGGATCCGCTTAACCGCTCGTCATGGACACCCCAGAGGGGCTCGGACCAAAACTTTTCCTGGAGCCAGCACCCCCCGGCCGATCCATGGGCTAACACACACGGAAAATTGCCAAAAAACTGCCGTTTTCACTCTTTCGCTCATGGGACACCCTAAAAACCTCCGCCCAGCCCCCAGGAGCCCATGGATCCCCTTATCGCTCGTCAGGGACGCCCCCGAGGGGCTCGGACCAAAACATTTCCCGGAGCCAGCAACCCCCGGCCGATCCATGGGCTAACACACACGGAAAATCGCCAAAAAACTGCCGTTTTCACACTTTCGCTCATGGGACGCCCTAAAAACCTCTGCCCAGCCCCCAGGGGCCCATGGATCTGCTTAACCGCTCGTCAGGGATGGCCCCGAGGTACTCGGACCAAAACTTTTCCCGGAGCCAGCACCCCCCGGCCGATCCATGGGCTAACACACACGGAAAATCGCCAAAAAACTGCTGTTTTCACTCTTTCGCTCATGGAATGCCCTAAAAACCTCCGCCCAGCCCCCAGGAGCCCATGGATCCGCTTAACCGCTCGTCAGGGATGCCCCCGAGGGGCTCGGACCAAAACCTTTCCCGGAGTGAGCCCCCCCCGACCGATCCATGGGCTAACACACATGGAAAATCGCCAAAAAACAGCCGTTTTCACTCTTTCGCTCATGGGACGCCCTAAAAACCTCCGCCCAGACCCCAGGAGCACATGGATCTGCTTAACCGCTCGTCAGGGATGCCCCCGAGGGGCTTGGACCAAAACTTTTCCCGGAGCCAGCACCCCCTTGCCGATCCATGGGCTAACACACACGGAAAATCGCCAAAAAACTGCTGTTTTCACTCTTTCGCTCATGGGACGCCCTAAAAACTTCCGCCCAGCCCCCAGAAGCCCATGGATCCGCTTAGCCGCTCGTTAGGGACTCCCCCGAGGGGCTCGGACCAAAAATTTTCCCGGAGCCAGCACCCCCCGGCCGATCCATGGGCTAACACACACGGAAAATCGCCAAAAAACTGCCGTTTTCACTCTTTCGCTCATGGGACGCCCTAAAAACCTCCGCCCAGCCCCCAGGAGCCCATGGATCCTCTTAACCGCTCGTCAGGGGCGCCCTTGAGGGGCTCGGACCAAAACTTTTCCCGGAGCCAGCACCCCCCGGCCGATCTATGGGCTAACACACACGGAAAATCGCCAAAAAACTGCCGTTTTCACTCTTTCGCTCATGGGACGCCCTAAAAACCTCCGCCCAGCCCCCAGTAGCCCATGGATCCGCTTAACCACTCATCAGGGACTCCCCCGAGGGGCTCGTACCAAAAATTTTCCCTAAGCCAGCAACCCCCAGCCGATCCATGGGCTAACACACACGGAAAATCGCCAAAAAACTGTCGTTTTCACTCTTTCGCTCATGGGACGCCCTAAAAACCTCCGCCCAGCCCCCAAGAGCCCATGGATCCGCTTAACCGCTCGTCAGGGACGCCCCGAGGGGCTCGGACCAAAACTTTTCCCGGAGCCAGCAACCCCCCGACCGATCCATGGGCTATCACACAGGAAAAATCGTCAAAAAACTGCCGTTTTCACTCTTTCGCTCATGGGAAGCCCTAAAAACCTCTGCCCAGCCCCCAGGAGCCTATGGATACGCTTAACCGCTCGTCAGGGACGCCCCCGAGTGGCTCGGACCAAAACTTTTCCCGGAGCCAGCACCCCCCGGCCGATCCATGGGCTAACACACACGGAAAATCGCCAAAAAACTGTCGTTTTCACTCTTTCGCTCATGGGACGCCCTAATAACCTCCGTCCAGCCCCCAGGAGCCCATGGATCCGCTTAACCGCTCGTCATGGACACCCCAGAGGGGCTCGGACCAAAACTTTTCCTGGAGCCAGCACCCCCCGGCCGATCCATGGGCTAACACACACGAAAAATTGCCAAAAAACTGCCGTTTTCACTCTTTCGCTCATGGGATGCCCTAAAAACCTCCGCCCATCCCCCAGGGGCCCATTGATCCGCTTAACCGCTCGTCAGGGATGGCCCCAAGGTGCTCGGACCAAAACTTTTCCCGGAGCCAGCACCCCCCGGCCGATCCATGGGCTAACACACACGGAAAATCGCCAAAAAACTGCTGTTTTCACTCTTTCGCTCATGGAATGCCCTAAAAACCTCCGCCCAGCCCCCAGGAGCCCATGGATCTGCTTAACCGCTCGTCAGGGATGCCCCCGAGGGGCTCGGACCAAAACCTTTCCCGGAGTGAGCCCCCCCCGACCGATCCATGGGCTAACACACATTGAAAATCGCCAAAAAACAGCCGTTTTCACTCTTTCGCTCATGGGACGCCCTAAAAACCTCCGCCCAGACCCCAGGAGCACATGGATCCACTTAACCGCTCGTCAGGGATGCCCCCGAGGGGCTTGGACCAAAACTTTTCCCGGAGCCAGCACCCCCCGGCCGATCCATGGGCTAACAAACACGGAAAATCGCCAAAAAACTGCTGTTTTCACTCTTTCGCTCATGGGACGCCCTAAAAACTTCCGCCCAGCCCCCAGGAGCCCATGGATCCGCTTAACCGCTCGTTAGGGACTCCCCCGAGGGGCTCGGACCAAAACTTTTCCCGGAGCCAGCACCCCCCGGCCGATCCATGGGCTAACACACACGGAAAATCGCCAAAAAACTGCCGTTTTCACTCTTTCGCTCATGGGACGCCCTAAAAACCTCCGCCCAGCCCCCAGGAGCCCATGGATCCTCTTAACCGCTCGTCAGGGACGCCCCGAGGGGCTCGAGCCAAAACTTTTCCCGGAGCCAGCAACCCCCGGCCAATCCATGGGCTAACACACACGAAAAATCGCCAAAAAACTGCCGTTTTCACTCTTTCGCTCATGGGACGCCCTAAAAACCTCCGCCCAGCCCCCAAGAGCCCATGGATCCGCTTAACAGATCGTCAGGGACTCCCCCGAGGGGCTCGGACCAAAACTTTTCCCGGAGCCAGCACCCCCCGACCGATCCATGGGCTATCACACAGGAAAAATCGTCAAAAAACTGCCGTTTTAACTCTTTCGCTCATGGGAAGCCCTAAAAACCTCCGCCCAGCCCCCAGGAGCCCATGGATCCGCTTAACCGCTCATCAGGGATGCCCCTGAGGGGCTCGGACCAAAACCTTTCCCGGAGTGAGCCCCCCCCGACCGATCCATGGGCTAACACACATGGAAAATCGCCAAAAAACAGCCGTTTTCACTCTTTCGCTCATGGGACGCCCTAAAAACCTCCGCCCAGACCCCAGGAGCACATGGATCTGCTTAACCGCTCGTCAGGGATGCCCCCGAGGGGCTTGGACCAAAACTTTTCCCGGAGCCAGCACCCCCCGGCCGATCCATGGGCTAACACACACGGAAAATCGCCAAAAAACTGCTGTTTTCACTCTTTCGCTCATGGGACGCCCTAAAAACTTCCGCCCAGCCCCCAGGAGCCCATGGATCCGCTTAACCGCTCGTTAGGGATGCCCCCGAGGGGCTCGGACCAAAACCTTTCCCGGAGTGAGCACCCCCCGGCCGATCCATGGGCTAACACACACGGAAAATCGCCAAAAAACTGCCGTTTTCACTCTTTCGCTCATGGGACGCCCTAAAAACCTCCGCCCAGCCCCCAGGAGCCCATGGATCCTCTTAACCGCTCGTCAGGGACGCCCTTGACGGGCCCGGACCAAAACTTTTCCCGGAGCCAGCACCCCCCGGCCGATCTATGGGCTAACACACACGGAAAATCGCCAAAAAACTGCCGTTTTCACTCTTTCGCTCATGGGATGCCCTAAAAACCTCCGCCCAGCCCCCAGTAGCCCATGGATCCGCTTAACCGCTCGTCAGGGACTCCCCCGAGGGGCTCGTACCAAAAATTTTCCCTAAGCCAGCAACCCCCAGCCGATCCATGGGCTAACACACACGGAAAATCGCCAAAAAACTGCTGTTTTCACTCTTTCGCTCATGGGACGCCCTAAAAACCTCCGCCCAGTCCCCAGGAGCCCATGGATCCGCTTAACCGCTCGTCAGGGACGCCCCGAGGGGCTCGGACCAAAACTTTTCCCGGAGCCAGCAACCCCCGGCCGATCCATGGGCTAACACACAGGAAAAATCGTCAAAAAACTGCCGTTTTAACTCTTTCGCTCATGGGAAGCCCTATAAACCTCTGCCCAGCCCCCAGGAGCCTATGGATACGCTTAACCGCTCGTCAGGGATGCCCCCGAGTGGCTTGTACCAAAACTTTTCCTGGAGCCAGCACCCCCCGGCCGATCCATGGGCTAACACACACGGAAAATCGCCAAAAAACTGCCGTTTTCACTCTTTCGCTCATGGGATGCCCTAAAAACCTCCGCCCAGCCCCCAGGAGCTCATGGATCCGCTTAACAGCTCGTCAGGGACGCCCCCGAGGGGCTCGGACAAAAAATTTTCCCGGAGCCAGCACCCGCGGGCCGATCCATGGGCTAACACACACGGAAAATCGCCAAAAAACTGCCGTTTTCACTCTTTTGCTCATGGGACGCCCTAAAAACCTCTGCCCAGCCCCCAGGAGCCTATGGATACGCTTAACCGCTTGTCAGAGAGGCCCCCGAGGGCTCGGACCAAAACCTTTCCCTGAGCCAGCACCCCCGGCCGATCCAGGGGCTAACACACACGGAAAATTGCCAAAAAACTGCCGTTTTCAATCTTTCGCTCATGGGACAACCTAAAAACCTCCGCCCAGCCCCCAGGAGCCCATGGATCCGCTTAACCGCTCGTCAGGGACGCCCCCGAGGGTCTCGGACCAAAACTTTTCCCGGAGCCAGCACCCCCCGGCCGATCCATGGGCTAACACACACGGAAAATCGCCAAAAAACTGCCGTTTTCACTCTTTCGCTCATGGGACGCTCTAAAAACCTCCGCCCAGCCCCCAGGAGCCCATGGATCCGCTTAACCACTCGTCAGGGATGCCTCCGAGGGGCAAGGACCCAAATTTTTCCTGGAGCCAGCACCCCCCGGCCGATCCATGGGCTAACACACACGGAAAATCGCCAAAAAACTGCCGTTTTCACTCTTTCGCTCATGGGACGCCCTAAAAACCTCCGCCCAGTCCCCAGGAGCCCATGGATCCGCTTAACCGCTCGTCAGGGACGCCCCGAGGGGCTCGGACCAAAACTTTTCCCGGAGCCAGCAACCCCCGGCCGATCCATGGGCTAACACACAGGAAAAATCGTCAAAAAACTGCCGTTTTAACTCTTTCGCCCATGGGAAGCCCTATAAACCTCTGCCCAGCCCCCAGGAGCCTATGGATACGCTTAACCGCTCGTCAGGGATGCCCCCGAGTGGCTTGTACCAAAACTTTTCCTGGAGCCAGCACCCCCCGGCCGATCCATGGGCTAACACACACGGAAAATCGCCAAAAAACTGCCGTTTTCACTCTTTCGCTCATGGGATGCCCTAAAAACCTCCGCCCAGCCCCCAGGAGCTCATGGATCCGCTTAACAGCTCGTCAGGGACGCCCCCGAGGGGCTCGGACAAAAAATTTTCCCGGAGCCAGCACCCGCGGGCCGATCCATGGGCTAACACACACGGAAAATCGCCAAAAAACTGCCGTTTTCACTCTTTTGCTCATGGGACGCCCTAAAAACCTCTGCCCAGCCCCCAGGAGCCTATGGATACGCTTAACCGCTTGTCAGAGAGGCCCCCGAGGGCTCGGACCAAAACCTTTCCCTGAGCCAGCACCCCCGGCCGATCCAGGGGCTAACACACACGGAAAATTGCCAAAAAACTGCCGTTTTCAATCTTTCGCTCATGGGACAACCTAAAAACCTCCGCCCAGCCCCCAGGAGCCCATGGATCCGCTTAACCGCTCGTCAGGGACGCCCCCGAGGGTCTCGGACCAAAACTTTTCCCGGAGCCAGCACCCCCCGGCCGATCCATGGGCTAACACACACGGAAAATCGCCAAAAAACTGCCGTTTTCACTCTTTCGCTCATGGGACGCTCTAAAAACCTCCGCCCAGCCCCCAGGAGCCCATGGATCCGCTTAACCACTCGTCAGGGATGCCTCCGAGGGGCAAGGACCCAAATTTTTCCTGGAGCCAGCACCCCCCGGCCGATCCATGGGCTAACACACACGGAAAATCACCAAAAAACTGCCGTTTTCACTCTTTCGCTCATGGGACGCCCTAAAAACCTCTGCCCAGCCCCCAGGAGCCCATGGATCTGCTTAATCGCTCGTCAGGGACACCCCCGAGGGGCTCGGACCAAAGCTTTTCCCGAAGCCAGCACCCCCCGGCCGATCCATGGGCTAACACACACGGAAAATCGCCAAAAAACTGTCGTTTTCACTCTTTCGCTCATGGGACGCCCTAAAAACCTCCTCCCAGCCCCCAAGAGCCCATGGATCCGCTTAACCGCTCGTCAGCGACGCCCCAGAGGGGCTCGGACCAAATCTTTTCTCGGAGCCAGCACCCCCCGACCGATCCATGGGCTAACAGACGCGGAAAATCGCCAAAAAACTGCCATTTTCACTCTTTCGCTCATGGGACGCCCTAAAAACCTCCGCCCAGCCCCCAAGAGCCCATGGATCCGCTTAACCGCTCGTCAGCGACGCCCCAGAGGGGCTCGGACCAAAACTTTTTCGGGAGCCAGCAACCCCCGACCGATCCATGGGCTAACACACACGGAAAATCGCCAAAAAACTGCCGTTTTCAATCTTTCGCTCATGGGACGCCCTAAAAACCTCCGTCCAGCCCCCAGGAGCCCATGGATCCGCTTAACCGCTCGTCAGGGACACCCCCGAGGGGCTCGGACCCAAATTTTTACCTGATCCAGCACACCTCGGCCGATCCATGGGCTAACACACACGGAAAATCGCCAAAAAACTGCCGTTTTCACTCTTTCGATCATGGGACGCCCTAAAAACCTCCGCCGCCCCCAGGAGCCCATGGATCCACTTAACCGCTCATCAGGGACGCCTCCGAGGGGCTCGGACCAAAAATTTTCCCGTATCCAGCAACCCCCGGCCGATCCATGGGCTAACACACACGAAAAATCGCCAAAAAACTGCCGTTTTCACTCTTTCGCTCATGGGACGCCCTAAAAACCTCTACCCAGCCCCCAGGAGCCCATGGATCTGCTTAAACGCTCGTCAGGGATGTCCCGAGGGGCTCGGACCCAAATTTTTCCCGGAGCCAGCACCCCCCGGCCGATCCATGGGCTAACACACACGGAAAATCGCCAAAAAACTGCCGTTTTCACTCTTTCGCTCATGGGACGCCCTAAAAACCTCTGCCCAGCCCCCAGGAGCCCATGGATCTGCTTAATCGCTCGTCAGGGACACCCCCGAGGGGCTCGGACCAAAACTTTTCCCGAAGCCAGCACCCCCCGGCCGATCCATGGGCTAACACACACGGAAAATCGCCAAAAAACTGCCGTTTTCACTCTTTCGCTCATGGGACGCCCTAAAAACCTCCTCCCAGCCCCCAAGAGCCCATGGATCCGCTTAACCGCTCGTCAGCGACGCCCCAGAGGGGCTCGGACCAAATCTTTTCTCGGAGCCAGCACCCCCCGACCGATCCATGGGCTAACAGACGCGGAAAATCGCCAAAAAACTGCCATTTTCACTCTTTCGCTCATGGGACGCCCTAAAAACCTCCGCCCAGCCCCCAAGAGCCCATGGATCCGCTTAACCGCTCGTCAGCGACGCCCCAGAGGGGCTCGGACCAAAACTTTTTCGGGAGCCAGCAACCCCCGACCGATCCATGGGCTAACACACACGGAAAATCGCCAAAAAACTGCCGTTTTCAATCTTTCGCTCATGGGACGCCCTAAAAACCTCCGTCCAGCCCCCAGGAGCCCATGGATCCGCTTAACCGCTCGTCAGGGACACCCCCGAGGGGCTCGGACCCAAATTTTTACCTGATCCAGCACACCTCGGCCGATCCATGGGCTAACACACACGGAAAATTGCCAAAAAACTGCCGTTTTCACTCTTTCGATCATGGGACGCCCTAAAAACCTCCGCCGCCCCCAGGAGCCCATGGATCCACTTAACCGCTCATCAGGGACGCCTCCAAGGGGCTCGGACCAAAAATTTTCCCGTATCCAGCAACCCCCGGCCGATCCATGGGCTAACACACACGAAAAATCGCCAAAAAACTGCCGTTTTCACTCTTTCGCTCATGGGACGCCCTAAAAACCTCTACCCAGCCCCCAGGAGCCCATGGATCTGCTTAAACGCTCGTCAGGGATGTCCCGAGGGGCTCGGACCCAAATTTTTCCCGGAGCCAGCACCCCCCGGCCGATCCATGGGCTAACACACACGGAAAATCGCCAAAAAACTGCCGTTTTCACTCTTTCGCTCATGGGACGCCCTAAAAACCTCTGCCCAGCCCCCAGGAGCCCATGGATCTGCTTAATCGCTCGTCAGGGACACCCCCGAGGGGCTCGGACCAAAACTTTTCCCGAAGCCAGCACCCCCCGGCCGATCCATGGGCTAACACACACGGAAAATCGCCAAAAAACTGCCGTTTTCACTCTTTCGCTCATGGGACGCCCTAAAAACCTCCTCCCAGCCCCCAAGAGCCCATGGATCCGCTTAACCGCTCGTCAGCGACGCCCCAGAGGGGCTCGGACCAAATCTTTTCTCGGAGCCAGCACCCCCCGACCGATCCATGGGCTAACAGACGCGGAAAATCGCCAAAAAACTGCCATTTTCACTCTTTCGCTCATGGGACGCCCTAAAAACCTCCGCCCAGCCCCCAAGAGCCCATGGATCCGCTTAACCGCTCGTCAGCGACGCCCCAGAGGGGCTCGGACCAAAACTTTTTCGGGAGCCAGCAACCCCCGACCGATCCATGGGCTAACACACACGGAAAATCGCCAAAAAACTGCCGTTTTCACTCTTTCGCTCATGGGACGCCCTAAAAACCTCCGTCCAGCCCCCAGGAGCCCATGGATCCGCTTAACCGCTCGTCAGGGACACCCCCGAGGGGCTCGGACCCAAATTTTTACCGGATCCAGCACCCCCCGGCCGATCCATGGGCTAACACACACGGAAAATCGCCAAAAAACTGCCGTTTTCACTCTTTCGCTCATGGGACGCCCTAAAAACCTCCGCCGCCCCCAGGAGCCCATGGATCCACTTAACCGCTCATCAGGGACGCCTCCGAGAGGCTCGGACCAAAAATTTTCCCGTATCCAGCAACCCCCGGCCGATCCTTGGGCTAACACACACGAAAAATCACCAAAAAACTGCCGTTTTCACTCTTTCGCTCATGGGATGCCCTAAAAACCTCTACCCAGCCCCCAGGAGCCCATGGATCTACTTAAACGCTCGTCAGGGATGTCCCGAGGGGCTCGGACCAAAACTTTTCCCGAAGCCAGCACCCCCCGGCCGATCCATGGGCTAACACACACGGAAAATCGCCAAAAAACTGCCGTTTTCACTCTTTCGCTCATGGGACGCCCTAAAAACCTCCGTCCAGCCCCCAGGAGCCCATGGATCCGCTTAACCTCTCGTCAGGGACACCCCCGAGGGGCTCGGACCCAAATTTTTACCGGATCCAGCACCCCCCGGCCGATCCATGGGCTAACACACACGGAAAATTGCCAAAAAACTGCCGTTTTCACTCTTTCGCTCATGGGACGCCCTAAAAACCTCCGCCCAGCCCCCAGGAGCCCATGGATCCACTTAACCGCTCATCAGGGACGCCTCCGAGGGGCTCGGACCAAAAATTTTCCCGTATCCAGCAACCCCCGGCCGATCCATGGGCTAACACACACGGAAAATCGCCAAAAAACTGCCGTTTTCACTCTTTCGCTCATGGGACACCCTAAAAACCTCTGCCCAGCCCCCAGAAGCTGATGGATCCGCTTAACCGCTCGTCAGGGATGAACCCGAGGGGCTCGGACCAAAACTTTTCCTGGATCCAGCACCCCCCGGCCGATCCATGGGCTAACACACACGGAAAATCTCCAAAAAACTGCCGTTTTCACTCTTTCGCTCATGGGACGCCCTAAAAACCTCCTCCCAGCCCCCAAGAGCCCATGGATCCGCTTAACCGCTCGTCAGCGACGCCCCAGAGGGGCTCGGACCAAATCTTTTCTCGGAGCCAGCACCCCCCGACCGATCCATGGGCTAACAGACGCGGAAAATCGCCAAAAAACTGCCATTTTCACTCTTTCGCTCATGGGACGCCCTAAAAACCTCCGCCCAGCCCCCAAGAGCCCATGGATCCGCTTAACCGCTCGTCAGCGACGCCCCAGAGGGGCTCGGACCAAAACTTTTTCGGGAGCCAGCAACCCCCGACCGATCCATGGGCTAACACACACGGAAAATCGCCAAAAAACTGCCGTTTTCACTCTTTCGCTCATGGGACGCCCTAAAAACCTCCGTCCAGCCCCCAGGAGCCCATGGATCCGCTTAACCGCTCGTCAGGGACACCCCCGAGTGGCTCGGACCCAAATTTTTACCTGATCCAGCACACCCCGGCCGATCCATGGGCTAACACACACGGAAAATCGCCAAAAAACTGCCGTTTTCACTCTTTCGATCATGGGACGCCCTAAAAACCTCCGCCGCCCCCAGGAGCCCATGGATCCACTTAACCGCTCATCAGGGACGCCTCCGAGGGGCTCGGACCAAAAATTTTCCCGTATCCAGCAACCCCCGGCCGATCCATGGGCTAACACACACGAAAAATCGCCAAAAAACTGCCGTTTTCACTCTTTCGCTCATGGGACGCCCTAAAAACCTCTACCCAGCCCCCAGGAGCCCATGGATCTGCTTAAACGCTCGTCAGGGATGTCCCGAGGGGCTCGGACCCAAATTTTTCCCGGAGCCAGCACCCCCCGGCCGATCCATGGGCTAACACACACGGAAAATCGCCAAAAAACTGCCGTTTTCACTCTTTCGCTCATGGGACGCCCTAAAAACCTCTGCCCAGCCCCCAGGAGCCCATGGATCTGCTTAATCGCTCGTCAGGGACACCCCCGAGGGGCTCGGACCAAAACTTTTCCCGAAGCCAGCACCCCCCGGCCGATCCATGGGCTAACACACACGGAAAATCGCCAAAAAACTGCCGTTTTCACTCTTTCGCTCATGGGACGCCCTAAAAACCTCCTCCCAGCCCCCAAGAGCCCATGGATCCGCTTAACCGCTCGTCAGCGACGCCCCAGAGGGGCTCGGACCAAATCTTTTCTCGGAGCCAGCACCCCCCGACCGATCCATGGGCTAACAGACGCGGAAAATCGCCAAAAAACTGCCATTTTCACTCTTTCGCTCATGGGACGCCCTAAAAACCTCCGCCCAGCCCCCAAGAGCCCATGTATCCGCTTAACCGCTCGTCAGCGACGCCCCAGAGGGGCTCAGACCAAAACTTTTTCGGGAGCCAGCAACCCCCGACCGATCCATGGGCTAACACACACGGAAAATCGCCAAAAAACTGCCGTTTTCACTCTTTCGCTCATGGGACGCCCTAAAAACCTCCGTCCAGCACCCAGGAGCCCATGGATCCGCTTAACCGCTCGTCAGGGACACCCCCGAGGGGCTCGGACCCAAATTTTTACCTGATCCAGCACACCTCGGCCGATCCATGGGCTAACACACACGGAAAATCGCCAAAAAACTGCCGTTTTCACTCTTTCGCTCATGGGACGCCCTAAAAACCTCCGCCGCCCCCAGGAGCCCATGGATCCACTTAACCGCTCATCAGGGACGCCTCCGAGGGGCTCGGACCAAAAATTTTCCCGTATCCAGCAACCCCCGGCCGATCCATGGGCTAACACACACGAAAAATCGCCAAAAAACTGCCGTTTTCACTCTTTCGCTCATGGGACGCCCTAAAAACCTCTACCCAGCCCCCAGGAGCCCATGGATCTACTTAAACGCTCGTCAGGGATGTCCCGAGGGGCTCGGACCAAAACTTTTCCCGAAGCCAGCACCCCCCGGCCGATCCATGGGCTAACACACACAGAAAATTGCCAAAAAACTGCCGTTTTCACTCTTTCGCTCATGGGATGCCCTAAAAACCTCCGTCCAGCCCCCAGGAGCCCATGGATCCGCTTAACCTCTCGTCAGGGACACCCCCGAGGGGCTCGGACCCAAATTTTTACCGGATCCAGCACCCCCCGGCCGATCCATGGGCTAACACACACGGAAAATCGCCAAAAAACTGCCGTTTTCACTCTTTCGCTCATGGGACGCCCTAAAAACCTCCGCCCAGCCCCCAGGAGCCCATGGATCCACTTAACCGCTCATCAGGGACGCCTCCGAGGGGCTCGGACCAAAAATTTTCTCGTATCCAGCAACCCCCGGCCGATCCATGGGCTAACACACACGGAAAATCGCCAAAAAACTGCCGTTTTCACTCTTTCGCTCATGGGACACCCTAAAAACCTCTGCCCAGCCCCCAGGAGCTGATGGATCCGCTTAACCGCTCGTCAGGGATGAACCCGAGGGGCTCGGACCAAAACTTTTCCTGGATCCAGCACCCCCCGGCCGATCCATGGGCTAACACACACGGAAAATCTCCAAAAAACTGCCGTTTTCACTCTTTCGCTCATGGTACGCCCTAAAAACCTTCGCCCAGCCCCCAGGAGCCCATGGATCCACTTAACCGCTCTTCAGGGACACCCCCGAGGGGCTCGGACCCAAATTTTTCCAGGAGCCAGCACCCCCCGGCCGATCCATGGGCTAACACACACGGAAAATCGCCAAAAAACTGCCGTTTTCACTCTTTCGCTCATGGGACGCCCTAAAAACCTCCGCCCAGCCCCCAGGAGCCCATGGATCCGCTTAACCGCTCGTCAGGGACACCCCCGAGGGGCTCAGACCAAAACTTTTTCCGAAGCCAGCACCCCCCGGCCGATCCATGGGCTAACACACACGGTAAATCCCCAAAAAACTGTCGTTTTCAGTCTTTCGCTCATGGGACGCCCTAAAAACCTCCGCTCAGCCCCCAGGAGCCCACGGATCCGCTTAACCGCTCGTCAGGGACTCCCCTGAGGGTCTTGGACCAAAACTTTTCCCGGAGCCAGCAACCCCCGGCCGATCCATGGGCTAACACACACAGAAAATCGCCAAAAAACTGCCGTTTTCACTCTTTCGCTCATGGGACGCCCTAAAAACCTCCGCCCAGCCCCCAGGAGCCCATGGATCCGCTTAACCGCTCGTCAGGGACACCCTCGAGGGGCTCAGACCAAATCTTTTCCCGAAGCCAGCACCCCCCGGCCGATCCATGGGCTAACACACACGGTAAATCCCCAAAAAACTATCGTTTTCACTCTTTCGCTCATGGGACGCCCTAAAAACCTTCGCCCAGCCCCCAGGAGCCCATGGATCCACTTAACCGCTCGTCAGGGACACCCCCGAGGGGCTCGGACCCAAATTTTTCCAGGAGCCAGCACCCCCCGGCCGATCCATGGGCTAACACACACGGAAAATCGCCAAAAAACTGCCGTTTTCACTCTTTCGCTCATGGGACGCCCTAAAAACCTCCGCCCAGCCCCCAGGAGCCCATGGATCCGCTTAACCGCTCGTCAGGGACACCCCCGAGGGGCTCAGACCAAAACTTTTTCCGAAGCCAGCACCCCCCGGCCGATCCATGGGCTAACACACACGGTAAATCCCCAAAAAACTGTCGTTTTCAGTCTTTCGCTCATGGGACGCCCTAAAAACCTCCGCTCAGCCCCCAGGAGCCCACGGATCCGCTTAACCGCTCGTCAGGGACTCCCCTCAGGGTCTTGGACCAAAACTTTTCCCGGAGCCAGCAACCCCCGGCCGATCCATGGGCTAACACACACAGAAAATCACCAAAAAACTGCCGTTTTCACTCTTTCGCTCATGGGACGCCCTAAAAACCTCCGCCCAGCCCCCAGGAGCCCATGGATCCACTTAACCGCTCGTCAGGGACACCCTCGAGGGGCTCAGACCAAAACTTTTCCCGAAGCCAGCACCCCCCGGCCGATCCATGGGCTAACACACACGGTAAATCTCTAAAAAACTGCCGTTTTCACTGTTTCGCTCATGGGACGCCCTAAAAACCTCCGCTCAGCCCCCAGGAGCCCACGGATCCGCTTAAACGCTCGTCAGGGACTCCCCCGAGGGGCTTGGACCAAAACTTTTCCCGAAGCCAGCACCCCCCAGCCGATCCATGGGCTAACACACACGGAAAATCTCCAAAAAACTGTCGTTTTCACTCTTTCGCTCATGGGACGCCCTAAAAACCTCCGCCCAGCCCCCAGGAGCCCATGGATCCGCTTAAGCGCTCATCAGGGACGCTCCCGAGGGGTTCGAACCAAAACTTTTCCCTTATCCAGCAACCCCCGGCCGATCCATGGGTTAACACACACGGAAAATCGCCAAAAAACTGCCGTTTTCACTCTTTCGCTCATGGGACGCTCTAAAAACCTCCGCCCAGCCCCCAGGAGCCCATGGATCCGCTTAACCACTCATCAGGGACGCTCCCGAGGGGTTCGGACCAAAACTTTTCCCTTAGACAGCAACCCCCGGCCGATCCATGGGCTAACACACAAGAAAAATCGCCAAAAAACTGCCGTTTTCACTCTTTCGCTCATGGGACGCCCTAAAAACCTCTACCCAGCCCCCAGGAGCCCATGGATCCACTTAACCGCTCGTCAGGGACTCCCCTGAGGGGCTCGGACCAAAACTTTTCCCGGATCCAGCAACCCCCGGCCGGTCCATGGGCTAATACACACGGAAAATCGCCAAAAAACTGTCGTTTTCACTCTTTCGCTCATAGGACGCCCTAAAAACCTCCGCCCAGACCCCAGGAGCCCTTGGATCCGCTTAAGCGCTCGTCAGGGATGCCCCCGAGGGGCTTGGAACAAAACCTTTCCCGAAGCCAGCACCCCCCGGCCGATCCATGGGCTAACACACACGGAAAATCGCCAAAAAACTGCCGTTTTCACTCTTTCGCTCATGGGACGCCCTAAAAACCTCTGCCCAGCCCCCAGGAGCCCATGGATCCGCTTAAGAGCTCGTCAGGGATGCCCCCAAGGGGTTCAGACCAAAAATTTTCCCGAAGCCAGCAACCCCCGGCCGATCAATGGGCTAAAACACACGGAAAATCGCCAAAAAACTGCTGTTTTCACTCTTTCGCTCATGGGATGCCCTAAAAACCTCTACCCAGCCCCCAGGAGCCCATGGATCTGCTTAACCGCTCGTCAGGGACGCCCCCGAGGGGCTCAGACCAAAACTTTTCCCGGAGCCAGCACCCCCCGGCCGATCCATGGGCTAGCACACATGGAAAATCGCCAAAAAACTGTCGTTTTCACTCTTTCGCTCATGGGACGCCCTAAAAACGTCCGCCCAGCCCCCAGGAGCCTATGGATACGCTTAACCGCTCGTCAGGGACTCCCCCGAGGGGGTCGGACCAAAACTTTTCCCGGATCCAGCACCCCCCGACTGATCCATGGGCTAACACACACGGAAAATTGCCAAAATCTACCGTTTTCACTCTTTCGCTCATGGGACGCCCTAAAAACCTCCGCCCAGCCCCCAGGAGCCCATGGATCTACTTAAACGCTCGTCAGGGACTCCCCCGAGGGGGTCGGACCAAAACTTTTCCCAGAGCCAGCAACCCCCGGCCGATCCATTGGATAACAAACACGGAAAATCGCCAAAAAACTGCAGTTTTCACTCTTTCGCTCATGGGACGCCCTAAAAACCTCCGCCCCACCCCCAGGAGCCCATGGATCCGCTTAACCGCTCGTCAGGGACTCCCCCGAGGGGGTCGGACCAAAACTTTTCCCGGATCCAGCACCCCCCGACCGATCCATGGGCTAACACACACGGAAAATTGCCAAAATCTACCGTTTTCACTCTTTCGCTCATGGGACGCCCTAAAAACCTCCGCCCAGCCCCCAGGAGCCCATGGATCTACTTAAACGCTCGTCAGGGACTCCCCCGAGGGGGTCGGACCAAAACTTTTCCCAGAGCCAGCAACCCCCGGCCGATCCATGGGCTAACAAACACGGAAAATCGCCAAAAACTGTTGTTTTCACTCTTTCGCTCATGGGACGCCCTAAAAACCTCTACCCAGCCCCCAGGAGCCCATGGATCCGCTTAAACGCTCGTCAGGGACTCCCCTGAGGGGCTCGGACCAAAACTTTTCCCGGAGCCAGCAACCCCCGGCCGATCCATGGGCTAATACACACAGAAAATCACCAAAAAACTGTCGTTTTCACTCTTTCGCTCATGGGACGCCCTAAAAACCTTCGCCCAGACCCCAGGAGCCCTTGGATCCGCTTAAGCGCTCGTCAGGGATGCCCCCGAGGGGCTTGGACCAAAACCTTTCCCGAAGCCAGCACCCCCCGGCCGATCCATGGGCTAACACACACGGAAAATCGCCAAAAAACTGCCGTTTTCACTCTTTCGCTCATGGGACGCCCTAAAAACCTCCGCCCAGCCCCCAGGAGCCCATGGATCCACTTAAACGCTCGTCAGGGACTCCCCCGAGGGGGTCGTACCAAAACTTTTCCCAGAGCCAGCAACCCCCGGCCGATCCATGGGCTAACACACACGGAAAATCGCCAAAAAACTGCCGTTTTTACTCTTTCGCTAATGGGACGCCCTAAAAACCTCCGCCCAACCCCCAGGAGCCCATGGATCCGCTTAACCGCTTGTCAGGGATGCCCCCGAGGGGCTCGGACCAAAACTTTTCCCGGAGCCAGCAACCCCCGGCCGATCCATGGGCTAACACACACGGAAAATCGCCAAAAAACTGCCGTTTTCACTCTTTCGCTCATGGGACGCCCTAAAAACCTCTACCCAGCCCCCAGGAGCCCATGGATCCGCTTAACCGCTCATCAGGGACTCCCCTGAGGGGCTCGGACAAAAACTTTTCCCGGAGCCAGCAACCCCCGGCCGATCCATGGGCTAATACACACGGAAAATCGCCAAAAAACTGTCGTTTTCACTCTTTCGCTCATGGGACGCCCTAAAAACCTCCGCCCAGACCCCAGGAGCCCTTGGATCCACTTAAGCACTCGTCAGGGATGCCCCCGAGGGGCTTGTACCAAAAACTTTCCCGAAGCCAGCACCGCCCGGCCGATCCATGGGCTAACACACACGGAAAATCGCCAAAAAACTGCCGTTTTCACTCTTTCGCTCATGGGACGCCCTAAAAACCTCCGACCAGCCCCCAGGAGCCCATGGATCCGCTTAAGAGCTCGTCAGGGATGCCCCCGAGGGGTTTGGACCAAAACGTTTCCCGAAGCCAGCAACCCCCGGCCGATCAATGGGCTAAAACACACGGAAAATCGCCAAAAAACTGCCGTTTTCACTCTTTCGCTCATAGGACGCCCTAAAAACCTCTACCCAGCCCCCAGGATCCGATGGATCTGCTTAAACGCTCGTGAGGGACACCCCCGAGGGGCTCAGACCAAAACTTTTCCCGGAGCCAGCACCCCCCGGCCGATCCATGGGCTAACACACAGAGAAAATCGCCAAAAAACTGTCGTTTTCACTCTTTCGCTCATGGGACGCCCTAAAAACCTCCGCCCAGCCCCCAGGAGCCCATGGATCCGCTTAACAACTCGTCAGGGATGCCCCCGAGGGGCTCGGACCAAAACTTTTCCCGGAGCCAGCACCCCCCGGCCGATCCATGGGCTAGCACACATGGAAAATCGCCAAAAAACTGTCGTTTTCACTCTTTCGCTCATGGGACCCCCTAAAAACCTACGCCCAGCCCCCAGGAGCCCATGGATCCACTTAAACGCTCGTCAGGGACTCCCCCGAGGGGGTCGGACCAAAACATTTCCCAGAGCCAGGTACCCCCGGCCAATCCATGGGCTAACACACACGGAAAATCGCCAAAAAACTGCCGTTTTTACTCTTTCGCTAATGGGACGCCCTAAAAACCTCCGCCCAGCCCCGAGGAGCCCATGGATCCGCTTAACCGCTCTTCAGGGACGCCCCCGAGGGGTTCAGACCAAAACTTTTCCCGGAACCAGCAACCCCAGGTCGATCCATGGGCTAACACACACGGAAAATCGCCAAAAAACTGCCGTTTTCACTCTTTCGCTCATGGGAAGCCCTAAAAACCTCTACCCAGCCCCCAGGAGCCCATGGATCCGCTTAACCGCTCGTCAGGGACTCCCCTGAGGGGCTCGGACCAAAACTTTTCTCGGAGCCAGCAACCCCCGGCCGATCCATGGGCTAATACACACGGAAAATCGCCAAAAAACTGTCGTTTTCACTCTTTCACTCATGGGACGCCCTAAAAACCTCCGCCCAGACCCCAGGAGCCCTTGGATCCGCTTAAGCGCTCGTCAGGGATTCCCCCGAGGGGCTTGGACCAAAACCTTTCCCAAAGCCAGCACCCCCCGGCCGATCCATGGGCTAATACACACGGAAAATCGCCAAAAAACTGTCGTTTTCACTCTTTCGCTCATGGGACGCCCTAAAAACCTCCGCCCAGACCCCAGGAGCCCTTGGATCCGCTTAAGCGCTCGTCAGGGATGCCCCCGAGGGGTTTGGACCAAAACCTTTCCCGAAGCCAGCACCCCCCGGCCGATCCATGGGCTAACACACACGGAAAATCGCCAAAAAACTGTCGTTTTCACTCTTTCGCTCATGGGACGCCCTAAAAACCTCCGCCCAGACCCCAGGAGCCCTTGGATCCGCTTAAGCGCTCGTCAGGGATTCCACCGAGGGGCTTGGACCAAAACCTTTCCCAAAGCCAGCACCCCCCGGCCGATCCATGGGCTAATACACACGAAAAATCGCCAAAAAACTATCGTTTTCACTCTTTCGCTCATGGGACGCCCTAAAAACCTCCACCCAGACCCCAGGAGCCCTTGGATCCGCTTAAGCGCTCGTCAGGGACTCCCCCGAGGGGGTCGGACCAAAACTTTTCCCAGAGCCAGGTACCCCAGGCCGATCCATGGGCTAACACACACGGAAAATCGCCAAAAAACTGCCGTTTTTACTCTTTCGCTAATGGGACGCCCTAAAAACCTCCGCCCAGCCCCCAGGAGCCCATGGATCCGCTTAACCGCTCTTCAGGGACGCCCCCGAGGGGTTCAGACCAAAACTTTTCTCGAAACCAGCAACCCCCGGTCGATCCATGGGCTAACACACACGGAAAATCGCCAAAAAACTGCCGTTTTCACTCTTTCGCTCATGGGACGCCCTAAAAACCTCTACCCAGCCCCCAGGAGCCCATGGATCCGCTTAACCGTTTGTCAGGGACTCCCCTGAGGGGCTCGGACCAAAACTTTTCTCGGAGCCAGCAACCCCCGGCCGATCCATGGGCCAATACACACGGAAAATCGCCAAAAAACTGTCGTTTTCACTCTTTCGCTCATGGGACGCCCTAAAAACCTCCGCCCAGACCCCAGGAGCCCTTGGATACGCTTAAGCGCTCGTCAGGGATTCCCCCGAGGGGCTTGGACCAAAACCTTTCCCAAAGCCAGCACCCCCCGGCCGATCCATGGGCTAATACACACGGAAAATCGCCAAAAAACTGTCGTTTTCACTCTTTCGCTCATGGGACGCCCTAAAAACCTCCGCCCAGACCCCAGGAGCCCTTGGATCCACTTAAGAGCTCGTCAGGGATGCCCCCGAGGGATTCGGCCCAAAACTTTTCACGAAGCCAGCAACCCCCGGCCGATCAACGGGCTAAAACACACGGAAAATCGCCAAAAAACTGCCGTTTTCACTCTTTCGCTCATGGGACACCCTAAAAACCTCTACCCAGCCCCCAGGAGCCCATGGATCTGCTTAACCGCTCGTCAGGGACACCCCCGAGGGGCTCGGACCAAAACTTTTCCCGGAGCCAGCACCCCCCGGCCGATCCATGGGCTAACACACAGGGAAAATCGCCAAAAAACTGCCGTTTTCACTCTTTCGCTCATGGGACGCCCTAAAAACCTCCGCCCAGCCCCCAGGAGCCCATGGATCCGCTTAACAACTCGTCAGGGATGCCACCGAGGGGCTCAGACCAAAACTTTTCCCGGAGCCAGCACCCCCCGGCCGATCCATGGGCTAGCACACATGGAAAATCGCCAAAAAACTGTCGTTTTCACTCTTTCGCTCATGGGACGCCCTAAAAACCTCCGCCCAGCCCCAGGAGCCCATGGATCCACTTAACCGCTCATCAGGGACGCTCCCAAGGGGCTCGGACCCAAATTTTTCCCGGAGCCAGCACCCCCCAGCCGATCCATGGGCTAACACACACTGAAAATCGCCAAAAAACTGGCGTTTTTACTCTTTCGCTAATGGGACGCCCTAAAAACCTCCGCCCAGCCCCCAGGAGCCCATGGATCCGCTTAACCACTCGTCAGGGACGCCCCCGAGGGGTTCAGACCAAAACTTTTCCCCGAACCAGCAACCCCCGGCCGATCCATGGGCTAACACACACGGAAAATCGCCAAAAAACTGTCGTTTTCACTCTTTCGCTCATGGGACGCCCTAAAAACCTCCGTCCAGCCCCCAGGATCCCATGGATCCGCTTAACTGCTCGTCAGGGATGCCCCCGAGGGGCTCGGACCAAAACTTTTCCCGGAGCCAGCAATCCCCGGCCGATCCATGGGCTAACACACACGGAAAATCGCCAAAAAACTGCCGTTTTCACTCTTTTGCTCATGGGACGCCCTAAAAACCTCCGCCCAGCCCCTAGGAGCCTATGGATCCACTTAACCGCTCATCAGGGACGACCCGAGGGGCTCGGACCAAAACTTTTCTCGGAGCCAGCAACCCCCGGCCGATCCATGGGCTAACACACACGGAAAATCGCCAAAAAACTGTCGTTTTCACTCTTTCGCTCATGGGACGCCCTAAAAACCATCGCACAGCCCCCAGGAGCCCATGGATCTGCTTAAACGCTCGTCAGGGACGCCCCCGAGGGGTTCAGACCAAAACTTTTCCCGGAACCAGCAACCCCCGGCCGATCCATGGGCTAACACACACGGAAAATCACCAAAAAACTGCCGTTTTCACTCTTTCGCTCATGGGACGCCCTAAAAACCTCCGTCCAGCCCCCAGGATCCCATGGATCCGCTTAACCGCTCGTCAGGGACGCCCCTGAGGGGTTCGGACCAAAACTTTTCTCGGAGCCAGCAACCCCCGGCCGATCCATGGGCTAAAACACACGGAAAATCGCCAAAAAACTGTCGTTTTCACTCTTTCGCTCATGGGATGCCCTAAAAACCTCCGCCCAGCCCCCAGGACCCCATGGATCTGCTTAACCACTCGTCAGGGAAGCCCCCGAGGGGATCGGACCAAAACTTTTCCCGGAGCCAGCACCCCCCGGCCGATCCATGGGCTAACACACACGGAAAATCGCCAAAAAACTGTCGTTTTCACTCTTTCGCTCATGGGACGCCCTAAAAACCTTCGCACAGCCCCCAGGAGCCCATGGATCTGCTTAAACGCTCGTCAGGGATGCCCCCGCGGGGTTCAGACCAAAACTTTTCTCGGAACCAGCAACCCCCGGTCGATCCATGGGCTAACACACACGGAAAATCGCCAAAAAACTGCCGTTTTCACTCTTTCGCTCATGGGACGCCCTAAAAACCTCCGTCCAGCCCCCAGGGTCCCATGGATCTGCTTAACCGCTCGTCAGGGACGCCCCCGAGGGGTTCGGACCAAAACTTTTCCCGGAGCCAGCAACCCCCGGCCGATCCATGGGCTAACACACACGGAAAATCGCCAAAAAACTGTCGTTTTCACTCTTTCGCTCATGGGACGCCCTAAAAACCTCCGCCCAGCCCCCAGGAGCCCATGGATCTGCATAACCGCTCGTCAGGGACGCCCCCGAGGGGATCGGACCAAAACTTTTCCCGGAGCCAGCAACCCCCGGCCGATCCATGGGCTAAAACACACGGAAAATCGCCAAAAAACTGCCATTTTCACTCTTTCGCTCATGGAACGCCCTAAAAACCTCTGCCCAGCCCCCAGGAGCCCATGGATCCGCTTAACCGCTCGTCAGGAGCGCCCCCAAGGGGCTCGGACCAAAACTTTTCCCGGAGCCAGCAACCCCCGGCCGATCCATGGGCTAACACCCACGGAAAATCGCCAAAAAACTGTCGTTTTCACTCTTTCGCTCATGGGACGCCCTAAAAACCTCCGTACAGCCCCTAGGAGCCCATGGATCCACTTAACCGATCGTCAGGGACGCACCTGAGGGGCTCGGCCCAAAGCTTTTCCCGGAGCCAGCAACCCCCGATCGATCCATGGGCTAACACACACGGAAAATCGCCAAAAGACTATCGTTTTCACTCTTTCGCTCATAGGACGCCCTAAAAACCTCCGCACAACCCCCAGGAGCCCATGGATATGCTTAAACGCTCGTCAGGGACGCCTCCGAGGGGCTCAGACCAAAACTTTTCCCGGAGCCAGCACCCCCCGGCCGATCCATGGGCTAAAACAAACGGAAAATCGCCAAAAAACTGCCGTTTTCACTCTTTCGCTCATGGGATGCCCTAAAAACCTTCTCCCAGCCCCCAGGAGCCCATGGATCCGCTTAACCACTCGTCAGGGACGCCCCCGAGGGGCTCGTACCAAAACTTTTCCCGGAGCCAGCACCCCCCGGCCGATCCATGGGCTAACACACACGGAAAATCGCCAAAAAACTGCCATTTTCACTCTTTCGCTCATGGGACGCCCTAAAAACCTCCGTCCCGCCCCCAGGATCCCATGGATCCGCTTAACCACTCGTCAGGGACGCCCCCGAGGGGTTCGGACCAAAACTTTTCCCGGAGCTAGCAACCCCCGGCCGATCCATGGGCTAACACACACGGAAAATCGCCAAAAAACTGCCGTTTTCACTCTTTCGCTAATGGGACGCCCTAAAAACCTCCGCCCAGCCCCCAGGAGCCCATGGATCTGCTTAACCGCTAATCAGGGACGCCCCCGAGGGGCTCGGACCAAAACTTTTCCCGGAGCCAGCACCCCCCGGCCGATCCATGGGCTAAAACACACGGAAAATCGCCAAAAAACTGCCATTTTCACTCTTTCGCTCATGGAACGCCCTAAAAACCTCCGCCCAGCCCCCAGGAGCCCATGGATCCACTTAACCGCTCGTCAGGGGCGCCCCCGAGGGGCTCGGACCAAAACTTTTCCCGGAGTCAGCAACCCCCAGCCGATCCATGGGCTAACACACACGAAAAATCGCCAAAAAACTGCCGTTTTCACTCTTTCGCTCATGGGACGCCCTAAAAACCTCCGTACAGCCCCTAGGAGCCCATGGATCCACTTAAACGCTCGTCAGGGACGCACCTGAGGGGCTCGGCCCAAAGCTTTTCCCGGAGCCAGCAACCCCCGGCCGATTCATGGGCTAACACATACGGAAAATTGCCAAAAAACTGTCGTTTTCACTCTTTCACTCATGGGACGCCCTAAAAACCTCCATACAGCCCCCAGGATCCCATGGATCTGCTTAAATGCTCGTCAGGGACGCCCCCGAGGGGTTCGGACCAAAACTTTTCCCGGAGCCAGCAACCCCCGGCCGATCCATGGGCTAACACACACGGAAAATCGCCAAAAAACTGCCGTTTTCACACTTTCGCTCATGGGACGCCCTAAAAACCTCCTCCCAGACCCCAGGAGCCCATGGATCCTCTTAACCGCTCGTCAGGGACGTCCCTGAGGGGCTCGGACCAAAAATTTTCTCGGAGCCAGCAACCCCCGGCCGATCCATGGGCTAACACACACGGAAAATCGCCAAAAAACTGCAGTTTTCACTCTTTCGCTCATGGGACGCCCTAAAAACCTCCGCCCCACCCCCAGGAGCCCATGGATCCGCTTAACCGCTCGTCAGGGACGCCCCCGAGGAGATCGGCCCAAAACTTTTACCGGAACCAGCACCCCCCGCCCGATCCATGGGCTAACACACACGAAAAATTGCCAAAAAACTGCCGTTTTCACTCTTTCGCTCATGGGATGCCCTAAAAACCTCCGCCCCACCCCCAGGAGCCCATGGATCCGCTTAATCGCTCGTCAGGGATGTCCCCCAAGGGGATCGGCCCAAAACTTTTCCCGGAACCAGCACCCCCCGCCCGATCCATGGGCTAACACACACGGAAAATCGCCAAAAAACTGCCATTTTCAGTCTTTCACTCATGGGACACCCTAAAAACCTCCGCCCCACACCCAGGATCCCATGGATCCGCTTAACCGCTCATCAGGGATGCCCCCGAGGGCCTCGATCCAAAATAATTTCCAGAGCCAGCGCCACCCCAGCGATCCGTGGGCTAACACCCACCGAAAATCGCCAAAAAACTGCGGTTTTCACTCTTTCGCCTCTGGGATGCCCTAAACACATCCCAACGGACCCACGGAGTCCATGGATCCGCTTAACAGCTCGTCAGGGACGCCTCCGAGGGCCTCAGCCCAAAATAATTTCCGGAGCCAGCGCCACCCCAGCGATCCGTGGGCTAACACCCACCGAAAATCGCCAAAAAACTGCAGTTTTCACTCTTTCGCCTTTGGGACGCCCTAAAAACATCCCAACGGACCCACGGAGCCCATGGATCCACTTAACAGCTCGTCAGGGACGCCCCCAAGGGCCTCGGCCCAAAATAATTTCCGGAGCCAGCGCCACCCCAGCGATCCGTGGGCTAACACCCGCCGAAAATAGCCAAAAAACTGCAGTTTTCACTCTTTCGCCTCTGGGACGCCCAAAAAACATCCCAACGGACCCACGGAGCCCATGGATCTGCTTAACAGCTAGTCAGGGATACCCCCGAGGCCCTCGGGCCAAAATAATTTCCGGAGCCAGCGCCACCCCAGCGATCCGTGGGCTAACACCCACCGAAAATCGCCAAAAAACTGTAGTTTTCACTCTTTCGCCTCTGGGACTCCCTAAAAACATCCCAACGAACCCACGGAGCCAATGGATCCGCTTAAAAGCTCTTCAGGGACGCCCCCGAGGGCCTCAGCCCAAAATAATTTCCGAAGCCAGTGCCACCCCAGCGATCCGTGGGCTAACACAGACCGAAAATTGTCAAAAAACTGCAGTTTTCACTCTTTCGCCTCTGGGATGCCCTAAAAACATCCCAATGGACCCACGGAGCCCATGGATCCGTTTAACATCTTGTTAGGGAGGCCCCCGAGGGCCTCGACCCAAAATAATTTCCGGATCCAGCGCCGTCCCAGCGATCCGTGGGCTAACACCCACCGAAAATCTCCAAAAAACTGCAGTTTTCACTCTTTCGCCTCTGAGACGCCCTAAAAACATCCCAAAGGACCCACGGAGCCCATGGATCTGCTTAACAGCTCGTCAGGGATGCCCCCGAGGGCCTCGGCCCAAAATAATATTCGGAGCCAGTGCTACCCCAGCGATCCGTGGGCTAACACCCACCGAAAATTGCCAAAAAACTGCAGTTTTCACTCTTTCGCCTCTGGGACGCCCTAAAAACATCCCAACGGACCCACGGAGCCCATGGATCCACTTAACAGCTCGTCAGGGATGCCTCCGAGTGCCTCAGTCCAAAATAATTTCCGGAGACAGCGCCACCCCAGCGATCCGTGGGCTAACACCCACCGAAAATTGCCAAAAAACTGCAGTTTTCACTCTTTCGCCTCTGGGACGCCCTAAAAACATCCCAACGGACCCACGGAGCCCATGGATCCGCTTACCAGCTTGTCAGGGACGCCCCCAAGGGCCTCAGCCCAAAATAATTTCCGAAGCCAGTGCCACCCCAGCGATCCGTGGGCTAACACTCACCGAAAATCGCCAAAAAACTGCAGTTTTCACTCTTTCGCCTCTGAGACGCCCTAAAAACATCCCAAAGGACCCACGGAGCCCATGGATCCGCTTAACAGCTCATCAGGGACACCCCTGAGGGCCTCAACCCAAAATAATTTCCGAAGCCAGTGCCACCCCAGCTATCCGTGGGCTAACACAGATCGAAAATCGCCAAAAAACTGTCGTTTTCACTCTTTCACCTCTGGGACGCCCTTAAAACCTCCCACCGGCCCCAAGGAGCCCATGGATCCTCTTAACAGCTCGGTAGGGACGCCCCCGAAAGGGTCGACCCAGAATAATTTCCGGAGCCAGCGCCCCCCCAGCGATCCGTAGGCTAACACCCACCGAAAATCGCCAAAAAACTGCCGTTTTCACTCTTTCGCCTCTGGAACGCCCTAAAAACCTCCCAACGGACCCACGGAGCCCATGTATCCGCTTAAAAACTCGTCAGGGACGCCTCGGAGGGCCTCATCCCAAAATAATTTTCGGAGCCAGCGCCACCCCAGCGATCCGTGGGCTAACACCCACCGAAAATTGCCAAAAAACTGCAGTTTTCACTCTTTCGCCTCTGGGACGCCCTAAAAACATCCCAACGGACCAACGGAGCCCATGAATCCGCTTAACAGCTCGTCAGGGACGCCCCCAAGGGCCTCGGCCCAAAATAATTTCCGGAGCCAGCGCCACCCCAGCGATCCGTGGGCTAACACCCGCCGAAAATCGCCAAAAAACTGCAGTTTTCACTCTTTCACCTCTGGGACGCCCAAAAAACATCCCAACGGACCCACGGAGCCCATGGATCTGCTTAACAGCTCAACAGGGACGCCCCTGAGGGCCTCGGGCCAAAATAATTTCCGGAGCCAGCGCCACCCCAGCGATCCAGGGGCTAACACCCATCGAAAATCGCCAAAAAACTGTAGTTTTCACTCTTTCGCCTCTGGGACTCCCTAAAAACATCCCAACGGACCCACGGAGACCATGGATCCACTTAACAGCTCGTCAGGGACGCCCCCGAGGGCCTCAGCCCAAAATAATTTCCGAAGCCAGTGCCACCCCAGCGATCCGTGGGCTAACACAGACCGAAAATCGCCAAAAAACTGCAGTTTTCACTCTTTTGGCTCTGGGCCGCACTAAAAACATCCCAACGGACCCACGGAGCCCATGGATCCGTTTAACAGCTCGTCAGGGATGCCCCCGAGGGCCTCGACCCAAAATAATTTCCGGAGCAAGCGCCGTCCCAGCGATACGTGGGCTAACACCCACCGAAAATTGCCAAAAAACTGCAGTTTTCACTCTTTCGCCTCTGAGATGCCCTAAAAACATCCCAAAGGACCCACGGAGCCCATGGATCCGCTTACCAGCTCGTCAGGGACGCACTCGAGGGCCTCGACCCAAAATAATTTTCGGATCCAGCCCCACCCCAGCGATCCGTGGGCTAACACCCACCGAAAATCGCCAAAAAACTGCAGTTTTCACTCTTTCGCCTCTGGGCCGCCCTAAAAACATCCCAACGGACCCACGGAGCCCATGGATCTGCTTAACAGCTCGTCAGGGACGCCCCTGAGGGCCTCGGGCCAAAATAATTTCCGGAGCCAGCGCCACCCCAGCGATCCGTGGGCTAACACCCATCGAAAATCGCCAAAAAATTGTAGTTTTCACTCTTTCGCCTCTGGGACTCCCTAAAAACATCCCAACGGACCCACGGAGACCATGGATCCACTTAACAGCTCGTCAGGGACGCCCCCGAGGGCCGCAGCCCAAAATAATTTCCGAAGCCAGTGCCACCCCAGCGATCCGTGGGCTAACACAGACCGAAAATCGCCAAAAAACTGCAGTTTTCACTCTTTTGGCTCTGGGACGCCCTAAAAACATCCCAACGGACCCACGGAGCCCATGGATCCGTTTAACAGCTCGTCAGGGATGCCCCCGAGGGCCTCGACCCAAAATAATTTCAGGAGCAAGCGCCACCCCAGCGATCCGTGGGCTAACACCCACCAAAAATTGCCAAAAAACTGCAGTTTTCACTCTTTCGCCTCTGGGACGCCCTAAAAACATCCCAACGGACCCACGGAGCCCATGGATCCGCTTAACAGCTCGTCAGGGACTCCCCCGAGGGCCTCGGCCTAAAATAATTTTCGGAGCCAGCGCCACCCCAGCGATCCGTGGGCTAACACCAACCGAAAATTGCCAAAAAACTGCAGTTTTCACTCTTTCGCCTCTGAGATGCCCTAAAAACAACCCAAAGGACCCACGGAGCCCATGGATCCGCTTAAAAGCTCGTCAGGGACGCCCCCGAGGGCCTCGGCCCAAAATAATTTTCGGAGCCAGTGCCACCCTAGCGATCCGTGGGCTAACACCCACCGAATATTGCCAAAAAACTGCAGTTTTCACTCTTTCTCCTTTGGGACGCCCTAAAAACATCCCAACGGACCCACGGAGCCAATGGATCCGCTTAACAGCTCGTCAGGGACGCACTCGAGGGCCTCGACCCAAAATAATTTTCGGATCCAGCCCCACCCCAGCGATCCGTGGGCTAACACCCACCGAAAATCGCCAAAAAACTGCAGTTTTCACTCTTTCGCCTTTGGGACGCCCTAAAAACATCCCAACGGACCCACGGATCCCATGGATCCGCTTAACAGTTCGTCAGGGACGCACTCGAGGGCCTCGACCAAAAATAATTTTCGGAGCCAGCGCCACCCCAGCGATCCGTGGGCTAACACCCACCGAAAATCGCCAAAAAACTGCAGTTTTCACTCTTTCGCCTCTGGGACGCCCTAAAAACATCCCAACGTACCCACGGAGCCCATGGATCCGCTTAACAGCTCGTCAGGGATGCCCTCGAGGGCCTCGGTCCAAAATAATTTCCGGAGCCAGCGCCACCCCAGCGATCCGTGGGCTAACACCCACCGAAAATGGCCAAAAAACAGCAGTTTTCACTCTTTCTCCTCTAGGACGCCCTAAAAACATCCCAACGGACCCACGGAGCCCATGGATCCGCTTAAAAGATAGTCAGGGACGCCTCTGAGGGCCTCGTCCCAAAATAATTTTCGGAGCCAGCGCCACCCCAGCGATCCGTGGGCTAACACCCACCGAAAATCGCCAAAAAACTGCAGTTTTCACTCTTTCGCCTCTGGGACGCCCTAAAAACATCCCAACGGACCCACGGAGCCCATGGATCCGCTTAACAGCTCGTCAGGGACGCCCCCGAGGGCCTCGGCCCAAAATAATTTCCGGAGCCAGCGCCACCCCAGCGATCCGTGGGCTAACACCCACCGAAAATCGCCAAAAAACAGCAGTTTTCACTCTTTCTCCTATAGATCGCCCTAAAAACATCCCAACGGACCCACGGAGCCCCTGGATCCGCTTAACAGCTAGTCAGGGACGCCCCTAAGGGCCTCGTCCCAAAATAATTTTCGGAGCCAGCGCCACCCCAACGATCCGTGGGCTAACACCCACCGAAAATCGCCAAAAAACTGCAGTTTTCACTCTTTCGCCTCTGGAACGCCCTAAAAACATCCCAACGGACCAACGGAGCCCATGGATCCGCTTAACAGCTCGTCAGGGATGCCCCCGTGGGTCTCGGCCCAAAATAATTTCCGGAGTCAGCGCCACCCCAGCGATCCGTGGGCTAACATCCACCGAAAATCGCCAAAAAACTGCAGTTTTCACTTTTTCGCCTCTGGGACGCCCTAAAAACATCCCAACGGACCCACAGAGCCCATGGATCTGCTTAACAGCTTGTCAGGGACGGTCCGAGGGCCTTTGCCCAAAATAATTTCCGGAGCCCGCGCCACCCCAACTATCCGTGGGCTAACACCCACCGAAAATCGCCAAAAAACTAAAGTTTTCACTCTTTCACCTCTGGGACGCCCTAAAAACATCCCAACGGACCCACGGAGCCCATGGATCCGCTTAACATCTTGTCAGGGATGCCCCCGAGGGCCTCGGCCCAAAATAATTTTCGTAGTCAGTGCCACCCCAGCGATCCGTGGGCTAACACCCACCGAAAATCGCCAAAAAACTACAGTTTTTACTCTTTCGCCTCTGGGATGTCCTAAAAACATCCCAACAGACCCACGGAGCCCATGGATCCGCTTAACAGCTCGTTAGGGACCCCCCCGAAGGCCTCGACCCAAAATAATTTCCTGAGCCAGCGCCACCCCAGCAATCCGTGGGCTGACACCCACCGAAAATCGCAAACAAACTGCTGTTTTCACCCTTTCGCCTCTAGGACGCCCTAAAAACATCCCAACGGACCCACGGAGCCCATGGATCCGCTTAACAGCTTGTCAGGGACGTCCCCGAGGGCCACGACCCAAAATAATTTCCGGAGCCAGCGCCAACCCAGCGATCCGTGGGCTAACACCCACCGAAAATCGCCAAAAAACTGCAGTTTTCACTCTTTCGCCTTTGGGACGCCCTAAAAACATCCCAACGGACCCACGGAGCCCATGGATCCGCTTAACAGCTCGTCAGGGACGCCCCTGAGGGCCTCGACCCAAAATAATTTTCGAAGCCAGCGCCACCCCAGCGATCCGTGGGCTAACACCCACCAAAAATTGCCAAAAAACTGCAGTTTTCACTCTTTCGCCTCTGGGATGCCCTAAAAACATCCCAACGGATCCATGGAGCCCATGGATCCGCTTAACAGCTCGTCAGGGACGCACTCGAGGGCCTCGACCCAAAATAATTTTCGGAGCCAGCGCCACCCCAGCGATCCGTGGGCTAACACCCACCGAAAATTGCCAAAAAACTGCAGTTTTCACTCTTTCGCCTCTGGGACGCCCTAAAAACATCCCAACGGACCCACGGAGCCCATGGATCCGCTTAACAGCTCGTCAGGGATGCCCTCGAGGGCCTCGGCCCAAAATAATTTCCGGAGCCAGCGCCACCCCAGCGATCCGTGGGCTAACACCCACCGAAAATCACCAAAAAACAGCAGTTTTCACTCTTTCTCCTCTAGGACGCCCTAAAAACATCCCAACGGACCCACGGAGCCCATGGATCCGCTTAACAGCTAGTCAGGGACGCCCCTGAGGGCCTCGTCCAAAAATAATTTTCGGAGCCAGCGCCACCCCAGCGATCCGTGGGCTAACACCCACCGAAAATCGCCAAAAAACTGCAGTTTTCACTCCTTCGCCTCTGGGACGCCCTAAAAACATCCCAACGGACCCACGGAGCCGATGGATCCACTTAACAGCTCGTCAGGGATGCCTCCGAGTGCCTCAGCCCAAAATAATTTCCGGAGCCAGCGCCACCCCAGCGATCCGTGGGCTAACACCCACCGAAAATTGCCAAAAAACTGCAGTTTTCACTCTTTCGCCTCTGGGACGCCCTAAAAACATCCCAACGGACCCACGGAGCCCATGGATCCGCTTAACAGCTTGTCAGGGACGCCCCCAAGGGCCTCAGCCCAAAATAATTTCCGAAGCCAGTGCCACCCCAGCGATCCGTGGGCTAACACTCACCGAAAATCGCCAAAAAACTGCAGTTTTCACTCTTTCGCCTCTGGGACGCCCTAAAAACATCCCAAAGGACCCACGGAGCCCATGGATCCGCTTAACAGCTCGTCAGGGACACCCCTGAGGGCCTCAACCCAAAATAATTTCCGAAGCCAGTGCCACCCCAGCTATCCGTGGGCTAACACAGACCGAAAATCGCCAAAAAACTATCGTTTTCACTCTTTCACCTCTGGGACGCCCTTAAAACCTCCCACCGGCCCCAAGGAGCCCATGGATCCTCTTAACAGCTCGGTAGGGACGCCCCCGAAAGGGTCGACCCAGAATAATTTCCGGAGCCAGCGCCCCCCCAACGATCCGTAGGCTAACACCCACCAAAAATCGCCAAAAAACTGCCGTTTTCACTCTTTCGCCTCTGGAACGCCCTAAAAACCTCCCAACGGACCCACGGAGCCCATGTATCCGCTTAAAAACTCGTCAGGGACGCCTCGGAGGGCCTCATCCCAAAATAATTTTCGGAGCCAGCGCCACCCCAGCGATCCGTGGGCTAACACCCACCGAAAATTGCCAAAAAACTGCAGTTTTCACTCTTTCGCCTTTGGGACGCCCTAAAAACATCCCAACGGACCAACGGAGCCCATGAATCCGCTTAACAGCTCGTCAGGGACGCCCCCAAGGGCCTCGGCCCAAAATAATTTCCGGAGCCAGCGCCACCCCAGCGATCCGTGGGCTAACACCCGCCGAAAATCGCCAAAAAACTGCAGTTTTCACTCTTTCACCTCTGGGACGCCCAAAAAACATCCCAACGGACCCACGGAGTCCATGGATCTGCTTAACAGCTCAACAGGGACGCCCCTGAGGGCCTCGGGCCAAAATAATTTCCGGAGCCAGCGCCACCCCAGCGATCCAGGGGCTAACACCCATCGAAAATCGCCAAAAAACTGTAGTTTTCACTCTTTCGCCTCTGGGACTCCCTAAAAACATCCCAACGGACCCACGGAGACCATGGATCCACTTAACAGCTCGTCAGGGATGCCCCCGAGGGCCTCAGCCCAAAATAATTTCCGAAGCCAGTGCCACCCCAGCGATCCGTGGGCTAACACAGACCGAAAATTGCCAAAAAACTGCAGTTTTCACTCTTTTGGCTCTGGGACGCCCTAAAAACATCCCAACGGACCCACGGAGCCCATGGATCTGTTTAACAGCTCGTCAGGGATGCCCCCGAGGGCCTCGACCCAAAATAATTTCCGGAGCAAGCGCCGTCCCAGCGATCCGTGGGCTAACACCCACCGAAAATTGCCAAAAAACTGCAGTTTTCACTCTTTCGCCTCTGAGATGCCCTAAAAACATCCCAAAGGACCCACGGAGCCCATGGATCCGCTTAAAAGCTCGTCAGGGACGCCCCCGAGGGCCTCGGCCCAAAATAATTTTCGGAGCCAGTGCCACCCCAGCGATCCGTGGGCTAACACCCACCGAAAATTGCCAAAAAACTGCAGTTTTCACTCTTTCTCCTTTGGGACGCCCTAAAAACATCCCAACGGACCCACGGAGCCCATGGATCCGCTTACCAGCTTGTCAGGGACGCACTCGAGGGCCTCGGGCCAAAATAATTTCCGAAGCCAGTGCCACCCCAGCGATCCGTGGGCTAACACAGACCGAAAATTGCCAAAAAACTGCAGTTTTCACTCTTTCACCTCTGGGCCGCCCTAAAAACATCCCAACGGACCCACGGAGCCCATGAATCTGCTTAACAGCTCGTCAGGGACGCCCCTGAGGGCCTCGGGCCAAAATAATTTCCGAAGCCAGTGCCACCCCAGCGATCCGTGGGCTAACACAGACCGAAAATCGCCAAAAAACTGCAGTTTTCACTCTTTTGGCTCTGGGACGCCCTAAAAACATCCCAACGGACCCACGGAGCCCATGGATCCGTTTAACAGCTCGTCAGGGATGCCCCCAAGGGCCTCGACCCAAAATAATTTCGGGAGCAAGCGCCACCCCAGCGATCCGTGGGCTAACACCCACCAAAAATTGCCAAAAAACTGCAGTTTTCACTCTTTCGCCTCTGGGACGCCCTAAAAACATCCCAACGGACCCACGGAGCCCATGGATCCGCTTAACAGCTCGTCAGGGACTCCCCCGAGGGCCTCGGCCCAAAATAATTTCCGGATCCAGCCCCACCCCAGCGATCCGTGGGCTAACACCCACCGAAATCGCCAAAAAACTGCAGTTTTCACTCTTTTGCCTCTGGGCCGCCCTAAAAACATCCCAACGGACCCACGGAGCCCATGGATCCGCTTAACAGCTCGTCAGGGATGCCCTCGAGGGCCACGACCCAAAATAATTTCCGGAGCCAGCGCCACCCCAGCGATCCGTGGGCTAACACCCACCGAAAATCGCCAAAAAACTGCAGTTTTCACTCTTTCGCCTTTGGGACGCCCTAAAAACATCACAACGGACCCACGGAGCCCAAGGATCCGCTTAACAGTTCGTCAGGGACGCACTCGAGGGCCTCGACCAAAAATAATTTTTGGAGCCAGCGCCACCCCAGCGATCCGTGGGCTAACACCCACCGAAAATCGCCAAAAAACAGCAGTTTTCACTCTTTCGCCTCTGGGACGCCCTAAAAACATCCCAACGGACCCACGGAGCCCATGGATCCGCTTAACAGCTCGTCAGGGATGCCCTCGAGGGCCTCGGCCCAAAATAATTTCCGGAGCCAGCGCCACCCCAGCGATCCGTGGGCTAACACCCACCGAAAATCGCCAAAAAACAGCAGTTTTCACTCTTTCTCCTCTAGGACGCCCTAAAAACATCCCAACGGACCCACGGAGCCCATGGATCCGCTTAAAAGCTAGTAAGGGACGCCTCTGAGGGCCTCGTCCCAAAATAATTTTCGGAGCCAGCGCCACCCCAGCGATCCGTGGGCTAACACCCACCGAAAATCGCCAAAAAACTGCAGTTTTCACTCTTTCGCCTCTGGGACGCCCTAAAAACATCCCAACGGACCCACGGAGCCCATGGATCCGCTTAAAAGCTCGTCAGGGATGCCCTCGAGGGCTTCGGCCCAATATAATTTCCGGAGCCAGCGCCACCCCAGCGATCCGTGGGCTAACACCCACCGAAAATCGCCAAAAAACAGCAGTTTTCACTCTTTCTCCTATAGGACGCCCTAAAAACATCCCAACGGACCCACGGAGCCCATGGATCCGCTTAACAGCTAGTCAGGGACGCCCCTGAGGGCCTCGTCCCAAAATAATTTTCGGAGCCAGCGCCACCCCAACGATCCGTGGGCTAACACCCACCGAAAATCGCCAAAAAACTGCAGTTTTCACTCTTTCGCCTCTGGAACGCCCTAAAAACATCCCAACGGACCAACGGAGCCCATGGATCCGCTTAACAGCTCGTCAGGGATGCCCCCGTGGGTCTCGGCCCAAAATAATTTCCGGAGTCAGCGCCACCCCAGCGATCCGTGGGCTAACATCCACCGAAAATCGCCAAAAAACTGCAGTTTTCACTTTTTCGCCTCTGGGACGCCCTAAAAACATCCCAACGGACCCACAGAGCCCATGGATCTGCTTAACAGCTTGTCAGGGACGGTCCGAGGGCCTTAGCCCAAAATAATTTCCGGAGCCAGCGCCACCCCAACTATCCGTGGGCTAACACCCACCGAAAATCGCCAAAAAACTAAAGTTGTCACTCTTTCACCTCTGGGACGCCCTAAAAACATCCCAACGGACCCACGGAGCCCATGGATCCGCTTAACATCTTGTCAGGGATGCCCCCGAGGGCCTCGGCCCAAAATAATTTCCGTAGCCAGCACCACCCCAGCGATCCGTGGGCTAACACCCACCGAAAATCGCCAAAAAACTACAGTTTTTACTCTTTCGCCTCTGGGATGCCCTAAAAACATCCCAAAAGACCCACGGAGCCCATGGATCCGCTTAACAGCTCGTTAGGGACCCCCCCGAAGGCCTCGACCCAAAATAATTTCCTGAGCCAGCGCCACCCCAGCAATCCGTGGGCTAACACCCACCGAAAATCGCAAACAAACTGCAGTTTTCACCCTTTCGCCTCTAGGACGCCCTAAAAACATCCCAACGGACCCACGGAGCCCATGGATCCGCTTAACAGCTCGTCAGGGACGTCCCCGAGGGCCACGACCCAAAATAATTTCCGGAGCCAGCGCCACCCCAGCGATCCGTGGGCTAACACCCACCGAAAATCGCCAAAAAACTGCAGTTTTCACTCTTTCGCCTTTGGGACGCCCTAAAAACATCCCAACGGACCCACGGAGCCCATGGATCCGCTTAACAGCTCGTCAGGGACGCCCCTGAGGGCCTCGGCCCAAAATAATTTTCGAAGCCAGCGCCACCCCAGCGATCCGTGGGCTAACACCCACCAAAAATTGCCAAAAAACTGCAGTTTTCACTCTTTCGCCTCTGGGATGCCCTAAAAACATCCCAACGGACCCATGGAGCCCATGGATCCGCTTAACAGCTCGTCAGGGACGCACTCGAGGGCCTCGACCCAAAATAATTTTCGGAGCCAGCGCCACCCCAGCGATCCGTGGGCTAACACCCACCGAAAATTGCCAAAAAACTGCAGTTTTCACTCTTTCGCCTCTGGGACGCCCTAAAAACATCCCAACGGACCCACGGAGCCCATGGATCCGCTTAACAGCTCGTCAGGGATGCCCTCGAGGGCCTCGGCACAAAATAATTTTCGGAGCCAGCGCCACCCCAGCGATCCGTGGGCTAACACCCACCGAAAATCACCAAAAAACAGCAGTTTTCACTCTTTCTCCTCTAGGACGCCCTAAAAACATCCCAACGGACCCACGGAGCCCATGGATCCGCTTAACAGCTAGTCAGGGACGCCCCTGAGGGCCTCGTCCAAAAATAATTTTCGGAGCCAGCGCCACCCCAGCGATCCGTGGGCTAACACCCACCGAAAATCGCCAAAAAACTGCAGTTTTCACTCTTTCGCCTCTGGGACGCCCTAAAAACATTCCAACGGACCCACGGAGCCCATGGATCCGCTTAACAGCTCGTCAGGGATGCCCTCGAGGGCCTCGGCCCAAAATAATTTTCGGAGCCAGCGCCACCCCAGCGATCCGTGGGCTAACACCCACCGAAAATCACCAAAAAACAGCAGTTTTCACTCTTTCTCCTCTAGGACGCCCTAAAAACATCCCAACGGACCCACGGAGCCCATGGATCCGCTTAACAGCTAGTCAGGGACGCCCCTGAGGGCCTCGTCCAAAAATAATTTTCGGAGCCAGCGCCACCCCAGCGATCCGTGGGCTAACACCCACCGAAAATCGCCAAAAAACTGCAGTTTTCACTCTTTCGCCTCTGGGACGCCCTAAAAACATCCCAACGGACCCACGGAGCCCATGGATCCGCTTAACAGCTCATCAGGGATGCCCTCGAGGGCTTCGGCCCAAAATAATTTCCGGAGCCAGCGCCACCCCAGCGATCCGTGGGCTAACACCCACCGAAAATCGCCAAAAAACAGCAGTTTTCACTCTTTCTCCTATAGGACGCCCTAAAAACATCCCAACGGACCCACGGAGCCCATGGATCCGCTTAACAGCTAGTCAGGGACGCCCCTGAGGGCCTCGTCCCAAAATAATTTTCGGAGCCAGCGCCACCCCAACGATCCGTGGGCTAACACCCACCGAAAATCGCCAAAAAACTGCAGTTTTCACTCTTTCGCCTCTGGAATGCCCTAAAAACATCCCAACGGACCCACGGAGCCCATGGATCCGCTTAACAGCTAGTCAGGGACGCCCCTGAGGGCCTCGTCCAAAAATAATTTTCGGAGCCAGCGCCACCCCAGCGATCCGTGGGCTAACACCCACCGAAAATCGCCAAAAAACTGCAGTTTTCACTCTTTCGCCTCTGGGACGCCCTAAAAACATCCCAACGGACCCACGGAGCCCATGGATCCGCTTAACAGCTCGTCAGGGATGCCCTCGAGGGCTTCGGCCCAAAATAATTTCCGGAGCCAGCGCCACCCCAGCGATCCGTAGGCTAACAGCCACCGAAAATCGCCAAAAAACAGCAGTTTTCACTCTTTCTCCTATAGGACGCCCTAAAAACATCCCAACGGACCCACGGAGCCCATGGATCCGCTTAACAGCTAGTCAGGGACGCCCCTGAGGGCCTCGTCCCAAAATAATTTTCGGAGCCAGCGCCACCCCAACGATCCGTGGGCTAACACCCACCGAAAATGGCCAAAAAACTGCAGTTTTCACTCTTTCGCCTCTGGAATGCCCTAAAAACATCCCAACGGACCCACGGAGCCCATGGATCCGCTTAACAGCTCGTCAGGGACGCACTCGAGGGCCTCGACCCAAAATAATTTTCGGAGCCAGCGCCACCCCAGCGATCCGTGGTCTAACACCCACCGAAAATTGCCAAAAAACTGCAGTTTTCACTCTTTCGCCTCTGGGACGCCCTAAAAACATCCCAACGGACCCACGGAGCCCATGGATCCGCTTAACAGCTCGTCAGGGATGCCCTCGAGGGCCTCGGCCCAAAATAATTTTCGGAGCCAGCGCCACCCCAGCGATCCGTGGGCTAACACCCACCGAAAATCACCAAAAAACAGCAGTTTTCACTCTTTCTCCTCTAGGACGCCCTAAAAACATCCCAACGGACCCACGGAGCCCATGGATCCGCTTAACAGCTAGTCAGGGACGCCCCTGAGGGCCTCGTCCAAAAATAATTTTCGGAGCCAGCGCCACCCCAGCGATCCGTGGGCTAACACCCACCGAAAATCGCCAAAAAACTCCAGTTTTCACTCTTTCGCCTCTGGGACGCCCTAAAAACATCCCAACGGACCCACGGAGCCCATGGATCCGCTTAACAGCTCGTCAGGGATGCCCTCGAGGGCTTCGGCCCAAAATAATTTCCGGAGCCAGCGCCACCCCAGCGATCCGTGGGCTAACAGCCACCGAAAATCGCCAAAAAACAGCAGTTTTCACTCTTTCTCCTATAGGATGCCCTAAAAACATCCCAACGGACCCACGGAGCCCATGGATCCGCTTAACAGCTAGTCAGGGACGCCCCTGAGGGCCTCGTCCCAAAATAATTTTCGGAGCCAGCGCCACCCCAACGATCCGTGGGCTAACACCCACCGAAAATGGCCAAAAAACTGCAGTTTTCACTCTTTCGCCTCTGGAATGCCCTAAAAACATCCCAACGGACCAACGGAGCCCATGGATCCGCTTAACAGCTCGTCAGGGATGCCCCCGTGGGTCTCGACCCAAAATAATTTCCGGAGTCAGCGCCACCCCAGCGATCCGTGGGCTAACATCCACCGAAAATCGCCAAAAAACTGCAGTTTTCACTTTTTCGCCTCTGGGATGCCCTAAAAACATCCCAACGGACCCACAGAGCCCATGGATCTGCTTAACAGCTCGTCAGGGACGGTCCGAGGGCCTTAGCCCAAAATAATTTCCGGAGCCAGCGCCACCCCAACTATCCGTGGGCTAACACCCACCGAAAATCGCCAAAAAACTAAAGTTTTCACTCTTTTACCTCTGGGACGCCCTAAAAACATCCCAACGGACCCACGGCGCCCATGGATCCGCTTAACATCTTGTCAGGGATGCCCCCGAGGGCCTCGGCCCAAAATAATTTTCGGAGCCAGCGCCACCCCAGCGATCCGTGGGCTAACACCAACCGAAAATTGCCAAAAAACTGCAGTTTTAACTCTTTCGCCTCTGGGACGCCCTAAAAACATCCCAACAGACCCACGGAGCCCATGGATCTGCTTAACAGCTCGTCAGGGATGCCTCTGAGGGCCTCGGCCCAAAATAATTTCCTGAGCCAGCGCCACCCCAGCGATCCGTGGGCTAACACCCACCGAAAATCGCAAACAAACTGCAGTTTTCACCCTTTCGCCTCTAGGACGCCCTAAAAACATCACAACGGACCCACGGAGCCCATGGATCCGCTTAAAAGCTCTTCAGGGATGCCTTCGAGGGCCTCAGCCCAAAATAATTTCCGGAGCCAGTGCCACCCCAGCGATCCGTGGGCTAACACCCATGGAAAATCGCCAAAAAACTGCAGTTTTAACTCTTTCGCCTCTGGGACGCCTTAAAAACATCCCAACGGACCCACGGAGCCCATGGATCCGCTTAACAGCTCGTCAGGGACGCACTCGAGGGCCTCGACCCAAAATAATTTCTGGAGCCAGCGCCACCCCAGCGATCCGTGGACTAACACCCACCGAAAATCGCCAAAAAATAGCAGTTTTCACTCTTTCTCCTCTAGGACGCCCTAAAAACATCCCAACGGACCCACGGAGCCCATGGATCCGCTTAACAGCTCGTCAGGGACGCCCCCGAGGGCCTCGGCCCAAAATAATTACTGGAGCCAGCGCCACCCCAGCGATCCGTGGGCTAACACCCACCGAAAATCGCCAAAAAATAGCAGTTTTCACTCTTTCTCCTCTAGGATGCCCTAAAAACATCCCAACGGACCCACGGAGCCCATGGATCCGCTTAACAGCTTGTCAGGGACGCACTCGAGGGCCTCGACCCAAAATAATTTTCGGAGCCAGCGCCACCCCAGCGATCCGTGGTCTAACACCCACCGAAAATTGCCAAAAAACTGCAGTTTTCACTCTTTCGCCTCTGGGACGCCCTAAAAACATCCCAACGGACCCACGGAGCCCATGGATCCGCTTAACAGCTCGTCAGGGATGCCCTCGAGGGCCTCGGCCCAAAATAATTTTCGGAGCCAGCGCCACCCCAGCGATCCGTGGGCTAACACCCACCGAAAATCACCAAAAAATAGCAGTTTTCACTCTTTCTCCTCTAGGACGCCCTAAAAACATCCCAACGGACCCACGGAGCCCATGGATCCGCTTAACAGCTAGTCAGGGACGCCCCTGAGGGCCTCGTCCAAAAATAATTTTCGGAGCCAGCGCCACCCCAGCGATCCGTGGGCTAACACCCACCGAAAATCGCCAAAAAACTCCAGTTTTCACTCTTTCGCCTCTGGGACGCCCTAAAAACATCCAAACGGACCCACGGAGCCCATGGATCCGCTTAACAGCTCATCAGGGATGCCCTCGAGAGCCTCGGCACAAAATAATTTCCGGAGCCAGCGCCACCCCAGCGATCCGTGGGCTAACACCCACCGAAAATCGCCAAAAAACAGCAGTTTTCACTCTTTCTCCTCTAGAACGCCCTAAAAACATCCCAACGGACCCACGGAGCCCATGGATCCGCTTAACAGCTAGTCAGGGATGCCCCTGAGGGCCTTGTCCCAAAATAATTTTCGGAGCCAGCGCCACCCCAACGATCCGTGGGCTAACACCCACCGAAAATCGCCAAAAAACTGCAGTTTTCACTCTTTCGCCTCTGGAATGCCCTAAAAACATCCCAACGGACCCACGGAGCCCATGGATCCGCTTAACAGCTAGTCAGGGACGCCCCTGAGGGCCTCGTCCAAAAATAATTTTCGGAGCCAGCGCCACCCCAGCGATCCGTGGGCTAACACCCACCGAAAATCGCCAAAAAACTGCAGTTTTCACTGTTTCGCCTCTGGGACGCCCTAAAAACATCCCAACGGACCCACGGAGCCCATGGATCCGCTTAACAGCTCATCAGGGATGCCCTCGAGAGCCTCGGCACAAAATAATTTCCGGAGCCAGCGCCACCCCAGCGATCCGTGGGCTAACACCCACCGAAAATCGCCAAAAAACAGCAGTTTTCACTCTTTCTCCTCTAGAACGCCCTAAAAACATCCCAACGGACCCACGGAGCCCATGGATCCGCTTAACAGCTAGTCAGGGATGCCCCTGAGGGCCTTGTCCCAAAATAATTTTCGGAGCCAGCGCCACCCCAACGATCCGTGGGCTAACACCCACCGAAAATCGCCAAAAAACTGCAGTTTTCACTCTTTCGCCTCTGGAATGCCCTAAAACCATCCCAACGGACCAACGGAGCCCATGGATCCGCTTAACAGCTAGTCAGGGACGCCCCTGAGGGCCTCGTCCAAAAATAATTTTCGGAGCCAGCGCCACCCCAGCGATCCGTGGGCTAACACCCACCGAAAATCGCCAAAAAACTGCAGTTTTCACTCTTTCGCCTCTGGGACGCCCTAAAAACATCCCAACGGACCCACGGAGCCCATGGATCCGCTTAACAGCTCATCAGGGATGCCCTCGAGAGCCTCGGCACAAAATAATTTCCGGAGCCAGCGCCACCCCAGCGATCCGTGGGCTAACACCCACCGAAAATCGCCAAAAAACAGCAGTTTTCACTCTTTCTCCTCTAGAACGCCCTAAAAACATCCCAACGGACCCACGGAGCCCATGGATCCGCTTAACAGCTAGTCAGGGATGCCCCTGAGGGCCTTGTCCCAAAATAATTTTCGGAGCCAGCGCCACCCCAACGATCCGTGGGCTAACACCCACCGAAAATCGCCAAAAAACTGCAGTTTTCACTCTTTCGCCTCTGGAATGCCCTAAAACCATCCCAACGGACCAACGGAGCCCATGGATCCGCTTAACAGCTCGTCAGGGATGCCCCCGTGGGTCTCGACCCAAAATAATTTCCGGAGTCAGCGCCACCCCAGCTATCCGTGGGCTAACATCCACCGAAAATCGCCAAAAAACTGCAGTTTTCACTTTTTCGCCTCTGGGACGCCCTAAAAACATCCCAACGGACCCACAGAGCCCATGGATCTGCTTAACAGCTCATCAGGGACGGTCCGAGGGCCTTAGCCCAAAATAATTTCCGGAGCCAGCGCCACCCCAACTATCCGTGGGCTAACACCCACCGAAAATCGCCAAAAAACTAAAGTTTTCACTCTTTTACCTCTGGGACGCCCAAAAAACATCCCAACAGACCCACGGAGCCCATGGATCTGCTTAACAGCTCGTCAGGGACGCACTCGAGGGCCTCGACCCAAAATAATTTCCGGAGCCAGTGCCACCCCAGCGATCCGTGGGCTAACACCCACGGAAAATCGCCAAAAAACTGCAGTTTTAACTCTTTCGCCTCTGGGACGCCTTAAAAACATCCCAACGGACCCACGGAGCCCATGGATCCGCTTAACAGCTCGTCAGGGACGCACTCGAGGGCCTCGACCCAAAATAATTTCTGGAGCCAGCGCCACCCCAGCGATCCGTGGACTAACACCCACCGAAAATCGCCAAAAAACAGCAGTTTTCACTCTTTCTCCTCTAGGACGCCCTAAAAACATCCCAACGGACCCACGGAGCCCATGGATCCGCTATACAGCTCGTCAGGGACGCCCCCGAGGGCCTCGGCCCAAAATAATTACTGGAGCCAGCGCCACCCCAGCGATCCGTGGGCTAACACCCACCGAAAATCGCCAAAAAATAGCAGTTTTCACTCTTTCTCCTCTAGGATGCCCTAAAAACATCCCAACGGACCCACGGAGCCCATGGATCCGCTTAACAGCTCGTCAGGGACGCACTCGAGGGCCTCGACCCAAAATAATTTTCGGAGCCAGCGCCACCCCAGCGATCCGTGGTCTAACACCCACCGAAAATTGCCAAAAAACTGCAGTTTTCACTCTTTCGCCTCTGGGACGCCCTAAAAACATCCCAACGGACCCACGGAGCCCATGGATCCGCTTAACAGCTCGTCAGGGATGCCCTCGAGGGCCTCGGCCCAAAATAATTTTCGGAGCCAGCGCCACCCCAGCGATCCGTGGGCTAACACCCACCGAAAATCACCAAAAAACAGCAGTTTTCACTCTTTCTCCTCTAGGACGCCCTAAAAACATCCCAACGGACCCACGGAGCCCATGGATCCGCTTAACAGCTAGTCAGGGACGCCCCTGAGGGCCTCGTCCAAAAATAATTTTCGGAGCCAGCGCCACCCCAGCGATCCGTGGGCTAACACCCACCGAAAATCGCCAAAAAACTCCAGTTTTCACTCTTTCGCCTCTGGGACGCCCTAAAAACATCCAAACGGACCCACGGAGCCCATGGATCCGCTTAACAGCTCATCAGGGATGCCCTCGAGAGCCTCGGCACAAAATAATTTCCGGAGCCAGCGCCACCCCAGCGATCCGTGGGCTAACACCCACCGAAAATCGCCAAAAAACAGCAATTTTCACTCTTTCTCCTCTAGAACGCCCTAAAAACATCCCAACGGACCCACGGAGCCCATGGATCCGCTTAACAGCTAGTCAGGGATGCCCCTGAGGGCCTTGTCCCAAAATAATTTTCGGAGCCAGCGCCACCCCAACGATCCGTGGGCTAACACCCACCGAAAATCGCCAAAAAACTGCAGTTTTCACTCTTTCGCCTCTGGAATGCCCTAAAAACATCCCAACGGACCCACGGAGCCCATGGATCCGCTTAACAGCTAGTCAGGGACGCCCCTGAGGGCCTCGTCCAAAAATAATTTTCGGAGCCAGCGCCACCCCAGCGATCCGTGGGCTAACACCCACCGAAAATCGCCAAAAAACTGCAGTTTTCACTGTTTCGCCTCTGGGACGCCCTAAAAACATCCCAACGGACCCACGGAGCCCATGGATCCGCTTAACAGCTCATCAGGGATGCCCTCGAGAGCCTCGGCACAAAATAATTTCCGGAGCCAGCGCCACCCCAGCGATCCGTGGGCTAACACCCACCGAAAATCGCCAAAAAACAGCAGTTTTCACTCTTTCTCCTCTAGAACGCCCTAAAAACATCCCAACGGACCCACGGAGCCCATGGATCCGCTTAACAGCTAGTCAGGGATGCCCCTGAGGGCCTTGTCCCAAAATAATTTTCGGAGCCAGCGCCACCCCAACGATCCGTGGGCTAACACCCACCGAAAATCGCCAAAAAACTGCAGTTTTCACTCTTTCGCCTCTGGAATGCCCTAAAACCATCCCAACGGACCAACGGAGCCCATGGATCCGCTTAACAGCTAGTCAGGGACGCCCCTGAGGGCCTCGTCCAAAAATAATTTTCGGAGCCAGCGCCACCCCAGCGATCCGTGGGCTAACACCCACCGAAAATCGCCAAAAAACTGCAGTTTTCACTCTTTCGCCTCTGGGACGCCCTAAAAACATCCCAACGGACCCACGGAGCCCATGGATCCGCTTAACAGCTCATCAGGGATGTCCTCGAGAGCCTCGGCACAAAATAATTTCCGGAGCCAGCGCCACCCCAGCGATCCGTGGGCTAACACCCACCGAAAATCGCCAAAAAACTGCAGTTTTCACTCTTTCGCCTCTGGGACGCCCTAAAAACATCCCAACGGACCCACGGAGCCCATGGATCCGCTTAACAGCTCATCAGGGATGCCCTCGAGAGCCTCGGCACAAAATAATTTCCGGAGCCAGCGCCACCCCAGCGATCCGTGGGCTAACACCCACCGAAAATCGCCAAAAAACAGCAGTTTTCACTCTTTCTCCTCTAGAACGCCCTAAAAACATCCCAACGGACCCACGGAGCCCATGGATCCGCTTAACAGCTAGTCAGGGATGCCCCTGAGGGCCTTGTCCCAAAATAATTTTCGGAGCCAGCGCCACCCCAACGATCCGTGGGCTAACACCCACCGAAAATCGCCAAAAAACTGCAGTTTTCACTCTTTCGCCTCTGGAATGCCCTAAAACCATCCCAACGGACCAACGGAGCCCATGGATCCGCTTAACAGCTCGTCAGGGATGCCCCCGTGGGTCTCGACCCAAAATAATTTCCGGAGTCAGCGCCACCCCAGCTATCCGTGGGCTAACATCCACCGAAAATCGCCAAAAAACTGCAGTTTTCACTTTTTCGCCTCTGGGACGCCCTAAAAACATCCCAACGGACCCACAGAGCCCATGGATCTGCTTAACAGCTCATCAGGGACGGTCCGAGGGCCTTAGCCCAAAATAATTTCCGGAGCCAGCGCCACCCCAACTATCCGTGGGCTAACACCCACCGAAAATCGCCAAAAAACTAAAGTTTTCACTCTTTTACCTCTGGGACGCCCAAAAAACATCCCAACAGACCCACGGAGCCCATGGATCTGCTTAACAGCTCGTCAGGGACGCACTCGAGGGCCTCGACCCAAAATAATTTCCGGAGCCAGTGCCACCCCAGCGATCCGTGGGCTAACACCCACGGAAAATCGCCAAAAAACTGCAGTTTTAACTCTTTCGCCTCTGGGACGCCTTAAAAACATCCCAACGGACCCACGGAGCCCATGGATCCGCTTAACAGCTCGTCAGGGACGCACTCGAGGGCCTCGACCCAAAATAATTTCTGGAGCCAGCGCCACCCCAGCGATCCGTGGACTAACACCCACCGAAAATCGCCAAAAAACAGCAGTTTTCACTCTTTCTCCTCTAGGACGCCCTAAAAACATCCCAACGGACCCACGGAGCCCATGGATCCGCTATACAGCTCGTCAGGGACGCCCCCGAGGGCCTCGGCCCAAAATAATTACTGGAGCCAGCGCCACCCCAGCGATCCGTGGGCTAACACCCACCGAAAATCGCCAAAAAATAGCAGTTTTCACTCTTTCTCCTCTAGGATGCCCTAAAAACATCCCAACGGACCCACGGAGCCCATGGATCCGCTTAACAGCTCGTCAGGGACGCACTCGAGGGCCTCGACCCAAAATAATTTTCGGAGCCAGCGCCACCCCAGCGATCCGTGGTCTAACACCCACCGAAAATTGCCAAAAAACTGCAGTTTTCACTCTTTCGCCTCTGGGACGCCCTAAAAACATCCCAACGGACCCACGGAGCCCATGGATCCGCTTAACAGCTCGTCAGGGATGCCCTCGAGGGCCTCGGCCCAAAATAATTTTCGGAGCCAGCGCCACCCCAGCGATCCGTGGGCTAACACCCACCGAAAATCACCAAAAAACAGCAGTTTTCACTCTTTCTCCTCTAGGACGCCCTAAAAACATCCCAACGGACCCACGGAGCCCATGGATCCGCTTAACAGCTAGTCAGGGACGCCCCTGAGGGCCTCGTCCAAAAATAATTTTCGGAGCCAGCGCCACCCCAGCGATCCGTGGGCTAACACCCACCGAAAATCGCCAAAAAACTCCAGTTTTCACTCTTTCGCCTCTGGGACGCCCTAAAAACATCCAAACGGACCCACGGAGCCCATGGATCCGCTTAACAGCTCATCAGGGATGCCCTCGAGAGCCTCGGCACAAAATAATTTCCGGAGCCAGCGCCACCCCAGCGATCCGTGGGCTAACACCCACCGAAAATCGCCAAAAAACAGCAATTTTCACTCTTTCTCCTCTAGAACGCCCTAAAAACATCCCAACGGACCCACGGAGCCCATGGATCCGCTTAACAGCTAGTCAGGGATGCCCCTGAGGGCCTTGTCCCAAAATAATTTTCGGAGCCAGCGCCACCCCAACGATCCGTGGGCTAACACCCACCGAAAATCGCCAAAAAACTGCAGTTTTCACTCTTTCGCCTCTGGAATGCCCTAAAAACATCCCAACGGACCCACGGAGCCCATGGATCCGCTTAACAGCTAGTCAGGGACGCCCCTGAGGGCCTCGTCCAAAAATAATTTTCGGAGCCAGCGCCACCCCAGCGATCCGTGGGCTAACACCCACCGAAAATCGCCAAAAAACTGCAGTTTTCACTGTTTCGCCTCTGGGACGCCCTAAAAACATCCCAACGGACCCACGGAGCCCATGGATCCGCTTAACAGCTCATCAGGGATGCCCTCGAGAGCCTCGGCACAAAATAATTTCCGGAGCCAGCGCCACCCCAGCGATCCGTGGGCTAACACCCACCGAAAATCGCCAAAAAACAGCAGTTTTCACTCTTTCTCCTCTAGAACGCCCTAAAAACATCCCAACGGACCCACGGAGCCCATGGATCCGCTTAACAGCTAGTCAGGGATGCCCCTGAGGGCCTTGTCCCAAAATAATTTTCGGAGCCAGCGCCACCCCAACGATCCGTGGGCTAACACCCACCGAAAATCGCCAAAAAACTGCAGTTTTCACTCTTTCGCCTCTGGAATGCCCTAAAACCATCCCAACGGACCAACGGAGCCCATGGATCCGCTTAACAGCTAGTCAGGGACGCCCCTGAGGGCCTCGTCCAAAAATAATTTTCGGAGCCAGCGCCACCCCAGCGATCCGTGGGCTAACACCCACCGAAAATCGCCAAAAAACTGCAGTTTTCACTCTTTCGCCTCTGGGACGCCCTAAAAACATCCCAACGGACCCACGGAGCCCATGGATCCGCTTAACAGCTCATCAGGGATGTCCTCGAGAGCCTCGGCACAAAATAATTTCCGGAGCCAGCGCCACCCCAGCGATCCGTGGGCTAACACCCACCGAAAATCGCCAAAAAACAGCAGTTTTCACTCTTTCTCCTCTAGAACGCCCTAAAAACATCCCAACGGACCCACGGAGCCCATGGATCCGCTTAACAGCTAGTCAGGGATGCCCCTGAGGGCCTTGTCCCAAAATAATTTTCGGAGCCAGCGCCACCCCAACGATCCGTGGGCTAACACCCACCGAAAATCGCCAAAAAACTGCAGTTTTCACTCTTTCGCCTCTGGAATGCCCTAAAACCATCCCAACGGACCAACGAAGCCCATGGATCCGCTTAACAGCTCGTCAGGGATGCCCCCGTGGGTCTCGACCCAAAATAATTTCCGGACTCAGCGCCACCCCAGCTATCCGTGGGCTAACATCCACCGAAAATCGCCAAAAAACTGCAGTTTTCACTTTTTCGCCTCTGGGACGCCCTAAAAACATCCCAACGGACCCACAGAGCCCATGGATCTGCTTAACAGCTCATCAGGGACGGTCCGAGGGCCTTAGCCCAAAATAATTTCCGGAGCCAGCGCCACCCCAACTATCCGTGGGCTAACACCCACCGAAAATCGCCAAAAAACTAAAGTTTTCACTCTTTTACCTCTGGGACGCCCTAAAAACATCCCAACAGACCCACGGAGCCCATGGATCTGCTTAACAGCTCGTCAGGGATGCCTCTGAGGGCCTCGGCCCAAAATAATTTCCTGAGCCAGCGCCACCCCAGCGATCCGTGGGCTAACACCCACCGAAAATCGCAAACAAACTGCAGTTTTCACCCTTTCGCCTCTAGGACGCCCTAAAAACATCACAACGGACCCACGGAGCCCATGGATCCGCTTAAAAGCTCTTCAGGGATGCCTTCGAGGGCCTCAGCCCAAAATAATTTCCGGAGCCAGTGCCACCCCAGCGATCCGTGGGCTAACACCCATGGAAAATCGCCAAAAAACTGCAGTTTTAACTCTTTCGCCTCTGGGACGCCCTAAAAACATCCCAACGGACCCACGGAGCCCATGGATCCGCTTAACAGCTCGTCAGGGACGTACTCGAGGGCCTCGACCCAAAATAATTTCTGGAGCCAGCGCCACCCCAGCGATCCGTGGACTAACACCCACCGAAAATCGCCAAAAAATAGCAGTTTTCACTCTTTCTCCTCTAGGATGCCCTAAAAACATCCCAACGGACCGAAGGAGCCCATGGATCCGCTTAACAGCTCGTCAGGGACGCCCCCGAGGGCCTCGGCCCAAAATAATTTCTGGAGCCAGCGCCACCCCAGCGATCCGTGGGCTAACACCCACCGAAAATCGCCAAAAAACAGCAGTTTTCACTCTTTCTCCTCTAGGATGCCCTAAAAACATCCCAACGGACCCACGGAGCCCATGGATCCGCTTAACAGCTAGTCAGGGATGCCCCCGAGGGCCTCATCCCAAAATAATTTTCGGAGCCAGCGCCACCCCAACGATCCGTGGGCTAACACCCACGGAAAATCGCCAAAAAACTGCAGTTTTTACTCTTTTGCCTATGGGATGCCCTAAAAACCTCCCACAGGACCCACGGAGCCCATGGATCCGCGTAACAGCTCATCAGGGACGCCCCCGAGGGCCTCGGCCCAATATAATTTCCGTAGCCAGCGCCACCCCAGCGATTCGTGGGCTAACACCCACCGAAAATCGCCAAAAAACTGCAGTTTTCACTCTTTCGCCTTTGGGACGCCCTAAAAACATCCCAACGGACCCACGGAGCCCATGGATCCGCTTAAAAGCTCGTCAGGGACGCCCCCGAGGGCCTCGGCCCAAAATAATTTTCGGAGCCAGCGCCACCCCAGCGATCCGTGGGCTAACACCAACCGAAAATTGCCAAAAAACTGCAGTTTTAACTCTTTCGCCTCTGAGACGCCCTAAAAACATCCCAACAGACCCACGGAGCCCATGGATCTGCTTAACAGCTCGTCAGGGATGCCTCTGAGGGCCTCGGCCCAAAATAATTTTCGGAGCCAGTGCCACCCCAGCGATTCGTGGGCTAACACCCACCGAAAATCGCCAAAAAACTGTAGTTTTCACTCTTTCGCCTTTGGGACGCCCTAAAAACATCCCAACGGACCCACGGAGCCCATGGATCCGCTTAACAGCTCGTCAGGGACGCCCCCGAGGGCCTCGGCCCAAAATAATTTTCGGAGCCAGCGCCACCCCAGCGATCCGTGGGCTAACACCCACCGAAAATTGCCAAAAAACTGCAGTTTTCACTCTTTTGCCTCTGGGACACCCTAAAAACCTCCCACAGGACCCACGGAGCCCATGGATCCACTTAACAGCTCGTCAGGGATGCCTCTGAGGGCCTCGGCCCAAAATAATTTTCGGAGCCAGCGCCACCCCAGCGATCCGTGGGCTAACACCAACCGAAAATTGCCAAAAAACTGCAGTTTTAACTCTTTCGCCTCTGGGACGCCCTAAAAACATCCCAACAGACCCACGGAGCCCATGGATCCGCTTAACAGCTCGTCAGGGACGCCCCCAAGGGCCTCGACCCAAAATAATTTTCGGAGCCAGCGCCACCCCAGCGATCCGTGGGCTAACACCAACCGAAAATTGCCAAAAAACTGCAGTTTTAACTCTTTCGCCTCTGGGACGCCCTAAAAACATCCCAACAGACCCACGGAGCCCATGGATCTGCTTAACAGCTTGTCAGGGATGCCTCTGAGGGCCTCGGCCCAAAATAATTTCCGGAGCCAGCGCCACCCCAACGATCCGTGGGCTAACACCCACGGAAAATCGCCAAAAAACTGCAGTTTTTACTCTTTTGCCTATAGGATGCCCTAAAAACCTCCCACATGACCCACGGAGCCCATGGATCCGCATAACAGCTCATCAGGGATGCCCCCGAGGGCCTCGGCCTAATATAATTTTCGTAGCCAGCGCCACCCCAACGATCCGTGGGCTAACACCCACGGAAAATCGCCAAAAAACTGCAGTTTTCACTCTTTCGCCTATGGGACGCCCTAAAAACATCCCAACGGACCCACGGAGCCCATGGATCCGCTTAACAGCTCGTCAGGGACGCCCCCGAGGGCCTCGGCCCAAAATAATTTCCGGAGCCAGCGCCACCCCAGCGATCCGTGGGCTAACACCCACCGAAAATCGCCAAAAAACTGCAGTTTTCACTCTTTCGCCTATGGGACGCCCTAAAAACATCCCAACGGACCCACGGAGCCCATGGATCCGCTTAACAGCTCGTTAGGGATGCCCCCGAGGTCCTCGGCCCAAAATAATTTCCAGAGCCAGCGCCACCCCAGCGATCCGTGGGCTAACACCCACCGAAAATCGCCAAAAAACTGCAGTTTTCACTCTTTCGCCTATGGGACACCCTAAAAACATCCCAACGGACCCACGGAGCCCATGGATCCGCTTACCAGCTCGTCAGGGATGCCCCCGAGGGCCTCGGCCCAAAATAATTTCCGGAGCCAGCGCCACCCCAGCGATCCATGGGCTAACACCCACCGAAAATCGCCAAAAAACTGCAGTTTTCACTCTTTCGCCTATGGGACGCACTAAAAACATCCCAACGGACCCACGGAGCCCATGGATCCGCTTAAAAGCTCGTCAGGGATGCCCCCGAGGGCCTCGGCCCAAAATAATTTCCGGAGCCAGCGCCACCCCAGCGATCCGTGGGCTAACACCCACCGAAAATCGCCAAAAAACTGCAGTTTTCACTCTTTCGCCTATGGGACGCCCTAAAAACATCCCAACGGACCCACGGAGCCCATGGATCCGCTTAACAGCTCGTCAGGGACGCCCCCGAGGGCCTCGGTCCAAAATAATTTCCGGAGCCAGCGCCACCCCAGCGATCCGTGGGCTAACACCCACCGAAAATCGCCAAAAAACTGCAGTTTTCACTCTTTCGCCTATGGGACGCCCTAAAAACATCACAGCGGACCCACGGAGCCCATGGATCCGCTTAACAGCTCGTCAGGGACGCCCCCGAGGGCCTCGGCCCAAAATAATTTCCGGAGCCAGCGCCACCCCAGCGATCCGTGGGCTAACACCCACCGAAAATCGCCAAAAAACTGCAGTTTTCACTCTTTCGCCTATGGGACGCCCTAAAAACATCCCAACGGACCCACGGAGCCGATGGATCCGCTTAACAGCTCGTCAGGGACGCCCCCGAGGGCCTCGGCCCAAAATAATTTCTGGAGCCAGCGCCACCCCAGCGATCCGTGGGCTAACACCCACCGAAAATCGCCAAAAAACTGCAGTTTTCACTCTTTCGCCTATGGGACGTCCTAAAAACATCCCAACGGACCCACGGAGCCCATGGATCCGCTTTACAGCTCGTCAGGGACGCCCCCGAGGGCTTCGGACCAAAATAATTTTCGGAGCCAGCGCCACCCCAGCGATCCGTGGGCTAACACCCACCGAAAATCGCCAAAAAACTGCAGTTTTAACTCTTTCGCCTATGGGACGCCCTAAAAACATCCCAACGGACCCACGGAGCCCATGGATCCGCTTAACAGCTCGTCAGGGACGCCCCCGAGGGCCTCGGCCCAAAATAATTTCCGGAGCCAGCGCCACCCCAGCGATCCGTGAGCTAACAGCCACCGAAAATCGCCAAAAAACTGCAGTTTTCACTCTTTCGCCTATGGGACGCCCTAAAAACATCCCAACGGACCCACGGAGCCCATGGATCCGCTTAACAGCTCGTCAGGGATGCCCCCGAGGGCCTCGGCCCAAAATAATTTCCGGAGCCAGCGCCACCCCAGCGATCCGTGGGCTAACACCCACCGAAAATCGCCAAAAAACTGCAGTTTTCACTCTTTCGCCTATGGGACGCCCTAAAAACATCCCAACGGACCCACGGAGCCCATGGATCCGCTTAACAGCTCGTCAGGGACGCCCCCGAGGGCCTCGGCCCAAAATAATTTCCGGAGCCAGCGCCACCCCAGCGATCCGTGGGCTAACACCCACCGAAAATCGCCAAAAAACTGCAGTTTTCACTCTTTCGCCTATGGGACGCCCTAAAAACATCCCAACGGACCCACGGAGCCCATGGATCCGCTTAACAGCTCGTCAGGGACGCCCCCGAGGGCCTCGGCCCAAAATAATTTCCGGAGCCAGCGCCACCCCAGCGATCCGTGGGCTAACACCCACCGAAAATCGCCAAAAAACTGCAGTTTTCACTCTTTCGCCTATGAGACGCCCTAAAAACATCCCAACGGACCTACGGAGCCCATGGATCCTCTTAACAGCTCGTCAGGGACGCCCCCGAGGGCCTCGGCCCAAAATAATTTCCGGAGCCAGCGCCACCCCAGCGATCCGTGGGCTAACACCCACCGAAAATCGCCAAAAAACTGCAGTTTTCACTCTTTCGCCTATGGGATGCCCTAAAAACATCCCAACGAACCCACGGAGCCCATGGATCCGCTTAACAGCTCGTCAGGGACGCCCCCGAGGTCCTCGGCCCAAAATAATTACCAGAGCCAGCGCCACCCCAGCAATCCGTGGGCTAACACCCACCGAAAATCGCCAAAAAACTGCAGTTTTCACTCTTTCGCCTATGGGACGCCCTAAAAACATCCCAACGGACCCACGGAGCCCATGGATCCGCTTAACAGCTCGTCAGGGACGCCCCCGAGGGCCTTGGCCCAAAATAATTTCCGGAGCCAGCGCCACCCCAGCGATCCGTGGGCTAACACCCACCGAAAATCCCCAAAAAACTGTAGTTTTCACTCTTTCGCCTATGGGACGCCCTAAAAACATCCCAACGGACCCACGGAGCCCATGGATCCGCTTAACAGCTCGTCAGGGACGCCCCCGAGGGCCTCGGTCCAAAATAATTTCCGGAGCCAGCGCCACCCCAGCGATCCGTGGGCTAACACCCACCGAAAATCGCCAAAAAACTGCAGTTTTCACTCTTTCGCCTATGGGACGCCCTAAAAACATCCCAACGGACCCACGGAGCCCATGGATCCGCTTAACAGCTCGTCAGGGATGCCCCCGAGGGCCTCGGCCCAAAATAATTTCCGGAGCCAGCGCCACCCCAGCGATCCGTGGGCTAACACCCACCGAAAATCGCCAAAAAACTGCAGTTTTCACTCTTTCGCCTATGGGACGCCCTAAAAACAACCCAACGGACCCACGGAGCCCATGGATCCGCTTAACAGCTCGTCAGGGACGCCCCCGAGGGCCTCGGCCCAAAATAATTTCCGGAGCCAGCGCCACCCCAGCGATCCGTGGGCTAACACCCACCGAAAATCGCCAAAAAACAGCAGTTTTCACTCTTTCGCCTATGGGACGCCCTAAAAACATCCCAACGGACCCACGGAGCCCATGGATCCGCTTAACATCTCGTCAGGGACGCCCCCGAGGGCCTCGGCCCAAAATAATTTCCGGAGCCAGCGCCACCCCAGCGATCCGTGGGCTAACACCCACCGAAAATCGCCAAAAAACTGCAGTTTTCACTCTTTCGCCTATGGGACGCCCTAAAAACATCCCAACGGACCCACAGAGCCCATGGATCCGCTTAACAGCTCGTCAGGGATGCCCAGGAGGGCCTCGGCCCAAAATAATTTCCAGAGCCAGCGCCACCCCAGCGATCCGTGGGCTAACACCCACCGAAAATCGCCAAAAAAATGCAGTTTTCACTCTTTCGACTATGGGACGCCCTAAAAACATCCCAACGGACCAACGGAGCCCATGGATCCGCTTAACAGCTCGTCAGGGACGCCCCCGAGGGCCTCAGCCCAAAATAATTTCCGGAGCCAGCGCCACCCCAGCGATCCGTGGGCTAACACCCACCGAAAATCGCCAAAAAACTGCAGTTTTCACTCTTTCGCCTATGGGACGCCCTAAAAACATCCCAACGGACCCACGGAGCCCATGGATCCGCTTAACAGCTCGTCAGGGACGCCCCCGAGGGCCTCGGCCCAAAATAATTTCCGGAGCCAGCGCCACCCCAGCGATCCGTGGGCTAACACCCACCGAAAATCGCCAAAAAACTGCAGTTTTAACTCTTTCGCCTATGGGACGCCCTAAAAACATCCCAACGGACCCACGGAGCCCATGGATCCGTTTAACAGCTCGTCAGGGACGCCCCCGAGGGCCTCGACCCAAAATAATTTCCGGAGCCAGCGCCACCCCAGCGATCCGTGGGCTAACACCCACCGAAAATCGCCAAAAAACTGCAGTTTTCACTCTTTCGCCTATGGGACGCCCTAAAAACATCCCAACGGACCCACGGAGCCCATGGATCCGCTTAACAGCTCGTCAGGGACGCCCCCGAGGGCCTCGACCCAAAATAATTTCCGGAGCCAGCGCCACCCCAGCGATCCGTGGGCTAACACCCACCGAAAATCGCCAAAAAACTGAAGTTTTCACTCTTTCGCCTATGGGACGCCCTAAAAACATCCCAACGGACCCACGGAGCCTATGGATCCGCTTAACAGCTCGTCAGGGACGCCCCCGAGGGCCTCGGCCCAAAATAATTTCCGGAGCCAGCGCCACCCCAGCGATCCGTGGGCTAACACCCACCGAAAATCGCCAAAAAACTGCAGTTTTCACTCTTTCGCCTATGAGACGCCCTAAAAACATCCCAACGGACCTACGGAGCCCATGGATCCTCTTAACAGCTCGTCAGGGACGCCCCCGAGGGCCTCGGCCCAAAATAATTTCCGGAGCCAGCGCCACCCCAGCGATCCGTGGGCTAACACCCACCGAAAATCGCCAAAAAACTGCAGTTTTCACTCTTTCGCCTATGGGATGCCCTAAAAACATCCCAACGAACCCACGGAGCCCATGGATCCGCTTAACAGCTCGTCAGGGACGCCCCCGAGGTCCTCGGCCCAAAATAATTACCAGAGCCAGCGCCACCCCAGCAATCCGTGGGCTAACACCCACCGAAAATCGCCAAAAAACTGCAGTTTTCACTCTTTCGCCTATGGGACGCCCTAAAAACATCCCAACGGACCCACGGAGCCCATGGATCCGCTTAACAGCTCGTCAGGGACGCCCCCGAGGGCCTCGGTCCAAAATAATTTCCGGAGCCAGCGCCACCCCAGCGATCCGTGGGCTAACACCCACCGAAAATCGCCAAAAAACTGCAGTTTTCACTCTTTCGCCTATGGGACGCCCTAAAAACATCCCAACGGACCCACGGAGCCCATGGATCCGCTTAACAGCTCGTCAGGGATGCCCCCGAGGGCCTCGGCCCAAAATAATTTCCGGAGCCAGCGCCACCCCAGCGATCCGTGGGCTAACACCCACCGAAAATCGCCAAAAAACTGCAGTTTTCACTCTTTCGCCTATGGGACGCCCTAAAAACAACCCAACGGACCCACGGAGCCCATGGATCCGCTTAACAGCTCGTCAGGGACGCCCCCGAGGGCCTCGGCCCAAAATAATTTCCGGAGCCAGCGCCACCCCAGCGATCCGTGGGCTAACACCCACCGAAAATCGCCAAAAAACTGCAGTTTTCACTCTTTCGCCTATGGGACGCCCTAAAAACATCCCAACGGACCCACGGAGCCCATGGATCTGCTTAACAGCTCGTCAGGGACGCCCAGGAGGGCCTCGGCCCAAAATAATTTCCGGAGCCAGCGCCACCCCAGCGATCCGTGGGCTAACACCCACCGAAAATCGCCAAAAAACAGCAGTTTTCACTCTTTCGCCTATGGGACGCCCTAAAAACATCCCAACGGACCCACGGAGCCCATGGATCCGCTTAACATCTCGTCAGGGACGCCCCCGAGGGCCTCGGCCCAAAATAATTTCCGGAGCCAGCGCCACCCCAGCGATCCGTGGGCTAACACCCACCGAAAATCGCCAAAAAACTGCAGTTTTCACTCTTTCGCCTATGGGACGCCCTAAAAACATCCCAACGGACCCACAGAGCCCATGGATCCGCTTAACAGCTCGTCAGGGATGCCCAGGAGGGCCTCGGCCCAAAATAATTTCCGGAGCCAGCGCCACCCCAGCGATCCGTGGGCTAACACCCACCGAAAATCGCCAAAAAACTGCAGTTTTCACTCTTTCGACTATGGGACGCCCTAAAAACATCCCAACGGACCAACGGAGCCCATGGATCCGCTTAACAGCTCGTCAGGGACGCCCCCGAGGGCCTCAGCCCAAAATAATTTCCGGAGCCAGCGCCACCCCAGCGATCCGTGGGCTAACACCCACCGAAAATCGCCAAAAAACTGCAGTTTTCACTCTTTCGCCTATGGGACGCCCTAAAAACATCCCAACGGACCCACGGAGCCCATGGATCCGCTTAACAGCTCGTCAGGGACGCCCCCGAGGGCCTCGGCCCAAAATAATTTCCGGAGCCAGCGCCACCCCAGCGATCCGTGGGCTAACACCCACCGAAAATCGCCAAAAAACTGCAGTTTTAACTCTTTCGCCTATGGGACGCCCTAAAAACATCCCAACGGACCCACGGAGCCCATGGATCCGTTTAACAGCTCGTCAGGGACGCCCCCGAGGGCCTCGGCCCAAAATAATTTCCGGAGCCAGCGCCACCCCAGCGATCCGTGGGCTAACACCCACCGAAAATCGCCAAAAAACTGCAGTTTTCACTCTTTCGCCTATGGGACGCCCTAAAAACATCCCAACGGACCCACGGAGCCCATGGATCCGCTTAACAGCTCGTCAGGGACGCCCCCGAGGGCCTTGGTCCAAAATAATTTCCAGAGCCAGCGCCACCCCAGCGATCCGTGGGCTAACACCCACCTAAAATCGCCAAAAAACTGCAGTTTTCACTCTTTCGCCTATGGGACGCCCTAAAAACATCCCAACGGACCCACGGAGCCCATGGATCTACTTAACAGCTCGTCAGGGACGCCCCCGAGGGCCTCGGCCCAAAATAATTTCCGGAGCCAGCGCCACCCCAGCGATCCGTGGGCTAACACCCACCGAAAATCGCCAAAAAACTGCAGTTTTCACTCTTTCGCCTATGGGACGCCCTAAAAACATCCCAACGGACCCACGGAGCCCATGGATCCGCTTAACAGCTCGTCAGGGACGCCCCCGAGGGCCTCGGCCCAAAATAATTTCCGGAGCCAGCGCCACCCCAGCGATCCGTGGGCTAACACCCACCGAAAATCGCCAAAAAACTGCAGTTTTCACTCTTTCGCCTATGGGACGCCCTAAAAACATCCCAACGGACCCACGGAGCCCATGGATCCGCTTAATAGCTCGTCAGGAACGCCCCCGAGGGCCTCGGCCCAAAATAATTTCGGGAGCCAGCGCCACCCCAGCGATCCGTGGGCTAACACCCACCGAAAATCGCCAAAAAACTGCAGTTTTCACTCTTTCGCCTATGGGACGCCCTAAAAACATCCCAACGGACCCACGGAGCCCATGGATCCGCTTAACAGCTCGTCAGGGACGCCCCCGAGGGCCTCGGCCCAAAATAATTTCCGGAGCCAGCGCCACCCCAGCGATCCGTGGGCTAACACCCACCAAAAATCGCCAAAAAACTGCAGTTTTCACTCTTTCGCCTATGGGACGCCCTAAAAACATCCCAACGGACCCACGAAGCCCATTGATCTGTTTAACAGCTCGTCAGGGATGCCCCCGAGGGCCTCGGCCCAAAATAATTTCCGGAGCCAGCGCCACCCCAGCGATCCGTGGGCTAACACCCACCGAAAATCGCCAAAAAACTGCAGTTTTCACTCTTTCGCCTATGGGACGCCCTAAAAACATCCCAACGGACCCACGGAGCCCATGGATCCGCTAAACAGCTCGTCAGGGATGCCCCCGAGGGCCTTGGCCCAAAATAATTTCCGGAGCCAGCGCCACCCCAGCGATCCGTGGGCTAACACCCACCAAAAATCGCCAAAAAACTGCAGTTTTCACTCTTTCGCCTATGGGATGCCCTAAAAACATCCCAACGGACCCACGGAGCCCATGGATCCGCTTAACAGCTCGTCAGGGACGCCCCCGAGGGCCTCGGCCCAAAATAATTTTCGGAGCCAGCGCCACCCCAGCGATCCGTGGGCTAACACCCACCGAAAATCGCCAAAAAACTGCAGTTTTCACTCTTTCGCCTATGGGACGCCCTAAAAACATCCTAACGGACCCACGGAGCCCATGGATCTGCTTAACAGCTCGTCAGGGACGCCCCCGAGGGCCTCGGCCAAAAATAATTTCCTGAGCCAGCGCCACCCCAGCGATCCGTGGGCTAACACCCACCGAAAATCGCCAAAAAACTGCAGTTTTCACTCTTTCGCCTATGGGACGCCCTAAAAACATCCCAACGGACCCACGGAGCCCATGGATCCGCTTAACAGCTCGTCAGGGACGCCCCCGAGGGCCTCGGCCCAAAATAATTTTCGGAGCCAGCGCCACCCCAGCGATCCGTGGGCTAACACCCACCGAAAATCGCCAAAAAACTGCAGTTTTCACTCTTTCGCCTATGGGACGCCCTAAAAACATCCCAACGGACCCACGGAGCCCATGGATCCGCTTAACAGCTCGTCAGGGACGCCCCCGAGGTCCTCGGCCCAAAATAATTTCCGGAGCCAGCGCCACCCCAGCGATCCATGGGCTAACACCCACCGAAAATCGCCAAAAAACTGCAGTTTTCACTCTTTCGCCTATGGGACGCCCTAAAAACATCCCAACGGACCCACGGAGCCCATGGATCCGCTTAACAGCTCGTCAGGGACGCCCCCGAGGGCCTCGGCCCAAAATAATTTCCGGAGCCAGCGCCACCCCAGCGATCCGTGGGCTAACACCCACCGAAAATCGCCAAAAAACTGCAGTTTTCACTCTTTCGCCTATGGGATGCCCTAAAAACATCCCAACGGACCCACGGAGCCCATGGATCCGCTTAACAGCTCGTCAGGGACGCCCCCGAGGGCCTCGGCCCAAAATAATTTCCGGAGCCAGCGCCACCCCAGCGATCCGTGGGCTAACACCCACCGAAAATCGCCAAAAAACTGCAGTTTTCACTCTTTCGCCTATGGGACGCCCTAAAAACATCCCAACGGACCCACGGAGCCCATGGATCCACGTAACAGCTCGTCAGGGATGCCCCCGAGGGCCTCGGCCCAAAATAATTTCCGGAGCCAGCGCCACCCCAGCGATCCGTGGGCTAACACCCACCGAAAATCGCCAAAAAACTGCAGTTTTCACTCTTTCGCCTATGGGACGCCCTAAAAACATCCCAACGGACCCACGGAGCCCATGGATCCGCTTAACAGCTCGTCAGGGACGCCCCCGAGGGCCTCGGCCCAAAATAATTTCCGGAGCCAGCGCCACCCCAGCGATCCGTGGGCTAACACCCACCGAAAATCGCCAAAAAACTGCAGTTTTCACTCTTTCGCCTATGGGACGCCCTAAAAACATCCCATCGGACCCACGGAGCCCATGGATCCGCTTAACAGCTCGTCAGGGACGCCACCGAGGGCCTCGGGCCAAAGTAATTTCCGGAGCCAGCGCCACCCCAGCGATCCGTGGGCTAACACCCACCGAAAATCGCCAAAAAACTGCAGTTTTCACTCTTTCGCCTATGGGACGCCCTAAAAACATCCCAACGGACCCACGGAGCCCATGGATCCGCTTAACAGCTCGTCAGGGACGCCCCCGAGGGCCTCGGCCCAAAATAATTTTCGGAGCCAGCGCCACCCCAGCGATCCGTGGGCTAACACCCACCGAAAATCGCCAAAAAACTGCAGTTTTCACTCTTTCGCCTATGGGACGCCCTAAAAACATCCCAACGGACCCACGGAGCCCATGGATCCGCTTAACAGCTCGTCAGGGACGCCCCCGAGGGCCTTGGCCCAAAATAATTTCCGGAGCCAGCGCCACCCCAGCGATCCGTGGGCTAACACCCACCGAAAATCCCCAAAAAACTATAGTTTTCACTCTTTCGCCTATGGGACGCCCTAAAAACATCCCAACGGACCCACGGAGCCCATGGATCCGCTTAACAGCTCGTCAAGGACGCCCCCGAGGGCCTCGGCCCAAAATAATTTCCGGAGCCAGCGCCACCCCAGCGATCCGTGGGCTAACACCCACCGAAAATCGCCAAAAAACTGCAGTTTTCACTCTTTCGCCTATGGGACGCCCTAAAAACATCCCAACGGACCCACGGAGCCCCTGGATCCGCTTAACAGCTCGTCAGGGACGCCCCCGAGGGCCTCGGCCCAAAATAATTTCCGGAGCCAGCGCCACTCCAGCGATCCGTGGGCTAACACCCATCGAAAATCGCCAAAAAACTGCAGTTTTCACTCTTTCGCCTATGGGACGCCCTAAAAACATCCCAACGGACCCACGGAGCCCATGGATCCGCTTAAAAGCTCGTCAGGGACGCCCCCGAGGGCCTCGGTCCAAAATAATTTTCGGAGCCAGCGCCACCCCAGCGATCCGTGGGGTAACACCCACCGAAAATCGTCAAAAAACTGCAGTTTTCACTCTTTCGCCTATGGGACGCCCTAAAAACATCCCAACGGACCCACGGAGCCCATGGATCCGCTTAACAGCTCGTCAGGGACGCCCCCGAGGGCCTCGGCCCAAAATAATTTCCGGAGCCAGCGCCACCCCAGCGATCCGTGGGCTAACACCCACCGAAAATCGCCAAAAAACTGCAGTTTTCACTCTTTCGCCTATGGGACGCCCTAAAAACATCCCAACGGACCCACGGAGCCCATGGATCCGCTTAACAGCTCGTCAGGGACGCCCCCGAGGGCCTCGGCCCAAAATAATTTCCGGAGCCAGCGCCACCCCAGCGATCCGTGGGCTAACACCCACCGAAAATCGCCAAAAAACTGCAGTTTTCACTCTTTCGCCTATGGGACGCCCTAAAAACATCCCAACGGACCCACGGAGCCCATGGATCCTCTTAACAGCTCGTCAGGGATGCCCCCGAGGGCCTCGGCCCAAAATAATTTTCGGAGCAAGCGCCACCTCAGCGATCCGTGGGCTAACACCCACCGAAAATCGCCAAAAAACTGCAGTTTTCACTCTTTCGCCTATGGGATGCCCTAAAAACATCCCAACGGACCCACGGAGCCCATGGGTCCGCTTAACAGCTCGTCAGGGACGCCCCCGAGGGCCTCGGCCCAAAATAATTTCCGGAGCCAGCGCCACCCCAGCTATCCGTGGGCTAACACCCACCGAAAATCGCCAAAAAACTGCAGTTTTCACTCTTTCGCCTATGGGACGCCCTAAAAACATCCCGACGGACCCACGGAGCCCATGGATCCGCTTAACATCTCGTCAGGGACGCCCCCGAGGGCCTCGGCCCAAAATAATTTCCGGAGCCAGCGCCACCCCAGCGATCCGTGGGCTAACACCCACCGAAAATCGCCAAAAAACTACAGTTTTCACTCTTTCGCCTATGGGATGCCCTAAAAACATCCCAACGGACCCACGGAGCCCATGGATCCGCTTAACAGCTCGTCAGGGACGCCCCCGAGGGCCTCGGCCCAAAATAATTTCCGGAGCCAGCGCCACCCCAGCGATCCGTGGGCTAACACCCACCGAAAATCGCCAAAAAACTGCAGTTTTCACTCTTTCGCCTATGGGACGCCCTAAAAACATCCCAACGGACCCACGGAGCCCATGGATCCGCGTAACAGCTCGTCAGGGATGCCCCCGAAGGCCTCGGCCCAAAATAATTTCCGGAGCCAGCGCCACCCCAGCGATCCGTGGGCTAACACCCACCGAAAATCGCCAAAAAACTGCAGTTTTCACTCTTTCGCCTATGGGACGCCCTAAAAACATCCCAACGGACCCACGGAGCCCCTGGATCCGCTTAACAGCTCGTCAGGGACGCCCCCGAGGGCCTCGGCCCAAAATAATTTCCGGAGCCAGCGCCACTCCAGCGATCCGTGGGCTAACACCCATCGAAAATCGCCAAAAAACTGCAGTTTTCACTCTTTCGCCTGTGGGACGCCCTAAAAACATCCCAACGGACCCACGGAGCCCATGGATCCGCTTAAAAGCTCGTCAGGGACGCCCCCGAGGGCCTCGGTCCAAAATAATTTTCGGAGCCAGCGCCACCCCAGCGATCCGTGGGGTAACACCCACCGAAAATCGTCAAAAAACTGCAGTTTTCACTCTTTCGCCTATGGGACGCCCTAAAAATATCCCAACGGACCCACGGAGCCCATGGATCCGCTTAACAGCTCGTCAGGGACGCCCCCGAGGGCCTCGGCCCAAAATAATTTCTGGAGCCAGCGCCACCCCAGCGATCCGTGGGCTAACACCCACCGAAAATCGCCAAAAAACTGCAGTTTTCACTCTTTCGTCTATGGGACGCCCTAAAAACATCCCAACGGACCCACGGAGCCCATGGATCCGCTTAACAGCTCGTCAGGGACGCCCCCGAGGGCCTCGGCCCAAAATAATTTCCGGAGCCAGCGCCACCCCAGCGATCCGTGGGCTAACACCCACCGAAAATCGCCAAAAAACTGCAGTTTTCACTCTTTCGCCTATGGGACGCCCTAAAAACATCCCAACGGACCCACGGAGCCCATGGATCCTCTTAACAGCTCGTCAGGGATGCCCCCGAGGGCCTCGGCCCAAAATAATTTCCGGAGCCAGCGCCACCTCAGCGATCCGTGGGCTAACACCCACCGAAAATCGCCAAAAAACTGCAGTTTTCACTCTTTCGCCTATGGGATGCCCTAAAAACATCCCAACGGACCCACGGAGCCCATGGGTCCGCTTAACAGCTCGTCAGGGACGCCCCCGAGGGCCTCGGCCCAAAATAATTTCCGGAGCCAGCGCCACCCCAGCTATCCGTGGGCTAACACCCACCGAAAATCGCCAAAAAACTGCAGTTTTCACTCTTTCGCCTATGGGACGCCCTAAAAACATCCCGACGGACCCACGGAGCCCATGGATCCGCTTAACATCTCGTCAGGGACGCCCCCGAGGGCCTCGGCCCAAAATAATTTCCGGAGCCAGCGCCACCCCAGCGATCCGTGGGCTAACACCCACCGAAAATCGCCAAAAAACTGCAGTTTTCACTCTTTCGCCTATGGGACGCCCTAAAAACATCCCAACGGACCCACGGAGCCCATGGATCCGCTTAACAGCTCGTCAGGGACGCCCCCGATGGCCTCGGCCCAAAATAATTTTCGGAGCCAGCGCCACCCCAGCGATCCGTGGGCTAACACCCACCGAAAATCGCCAAAAAACTGCAGTTTTCACTCTTTCGCCTATGGGATGCCCTAAAAACATCCCAACGGACCCACGGAGCCCATGGATCCGCTTAACAGCTCATCAGGGACGCCCCCGAGGGCCTCGGCCCAAAATAATTTCCGGAGCCAGCGCCACCCCAGCGATCCGTGGGCTAACACCCACCGAAAATCGCCAAAAAACTGCAGTTTTCACTCTTTCGCCTATGGGACGCCCTAAAAACATCCCAACGGACCCACGGAGCCCATGGATCCGCGTAACAGCTCGTCAGGGATGCCCCCGAGGGCCTCGGCCCAAAATAATTTCCGGAGCCAGCGCCACCCCAGCGATCCGTGGGCTAACACCCACCGAAAATCGCCAAAAAACTGCAGTTTTCACTCTTTCGCCTATGGGACGCCCTAAAAACATCCCAACGGACCCACGGAGCCCATGGATCCGCTTAACAGCTCGTCAGGGACGCCCCCGAGGGCCTCGGCCCAAAATAATTTCCGGAGCCAGTGCCACCCCAGCGATCCGTGGGCTAACACCCACCGAAAATCGCCAAAAAACTGCAGTTTTCACTCTTTCGCCTATGGGACGCCCTAAAAACATCCCATCGGACCCACGGAGCCCATGGATCCGCTTAACAGCTCGTCAGGGACGCCACCGAGGGCCTCGGCCCAAAATAATTTCCGGAGCCAGCGCCACCCCAGCGATCCGTGGGCTAACACCCACCGAAAATCGCCAAAAAACTGCAGTTTTCACTCTTTCGCCTATGGGACGCCCTAAAAACATCCCAACGGACCCACGGAGCCCATGGATCCGCTTAACAGCTCGTCAGGGACGCCCCCGAGGGCCTCGGCCCAAAATAATTTTCGGAGCCAGCGCCACCCCAGCGATCCGTGGGCTAACACCCACCGAAAATCGCCAAAAAACTGCAGTTTTCACTCTTTCGCCTATGGGACGCCCTAAAAACATCCCAACGGACCCACGGAGCCCATGGATCCGCTTAACAGCTCGTCAGGGACGCCCCCGAGGGCCTTGGCCCAAAATAATTTCCGGAGCCAGCGCCACCCCAGCGATCCGTGGGCTAACACCCACCGAAAATCCCCAAAAAACTGTAGTTTTCACTCTTTCGCCTATGGGACGCCCTAAAAACATCCCAACGGACCCACGGAGCCCATGGATCCGCTTAACAGCTCGTCAGGGACGCCCCCGAGGGCCTCGACCCAAAATAATTTCCGGAGCCAGCGCCACCCCAGCGATCCGTGGGCTAACACCCACCGAAAATCGCCAAAAAACTGCAGTTTTCACTCGTTCGCCTATGGGACGCCCTAAAAACATCCCAACGGACCCACGGAGCCCCTGGATCCGCTTAACAGCTCGTCAGGGACGCCCCCGAGGGCCTCGGCCCAAAATAATTTCCGGAGCCAGCGCCACTCCAGCGATCCGTGGGCTAACACCCATCGAAAATCGCCAAAAAACTGCAGTTTTCACTCTTTCGCCTATGGGACGCCCTAAAAACATCCCAACGGACCCACGGAGCCCATGGATCCGCTTAAAAGCTCGTCAGGGACGCCCCCGAGGGCCTCGGTCCAAAATAATTTTCGGAGCCAGCGCCACCCCAGCGATCCGTGGGGTAACACCCACCGAAAATCGTCAAAAAACTGCAGTTTTCACTCTTTCGCCTATGGGACGCCCTAAAAATATCCCAACGGACCCACGGAGCCCATGGATCCGCTTAACAGCTCGTCAGGGACGCCCCCGAGGGCCTCGGCCCAAAATAATTTCTGGAGCCAGCGCCACCCCAGCGATCCGTGGGCTAACACCCACCGAAAATCGCCAAAAAACTGCAGTTTTCACTCTTTCGCCTATGGGACGCCCTAAAAACATCCCAACGGACCCACGGAGCCCATGGATCCGCTTAACAGCTCGTCAGGGACGCCCCCGAGGGCCTCGGCCCAAAATAATTTCCGGAGCCAGCGCCACCCCAGCGATCCGTGGGCTAACACCCACCGAAAATCGCCAAAAAACTGCAGTTTTCACTCTTTCGCCTATGGGACGCCCTAAAAACATCCCAACGGACCCACGGAGCCCATGGATCCTCTTAACAGCTCGTCAGGGATGCCCCCGAGGGCCTCGGCCCAAAATAATTTCCGGAGCCAGCGCCACCTCAGCGATCCGTGGGCTAACACCCACCGAAAATCGCCAAAAAACTGCAGTTTTCACTCTTTCGCCTATGGGATGCCCTAAAAACATCCCAACGGACCCACGGAGCCCATGGGTCCGCTTAACAGCTCGTCAGGGACGCCCCCGAGGGCCTCGGTCCAAAATAATTTCCGGAGCCAGCGCCACCCCAGCTATCCGTGGGCTAACACCCACCGAAAATCGCCAAAAAACTGCAGTTTTCACTCTTTCGCCTATGGGACGCCCTAAAAACATCCCAACGGACCCACGGAGCCCATGGATCCGCTTAACATCTCGTCAGGGACGCCCCCGAGGGCCTCGGCCCAAAATAATTTCCGGAGCCAGCGCCACCCCAGCGATCCGTGGGCTAACACCCACCGAAAATCGCCAAAAAACTGCAGTTTTCACTCTTTCGCCTATGGGACGCCCTAAAAACATCCCAACGGACCCACGGAGCCCATGGATCCGCTTAACAGCTCGTCAGGGACGCCCCCGATGGCCTCGGCCCAAAATAATTTCCGGAGCCAGCGCCACCCCAGCGATCCGTGGGCTAACACCCACCGAAAATCGCCAAAAAACTGCAGTTTTCACTCTTTCGCCTATGGGATGCCCTAAAAACATCCCAACGGACCCACGGAGCCCATGGATCCGCTTAACAGCTCATCAGGGACGCCCCCGAGGGCCTCGGCCCAAAATAATTTCCGGAGCCAGCGCCACCCCAGCGATCCGTGGGCTAACACCCACCGAAAATTGCCAAAAAACTGCAGTTTTCACTCTTTCGCCTATGGGACGCCCTAAAAACATCCCAACGGACCCACGGAGCCCATGGATCCGCTTAACAGCTCGTCAGGGACGCCCCCGAGGGCCTCGGCCCAAAATAATTTTCGGAGCCAGCGCCACCCCAGCGATCCGTGGGCTAACACCCACCGAAAATCGCCAAAAAACTGCAGTTTTCACTCTTTCGCCTATGGGACGCCCTAAAAACATCCCAACGGACCCACGGAGCCCATGGATCCGCTTAACAGCTCGTCAGGGACGCCCCCGAGGGCCTTGGCCCAAAATAATTTCCGGAGCCAGCGCCACCCCAGCGATCCGTGGGCTAACACCCACCGAAAATCCCCAAAAAACTGTAGTTTTCACTCTTTCGCCTATGGGACGCCCTAAAAACATCCCAACGGACCCACGGAGCCCATGGATCCGCTTAACAGCTCGTCAGGGACGCCCCCGAGGGCCTCGACCCAAAATAATTTCCGGAGCCAGCGCCACCCCAGCGATCCGTGGGCTAACACCCACCGAAAATCGCCAAAAAACTGCAGTTTTCACTCGTTCGCCTATGGGACGCCCTAAAAACATCCCAACGGACCCACGGAGCCCCTGGATCCGCTTAACAGCTCGTCAGGGACGCCCCCGAGGGCCTCGGCCCAAAATAATTTCCGGAGCCAGCGCCACTCCAGCGATCCGTGGGCTAACACCCATCGAAAATCGCCAAAAAACTGCAGTTTTCACTCTTTCGCCTATGGGACGCCCTAAAAACATCCCAACGGACCCACGGAGCCCATGGATCCGCTTAAAAGCTCGTCAGGGACGCCCCCGAGGGCCTCGGTCCAAAATAATTTTCGGAGCCAGCGCCACCCCAGCGATCCGTGGGGTAACACCCACCGAAAATCGTCAAAAAACTGCAGTTTTCACTCTTTCGCCTATGGGATGCCCTAAAAATATCCCAACGGACCCACGGAGCCCATGGATCCGCTTAACAGCTCGTCAGGGACGCCCCCGAGGGCCTCGGCCCAAAATAATTTCTGGAGCCAGCGCCACCCCAGCGATCCGTGGGCTAACACCCACCGAAAATCGCCAAAAAACTGCAGTTTTCACTCTTTCGCCTATGGGACGCCCTAAAAACATCCCAACGGACCCACGGAGCCCATGGATCCGCTTAACAGCTCGTCAGGGACGCCCCCGAGGGCCTCGGCCCAAAATAATTTCCGGAGCCAGCGCCACCCCAGCGATCCGTGGGCTAACACCCACCGAAAATCGCCAAAAAACTGCAGTTTTCACTCTTTCGCCTATGGGACGCCCTAAAAACATCCCAACGGACCCACGGAGCCCATGGATCCTCTTAACAGCTCGTCAGGGATGCCCCCGAGGGCCTCGGCCCAAAATAATTTCCGGAGCCAGCGCCACCTCAGCGATCCGTGGGCTAACACCCACCGAAAATCGCCAAAAAACTGCAGTTTTCACTCTTTCGCCTATGGGATGCCCTAAAAACATCCCAACGGACCCACGGAGCCCATGGGTCCGCTTAACAGCTCGTCAGGGACGCCCCCGAGGGCCTCGGTCCAAAATAATTTCCGGAGCCAGCGCCACCCCAGCTATCCGTGGGCTAACACCCACCGAAAATCGCCAAAAAACTGCAGTTTTCACTCTTTCGCCTATGGGACGCCCTAAAAACATCCCAACGGACCCACGGAGCCCATGGATCCGCTTAACATCTCGTCAGGGACGCCCCCGAGGGCCTCGGCCCAAAATAATTTCCGGAGCCAGCGCCACCCCAGCGATCCGTGGGCTAACACCCACCGAAAATCGCCAAAAAACTGCAGTTTTCACTCTTTCGCCTATGGGACGCCCTAAAAACATCCCAACGGACCCACGGAGCCCATGGATCCGCTTAACAGCTCGTCAGGGACGCCCCCGATGGCCTCGGCCCAAAATAATTTCCGGAGCCAGCGCCACCCCAGCGATCCGTGGGCTAACACCCACCGAAAATCGCCAAAAAACTGCAGTTTTCACTCTTTCGCCTATGGGATGCCCTAAAAACATCCCAACGGACCCACGGAGCCCATGGATCCGCTTAACAGCTCATCAGGGACGCCCCCGAGGGCCTCGGCCCAAAATAATTTCCGGAGCCAGCGCCACCCCAGCGATCCGTGGGCTAACACCCACCGAAAATTGCCAAAAAACTGCAGTTTTCACTCTTTCGCCTATGGGACGCCCTAAAAACATCCCAACGGACCCACGGAGCCCATGGATCCGCGTAACAGCTCGTCAGGGATGCCCCCGAGGGCCTCGGCCCAAAATAATTTCCGGAGCCAGCGCCACCCCAGCGATCCGTGGGCTAACACCCACCGAAAATCGCCAAAAAACTGCAGTTTTCACTCTTTCGCCTATGGGACGCCCTAAAAACATCCCAACGGACCCACGGAGCCCATGGATCCGCTTAACAGCTCGTCAGGGATGCCCCCGAGGGCCTCGGCCCAAAATAATTTCCGGAGCCAGCGCCACCCCAGCGATCCGTGGGCTAACACCCACCGAAAATCGCCAAAAAACTGCAGTTTTCACTCTTTCGCCTATGGGACGCCCTAAAAACATCCCATCGGACCCACGGAGCCCATGGATCCGCTTAACAGCTCGTCAGGGACGCCACCGAGGGCCTCGGCCCAAAATAATTTCCGGAGCCAGCGCCACCCCAGCGATCCGTGGGCTAACACCCACCGAAAATCGCCAAAAAACTGCAGTTTTCACTCTTTCGCCTATGGGACGCCCTAAAAACATCCCAACGGACCCACGGAGCCCATGGATCCGCTTAACAGCTCGTCAGGGACGCCCCCGAGGGCCTCGGCCCAAAATAATTTTCGGAGCCAGCGCCACCCCAGCGATCCGTGGGCTAACACCCACCGAAAATCGCCAAAAAACTGCAGTTTTCACTCTTTCGCCTATGGGACGCCCTAAAAACATCCCAACGGACCCACGGAGCCCATGGATCCGCTTAACAGCTCGTCAGGGACGCCCCCGAGGGCCTTGGCCCAAAATAATTTCCGGAGCCAGCGCCACCCCAGCGATCCGTGGGCTAACACCCACCGAAAATCCCCAAAAAACTGTAGTTTTCACTCTTTCGCCTATGGGACGCCCTAAAAACATCCCAACGGACCCACGGAGCCCATGGATCCGCTTAACAGCTCGTCAGGGACGCCCCCGAGGGCCTCGACCCAAAATAATTTCCGGAGCCAGCGCCACCCCAGCGATCCGTGGGCTAACACCCACCGAAAATCGCCAAAAAACTGCAGTTTTCACTCGTTCGCCTATGGGACGCCCTAAAAACATCCCAACGGACCCACGGAGCCCCTGGATCCGCTTAACAGCTCGTCAGGGACGCCCCCGAGGGCCTCGGCCCAAAATAATTTCCGGAGCCAGCGCCACTCCAGCGATCCGTGGGCTAACACCCATCGAAAATCGCCAAAAAACTGCAGTTTTCACTCTTTCGCCTATGGGACGCCCTAAAAACATCCCAACGGACCCACGGAGCCCATGGATCCGCTTAACAGCTCGTCAGGGACGCCACCGAGGGCCTCGGCCCAAAATAATTTCCGGAGCCAGCGCCACCCCAGCGATCCGTGGGCTAACACCCACCGAAAATCGCCAAAAAACTGCAGTTTTCACTCTTTCGCCTATGGGACGCCCTAAAAACATCCCAACGGACCCACGGAGCCCATGGATCCGCTTAACAGCTCGTCAGGGACGCCCCCGAGGGCCTCGGCCCAAAATAATTTTCGGAGCCAGCGCCACCCCAGCGATCCGTGGGCTAACACCCACCGAAAATCGCCAAAAAACTGCAGTTTTCACTCTTTCGCCTATGGGACGCCCTAAAAACATCCCAACGGACCCACGGAGCCCATGGATCCGCTTAACAGCTCGTCAGGGACGCCCCCGAGGGCCTTGGCCCAAAATAATTTCCGGAGCCAGCGCCACCCCAGCGATCCGTGGGCTAACACCCACCGAAAATCCCCAAAAAACTGTAGTTTTCACTCTTTCGCCTATGGGACGCCCTAAAAACATCCCAACGGACCCACGGAGCCCATGGATCCGCTTAACAGCTCGTCAGGGACGCCCCCGAGGGCCTCGACCCAAAATAATTTCCGGAGCCAGCGCCACCCCAGCGATCCGTGGGCTAACACCCACCGAAAATCGCCAAAAAACTGCAGTTTTCACTCGTTCGCCTATGGGACGCCCTAAAAACATCCCAACGGACCCACGGAGCCCCTGGATCCGCTTAACAGCTCGTCAGGGACGCCCCCGAGGGCCTCGGCCCAAAATAATTTCCGGAGCCAGCGCCACTCCAGCGATCCGTGGGCTAACACCCATCGAAAATCGCCAAAAAACTGCAGTTTTCACTCTTTCGCCTATGGGACGCCCTAAAAACATCCCAACGGACCCACGGAGCCCATGGATCCGCTTAAAAGCTCGTCAGGGACGCCCCCGAGGGCCTCGGTCCAAAATAATTTTCGGAGCCAGCGCCACCCCAGCGATCCGTGGGGTAACACCCACCGAAAATCGTCAAAAAACTGCAGTTTTCACTCTTTCGCCTATGGGACGCCCTAAAAACATCCCAACGGACCCACGGAGCCCATGGATCCGCTTAACAGCTCGTCAGGGACGCCCCCGAGGGCCTCGGCCCAAAATAATTTCCGGAGCCAGCGCCACCCCAGCGATCCGTGGGCTAACACCCACCGAAAATCGCCAAAAAACTGCAGTTTTCACTCTTTCGCCTATGGGACGCCCTAAAAACATCCCAACGGACCCACGGAGCCCATGGATCCGCTTAACAGCTCGTCAGGGACGCCCCCGAGGGCCTCGGCCCAAAATAATTTCCGGAGCCAGCGCCACCCCAGCGATCCGTGGGCTAACACCCACCGAAAATCGCCAAAAAACTGCAGTTTTCACTCTTTCGCCTATGGGATGCCCTAAAAACATCCCAACGAACCCACGGAGCCCATGGATCCTCTTAACAGCTCGTCAGGGATGCCCCCGAGGGCCTCGGCCCAAAATAATTTCCGGAGCCAGCGCCACCTCAGCGATCCGTGGGCTAACACCCACCGAAAATCGCCAAAAAACTGCAGTTTTCACTCTTTCGCCTATGGGATGCCCTAAAAACATCCCAACGGACCCACGGTGCCCATGGGTCCGCTTAACAGCTCGTCAGGAACGCCCCCGAGGGCCTCGGCCCAAAATAATTTCCGGAGCCAGTGCCACCCCAGCTATCCGTGGGCTAACACCCACCGAAAATCGCCAAAAAACTGCAGTTTTCACTCTTTCGCCTATGGGACGCCCTAAAAACATCCCGACGGACCCACGGAGCCCATGGATCCGCTTAACATCTCGTCAGGGACGCCCCCGAGGGCCTCGGCCCAAAATAATTTCCGGAGCCAGCGCCACCCCAGCGATCCGTGGGCTAACACCCACCGAAAATCGCCAAAAAACTGCAGTTTTCACTCTTTCGCCTATGGGACGCCCTAAAAACATCCCAACGGACCCACGGAGCCCATGGATCCGCTTAACAGCTCGTCAGGGACGCCCCCGAGGGCCTCGGCCCAAAATAATTTCCGGAGCCAGCGCCACCCCAGCGATCCGTGGGCTAACACCCACCGAAAATCGCCAAAAAACTGCAGTTTTCACTCTTTCGCCTATGGGACGCCCTAAAAACATCCCAACGGACCCACGGAGCCCATGGATCCGCTTAACAGCTCGTCAGGGACTCCCCCGAGGGCCTCGGCCCAAAATAATTTCCGGAGCCAGCGCCACCCCAGCGATCCGTGGGCTAACACCCACCGAAAATCGCCAAAAAACTGCAGTTTTCACTCTTTCGCCTATGGGACGCCCTAAAAACATCCCAACGGACCCACGGAGCCCATGGATCCGCTTAACAGCTCGTCAGGGACTCCCCCGAGGGCCTCGGCCCAAAATAATTTCCGGAGCCAGCGCCACCCCAGCGATCCGTGGGCTAACACCCACCGAAAATCGCCAAAAAACTGCAGTTTTCACTCTTTCGCCTATGGGACGCCCTAAAAACATCCCAACGGACCCACGGAGCCCATGGATCCGCTTAACCGCTCGTCAGGGACGCCCCCGAGGGCCTCGGTCCAAAATAATTTCCGAAGCCAGCGCCACCCCAGTGATCCGTGGGCTAACACCCACCGAAAATCGCCAAAAAACTGCAGTTTTCACTCTTTCGCCTATGGGACGCCCTAAAAACATCCCAACGGACCCACGGAGCCCATGGATCCGCTTAACAGCTCGTCAGGGACGTCCCCGAGGGCCTCGGCCCAAAATAATTTCCGGAGCCAGCGCCACCCCAGCGATCCGTGGGCTAAACCCCACCGAAAATCGCCAAAAAACTACAGTTTTCACTCTTTCGCCTATGGGACGCCCTAAAAACATCCCATCGGATCCACGGAGCCCATGGATCCGCTTAACAGCTCGTCAGGGACGCCCCCGAGGGCCTCGGCCCAAAATAATTTCCGGAGCCAGCGCCACCCCAGCGATCCGTGGGCTAACACCCACCGAAAATCGCCAAAAAACTGCAGTTTTCACTCTTTCGCCTATGGGACGCCCTAAAAACATCCCAACGGACCCACGGAGCCCATGGATCCGCTTAACAGCTCGTCAGGGACGCCCCCGAGGGCCTCGGCCCAAAATAATTTTCGGAGCCAGCGCCACCCCAGCGATCCGTGGGCAAACACCCACCGAAAATCGCCAAAAAACTGCAGTTTTCACTCTTTCGCCTATGGGACGCCCTAAAAACATCCCAACGGACCCACGGAGCCCATGGATCCGCTTAACAGCTCATCAGGGACGCCCCCGAGGGCCTTGGCCCAAAATAATTTCCGGAGCCAGCGCCACCCCAGCGATCCGTGGGCTAACACCCACCGAAAATCCCCAAAAAACTGTCGTTTTCACTCTTTCGCCTATGGGACGCCCTAAAAACATCCCAACGGACCCACGGAGCCCATGGATCCGCTTAACAGCACATCAGGGACGCCCCCGAGGGCCTCGGCCCAAAATAATTTCCGGAGCCAGCGCCACCCCAGCGATCCGTGGGCTAACACCCACCGAAAATCGCCAAAAAACTGCAGTTTTCACTCTTTCGCCTTTGGGACGCCCTAAAAACATCCCAACGGACCCACGGAGCCCATGGATCCGCTTAACAGCTCGTCAGGGACGCCCCCGAGGGCCTCGGCCCAAAATAATTTCCGGAGCCAGCGCCACCCCAGCGATCCGTGGGCTAAACCCCACCGAAAATCGCCAAAAAACTACAGTTTTCACTCTTTCGCCTATGGGACGCCCTAAAAACATCCCATCGGATCCACGGAGCCCATGGATCCGCTTAACAGCTCGTCAGGGACGCCCCCGAGGGCCTCGGCCCAAAATAATTTCCGGAGCCAGCGCCACCCCAGCGATCCGTGGGCTAACACCCACCGAAAATCGCCAAAAAACTGCAGTTTTCACTCTTTCGCCTATGGGACGCCCTAAAAACATCCCAACGGACCCACGGAGCCCATGGATCCGCTTAACAGCTCGTCAGGGACGCCCCCGAGGGCCTCGGCCCAAAATAATTTTCGGAGCCAGCGCCACCCCAGCGATCCGTGGGCTAACACCCACCGAAAATCGCCAAAAAACTGCAGTTTTCACTCTTTCGCCTATGGGACGCCCTAAAAACATCCCAACGGACCCACGGAGCCCATGGATCCGCTTAACAGCTCATCAGGGACGCCCCCGAGGGCCTTGGCCCAAAATAATTTCCGGAGCCAGCGCCACCCCAGCGATCCGTGGGCTAACACCCACCGAAAATCCCCAAAAAACTGTCGTTTTCACTCTTTCGCCTATGGGACGCCCTAAAAACATCCCAACGGACCCACGGAGCCCATGGATCCGCTTAACAGCACATCAGGGACGCCCCCGAGGGCCTCGGCCCAAAATAATTTCCGGAGCCAGCGCCACCCCAGCGATCCGTGGGCTAACACCCACCGAAAATCGCCAAAAAACTGCAGTTTTCACTCTTTCGCCTTTGGGACGCCCTAAAAACATCCCAACGGACCCACGGAGCCCATGGATCCGCTTAACAGCTCGTCAGGGATGCCCCCGAGGGCCTCGGCCCAAAATAATTTCCGGAGCCAGCGCCACCCCAGCGATCCGTGGGCTAACACCCACCGAAAATCGCCAAAAAACTGCAGTTTTCACTCTTTCGCCTATGGGACGCCCTAAAAACATCCCAACGGACCCACGGAGCCCATGGATCCGCTTAACAGCTCGTCAGGGACGCCCCCGAGGGCCTCGGCCCAAAATAATTTCCGGAGCCAGCGCCACTCCAGCGATCCGTGGGCTAACACCCATCGAAAATCGCCAAAAAACTGCAGTTTTCACTCTTTCGCCTATGGGACGCCCTAAAAACATCCCAACGGACCCACGGAGCCCATGGATCCACTTAACAGCTCGTCAGGGACGCCCCCGAGGGCCTCGGTCCAAAATAATTTCCGGAGCCAGCGCCACCCCAGCGATCCGTGGGGTAACACCCACCGAAAATCGCCAAAAAACTGCAGTTTTCACACTTTCGCCTATGGGACGCCCTAAAAACATCCCAACGGACCCACGGAGCCCATGGATCCGCTTAACAGCTCGTCAGGGACGCCCCCGAGGGCCTCGGCCCAAAATAATTTCCGGAGCCAGCGCCACCCCAGCGATCCGTGGGCTAACACCCACCGAAAATCGCCAAAAAACTGCAGTTTTCACTCTTTCGCCTATGGGACGCCCTAAAAACATCCCAACGGACCCACGGAGCCCATGGATCCGCTTAACAGCTCGTCAGGGACGCCCCCGAGGGCCTCGGTCCAAAATAATTTCCGGAGCCAGCGCCACCCCAGCGATCCGTGGGCTAACACCCACCAAAAATCGCCAAAAAACTGCAGTTTTCACTCTTTCGCCTATGGGACGCCCTAAAAACATCCCAACGGACCCACAGAGCCCATGGATCCGCTTAACAGCTCGTCAGGGACGCCCCCGAGGGCCTCGGCCCAAAATAATTTCCGGAGCCAGCGCCACCCCAGCGATCCGTGGGCTAACACCCACCGAAAATCGCCAAAAAACTGCAGTTTTCACTCTTTCGCCTATGGGACGCTCTAAAAACATCCCAACGGACCCACGGAGCCCAAGGATCCGCTTAACAGCTCGTCAGGGACGCCCCCGAGGGCCTCGGCCCAAAATAATTTTCGGAGCCAGCGCCACCCCAGCGATCCGTGGGCTAACACCCACCGAAAATCGCCAAAAAACTGCAGTTTTCACTCTTTCGCCTATGGGACGCCCTAAAAACATCCCAACGGAGCCCATGGATCCGCTTAACAGCTCGTCAGGGACTCCCCCGAGGGCCTCGTCCCAAAATAATTTCCGGAGCCAGCGCCACCCCAGCGATCCGTGGGCTAACACCCACCGAAAATTGCCAAAAAACTGCAGTTTTCACTCTTTCGCCTATGGGATGCCCTAAAAACATCCCAACGGACCCACGGAGCCCATGGATCCGCTTAACAGCTCGTCAGGGATGCCCCCGAGGGCCTCGGTCCAAAATAATTTCCGAAGCCAGCGCCACCCCAGCGATCCGTGGGCTAACACCCACCGAAAATCGCCAAAAAACTGTAGTTTTCACTCTTTCGCCTATGGGACGCCCTAAAAACATCCCAACGGACCCACGGAGCCCATGGATCCGCTTAACAGCTCGTCAGGGACGCCCCCGAGGGCCTCGGCCCAAAATAATTTCCGAAGCCAGCGCCACCCCAGCGATCCGTGGGCTAACACCCACCGAAAATCGCCAAAAAACTGCAGTTTTCACTCTTTCGCCTATGGGACGCCCTAAAAACATCCCAACGGACCCACGGAGCCCATGGATCCGCTTAACAGCTCGTCAGGGACGCCCCCGAGGGCCTCGGCCCAAAATAATTTTCGGAGCCAGCGCCACCCCAGCGATCCGTGGGCTAACACCCACCGAAAATCGCCAAAAAACTGCAGTTTTCACTCTTTCGCCTATGGGACGCCCTAAAAACATCCCAACGGACCCACGGAGCCCATGGATCCGCTTAACAGCTCGTCAGGGATGCCCCCGAGGGCCTCGGCCCAAAATAATTTCCGGAGCCAGCGCCTCCCCAGCGATCCGTGGGCTAACACCCACCGAAAATCGCCAAAAAACTGCAGTTTTCACTCTTTCGCCTTTGGGACGCCCTAAAAACATCCCAACGGACCCACGGAGCCCATGGATCCGCTTAACTGCTCGTCAGGGATGCCCCCGAGGGCCTCGGCCCAAAATAATTTCCGGAGCCAGCGCCACCCCAGCGATCCGTGGGCTAACACCCACCGAAAATCGCCAAAAAACTGCAGTTTTCACTCTTTCGCCTATGGGACGCCCTAAAAACATCCCAACGGACCCACGGAGCCCATGGATCCGTTTAACAGCTCGTCAGGGACACCCCCGAGGGCCTCCGTCCAAAATAATTTTCGGAGCCAGCGCCACCCCAGCGATCCGTGGGCTAACACCCACCGAAAATCGCCAAAAAACTGCAGTTTTCACTCTTTCGCCTATGGGACGCCCTAAAAACATCCCAACGGACCCACGGAGCCCATGGATCCGCTTAACAGCTCGTCAGGGACTCCCCCGAGGGCCTCGGCCCAAAATAATTTCCGGAGCCAGCGCCACCCCAGCGATCCGTGGGCTAACACCCACCAAAAATCCCCAAAAAACTGTCGTTTTCACTCTTTCGCCTATGGGACGCCCTAAAAACATCCCAACGGACCCACGGAGCCCATGGATCCGCTTAACAGCACGTCAGGGACGCCCCCGAGGGCCTCGGCCCAAAATAATTTCCGGAGCCAGCGCCACCCCATCGATCCGTGGGCTAACACCCACCGAAAATCGCCAAAAAACTGCAGTTTTCACTCTTTCGCCTTTGGGACGCCCTAAAAACATCCCAACGGACCCACGGAGCCCATGGATCCGCTTAACAGCTCGTCAGGGATGCCCCCGAGGGCCTCGGCCCAAAATAATTTCCGGAGCCAGCGCCACCCCAGCGATCCGTGGGCTAACACCCACCGAAAATCGCCAAAAAACAGCAGTTTTCACTCTTTCGCCTATGGGACGCCCTAAAAACATCCCAACGGACCCACGGAGCCCATGGATCCGCTTAACAGCTCGTCAGGGACGCCCCCGAGGGCCTCGGCCCAAAATAATTTCCGGAGCCAGCGCCACTCCAGCGATCCGTGGGCTAACACCCATCGAAAATCGCCAAAAAACTGCAGTTTTCACTCTTTCGCCTATGGGACGCCCTAAAAACATCCCAACGGACCCACGGAGCCCATGGATCCGCTTAACAGCTCGTCAGGGACGCCCCCGAGGGCCTCGGCCCAAAATAATTTCCGAAGCCAGCGCCACCCCAGCGATCCGTGGGCTAACACCCACCGAAAATCGCCAAAAAACTGCAGTTTTCACTCTTTCGCCTATGGGACGCCCTAAAAACATCCCAACGGACCCACGGAGCCCATGGATCCGCTTAACAGCTCGTCAGGGACGCCCCCGAGGGCCTCGGCCCAAAATAATTTTCGGAGCCAGCGCCACCCCAGCGATCCGTGGGCTAACACCCACCGAAAATCGCCAAAAAACTGCAGTTTTCACTCTTTCGCCTATGGGACGCCCTAAAAACATCCCAACGGACCCACGGAGCCCATGGATCCGCTTAACAGCTCGTCAGGGATGCCCCCGAGGGCCTCGGCCCAAAATAATTTCCGGAGCCAGCGCCTCCCCAGCGATCCGTGGGCTAACACCCACCGAAAATCGCCAAAAAACTGCAGTTTTCACTCTTTCGCCTTTGGGACGCCCTAAAAACATCCCAACGGACCCACGGAGCCCATGGATCCGCTTAACTGCTCGTCAGGGATGCCCCCGAGGGCCTCGGCCCAAAATAATTTCCGGAGCCAGCGCCACCCCAGCGATCCGTGGGCTAACACCCACCGAAAATCGCCAAAAAACTGCAGTTTTCACTCTTTCGCCTATGGGACACCCTAAAAACATCCCAACGGACCCACGGAGCCCATGGATCCGTTTAACAGCTCGTCAGGGACACCCCCGAGGGCCTCCGTCCAAAATAATTTTCGGAGCCAGCGCCACCCCAGCGATCCGTGGGCTAACACCCACCGAAAATCGCCAAAAAACTGCAGTTTTCACTCTTTCGCCTATGGGACGCCCTAAAAACATCCCAACGGACCCACGGAGCCCATGGATCCGCTTAACAGCTCGTCAGGGACTCCCCCGAGGGCCTCGGCCCAAAATAATTTCCGGAGCCAGCGCCACCCCAGCGATCCGTGGGCTAACACCCACCGAAAATCCCCAAAAAACTGTCGTTTTCACTCTTTCGCCTATGGGACGCCCTAAAAACATCCCAACGGACCCACGGAGCCCATGGATCCGCTTAACAGCACGTCAGGGACGCCCCCGAGGGCCTCGGCCCAAAATAATTTCCGGAGCCAGCGCCACCCCAGCGATCCGTGGGCTAACACCCACCGAAAATCGCCAAAAAACTGCAGTTTTCACTCTTTCGCCTTTGGGACGCCCTAAAAACATCCCAACGGACCCACGGAGCCCATGGATCCGCTTAACAGCTCGTCAGGGATGCCCCCGAGGGCCTCGGCCCAAAATAATTTCCGGAGCCAGCGCCACCCCAGCGATCCGTGGGCTAACACCTACCGAAAATCGCCAAAAAACAGCAGTTTTCACTCTTTCGCCTATGGGACGCCCTAAAAACATCCCAACGGACCCACGGAGCCCATGGATCCGCTTAACAGCTCGTCAGGGACGCCCCCGAGGGCCTCGGCCCAAAATAATTTCCGGAGCCAGCGCCACTCCAGCGATCCGTGGGCTAACACCCATCGAAAATCGCCAAAAAACTGCAGTTTTCACTCTTTCGCCTATGGGACGCCCTAAAAACATCCCAACGGACCCACGGAGCCCATGGATCCACTTAACAGCTCGTCAGGGACGCCCCCGAGGGCCTCGGTCCAAAATAATTTCCGGAGCCAGCGCCACCCCAGCGATCCGTGGGGTAACACCCACCGAAAATCGCCAAAAAACTGCAGTTTTCACACTTTCGCCTATGGGGCGCCCTAAAAACATCCCAACGGACCCACGGAGCCCATGGATCCGCTTAACAGCTCGTCAGGGACGCCCCCGAGGGCCTCGGCCCAAAATAATTTCCGGAGCCAGCGCCACCCCAGCGATCCGTGGGCTAACACCCACCGAAAATCGCCAAAAAACTGCAGTTTTCACTCTTTCGCCTATGGGACGCCCTAAAAACATCCCAACGGACCCACGGAGCCCATGGATCCGCTTAACAGCTCGTCAGGGACGCCCCCGAGGGCCTCGGCCCAAAATAATTTCCGGAGCCAGCGCCACCCCAGCGATCCGTGGGCTAACACCCACCAAAAATCGCCAAAAAACTGCAGTTTTCACTCTTTCGCCTATGGGACGCCCTAAAAACATCCCAACGGACCCACAGAGCCCATGGATCCGCTTAACAGCTCGTCAGGGACGCCCCCGAGGGCCTCGGCCCAAAATAATTTCCGGAGCCAGCGCCACCCCAGCGATCCGTGGGCTAACACCCACCGAAAATCGCCAAAAAACTGCAGTTTTCACTCTTTCGCCTATGGGACGCTCTAAAAACATCCCAACGGACCCACGGAGCCCAAGGATCCGCTTAACAGCTCGTCAGGGACGCCCCCGAGGGCCTCGGCCCAAAATAATTTTCGGAGCCAGCGCCACCCCAGCGATCCGTGGGCTAACACCCACCGAAAATCGCCAAAAAACTGCAGTTTTCACTCTTTCGCCTATGGGACGCCCTAAAAACATCCCAACGGACCCACGGAGCCCATGGATCCGCTTAACAGCTCGTCAGGGACTCCCCCGAGGGCCTCGGCCCAAAATAATTTCCGGAGCCAGCGCCACCCCAGCGATCCGTGGGCTAACACCCACCGAAAATCGCCAAAAAACTGCAGTTTTCACTCTTTCGCCTATGGGATGCCGTAAAAACATCCCAACGGACCCACGGAGCCCATGGATCCGCTTAACAGCTCGTCAGGGATGCCCCCGAGGGCCTCGGTCCAAAATAATTTCCGAAGCCAGCGCCACCCCAGCGATCCGTGGGCTAACACCCACCGAAAATCACCAAAAAACTGTAGTTTTCACTCTTTCGCCTATGGGACGCCCTAAAAACATCCCAACGGACCCACGGAGCCCATGGATCCGCTTAACAGCTCGTCAGGGACGCCTCCGAGGGCCTCGGCCCAAAATAATTTCCGAAGCCAGCGCCACCCCAGCGATCCGTGGGCTAACACCCACCGAAAATCGCCAAAAAACTGCAGTTTTCACTCTTTCGCCTATGGGACGCCCTAAAAACATCCCAACGGACCCACGGAGCCCATGGATCCGCTTAACAGCTCGTCAGGGACGCCCCCGAGGGCCTCGGCCCAAAATAATTTTCGGAGCCAGCGCCACCCCAGCGATCCGTGGGCTAACACCCACCGAAAATCGCCAAAAAACTGCAGTTTTCACTCTTTCGCCTATGGGACGCCCTAAAAACATCCCAACGGACCCACGGAGCCCATGGATCCGCTTAACAGCTCGTCAGGGATGCCCCCGAGGGCCTCGGCCCAAAATAATTTCCGGAGCCAGCGCCTCCCCAGCGATCCGTGGGCTAACACCCACCGAAAATCGCCAAAAAACTGCAGTATTCACTCTTTCGCCTTTGGGACGCCCTAAAAACATCCCAACGGACCCACGGAGCCCATGGATCCGCTTAACTGCTCGTCAGGGATGCCCCCGAGGGCCTCGGCCCAAAATAATTTCCGGAGCCAGCGCCACCCCAGCGATCCGTGGGCTAACACCCACCGAAAATCGCCAAAAAACTGCAGTTTTCACTCTTTCGCCTATGGGACGCCCTAAAAACATCCCAACGGACCCACGGAGCCCATGGATCCGTTTAACAGCTCGTCAGGGACACCCCCGAGGGCCTCCGTCCAAAATAATTTTCGGAGCCAGCGCCACCCCAGCGATCCGTGGGCTAACACCCACCGAAAATCGCCAAAAAACTGCAGTTTTCACTCTTTCGCCTATGGGACGCCCTAAAAACATCCCAACGGACCCACGGAGCCCATGGATCCGCTTAACAGCTCGTCAGGGACTCCCCCGAGGGCCTCGGCCCAAAATAATTTCCGGAGCCAGCGCCACCCCAATGATCCGTGGGCTAACACCCACCGAAAATCGCCAAAAAACTGCAGTTTTCACTCTTTCGCCTATGGGACGCCCTAAAAACATCCCAACGGACCCACAGAGCCCATGGATCCGCTTAACAGCTCGTCAGGGACGCCCCCGAGGGCCTCGGCCCAAAATAATTTTCGGAGCCAGCGCCACCCCAGCGATCCGTGGGCTAACACCCACCGAAAATCGCCAAAAAACTACAGTTTTCACTCTTTCGCCTATGGGACGCCCTAAAAACATCCCAACGGACCCACGGAGCCCATGGATCCGCTTAACAGCTCGTCAGGGACGCCCCCGAGGGCCTCGGCCCAAAATAATTTCCGGAGCCAGCGCCACCCCAGCGATCCGTGTGCTAACACCCACCGAAAATCGCCAAAAAACTGCAGTTTTCACTCTTTCGCCTATGGGACGCCCTAAAAACATCCCAACGGACCCACGGAGCCCATGGATCCGCTTAACAGCTCGTCAGGGACGCCCCTGAGGGCCTCGGCCCAAAATAATTTCCGGAGCCAGCGCCACCCCAGCGATCCGTGGGCTAACACCCACCGAAAATCGCCAAAAAACTGCAGTTTTCACTCTTTCGCCTATGGGACGCCCTAAAAATATCCCAACGGACCCACGGAGCCCATGGATCCGCTTAACAGCTCGTCAGGGACGCCCCCGAGGGCCTCGGCCCAAAATAATTTCCGGAGCCAGCGCCACCCCAGCGATCCGTGGGCTAACACCCACCGAAAATCGCCAAAAAACTGCAGTTTTCACTCTTTCGCCTATGGGACGCCCTAAAAACATCCCAACGGACCCACGGAGCCCATGGATCCACTTAACAGCTCGTCAGGGATGCCCCCGAGGGCCTCGGCCCAAAATAATTTCCGGAGCCAGCGCCACCCCAGCGATCCGTGGGCTAACACCCACCGAAAATCGCCAAAAAACTGCAGTTTTCACTCTTTCGCCTATGGGACGCCCTAAAAACATCCCAACGGACCCACGGAGCCCATGGATCCTCTTAACAGCTCGTCAGGGACGCCCCCGAGGGCCTCGGCCCAAAATAATTTCCGGAGCCAGCGCCACCCCAGCGATCCGTGGGCTAACACCCACCGAAAATCGCCAAAAAACTGCAGTTTTCACTCTTTCGCATATGGGACGCCCTAAAAACATCCCAACGGACCCACGGAGCCCATGGATCCGCTTAACAGCTCATCAGGGACGCCCCCGAGGGCCTCGGCCCAAAATAATTTCCGGAGCCAGCGCCACCCCAGCGATCCGTATGCTAACACCCACCGAAAATCGCCAAAAAACTGCAGTTTTCACTCTTTCGCCTATGGGACGCCCTAAAAACATCCCAACGGACCCACGGAGCCCATGGATCCGCTTAACAGCTCGTCAGGGACGCCCCCGAGGGCCTCGGCCCAAAATAATTTCCGGAGCCAGCGCCACCCCAGCGATCCGTGGGCTAACACCCACCGAAAATCGCCAAAAAACTGCAGTTTTCACTCTTTCGCCTATGGGATGCCCTAAAAACATCCCAACGGACCCACGGAGCCCATGGATCCGCTTAACAGCTCGTCAGGGACGCCCCCGAGGGCCTCGGCCCAAAATAATTTCCGGAGCCAGCGCCACCCCAGCGATCCGTGGGCTAACACCCACCGAAAATCGCCAAAAAACTGCAGTTTTCACTCTTTCGCCTATGGGACGCCCTAAAAACATCCCAACGGACCCACGGAGCCCATGGATCCGCTTAACAGCTCATCAGGGACGCCGCCGAGGGCCTCGGCCCAAAATAATTTCCGGAGCCAGCGCCACCCCAGCGATCCGTGGGCTAACACCCACCGAAAATCGCCAAAAAACTGCAGTTTTCACTCTTTCGCCTATGGGACGCCCTAAAAACATCCCAACGGACCCACGGAGCCCATGGATCCGCTTAAAAGCTCGTCAGGGACGCCCCCGAGGGCCTCGGCCCAAAATAATTTCCGGAGCCAGCGCCACCCCAGCGATCCGTGGGCTAACACCCACCGAAAATCGCCAAAAAACTGCAGTTTTCACTCTTTCGCCTATGGGACGCCCTAAAAACATCCCAACGGACCCACGGAGCCCATGGATCCGCTTAATAGCTCGTTAGGGACACCCCCGAGGGCCTCGGCCCAAAATAATTTCCGGAGCCAGCGCCACCCCAGCGATCCGTGGGCTAACACCCACCGAAAATCGCCAAAAAACTGCAGTTTTCACTCTTTCGCCTATGGGACGCCCTAAAAACATCCCAACGGACCCACGGAGCCCATGGATCCGCTTAACAGCTCGTCAGGGATGCCCCCGAGGGCCTCGGCCCAAAATAATTTCTGGAGCCAGCGCCACCCCAGCGATCCGTGGGCTAACACCCACCGAAAATCGCCAAAAAACTGCAGTTTTCACTCTTTCGCCTATGGGACGCCCTAAAAACATCCCAACGGACCCACGGAGCCCATGGATCCGCTTAACAGCTCGTCAGGGACGCCCCCGAGGTCCTCGGCCCAAAATAATTTCCGGAGCCAGCGCCACCCCAGCGATCCGTGGGCTAACACCCACCGAAAATTGCCAAAAAACTGCAGTTTTCACTCTTTCGCCTATGGGACGCCCTAAAAACATCCCAACGGACCCACGGAGCCCATGGATCCGCTTAACAGCTCGTCAGGGACGCCCCCGAGGGCCTCGGCCCAAAATAATTTCCGGAGCCAGCGCCACCCCAGCGATCCGTGGGCTAACACCCACCGAAAATCGCCAAAAAACTGCAGTTTTCACTCTTTCGCCTATGGGACGCCCTAAAAACATCCCAACGGACCCACGGAGCCCATGGATCCGCTTAACAGCTCGTCAGGGCCGCCCTCGAGGGCCTCGGCCCAAAATAATTTCCGGAGCCAGCGCCACCCCAGCGATCCGTGGGCTAACACCCACTGAAAATCGCCAAAAAACTACAGTTTTCACTCTTTCGCCTATGGGACGCCCTAAAAACATCCCAACGGACCCACGGAGCCCATGGATCCGCTTAACAGCTCGTCAGGGACGCCCCCGAGGGCCTCGGCCCAAAATAATTTCCGGAGCCAGCGCCACCCCAGCGATCCGTGGGCTAACACCCACCGAAAATCGCCAAAAAACTGCAGTTTTCACTCTTTCGCCTATGGGACGCCCTAAAAACATCCCAACGGACCCACGGAGCCCATGGATCCATTTAACAGCTCGTCAGGGACGCCCCCGAGGGCCTCGGCCCAAAATAATTTCCGGAGCCAGCGCCACCCCAGCGATCCGTGGGCTAACACCCACCGAAAATCGCCAAAAAACTGCAGTTTTCACTCTTTCGCCTATGGGACGCCCTAAAAACATCCCAACGGACCCACGGAGCCCATGGATCCACTTAACAGCTCGTCAGGGACGCCCCCGAGGGCCTCGGCCCAAGATAATTTCCGGAGCCAGCGCCACCCCAGCGATCCGTGGGCTAACACCCACCGAAAATCGCCAAAAAACTGCAGTTTTCACTCTTTCGCCTATGGGACGCCCTAAAAACATCCCAACGGACCCACGGAGCCCATGGATCCGCTTAACAGCTCGTCAGGGATGCCCCCGAGGGCCTCGGTCCAAAATAATTTCCGGAGCCAGCGCCACCCCAGCGATCCGTGGGCTAACACCCACCGAAAATCGCCAAAAAACTGCAGTTTTCACTCTTTCGCCTATGGGACGCCCTAAAAACATCCCAACGGACCCACGGAGCCCATGGATCCGCTTAACAGCTCGTCAGGGACGCCCCGAGGGCCTCGGCCCAAAATAATTTCCGGAGCCAGCGCCACCCCAGCGATCCGTGGGCTAACACCCACCGAAAATCGCCAAAAAACTGCAGTTTTCACTCTTTCGCCTATGGGACGCCCTAAAAACATCCCAACGGACCCACGGAGCCCATGGATCCGCTTAACAGCTCGTCAGGGACGCCCCCGAGGGCCTCGGCCCAAAATAATTTCCGGAGCCAGCGCCACCCCAGCGATCCGTGGGCTAACACCCACCAAAAATCGCCAAAAAACTGCAGTTTTCACTCTTTCGCCTATGGGACGCCCTAAAAACATCCCAACGGACCCACGGAGCCCATGGATCCGCTTAACAGCTCGTCAGGGATGCCCCCGAGGGCCTCGGCCCAAAATAATTTCCGGAGCCAGCGCCACCCCAGCGATCCGTGGGCTAACACCCACCGAAAATCGCCAAAAAACTGCAGTTTTCACTCTTTCGCCTATGGGACGCCCTAAAAACATCCCAACGGACCCACGGAGCCCATGGATCCGCTTAACAGCTCGTCAGGGATGCCCCCGAGGGCCTCGGCCCAAAATAATTTCCGGAGCCAGCGCCACCCCAGCGATCCGTGGGCTAACACCCACCGAAAATCGCCAAAAAACTGCAGTTTTCACTCTTTCGCCTATGGGACGCCCTAAAAACATCCCAACGGACCCACGGAGCCCATGGATCCGCTTAACAGCTCGTCAGGGACGCCCCCGAGGTCCTCGGCCCAAAATAATTTCCGGAGCCAGCGCCACCCCAGCGATCCGTGGGCTAACACCCACCGAAAATCGCCAAAAAACTGCAGTTTTCACTCTTTCGCCTATGGGACGCCCTAAAAACATCCCAACGGACCCACGGAGCCCATGGATCCGCTTAACAGCTCGTCAGGGCCGCCCTCGAGGGCCTCGGCCCAAAATAATTTCCGGAGCCAGCGCCACCCCAGCGATCCGTGGGCTAACACCCACTGAAAATCGCCAAAAAACTACAGTTTTCACTCTTTCGCCTATGGGACGCCCTAAAAACATCCCAACGGACCCACGGAGCCCATGGATCTGCTTAACAGCTCGTCAGGGACGCCCCCGAGGGCCTCGGCCCAAAATAATTTCCGGAGCCAGCGCCACCCCAGCGATCCGTGGGCTAACACCCACCGAAAATCGCCAAAAAACTGCAGTTTTCACTCTTTCGCCTATGGGACGCCCTAAAAACATCCCAACGGACCCACGGAGCCCATGGATCCGTTTAACAGCTCGTCAGGGACGCCCCCGAGGGCCTCGGCCCAAAATAATTTCCGGAGCCAGCGCCACCCCAGCGATCCGTGGGCTAACACCCACCGAAAATCGCCAAAAAACTGCAGTTTTCACTCTTTCGCCTATGGGACGCCCTAAAAACATCCCAACGGACCCACGGAGCCCATGGATCCACTTAACAGCTCGTCAGGGACGCCCCCGAGGGCCTCGGCCCAAGATAATTTCCGGAGCCAGCGCCACCCAGCGATCCGTGGGCTAACACCCACCGAAAATCGCCAAAAAACTGCAGTTTTCACTCTTTCGCCTATGGGACGCCCTAAAAACATCCCAACGGACCCACGGAGCCCATGGATCCGCTTAATAGCTCGTTAGGGACGCCCCCGAGGGCCTCGGCCCAAAATAATTTCCGGAGCCAGCGCCACCCCAGCGATCCGTGGGCTAACACCCACCGAAAATCGCCAAAAAACTGCAGTTTTCACTCTTTCGCCTATGGGACGCCCTAAAAACATCCCAACGGACCCACGGAGCCCATGGATCCGCTTAACAGCTCGTCAGGGATGCCCCCGAGGGCCTCGGCCCAAAATAATTTCCGGAGCCAGCGCCACCCCAGCGATCCGTGGGCTAACACCCACCGAAAATCGCCAAAAAACTGCAGTTTTCACTCTTTCGCCTATGGGACGCCCTAAAAACATCCCAACGGACCCACGGAGCCCATGGATCCGCTTAACAGCTCGTCAGGGACGCCCCCGAGGTCCTCGGCCCAAAATAATTTCCGGAGCCAGCGCCACCCCAGCGATCCGTGGGCTAACACCCACCGAAAATTGCCAAAAAACTGCAGTTTTCACTCTTTCGCCTATGGGACGCCCTAAAAACATCCCAACGGACCCACGGAGCCCATGGATCCGCTTAACAGCTCGTCAGGGCCGCCCTCGAGGGCCTCGGCCCAAAATAATTTCCGGAGCCAGCGCCACCCCAGCGATCCGTGGGCTAACACCCACCGATTTCCTCAAAAACTGCTTTTATCCCCTTCAATTAAGACTTTCCCCCAATTCGGTACGCGAGCTTCATTCTTCTCTAGCCCAAAAACTGCCGTTTCCACTCTTTCGCCTCTGGGACGCCCTCAAAACCTCCCACAGGCCCCCCGGAGCCCATGGATCCGCTTAACAGCTCGTCAGGGACCCCCCCGAGCCGCTCGGCCCAAAATAATTTCCGGACCCAGCGCCCCCCCATCGATCCGTGGGCTAACACCCACGAAAAATCGCCAAAAAACTGCCGTTTTCACTCTTTCGCCTCTGGGACGCCCTTAAAACCTCCCACAGGCCCCACGGAGCCCATGGATCCGCTTAACAGCTCGTCAGGGACGCCCCCGAGGGGCTCGGCCCAAGATAATTTCCGGAGCCAGCGCCACCCAGCGATCCGTGGGCTAACACCCACCGAAAATCGCCAAAAAACTGCAGTTTTCACTCTTTCGCCTATGGGACGCCCTAAAAACATCCCAACGGACCCACGGAGCCCATGGATCCGCTTAACAGCTCGTCAGGGATGCCCCCGAGGGCCTCGGTCCAAAATAATTTCCGGAGCCAGCGCCACCCCAGCGATCCGTGGGCTAACACCCACCGAAAATCGCCAAAAAACTGCAGTTTTCACTCTTTCGCCTATGGGACGCCCTAAAAACATCCCAACGGACCCACGGAGCCCATGGATCCGCTTAACAGCTCGTCAGGGACGCCCCCGAGGGCCTCGGCCCAAAATAATTTCCGGAGCCAGCGCCACCCCAGCGATCCGTGGGCTAACACCCACCGAAAATCGCCAAAAAACTGCAGTTTTCACTCTTTCGCCTATGGGACGCCCTAAAAACATCCCAACGGACCCACGGAGCCCATGGATCCGCTTAACAGCTCGTCAGGGACGCCCCCGAGGGCCTCGGCCCAAAATAATTTCCGTAGCCAGCGCCACCCCAGCGATCCGTGGGCTAACACCCACCGAAAATCGCCAAAAAACTGCAGTTTTCACTCTTTCGCCTATGGGACGCCCTAAAAACATCCCAACGGACCCACGGAGCCCATGGATCCGCTTAACAGCTCGTCAGGGACGCCGCCGAGGGCCTCGGCCCAAAATAATTTCCGGAGCCAGCGCCACCCCAGCGATCCGTGGGCTAACACCCACCGAAAATCGCCAAAAAACTGCAGTTTTCACTCTTTCGCCTATGGGACGCCCTAAAAACATCCCAACGGACCCACGGAGCCCATGGATCTGCTTAACAGCTCGTCAGGGACGCCCTCGAGGGCCTCGACCCAAAATAATTTCCGGAGCCAGCGCCACCCCAGCGATCCGTGGGCTAACACCCACCGAAAATCGCCAAAAAACTGCAGTTTTCACTCTTTCGCCTATGGGACGCCCTAAAAGCATCCCAACGGACCCACGGAGCCCATGGATCTGCTTAACAGCTCGTCAGGGACGCCCCCGAGGGCCTCGGCCCAAAATAATTTCCGGAGCCAGCGCCACCCCAGCGATCCGTGGGCTAACACCCACCGAAAATCGCCAAAAAACTGCAGTTTTCACTCTTTCGCCTATGGGACGCCCTAAAAACATCCCAACGGACCCACGGAGCCCATGGATCCGCTTAACAGCTTGTCAGGGACGCCCCCGAGGGCCTCGGCCAAAAATAATTTCCGGAGCCAGCGCCACCCCAGCGATCCGTGGGCTAACACCCACCGAAAATCGCCAAAAAACTGCAGTTTTCACTCTTTCGCCTATGGGACGCCCTAAAAACATCCCAACGGACCCACGGAGCCCATGGATCCGCTTAACAGCTCGTCAGGGACGCCCCCGAGGGCCTCTGCCCAAAATAATTTCCGGAGCCAGCGCCACCCCAGCGATCCGTGGGCTAACACCCACCGAAAATCTCCAAAAAACTGCAGTTTTCACTCTTTCGCCTATGGGACGCCCTAAAAACATCCCAACAGACCCACGGAGCCCATGGATCCGCTTAACAGCTCGTCAGGGACGCCACCGAGGGCCTCGGCCCAAAATAATTTCCGGAGCCAGCGCCACCCCAGCGATCCGTGGGCTAACACCCACCGAAAATCGCCAAAAAACTGCAGTTTTCACTCTTTCGCCTATGGGACGTCCTAAAAACATCCCAACGGACCCACGGAGCCCATGGATCCGCTTAACAGCTCGTCAGGGACGCCCCCGAGGGCCTCGGCCCAAAATATTTTCCGGAGCCAGCGCCACCCCAGCGATCCGTGGGCTAACACCCACCGAAAATCGCCAAAAAACTGCAGTTTTCACTCTTTCGCCTATGGGACGCCCTAAAAACATCCCAACGGACCCACGGAGCCCATGGATCCGCTTAACAGCTCGTCAGGGACGCCCCCGAGGGCCTCGACCCAAAATAATTTCCGGAGCCAGCGCCACCCCAGCGATCCGTGGGCTAACACCCACCGAAAATCGCCAAAAAACTGCAGTTTTCACTCTTTCGCCTATGGGACGCCCTAAAAACATCCCAACGGACCCACGGAGCCCATGGATCCGCTTAACAGCTCGTCAGGGACGCCGCCGAGGGCCTCGGCCCAAAATAATTTCCGGAGCCAGCGCCACCCCAGCGATCCGTGGGCTAACACCCACCGAAAATCGCCAAAAAACTGCAGTTTTCACTCTTTCGCCTATGGGACGCCCTAAAAACATCCCAACGGACCCACGGAGCCCATGGATCTGCTTAACAGCTCGTCAGGGACGCCCTCGAGGGCCTCGACCCAAAATAATTTCCGGAGCCAGCGCCACCCCAGCGATCCGTGGGCTAACACCCACCGAAAATCGCCAAAAAACTGCAGTTTTCACTCTTTCGCCTATGGGACGCCCTAAAAGCATCCCAACGGACCCACGGAGCCCATGGATCTGCTTAACAGCTCGTCAGGGACGCCCCCGAGGGCCTCGGCCCAAAATAATTTCCGGAGCCAGCGCCACCCCAGCGATCCGTGGGCTAACACCCACCGAAAATCGCCAAAAAACTGCAGTTTTCACTCTTTCGCCTATGGGACGCCCTAAAAACATCCCAACGGACCCACGGAGCCCATGGATCCGCTTAACAGCTTGTCAGGGACGCCCCCGAGGGCCTCGGCCAAAAATAATTTCCGGAGCCAGCGCCACCCCAGCGATCCGTGGGCTAACACCCACCGAAAATCGCCAAAAAACTGCAGTTTTCACTCTTTCGCCTATGGGACGCCCTAAAAACATCCCAACGGACCCACGGAGCCCATGGATCCGCTTAACAGCTCGTCAGGGACGCCCCCGAGGGCCTCTGCCCAAAATAATTTCCGGAGCCAGCGCCACCCCAGCGATCCGTGGGCTAACACCCACCGAAAATCTCCAAAAAACTGCAGTTTTCACTCTTTCGCCTATGGGACGCCCTAAAAACATCCCAACAGACCCACGGAGCCCATGGATCCGCTTAACAGCTCGTCAGGGACGCCACCGAGGGCCTCGGCCCAAAATAATTTCCGGAGCCAGCGCCACCCCAGCGATCCGTGGGCTAACACCCACCGAAAATCGCCAAAAAACTGCAGTTTTCACTCTTTCGCCTATGGGACGTCCTAAAAACATCCCAACGGACCCACGGAGCCCATGGATCCGCTTAACAGCTCGTCAGGGACGCCCCCGAGGGCCTCTGCCCAAAATAATTTCCGGAGCCAGCGCCACCCCAGCGATCCGTGGGCTAACACACACCGAAAATCGCCAAAAAACTGCAGTTTTCACTCTTTCGCCTATGGGACGCCCTAAAAACATCCCAACGGACCCACGGAGCCCATGGATCCGCTTAACAGCTCGTCAGGGACGCCGCCGAGGGCCTCGGCCCAAAATAATTTCCGGAGCCAGCGCCACCCCAGCGATCCGTGGGCTAACACCCACCGAAAATCGCCAAAAAACTGCAGTTTTCACTCTTTCGCCTATGGGACGCCCTAAAAACATCCCAACGGACCCACGGAGCCCATGGATCCGCTTAACAGCTCGTCAGGGACGCCCCCGAGGGCCTCGGGCCAAAATAATTTTCGGAGCCAGCGCCACCCCAGCGATCCGTGGGCTAACACCCACCGAAAATCGCCAAAAAACTGAAGTTTTCACTCTTTCGCCTATGGGACGCCCTAAAAACATCCCAACGGACCCACGGAGCCCATGGATCCGCTTAACAGCTCGTCAGGGACGCCCCCGAGGGCCTCGACCCAAAATAATTTTCGGAGCCAGCGCCACCCCAGCGATCCGTGGGCTAACACCCACCGAAAATCGCCAAAAAACTGCAGTTTTCACTCTTTCGCCTATGGGACGCCCTAAAAACATCCCAACGGACCCACGGAGCCCATGGATCCGCTTAACAGATCGTCAGGGACGCCCCCGAGGGCCTCTGCCCAAAATAATTTCCGGAGCCAGCGCCACCCCAGCGATCCGTGGGCTAACACCCACCGAAAATCGCCAAAAAACTGTAGTTTTCACTCTTTCGCCTATGGGACGCCCTAAAAACATCCCAACGGACCCACGGAGCCCATGGATCCGCTTAACAGCTCGTCAGGGACGCCCCCGAGGGCCTCGGCCCAAAAGAATTTCCGGAGCCAGCGCCACCCCAGCGATCCGTGGGCTAACACCCACGGAAAATCGCCAAAAAACTGCCGTTTTCACTCTTTCGCCTCTGGGACGCCCTTAAAACCTCCCACAGGCCCCACGGAGCCCATGGATCCGCTTAACAGCTCGTCAGGGACGCCCCCGAGGGGCTCGGCCCAAAAGAATTTCCGGAGCCAGCGCCACCCCAGCGATCCGTGGGCTAACACCCACGGAAAATCGCCAAAAAACTGCCGTTTTCACTCTTTCGCCTCTGGGACGCATCCGTGCATGCCATGGGCATCTTTGGCACCGTGCGCACCAAAGATGTCGTGCGCTCCATTGGCGATCCATGGGTGCCATGTGCACCAAGGGAGTTATGGGAACCATTGGCACCAAGGGTGCTATGGGCACCATGGACGCCATACGCACCAAGAACGCCATGGCCAATCCATATGCACCAAGGGCACCAAGGGAGTTATGGGCACCATTGACACCAAGGGTGCTATGGACACCATGGGCGCCATTTAGAACAAGGACACCATGGACTCTAAAGGTGTCATGGGTACCATGGGCGCCAAAGGTGCCATGGGCACCATGGACGCCATACGTACCAAGAACGCCATGGGCCCCTTAGTCGCCATGCGCACCAAGGACGTTATGCGCTCCATGGGCATCATGTGCACTAAGGGCGTCATGGGAACCACGGCCAATCCATATGCACCAAGGGGAGCTATGATCACCATGGGCGCCATGCGGAACAAGGACACCTTGGGCACCAAAATGTGTCATGGGCACCAAGGATGTCATGGGCGATCCATAGGCACCATGGGCACCAAGGCGCCATGTGCACCAAGAACTCCATGGGCTCCCTGGGCGCGCACTATCAACTAAAAAAGGAAATTATTCAATAAAATGTTAATACTTGCTAAATTTTTAAATTACATATTTTTCCTATTTATTTATCAATCTTTTTAAAAAGTAACAAAGCAAATTAAAAATAAAATTGAATCTATAAAATATAAATACTTAATAAAATCACAAATTGCATGTTTTCCCTATTTAGTTTTTTTTTAAAAAAAGGTAACGAAATCTACTAAAAAAAGTAAGTAATCACTAAAATATCAATATTTCATGAATGAATATTTTGAGAGAAAGGTATTGGTATGTAAGACAAATTAGAAAATAGGGTTGATACCTTCGATTTACCCAATGAGAAGGACAAGCTTATTAGTTAAGTTAATGATTAATTTTATTTAAATAATCACACATGAACTTAATCGAGGTATCTTTAACGCCAGTAGTAGCCTCTTGCTTATAAATAAAAATCATCTTGTGATAAAAGGTCGATCAACAAAAAAATAGGGAATGAAAGGAGCTAGAAAAAGTAGTTGTAAATTGGTGAAACTTTAAAAGGTCATAACTTTGTGCTCGGATGTCCTTTTTAGGAGATTTTTTTTTTGATTCCGCGTATTTTTTCAAGATCTACAAGGACAAACTGCCGTAAGGCGGTTTGGCTGAGCCAATTTCCTCAAAAACTGCTTTTATCCCCTTCAATTAAGACTTTCCCCCAATTCGGTACGCGAGCTTCATTCTTCTCTAGCCCAAAAACTGCCGTTTCCACTCTTTCGCCTCTGGGACGCCCTCAAAACCTCCCACAGGCCCCCCGGAGCCCATGGATCCGCTTAACAGCTCGTCAGGGACCCCCCCGAGCCGCTCGGCCCAAAATAATTTCCGGACCCAGCGCCCCCCCATCGATCCGTGGGCTAACACCCACGAAAAATCGCCAAAAAACTGCCGTTTTCACTCTTTCGCCTCTGGGACGCCCTTAAAACCTCCCACAGGCCCCACGGAGCCCATGGATCCGCTTAACAGCTCGTCAGGGACGCCCCCGAGGGGCTCGGCCCAAGATAATTTCCGGAGCCAGCGCCACCCAGCGATCCGTGGGCTAACACCCACCGAAAATCGCCAAAAAACTGCAGTTTTCACTCTTTCGCCTATGGGACGCCCTAAAAACATCCCAACGGACCCACGGAGCCCATGGATCCGCTTAACAGCTAGTCAGGGACGCCCCCGAGGGCCTAGGCCCAAAATAATTTCCGGAGCAAGCGCCACCCCAGCGATCCGTGGGCTAACACCCACCGAAAATCGCCAAAAAACTGCAGTTTTCACTCTTTCGCCTATGGGACGCCCTAAAAACATCCCAACGGACCCACGGAGCCCATGGATCCGCTTAACAGCTAGTCAGGGACGCCCCCGAGGGCCTAGGCCCAAAATAATTTCCGGAGCAAGCGCCACCCCAGCGATCCGTGGGCTAACACCCACCGAAAATCGCCAAAAAACTGCAGTTTTCACTCTTTCGCCTATGGGACGCCCTAAAAACATCCCAACGGACCCACGGAGCCCATGGATCCGCTTAACAGCTAGTCAGGGACGCCCCCGAGGGCCTAGGCCCAAAATAATTTCCGGAGCAAGCGCCACCCCAGCGATCCGTGGGCTAACACCCACCGAAAATCGCCAAAAAACTGCAGTTTTCACTCTTTCGCCTATGGGACGCCCTAAAAACATCCCAACGGACCCACGGAGCCCATGGATCCGCTTAACAGCTCGTCAGGGACCCCCCCGAGCGGCTCGGCCCAAAATAATTTCCGGAGCAAGCGCCCCCCCATCGATCCGTGGGCTAACACCCACCGAAAATCGCCAAAAAACTGCAGTTTTCACTCTTTCGCCTCTGGGACGCCCTAAAAACCTCCCACAGGCCCCCCGGAGCCCATGGATCCGCTTAACAGCTCGTCAGGGACCCCCCCGAGCGGCTCGGCCCAAAATAATTTCCGGAGCAAGCGCCACCCCAGCGATCCGTGGGCTAACACCCACCGAAAATCGCCAAAAAACTGCAGTTTTCACTCTTTCGCCTATGGGACGCCCTAAAAACATCCCAACGGACCCACGGAGCCCATGGATCCGCTTAACAGCTAGTCAGGGACGCCCCCGAGGGCCTAGGCCCAAAATAATTTCCGGAGCAAGCGCCACCCCAGCGATCCGTGGGCTAACACCCACCGAAAATCGCCAAAAAACTGCAGTTTTCACTCTTTCGCCTATGGGACGCCCTAAAAACATCCCAATGGACCCACGGAGCCCATGGATCCGCTTAACAGCTAGTCAGGGACGCCCCCGAGGGCCTAGGCCCAAAATAATTTCCGGAGCAAGCGCCACCCCAGCGATCCGTGGGCTAACACCCACCGAAAATCGCCAAAAAACTGCAGTTTTCACTCTTTCGCCTATGGGACGCCCTAAAAACATCCCAACGGACCCACGGAGCCCATGGATCCGCTTAACAGCTAGTCAGGGACGCCCCCGAGGGCCTAGGCCCAAAATAATTTCCGGAGCAAGCGCCACCCCAGCGATCCGTGGGCTAACACCCACCGAAAATCGCCAAAAAACTGCAGTTTTCACTCTTTCGCCTATGGGACGCCCTAAAAACCTCCCACAGGCCCCCCGGAGCCCATGGATCCGCTTAACAGCTCGTCAGGGACCCCCCCGAGCGGCTCGGCCCAAAATAATTTCCGGACCCAGCGCCCCCCCATCGATCCGTGGGCTAACACCCACGAAAAATCGCCAAAAAACTGCCGTTTCCACTCTTTCGCCTATGGGACGCCCTAAAAACATCCCAACGGACCCACGGAGCCCATGGATCCGCTTAACAGCTAGTCAGGGACGCCCCCGAGGGCCTAGGCCCAAAATAATTTCCGGAGCAAGCGCCACCCCAGCGATCCGTGGGCTAACACCCACCGAAAATCGCCAAAAAACTGCAGTTTTCACTCTTTCGCCTATGGGACGCCCTAAAAACATCCCAACGGACCCACGGAGCCCATGGATCCGCTTAACAGCTAGTCAGGGACGCCCCCGAGGGCCTAGGCCCAAAATAATTTCCGGAGCAAGCGCCACCCCAGCGATCCGTGGGCTAACACCCACCGAAAATCGCCAAAAAACTACAGTTTTCACTCTTTCGCCTATGGGACGCCCTAAAAACATCCCAACGGACCCACGGAGCCCATGGATCCGCTTAACAGCTAGTCAGGGACGCCCCCGAGGGCCTAGGCCCAAAATAAATTCCGGAGCAAGCGCCACCCCAGCGATCCGTGGGCTAACACCCACCGAAAATCGCCAAAAAACTGCAGTTTCCACTCTTTCGCCTATGGGACGCCCTCAAAACCTCCCAACGGACCCACGGAGCCCATGGATCCGCTTAACAGCTCGTCAGGGACCCCCCCGAGCGGCTCGGCCCAAAATAATTTCCGGACCCAGCGCCCCCCCAGCGATCCGTGGGCTAACACCCACGAAAAAACGCCAAAAAACTGCAGTTTCCACTCTTTCGCCTCTGGGACGCCCTCAAAACCTCCCACAGGCCCCCCGGAGCCCATGGATCCGCTTAACAGCTCGTCAGGGACCCCCCCGAGCGGCTCGGCCCAAAATAATTTCCGGACCCAGCGCCCCCCATCGATCCGTGGGCTAACACCCACGAAAAATCGCCAAAAAACTGTCGTTTCCACTCTTTCGCCTCTGGGACGCCCTCAAAACCTCCCACAGGCCCCCCGGAGCCCGTGGATCCGCTTAACAGCTCGTCAGGGACCCCCCCGAGCGGCTCGGCCCAAAATAATTTCCGGACCCAGCGCCCCCCCATCGATCCGTGGGCTAACACCCACGGAAAATCGCCAAAAAACTGCCGTTTTCACTCTTTCGCCTCTGGGACGCCCTTAAAACCTCCCACAGGCCCCACGGAGCCCATGGATCCGCTTAACAGCTCATCAGGGAGGCCACCAAGGGGCTCGGCCCAAAATAATTTCCGGAGCCAGCGCCACCCCAGCGATCCGTGGGCTAACACCCACGGAAAATCGCCAAAAAACTGCCGTTTTCACTCTTTCGCCTCTGGGACGCACTTAAAACCTCCCACAGGCCCCACGGAGCCCATGGATCCGCTTAACAGTTCGTCAGGGACGCCCCCAAGGGGCTCGGCCCAAAATAATTTCCGGAGCCAGCGCCACCCCAGCGATCCGTGGGCTAACACCCACGGAAAATCGCCAAAAAACTGCCGTTTTCACTCTTTCGCCTCTGGGACGCACTTAAAACCTCCCACAGGCCCCACGGAGCCAATGGATCCGCTTAACAGCTCATCAGGGACGCCCTCGAGGGGCTCGGCCCAAAATAATTTCCGGAGCCAGCGCCACCCCAGCGATCCGTGGGCTAACACCCACGAAAAATCGCCAAAAAACTGCCGTTTTCACTCTTTCGCATCTGGGACGCCCTTAAAACCTCCCACAGGCCCCACGGAGCCCATGGATCCGCTTAAAAGCTCGTCAGGGACGCCCCCGAGGGGCTCGGCCCAAAATAATTTCCGGAGCAAGCGCCACCCCAGCGATCCGTGGGCTAACACCCACCGAAAATCGCCAAAAAACTGCAGTTTCCACTCTTTCGCCTATGGGACGCCCTCAAAACCTCCCAACGGACCCACGGAGCCCATGGATCCGCTTAACAGCTCGTCAGGGACCCCCCCGAGCGGCTCGGCCCAAAATAATTTCCGGACCCAGCGCCCCCCCAGCGATCCGTGGGCTAACACCCACGAAAAAACGCCAAAAAACTGCAGTTTCCACTCTTTCGCCTCTGGGACGCCCTCAAAACCTCCCACAGGCCCCCCGGAGCCCATGGATCCGCTTAACAGCTCGTCAGGGACCCCCCCGAGCGGCTCGGCCCAAAATAATTTCCGGACCCAGCGCCCCCCATCGATCCGTGGGCTAACACCCACGAAAAATCGCCAAAAAACTGTCGTTTCCACTCTTTCGCCTCTGGGACGCCCTCAAAACCTCCCACAGGCCCCCCGGAGCCCGTGGATCCGCTTAACAGCTCGTCAGGGACCCCCCCGAGCGGCTCGGCCCAAAATAATTTCCGGACCCAGCGCCCCCCCATCGATCCGTGGGCTAACACCCACGGAAAATCGCCAAAAAACTGCCGTTTTCACTCTTTCGCCTCTGGGACGCCCTTAAAACCTCCCACAGGCCCCACGGAGCCCATGGATCCGCTTAACAGCTCATCAGGGAGGCCACCAAGGGGCTCGGCCCAAAATAATTTCCGGAGCCAGCGCCACCCCAGCGATCCGTGGGCTAACACCCACGGAAAATCGCCAAAAAACTGCCGTTTTCACTCTTTCGCCTCTGGGACGCACTTAAAACCTCCCACAGGCCCCACGGAGCCCATGGATCCGCTTAACAGTTCGTCAGGGACGCCCCCAAGGGGCTCGGCCCAAAATAATTTCCGGAGCCAGCGCCACCCCAGCGATCCGTGGGCTAACACCCACGGAAAATCGCCAAAAAACTGCCGTTTTCACTCTTTCGCCTCTGGGACGCACTTAAAACCTCCCACAGGCCCCACGGAGCCAATGGATCCGCTTAACAGCTCATCAGGGACGCCCTCGAGGGGCTCGGCCCAAAATAATTTCCGGAGCCAGCGCCACCCCAGCGATCCGTGGGCTAACACCCACGAAAAATCGCCAAAAAACTGCCGTTTTCACTCTTTCGCATCTGGGACGCCCTTAAAACCTCCCACAGGCCCCACGGAGCCCATGGATCCGCTTAACAGCTCGTCAGGGACGCCCCCGAGGGGCTCGGCCCAAAATAATTTCCGGAGCCAGCGCCACCCCAGCGATCCGTGGGCTAACACCCACTGAAAATCGCCAAACAACTGCCGTTTTCACTCTTTCGCCTCTGGGACGCCCTTAAAACCTCCCACAGGCCCCACGGAGCCCATGGATCCGCTTAACAGCTCGTCAGGGACGCCCCCGAGGGGCTCGGCCCAAGATAATTTCCGGAGCCAGCGCCACCCAGCGATCCGTGGGCTAACACCCACCGAAAATCGCCAAAAAACTGCAGTTTTCACTCTTTCGCCTATGGGACGCCCTAAAAACATCCCAACGGACCCACGGAGCCCATGGATCCGCTTAACAGCTAGTCAGGGACGCCCCCGAGGGCCTAGGCCCAAAATAATTTCCGGAGCAAGCGCCACCCCAGCGATCCGTGGGCTAACACCCACCGAAAATCGCCAAAAAACTGCAGTTTTCACTCTTTCGCCTATGGGACGCCCTAAAAACATCCCAACGGACCCACGGAGCCCATGGATCCGCTTAACAGCTAGTCAGGGACGCCCCCGAGGGCCTAGGCCCAAAATAATTTCCGGAGCAAGCGCCACCCCAGCGATCCGTGGGCTAACACCCACCGAAAATCGCCAAAAAACTGCAGTTTTCACTCTTTCGCCTATGGGACGCCCTAAAAACATCCCAACGGACCCACGGAGCCCATGGATCCGCTTAACAGCTAGTCAGGGACGCCCCCGAGGGCCTAGGCCCAAAATAATTTCCGGAGCAAGCGCCACCCCAGCGATCCGTGGGCTAACACCCACCGAAAATCGCCAAAAAACTGCAGTTTTCACTCTTTCGCCTATGGGACGCCCTAAAAACATCCCAACGGACCCACGGAGCCCATGGATCCGCTTAACAGCTAGTCAGGGACGCCCCCGAGGGCCTAGGCCCAAAATAATTTCCGGAGCAAGCGCCACCCCAGCGATCCGTGGGCTAACACCCACCGAAAATCGCCAAAAAACTGCAGTTTTCACTCTTTCGCCTATGGGACGCCCTAAAAACATCCCAATGGACCCACGGAGCCCATGGATCCGCTTAACAGCTAGTCAGGGACGCCCCCGAGGGCCTAGGCCCAAAATAATTTCCGGAGCAAGCGCCACCCCAGCGATCCGTGGGCTAACACCCACCGAAAATCGCCAAAAAACTGCAGTTTTCACTCTTTCGCCTATGGGACGCCCTAAAAACATCCCAACGGACCCACGGAGCCCATGGATCCGCTTAACAGCTAGTCAGGGACGCCCCCGAGGGCCTAGGCCCAAAATAATTTCCGGAGCAAGCGCCACCCCAGCGATCCGTGGGCTAACACCCACCGAAAATCGCCAAAAAACTGCAGTTTTCACTCTTTCGCCTATGGGACGCCCTAAAAACCTCCCACAGGCCCCCCGGAGCCCATGGATCCGCTTAACAGCTCGTCAGGGACCCCCCCGAGCGGCTCGGCCCAAAATAATTTCCGGACCCAGCGCCCCCCCATCGATCCGTGGGCTAACACCCACGAAAAATCGCCAAAAAACTGCCGTTTCCACTCTTTCGCCTATGGGACGCCCTAAAAACATCCCAACGGACCCACGGAGCCCATGGATCCGCTTAACAGCTAGTCAGGGACGCCCCCGAGGGCCTAGGCCCAAAATAATTTCCGGAGCAAGCGCCACCCCAGCGATCCGTGGGCTAACACCCACCGAAAATCGCCAAAAAACTGCAGTTTTCACTCTTTCGCCTATGGGACGCCCTAAAAACATCCCAACGGACCCACGGAGCCCATGGATCCGCTTAACAGCTAGTCAGGGACGCCCCCGAGGGCCTAGGCCCAAAATAATTTCCGGAGCAAGCGCCACCCCAGCGATCCGTGGGCTAACACCCACCGAAAATCGCCAAAAAACTACAGTTTTCACTCTTTCGCCTATGGGACGCCCTAAAAACATCCCAACGGACCCACGGAGCCCATGGATCCGCTTAACAGCTAGTCAGGGACGCCCCCGAGGGCCTAGGCCCAAAATAATTTCCGGAGCAAGCGCCACCCCAGCGATCCGTGGGCTAACACCCACCGAAAATCGCCAAAAAACTGCAGTTTCCACTCTTTCGCCTATGGGACGCCCTCAAAACCTCCCAACGGACCCACGGAGCCCATGGATCCGCTTAACAGCTCGTCAGGGACCCCCCCGAGCGGCTCGGCCCAAAATAATTTCCGGACCCAGCGCCCCCCCAGCGATCCGTGGGCTAACACCCACGAAAAAACGCCAAAAAACTGCAGTTTCCACTCTTTCGCCTCTGGGACGCCCTCAAAACCTCCCACAGGCCCCCCGGAGCCCATGGATCCGCTTAACAGCTCGTCAGGGACCCCCCCGAGCGGCTCGGCCCAAAATAATTTCCGGACCCAGCGCCCCCCATCGATCCGTGGGCTAACACCCACGAAAAATCGCCAAAAAACTGTCGTTTCCACTCTTTCGCCTCTGGGACGCCCTCAAAACCTCCCACAGGCCCCCCGGAGCCCGTGGATCCGCTTAACAGCTCGTCAGGGACCCCCCCGAGCGGCTCGGCCCAAAATAATTTCCGGACCCAGCGCCCCCCCATCGATCCGTGGGCTAACACCCACGGAAAATCGCCAAAAAACTGCCGTTTTCACTCTTTCGCCTCTGGGACGCCCTTAAAACCTCCCACAGGCCCCACGGAGCCCATGGATCCGCTTAACAGCTCATCAGGGAGGCCACCAAGGGGCTCGGCCCAAAATAATTTCCGGAGCCAGCGCCACCCCAGCGATCCGTGGGCTAACACCCACGGAAAATCGCCAAAAAACTGCCGTTTTCACTCTTTCGCCTCTGGGACGCACTTAAAACCTCCCACAGGCCCCACGGAGCCCATGGATCCGCTTAACAGTTCGTCAGGGACGCCCCCAAGGGGCTCGGCCCAAAATAATTTCCGGAGCCAGCGCCACCCCAGCGATCCGTGGGCTAACACCCACGGAAAATCGCCAAAAAACTGCCGTTTTCACTCTTTCGCCTCTGGGACGCACTTAAAACCTCCCACAGGCCCCACGGAGCCAATGGATCCGCTTAACAGCTCATCAGGGACGCCCTCGAGGGGCTCGGCCCAAAATAATTTCCGGAGCCAGCGCCACCCCAGCGATCCGTGGGCTAACACCCACGAAAAATCGCCAAAAAACTGCCGTTTTCACTCTTTCGCATCTGGGACGCCCTTAAAACCTCCCACAGGCCCCACGGAGCCCATGGATCCGCTTAACAGCTCGTCAGGGACGCCCCCGAGGGGCTCGGCCCAAAATAATTTCCGGAGCCAGCGCCACCCCAGCGATCCGTGGGCTAACACCCACGGAAAATCGCCAAACAACTGCCGTTTTCACTCTTTCGCCTCTGGGACGCACTTAAAACCTCCCACAGGCCCCACGGAGCCCATGGATCCGCTTAACAGCTCGTCAGGGACGCCCCCGAGGGGCTCGGCCCAAAATAATTTCCGGAGCCAGCGCCACCCCAGCGATCCGTGGGCTAACACCCACGGAAAATCGCCAAAAAACTGCCGTTTTCACTCTTTCGCCTCTGGGACGCACTTAAAACCTCCCACAAGCCCCACGGAGCCCATGGATCCGCTTAACAGCTCGTCAGGGACGCCCCCGAGGGGCTCGGCCCAAAATAATTTCCGGAGCCAGCGCCACCCCAGCGATCCGTGGGCTAACACCCACGGAAAATCGCCAAAAAACTGCCGTTTTCACTCTTTCGCCTCTGGGACGCCCTTAAAACCTCCCACAGGCCCCACGGAGCCCATGGATCCGCTTAAAAGCTCGTCAGGGACGCCCCCGAGGGGCTCGGCCCAAAATAATTTCCGGAGCCAGCGCCACCGCAGCGATCCGTGGGCTAACACCCACGGAAAATCGCCAAAAAACTGCCGTTTTCACTCTTTCGCCTCTGGGACGCCCTTAAAACCTCCCACAGGCCCCACGGAGCCCATGGATCCGCTTAACAGCTCGTCAGGGACGCCCCCGAGGGGCTCGGCCCAAAATAATTTCCGGAGCCAGCGCCACCGCAGCGATCCGTGGGCTAACACCCACGGAAAATCGCCAAAAAACTGCCGTTTTCACTCTTTCGCCTCTGGGACGCACTTAAAACCTCCCACAAGCCCCACGGAGCCCATGGATCCGCTTAACAGCTCGTCAGGGACGCCCCCGAGGGGCTCGGCCCAAAATAATTTCCGGAGCCAGCGCCACCCCAGCGATCCGTGGGCTAACACCCACGGAAAATCGCCAAAAAACTGCCGTTTTCACTCTTTCGCCTCTGGGACGCACTTAAAACCTCCCACAGGCCCCACGGAGCCCATGGATCCGCTTAACAGCTCGTCAGGGACGCCACCGAGGGGCTCGGCTCAAAATAAGTTCCGGAGCCAGCGCCACCCCAGCGATCCGTGGGCTAACACCCACGGAAAATCGCCAAAAAACTGCCGTTTTCACTCTTTCGCCTCTGGGACGCATCCGTGCATGCCATGGGCATCTTTGGCACCGTGCGCACCAAAGATGTCGTGCGCTCCATTGGCGATCCATGGGTGCCATGTGCACCAAGGGAGTTATGGGAACCATTGGCACCAAGGGTGCTATGGGCACCATGGACGCCATACGCACCAAGAACGCCATGGCCAATCCATATGCACCAAGGGCACCAAGGGAGTTATGGGCACCATTGACACCAAGGGTGCTATGGACACCATGGGCGCCATTTAGAACAAGGACACCATGGACTCTAAAGGTGTCATGGGTACCATGGGCGCCAAAGGTGCCATGGGCACCATGGACGCCATACGTACCAAGAACGCCATGGGCCCCTTAGTCGCCATGCGCACCAAGGACGTTATGCGCTCCATGGGCATCATGTGCACTAAGTGCGTCATGGGAACCACGGCCAATCCATATGCACCAAGGGGAGCTATGAGCACCATGGGCGCCATGCGGAACAAGGACACCTTGGGCACCAAAATGTGTCATGGGCACCAAGGACGTCATGGGCGATCCATAGGCACCATGGGTACCAAGACGCCATGTGCACCAAGGGCGTTATGGGAACCATTGGCACCATTGGTGCTATGGGCACCATGGGCGCCATTTGGAACAAGGACACCATGGACTCCAAAGGTGTCATGGGTACCATGGACGCCAAAGGTGTCATTGGCACCATGGACGCCATACGCACCAAGAACGCCATGGTCCCCTTAGTCACCATGTGCACCAAGGACGTTATGCGCTCCATGGGCATCATGTGCACTAAGGGCGTCATGGGCACCACGGTCAATCCATATGCACCAAGGGCACCAAGGGGAACTATGAGCACCATGGGCGCCATGCGGAACAAGGACACCTTGGGCACCAAAATGTGTCATGGGCACCATGGACGCCATAGGCACCAAGGATGTCATGGGCGATCCATAGGCACCATGGGCACCAAGGCGCCATGTGCACCAAGAACTCCATGGGCTCCCTGGGCGCGCACTATCAACTAAAAAAGGAAATTATTCAATAAAATGTTAATACTTGCTAAATTTTTAAATTACATATTTTTCCTATTTATTTATCAATCTTTTTAAAAAGTAACAAAGCAAATTAAAAATAAAATTGAATCTATAAAATATAAATACTTAATAAAATCACAAATTGCATGTTTTCCCTATTTAGTTTTTTTTTAAAAAAAGGTAACGAAATCTACTAAAAAAAGTAAGTAATCACTAAAATATCAATATTTCATGAATGAATATTTTGAGAGAAAGGTATTGGTATGTAAGACAAATTAGAAAATAGGGTTGATACCTTCGATTTACCCAATGAGAAGGACAAGCTTATTAGTTAAGTTAATGATTAATTTTATTTAAATAATCACACATGAACTTAATCGAGGTATCTTTAACGCCAGTAGTAGCCTCTTGCTTATAAATAAAAATCATCTTGTGATAAAAGGTCGATCAACAAAAAAATAGGGAATGAAAGGAGCTAGAAAAAGTAGTTGTAAATTGGTGAAACTTTAAAAGGTCATAACTTTGTGCTCGGATGTCCTTTTTAGGAGATTTTTTTTTTGATTCCGCGTATTTTTTCAAGATCTACAAGGACAAACTGCCGTAAGGCGGTTTGGCTGAGCCAATTTCCTCAAAAACTGCTTTTATCCCCTTCAATTAAGACTTTCCCCCAATTCGGTACGCGAGCTTCATTCTTCTCTAGCCCAAAAACTGCCGTTTCCACTCTTTCGCCTCTGGGACGCCCTCAAAACCTCCCACAGGCCCCCCGGAGCCCATGGATCCGCTTAACAGCTCGTCAGGGACCCCCCCGAGCCGCTCGGCCCAAAATAATTTCCGGACCCAGCGCCCCCCCATCGATCCGTGGGCTAACACCCACGAAAAATCGCCAAAAAACTGCCGTTTTCACTCTTTCGCCTCTGGGACGCCCTTAAAACCTCCCACAGGCCCCACGGAGCCCATGGATCCGCTTAACAGCTCGTCAGGGACGCCCCCGAGGGGCTCGGCCCAAGATAATTTCCGGAGCCAGCGCCACCCAGCGATCCGTGGGCTAACACCCACCGAAAATCGCCAAAAAACTGCAGTTTTCACTCTTTCGCCTATGGGACGCCCTAAAAACATCCCAACGGACCCACGGAGCCCATGGATCCGCTTAACAGCTAGTCAGGGACGCCCCCGAGGGCCTAGGCCCAAAATAATTTCCGGAGCAAGCGCCACCCCAGCGATCCGTGGGCTAACACCCACCGAAAATCGCCAAAAAACTGCAGTTTTCACTCTTTCGCCTATGGGACGCCCTAAAAACATCCCAACGGACCCACGGAGCCCATGGATCCGCTTAACAGCTAGTCAGGGACGCCCCCGAGGGCCTAGGCCCAAAATAATTTCCGGAGCAAGCGCCACCCCAGCGATCCGTGGGCTAACACCCACCGAAAATCGCCAAAAAACTACAGTTTTCACTCTTTCGCCTATGGGACGCCCTAAAAACATCCCAACGGACCCACGGAGCCCATGGATCCGCTTAACAGCTAGTCAGGGACGCCCCCGAGGGCCTAGGCCCAAAATAATTTCCGGAGCAAGCGCCACCCCAGCGATCCGTGGGCTAACACCCACCGAAAATCGCCAAAAAACTGCAGTTTCCACTCTTTCGCCTATGGGACGCCCTCAAAACCTCCCAACGGACCCACGGAGCCCATGGATCCGCTTAACAGCTCGTCAGGGACCCCCCCGAGCGGCTCGGCCCAAAATAATTTCCGGACCCAGCGCCCCCCCAGCGATCCGTGGGCTAACACCCACGAAAAAACGCCAAAAAACTGCAGTTTCCACTCTTTCGCCTCTGGGACGCCCTCAAAACCTCCCACAGGCCCCCCGGAGCCCATGGATCCGCTTAACAGCTCGTCAGGGACCCCCCCGAGCGGCTCGGCCCAAAATAATTTCCGGACCCAGCGCCCCCCATCGATCCGTGGGCTAACACCCACGAAAAATCGCCAAAAAACTGTCGTTTCCACTCTTTCGCCTCTGGGACGCCCTCAAAACCTCCCACAGGCCCCCCGGAGCCCGTGGATCCGCTTAACAGCTCGTCAGGGACCCCCCCGAGCGGCTCGGCCCAAAATAATTTCCGGACCCAGCGCCCCCCCATCGATCCGTGGGCTAACACCCACGGAAAATCGCCAAAAAACTGCCGTTTTCACTCTTTCGCCTCTGGGACGCCCTTAAAACCTCCCACAGGCCCCACGGAGCCCATGGATCCGCTTAACAGCTCATCAGGGAGGCCACCAAGGGGCTCGGCCCAAAATAATTTCCGGAGCCAGCGCCACCCCAGCGATCCGTGGGCTAACACCCACGGAAAATCGCCAAAAAACTGCCGTTTTCACTCTTTCGCCTCTGGGACGCACTTAAAACCTCCCACAGGCCCCACGGAGCCCATGGATCCGCTTAACAGTTCGTCAGGGACGCCCCCAAGGGGCTCGGCCCAAAATAATTTCCGGAGCCAGCGCCACCCCAGCGATCCGTGGGCTAACACCCACGGAAAATCGCCAAAAAACTGCCGTTTTCACTCTTTCGCCTCTGGGACGCACTTAAAACCTCCCACAGGCCCCACGGAGCCAATGGATCCGCTTAACAGCTCATCAGGGACGCCCTCGAGGGGCTCGGCCCAAAATAATTTCCGGAGCCAGCGCCACCCCAGCGATCCGTGGGCTAACACCCACGAAAAATCGCCAAAAAACTGCCGTTTTCACTCTTTCGCATCTGGGACGCCCTTAAAACCTCCCACAGGCCCCACGGAGCCCATGGATCCGCTTAACAGCTCGTCAGGGACGCCCCCGAGGGGCTCGGCCCAAAATAATTTCCGGAGCCAGCGCCACCCCAGCGATCCGTGGGCTAACACCCACGGAAAATCGCCAAACAACTGCCGTTTTCACTCTTTCGCCTCTGGGACGCACTTAAAACCTCCCACAGGCCCCACGGAGCCCATGGATCCGCTTAACAGCTCGTCAGGGACGCCCCCGAGGGGCTCGGCCCAAAATAATTTCCGGAGCCAGCGCCACCCCAGCGATCCGTGGGCTAACACCCACGGAAAATCGCCAAAAAACTGCCGTTTTCACTCTTTCGCCTCTGGGACGCACTTAAAACCTCCCACAAGCCCCACGGAGCCCATGGATCCGCTTAACAGCTCGTCAGGGACGCCCCCGAGGGGCTCGGCCCAAAATAATTTCCGGAGCCAGCGCCACCCCAGCGATCCGTGGGCTAACACCCACGGAAAATCGCCAAAAAACTGCCGTTTTCACTCTTTCGCCTCTGGGACGCCCTTAAAACCTCCCACAGGCCCCACGGAGCCCATGGATCCGCTTAAAAGCTCGTCAGGGACGCCCCCGAGGGGCTCGGCCCAAAATAATTTCCGGAGCCAGCGCCACCGCAGCGATCCGTGGGCTAACACCCACGGAAAATCGCCAAAAAACTGCCGTTTTCACTCTTTCGCCTCTGGGACGCCCTTAAAACCTCCCACAGGCCCCACGGAGCCCATGGATCCGCTTAACAGCTCGTCAGGGACGCCCCCGAGGGGCTCGGCCCAAAATAATTTCCGGAGCCAGCGCCACCGCAGCGATCCGTGGGCTAACACCCACGGAAAATCGCCAAAAAACTGCCGTTTTCACTCTTTCGCCTCTGGGACGCACTTAAAACCTCCCACAAGCCCCACGGAGCCCATGGATCCGCTTAACAGCTCGTCAGGGACGCCCCCGAGGGGCTCGGCCCAAAATAATTTCCGGAGCCAGCGCCACCCCAGCGATCCGTGGGCTAACACCCACGGAAAATCGCCAAAAAACTGCCGTTTTCACTCTTTCGCCTCTGGGACGCACTTAAAACCTCCCACAGGCCCCACGGAGCCCATGGATCCGCTTAACAGCTCGTCAGGGACGCCACCGAGGGGCTCGGCTCAAAATAAGTTCCGGAGCCAGCGCCACCCCAGCGATCCGTGGGCTAACACCCACGGAAAATCGCCAAAAAACTGCCGTTTTCACTCTTTCGCCTCTGGGACGCATCCGTGCATGCCATGGGCATCTTTGGCACCGTGCGCACCAAAGATGTCGTGCGCTCCATTGGCGATCCATGGGTGCCATGTGCACCAAGGGAGTTATGGGAACCATTGGCACCAAGGGTGCTATGGGCACCATGGACGCCATACGCACCAAGAACGCCATGGCCAATCCATATGCACCAAGGGCACCAAGGGAGTTATGGGCACCATTGACACCAAGGGTGCTATGGACACCATGGGCGCCATTTAGAACAAGGACACCATGGACTCTAAAGGTGTCATGGGTACCATGGGCGCCAAAGGTGCCATGGGCACCATGGACGCCATACGTACCAAGAACGCCATGGGCCCCTTAGTCGCCATGCGCACCAAGGACGTTATGCGCTCCATGGGCATCATGTGCACTAAGTGCGTCATGGGAACCACGGCCAATCCATATGCACCAAGGGGAGCTATGAGCACCATGGGCGCCATGCGGAACAAGGACACCTTGGGCACCAAAATGTGTCATGGGCACCAAGGACGTCATGGGCGATCCATAGGCACCATGGGTACCAAGACGCCATGTGCACCAAGGGCGTTATGGGAACCATTGGCACCATTGGTGCTATGGGCACCATGGGCGCCATTTGGAACAAGGACACCATGGACTCCAAAGGTGTCATGGGTACCATGGACGCCAAAGGTGTCATTGGCACCATGGACGCCATACGCACCAAGAACGCCATGGTCCCCTTAGTCACCATGTGCACCAAGGACGTTATGCGCTCCATGGGCATCATGTGCACTAAGGGCGTCATGGGCACCACGGTCAATCCATATGCACCAAGGGCACCAAGGGGAACTATGAGCACCATGGGCGCCATGCGGAACAAGGACACCTTGGGCACCAAAATGTGTCATGGGCACCATGGACGCCATAGGCACCAAGGATGTCATGGGCGATCCATAGGCACCATGGGCACCAAGGCGCCATGTGCACCAAGAACTCCATGGGCTCCCTGGGCGCGCACTATCAACTAAAAAAGGAAATTATTCAATAAAATGTTAATACTTGCTAAATTTTTAAATTACATATTTTTCCTATTTATTTATCAATCTTTTTAAAAAGTAACAAAGCAAATTAAAAATAAAATTGAATCTATAAAATATAAATACTTAATAAAATCACAAATTGCATGTTTTCCCTATTTAGTTTTTTTTTAAAAAAAGGTAACGAAATCTACTAAAAAAAGTAAGTAATCACTAAAATATCAATATTTCATGAATGAATATTTTGAGAGAAAGGTATTGGTATGTAAGACAAATTAGAAAATAGGGTTGATACCTTCGATTTACCCAATGAGAAGGACAAGCTTATTAGTTAAGTTAATGATTAATTTTATTTAAATAATCACACATGAACTTAATCGAGGTATCTTTAACGCCAGTAGTAGCCTCTTGCTTATAAATAAAAATCATCTTGTGATAAAAGGTCGATCAACAAAAAAATAGGGAATGAAAGGAGCTAGAAAAAGTAGTTGTAAATTGGTGAAACTTTAAAAGGTCATAACTTTGTGCTCGGATGTCCTTTTTAGGAGATTTTTTTTTTGATTCCGCGTATTTTTTCAAGATCTACAAGGACAAACTGCCGTAAGGCGGTTTGGCTGAGCCAATTTCCTCAAAAACTGCTTTTATCCCCTTCAATTAAGACTTTCCCCCAATTCGGTACGCGAGCTTCATTCTTCTCTAGCCCAAAAACTGCCGTTTCCACTCTTTCGCCTCTGGGACGCCCTCAAAACCTCCCACAGGCCCCCCGGAGCCCATGGATCCGCTTAACAGCTCGTCAGGGACCCCCCCGAGCCGCTCGGCCCAAAATAATTTCCGGACCCAGCGCCCCCCCATCGATCCGTGGGCTAACACCCACGAAAAATCGCCAAAAAACTGCCGTTTTCACTCTTTCGCCTCTGGGACGCCCTTAAAACCTCCCACAGGCCCCACGGAGCCCATGGATCCGCTTAACAGCTCGTCAGGGACGCCCCCGAGGGGCTCGGCCCAAGATAATTTCCGGAGCCAGCGCCACCCAGCGATCCGTGGGCTAACACCCACCGAAAATCGCCAAAAAACTGCAGTTTTCACTCTTTCGCCTATGGGACGCCCTAAAAACATCCCAACGGACCCACGGAGCCCATGGATCCGCTTAACAGCTAGTCAGGGACGCCCCCGAGGGCCTAGGCCCAAAATAATTTCCGGAGCAAGCGCCACCCCAGCGATCCGTGGGCTAACACCCACCGAAAATCGCCAAAAAACTGCAGTTTTCACTCTTTCGCCTATGGGACGCCCTAAAAACATCCCAACGGACCCACGGAGCCCATGGATCCGCTTAACAGCTAGTCAGGGACGCCCCCGAGGGCCTAGGCCCAAAATAATTTCCGGAGCAAGCGCCACCCCAGCGATCCGTGGGCTAACACCCACCGAAAATCGCCAAAAAACTGCAGTTTTCACTCTTTCGCCTATGGGACGCCCTAAAAACATCCCAACGGACCCACGGAGCCCATGGATCCGCTTAACAGCTAGTCAGGGACGCCCCCGAGGGCCTAGGCCCAAAATAATTTCCGGAGCAAGCGCCACCCCAGCGATCCGTGGGCTAACACCCACCGAAAATCGCCAAAAAACTGCAGTTTTCACTCTTTCGCCTATGGGACGCCCTAAAAACATCCCAACGGACCCACGGAGCCCATGGATCCGCTTAACAGCTCGTCAGGGACCCCCCCGAGCGGCTCGGCCCAAAATAATTTCCGGAGCAAGCGCCCCCCCATCGATCCGTGGGCTAACACCCACCGAAAATCGCCAAAAAACTGCAGTTTTCACTCTTTCGCCTCTGGGACGCCCTAAAAACCTCCCACAGGCCCCCCGGAGCCCATGGATCCGCTTAACAGCTCGTCAGGGACCCCCCCGAGCGGCTCGGCCCAAAATAATTTCCGGAGCAAGCGCCACCCCAGCGATCCGTGGGCTAACACCCACCGAAAATCGCCAAAAAACTGCAGTTTTCACTCTTTCGCCTATGGGACGCCCTAAAAACATCCCAACGGACCCACGGAGCCCATGGATCCGCTTAACAGCTAGTCAGGGACGCCCCCGAGGGCCTAGGCCCAAAATAATTTCCGGAGCAAGCGCCACCCCAGCGATCCGTGGGCTAACACCCACCGAAAATCGCCAAAAAACTGCAGTTTTCACTCTTTCGCCTATGGGACGCCCTAAAAACATCCCAACGGACCCACGGAGCCCATGGATCCGCTTAACAGCTAGTCAGGGACGCCCCCGAGGGCCTAGGCCCAAAATAATTTCCGGAGCAAGCGCCACCCCAGCGATCCGTGGGCTAACACCCACCGAAAATCGCCAAAAAACTGCAGTTTTCACTCTTTCGCCTATGGGACGCCCTAAAAACATCCCAACGGACCCACGGAGCCCATGGATCCGCTTAACAGCTAGTCAGGGACGCCCCCGAGGGCCTAGGCCCAAAATAATTTCCGGAGCAAGCGCCACCCCAGCGATCCGTGGGCTAACACCCACCGAAAATCGCCAAAAAACTGCAGTTTTCACTCTTTCGCCTATGGGACGCCCTAAAAACATCCCAACGGACCCACGGAGCCCATGGATCCGCTTAACAGCTAGTCAGGGACGCCCCCGAGGGCCTAGGCCCAAAATAATTTCCGGAGCAAGCGCCACCCCAGCGATCCGTGGGCTAACACCCACCGAAAATCGCCAAAAAACTACAGTTTTCACTCTTTCGCCTATGGGACGCCCTAAAAACATCCCAACGGACCCACGGAGCCCATGGATCCGCTTAACAGCTAGTCAGGGATGCCCCCGTGGGCCTAGGCCCAAAATAATTTCCGGAGCAAGCGCCACCCCAGCGATCCGTGGGCTAACACCCACCGAAAATCGCCAAAAAACTGCAGTTTCCACTCTTTCGCCTATGGGACGCCCTCAAAACCTCCCAACGGACCCACGGAGCCCATGGATCCGCTTAACAGCTCGTCAGGGACCCCCCCGAGCGGCTCGGCCCAAAATAATTTCCGGACCCAGCGCCCCCCCAGCGATCCGTGGGCTAACACCCACGAAAAAACGCCAAAAAACTGCAGTTTCCACTCTTTCGCCTCTGGGACGCCCTCAAAACCTCCCACAGGCCCCCCGGAGCCCATGGATCCGCTTAACAGCTCGTCAGGGACCCCCCCGAGCGGCTCGGCCCAAAATAATTTCCGGACCAAGCGCCCCCCCAGCGATCCGTGGGCTAACACCCACGAAAAATCGCCAAAAAACTGCCGTTTCCACTCTTTCGCCTCTGGGACGCCCTCAAAACCTCCCACAGGCCCCCCGGAGCCCATGGATCCGCTTAACAGCTCGTCAGGGACCCCCCCGAGCGGCTCGGCCCAAAATAATTTCCGGACCCAGCGCCCCCCCAGCGATCCGTGGGCTAACACCCACGAAAAATCGCCAAAAAACTGCCGTTTCCACTCTTTCGCCTCTGGGACGCCCTCAAAACCTCCCACAGGCCCCCCGGAGCCCATGGATCCGCTTAACAGCTCGTCAGGGACCCCCCCGAGCGGCTCGGCCCAAAATAATTTCCGGACCCAGCGCCCCCCCAGCGATCCGTGGGCTAACACCCACGAAAAAACGCCAAAAAACTGTCGTTTCCACTCTTTCGCCTCTGGGACGCCCTCAAAACCTCCCACAGGCCCCCCGGAGCCCATGGATCCGCTTAACAGCTCGTCAGGGACCCCCCCGAGCGGCTCGGCCCAAAATAATTTCCGGACCCAGCGCCCCCCCAGCGATCCGTGGGCTAACACCCACGAAAAAACGCCAAAAAACTGCCGTTTCCACTCTTTCGCCTCTGGGACGCCCTCAAAACCTCCCACAGGCCCCCCGGAGCCCATGGATCCGCTTAACAGCTCGTCAGGGACCCCCCCGAGCGGCTCGGCCCAAAATAATTTCCGGAACCAGCGCCCCCCCAGCGATCCGTGGGCTAACACCCACGAAAAATCGCCAAAAAACTGCCGTTTCCACTCTTTCGCCTATGGGACGCCCTAAAAACATCCCAACGGACCCACGGAGCCCATGGATCCGCTTAACAGCTAGTCAGGGACGCCCCCGAGGGCCTAGGCCCAAAATAATTTCCGGAGCAAGCGCCACCCCAGCGATCCGTGGGCTAACACCCACCGAAAATCGCCAAAAAACTGCAGTTTTCACTCTTTCGCCTATGGGACGCCCTAAAAACATCCCAACGGACCCACGGAGCCCATGGATCCGCTTAACAGCTAGTCAGGGACGCCCCCGAGGGCCTAGGCCCAAAATAATTTCCGGAGCAAGCGCCACCCCAGCGATCCGTGGGCTAACACCCACCGAAAATCGCCAAAAAACTGCAGTTTTCACTCTTTCGCCTATGGGACGCCCTAAAAACATCCCAACGGACCCACGGAGCCCATGGATCCGCTTAACAGCTAGTCAGGGACGCCCCCGAGGGCCTAGGCCCAAAATAATTTCCGGAGCAAGCGCCACCCCAGCGATCCGTGGGCTAACACCCACCGAAAATCGCCAAAAAACTGCAGTTTTCACTCTTTCGCCTATGGGACGCCCTAAAAACATCCCAACGGACCCACGGAGCCCATGGATCCGCTTAACAGCTAGTCAGGGACGCCCCCGAGGGCCTAGGCCCAAAATAATTTCCGGAGCAAGCGCCACCCCAGCGATCCGTGGGCTAACACCCACCGAAAATCGCCAAAAAACTGCAGTTTTCACTCTTTCGCCTATGGGACGCCCTAAAAACATCCCAACGGACCCACGGAGCCCATGGATCCGCTTAACAGCTAGTCAGGGACGCCCCCGAGGGCCTAGGCCCAAAATAATTTCCGGAGCAAGCGCCACCCCAGCGATCCGTGGGCTAACACCCACCGAAAATCGCCAAAAAACTGCAGTTTTCACTCTTTCGCCTATGGGACGCCCTAAAAACATCCCAACGGACCCACGGAGCCCATGGATCCGCTTAACAGCTAGTCAGGGACGCCCCCGAGGGCCTAGGCCCAAAATAATTTCCGGAGCAAGCGCCACCCCAGCGATCCGTGGGCTAACACCCACCGAAAATCGCCAAAAAACTGCAGTTTTCACTCTTTCGCCTATGGGACGCCCTAAAAACCTCCCACAGGCCCCCCGGAGCCCATGGATCCGCTTAACAGCTCGTCAGGGACCCCCCCGAGCGGCTCGGCCCAAAATAATTTCCGGACCCAGCGCCCCCCCATCGATCCGTGGGCTAACACCCACGAAAAATCGCCAAAAAACTGCCGTTTCCACTCTTTCGCCTATGGGACGCCCTAAAAACATCCCAACGGACCCACGGAGCCCATGGATCCGCTTAACAGCTAGTCAGGGACGCCCCCGAGGGCCTAGGCCCAAAATAATTTTCGGAGCAAGCGCCACCCCAGCGATCCGTGGGCTAACACCCACCGAAAATCGCCAAAAAACTGCAGTTTTCACTCTTTCGCCTATGGGACGCCCTAAAAACATCCCAACGGACCCACGGAGCCCATGGATCCGCTTAACAGCTAGTCAGGGACGCCCCCGAGGGCCTAGGCCCAAAATAATTTCCGGAGCAAGCGCCACCCCAGCGATCCGTGGGCTAACACCCACCGAAAATCGCCAAAAAATTGCAGTTTTCACTCTTTCGCCTATGGGACGCCCTAAAAACATCCCAACGGACCCACGGAGCCCATGGATCCGCTTAACAGCTAGTCAGGGACGCCCCCGAGGGCCTAGGCCCAAAATAATTTCCGGAGCAAGCGCCACCCCAGCGATCCGTGGGCTAACACCCACCGAAAATCGCCAAAAAACTGCAGTTTTCACTCTTTCGCCTATGGGACGCCCTAAAAACATCCCAACGGACCCACGGAGCCCATGGATCCGCTTAACAGCTAGTCAGGGACGCCCCCGAGGGCCTAGGCCCAAAATAATTTCCGGAGCAAGCGCCACCCCAGCGATCCGTGGGCTAACACCCACCGAAAATCGCCAAAAAATTGCAGTTTTCACTCTTTCGCCTATGGGACGCCCTAAAAACATCCCAACGGACCCACGGAGCCCATGGATCCGCTTAACAGCTAGTCAGGGACGCCCCCGAGGGCCTAGGCCCAAAATAATTTCCGGAGCAAGCGCCACCCCAGCGATCCGTGGGCTAACACCCACCGAAAATCGCCAAAAAACTGCAGTTTTCACTCTTTCGCCTATGGGACGCCCTAAAAACATCCCAACGGACCCACGGAGCCCATGGATCCGCTTAACAGCTAGTCAGGGACGCCCCCGAGGGCCTAGGCCCAAAATAATTTCCGGAGCAAGCGCCACCCCAGCGATCCGTGGGCTAACACCCACCGAAAATCGCCAAAAAACTGCCGTTTCCAGTCTTTCGCCTCTGGGACGCCCTCAAAACCTCCCACAGGCCCCCCGGAGCCCATGGATCCGCTTAACAGCTCGTCAGGGACCCCCCCGAGCGGCTCGGCCCAAAATAATTTCCGGACCCAGCGCCCCCCATCGATCCGTGGGCTAACACCCACGAAAAATCGCCAAAAAACTGTCGTTTCCACTCTTTCGCCTCTGGGACGCCCTCAAAACCTCCCACAGGCCCCCCGGAGCCCGTGGATCCGCTTAACAGCTCGTCAGGGACCCCCCCGAGCGGCTCGGCCCAAAATAATTTCCGGACCCAGCGCCCCCCCATCGATCCGTGGGCTAACACCCACGGAAAATCGCCAAAAAACTGCCGTTTTCACTCTTTCGCCTCTGGGACGCCCTTAAAACCTCCCACAGGCCCCACGGAGCCCATGGATCCGCTTAACAGCTCATCAGGGAGGCCACCAAGGGGCTCGGCCCAAACTAATTTCCGGAGCCAGCGCCACCCCAGCGATCCGTGGGCTAACACCCACGGAAAATCGCCAAAAAACTGCCGTTTTCACTCTTTCGCCTCTGGGACGCACTTAAAACCTCCCACAGGCCCCACGGAGCCCATGGATCCGCTTAACAGTTCGTCAGGGACGCCCCCAAGGGGCTCGGCCCAAAATAATTTCCGGAGCCAGCGCCACCCCAGCGATCCGTGGGCTAACACCCACGGAAAATCGCCAAAAAACTGCCGTTTTCACTCTTTCGCCTCTGGGACGCACTTAAAACCTCCCACAGGCCCCACGGAGCCAATGGATCCGCTTAACAGCTCATCAGGGACGCCCTCGAGGGGCTCGGCCCAAAATAATTTCCGGAGCCAGCGCCACCCCAGCGATCCGTGGGCTAACACCCACGAAAAATCGCCAAAAAACTGCCGTTTTCACTCTTTCGCATCTGGGACGCCCTTAAAACCTCCCACAGGCCCCACGGAGCCCATGGATCCGCTTAACAGCTCGTCAGGGACGCCCCCGAGGGGCTCGGCCCAAAATAATTTCCGGAGCCAGCGCCACCCCAGCGATCCGTGGGCTAACACCCACGGAAAATCGCCAAACAACTGCCGTTTTCACTCTTTCGCCTCTGGGACGCACTTAAAACCTCCCACAGGCCCCACGGAGCCCATGGATCCGCTTAACAGCTCGTCAGGGACGCCCCCGAGGGGCTCGGCCCAAAATAATTTCCGGAGCCAGCGCCACCCCAGCGATCCGTGGGCTAACACCCACGGAAAATCGCCAAAAAACTGCCGTTTTCACTCTTTCGCCTCTGGGACGCACTTAAAACCTCCCACAAGCCCCACGGAGCCCATGGATCCGCTTAACAGCTCGTCAGGGACGCCCCCGAGGGGCTCGGCCCAAAATAATTTCCGGAGCCAGCGCCACCCCAGCGATCCGTGGGCTAACACCCACGGAAAATCGCCAAAAAACTGCCGTTTTCACTCTTTCGCCTCTGGGACGCCCTTAAAACCTCCCACAGGCCCCACGGAGCCCATGGATCCGCTTAAAAGCTCGTCAGGGACGCCCCCGAGGGGCTCGGCCCAAAATAATTTCCGGAGCCAGCGCCACCGCAGCGATCCGTGGGCTAACACCCACGGAAAATCGCCAAAAAACTGCCGTTTTCACTCTTTCGCCTCTGGGACGCCCTTAAAACCTCCCACAGGCCCCACGGAGCCCATGGATCCGCTTAACAGCTCGTCAGGGACGCCCCCGAGGGGCTCGGCCCAAAATAATTTCCGGAGCCAGCGCCACCGCAGCGATCCGTGGGCTAACACCCACGGAAAATCGCCAAAAAACTGCCGTTTTCACTCTTTCGCCTCTGGGACGCCCTTAAAACCTCCCACAGGCCCCACGGAGCCCATGGATCCGCTTAACAGCTCGTCAGGGACGCCCCCGAGGGGCTCGGCCCAAGATAATTTCCGGAGCCAGCGCCACCCAGCGATCCGTGGGCTAACACCCACCGAAAATCGCCAAAAAACTGCAGTTTTCACTCTTTCGCCTATGGGACGCCCTAAAAACATCCCAACGGACCCACGGAGCCCATGGATCCGCTTAACAGCTAGTCAGGGACGCCCCCGAGGGCCTAGGCCCAAAATAATTTCCGGAGCAAGCGCCACCCCAGCGATCCGTGGGCTAACACCCACCGAAAATCGCCAAAAAACTGCAGTTTTCACTCTTTCGCCTATGGGACGCCCTAAAAACATCCCAACGGACCCACGGAGCCCATGGATCCGCTTAACAGCTAGTCAGGGACGCCCCCGAGGGCCTAGGCCCAAAATAATTTCCGGAGCAAGCGCCACCCCAGCGATCCGTGGGCTAACACCCACCGAAAATCGCCAAAAAACTGCAGTTTTCACTCTTTCGCCTATGGGACGCCCTAAAAACATCCCAACGGACCCACGGAGCCCATGGATCCGCTTAACAGCTAGTCAGGGACGCCCCCGAGGGCCTAGGCCCAAAATAATTTCCGGAGCAAGCGCCACCCCAGCGATCCGTGGGCTAACACCCACCGAAAATCGCCAAAAAACTGCAGTTTTCACTCTTTCGCCTATGGGACGCCCTAAAAACATCCCAACGGACCCACGGAGCCCATGGATCCGCTTAACAGCTCGTCAGGGACCCCCCCGAGCGGCTCGGCCCAAAATAATTTCCGGAGCAAGCGCCCCCCCATCGATCCGTGGGCTAACACCCACCGAAAATCGCCAAAAAACTGCAGTTTTCACTCTTTCGCCTCTGGGACGCCCTAAAAACCTCCCACAGGCCCCCCGGAGCCCATGGATCCGCTTAACAGCTCGTCAGGGACCCCCCCGAGCGGCTCGGCCCAAAATAATTTCCGGAGCAAGCGCCACCCCAGCGATCCGTGGGCTAACACCCACCGAAAATCGCCAAAAAACTGCAGTTTTCACTCTTTCGCCTATGGGACGCCCTAAAAACATCCCAACGGACCCACGGAGCCCATGGATCCGCTTAACAGCTAGTCAGGGACGCCCCCGAGGGCCTAGGCCCAAAATAATTTCCGGAGCAAGCGCCACCCCAGCGATCCGTGGGCTAACACCCACCGAAAATCGCCAAAAAACTGCAGTTTTCACTCTTTCGCCTATGGGACGCCCTAAAAACATCCCAACGGACCCACGGAGCCCATGGATCCGCTTAACAGCTAGTCAGGGACGCCCCCGAGGGCCTAGGCCCAAAATAATTTCCGGAGCAAGCGCCACCCCAGCGATCCGTGGGCTAACACCCACCGAAAATCGCCAAAAAACTGCAGTTTTCACTCTTTCGCCTATGGGACGCCCTAAAAACATCCCAACGGACCCACGGAGCCCATGGATCCGCTTAACAGCTAGTCAGGGACGCCCCCGAGGGCCTAGGCCCAAAATAATTTCCGGAGCAAGCGCCACCCCAGCGATCCGTGGGCTAACACCCACCGAAAATCGCCAAAAAACTGCAGTTTTCACTCTTTCGCCTATGGGACGCCCTAAAAACATCCCAACGGACCCACGGAGCCCATGGATCCGCTTAACAGCTAGTCAGGGACGCCCCCGAGGGCCTAGGCCCAAAATAATTTCCGGAGCAAGCGCCACCCCAGCGATCCGTGGGCTAACACCCACCGAAAATCGCCAAAAAACTACAGTTTTCACTCTTTCGCCTATGGGACGCCCTAAAAACATCCCAACGGACCCACGGAGCCCATGGATCCGCTTAACAGCTAGTCAGGGATGCCCCCGTGGGCCTAGGCCCAAAATAATTTCCGGAGCAAGCGCCACCCCAGCGATCCGTGGGCTAACACCCACCGAAAATCGCCAAAAAACTGCAGTTTCCACTCTTTCGCCTATGGGACGCCCTCAAAACCTCCCAACGGACCCACGGAGCCCATGGATCCGCTTAACAGCTCGTCAGGGACCCCCCCGAGCGGCTCGGCCCAAAATAATTTCCGGACCCAGCGCCCCCCCAGCGATCCGTGGGCTAACACCCACGAAAAAACGCCAAAAAACTGCAGTTTCCACTCTTTCGCCTCTGGGACGCCCTCAAAACCTCCCACAGGCCCCCCGGAGCCCATGGATCCGCTTAACAGCTCGTCAGGGACCCCCCCGAGCGGCTCGGCCCAAAATAATTTCCGGACCAAGCGCCCCCCCAGCGATCCGTGGGCTAACACCCACGAAAAATCGCCAAAAAACTGCCGTTTCCACTCTTTCGCCTCTGGGACGCCCTCAAAACCTCCCACAGGCCCCCCGGAGCCCATGGATCCGCTTAACAGCTCGTCAGGGACCCCCCCGAGCGGCTCGGCCCAAAATAATTTCCGGACCCAGCGCCCCCCCAGCGATCCGTGGGCTAACACCCACGAAAAATCGCCAAAAAACTGCCGTTTCCACTCTTTCGCCTCTGGGACGCCCTCAAAACCTCCCACAGGCCCCCCGGAGCCCATGGATCCGCTTAACAGCTCGTCAGGGACCCCCCCGAGCGGCTCGGCCCAAAATAATTTCCGGACCCAGCGCCCCCCCAGCGATCCGTGGGCTAACACCCACGAAAAAACGCCAAAAAACTGTCGTTTCCACTCTTTCGCCTCTGGGACGCCCTCAAAACCTCCCACAGGCCCCCCGGAGCCCATGGATCCGCTTAACAGCTCGTCAGGGACCCCCCCGAGCGGCTCGGCCCAAAATAATTTCCGGACCCAGCGCCCCCCCAGCGATCCGTGGGCTAACACCCACGAAAAAACGCCAAAAAACTGCCGTTTCCACTCTTTCGCCTCTGGGACGCCCTCAAAACCTCCCACAGGCCCCCCGGAGCCCATGGATCCGCTTAACAGCTCGTCAGGGACCCCCCCGAGCGGCTCGGCCCAAAATAATTTCCGGAACCAGCGCCCCCCCAGCGATCCGTGGGCTAACACCCACGAAAAATCGCCAAAAAACTGCCGTTTCCACTCTTTCGCCTATGGGACGCCCTAAAAACATCCCAACGGACCCACGGAGCCCATGGATCCGCTTAACAGCTAGTCAGGGACGCCCCCGAGGGCCTAGGCCCAAAATAATTTCCGGAGCAAGCGCCACCCCAGCGATCCGTGGGCTAACACCCACCGAAAATCGCCAAAAAACTGCAGTTTTCACTCTTTCGCCTATGGGACGCCCTAAAAACATCCCAACGGACCCACGGAGCCCATGGATCCGCTTAACAGCTAGTCAGGGACGCCCCCGAGGGCCTAGGCCCAAAATAATTTCCGGAGCAAGCGCCACCCCAGCGATCCGTGGGCTAACACCCACCGAAAATCGCCAAAAAACTGCAGTTTTCACTCTTTCGCCTATGGGACGCCCTAAAAACATCCCAACGGACCCACGGAGCCCATGGATCCGCTTAACAGCTAGTCAGGGACGCCCCCGAGGGCCTAGGCCCAAAATAATTTCCGGAGCAAGCGCCACCCCAGCGATCCGTGGGCTAACACCCACCGAAAATCGCCAAAAAACTACAGTTTTCACTCTTTCGCCTATGGGACGCCCTAAAAACATCCCAACGGACCCACGGAGCCCATGGATCCGCTTAACAGCTAGTCAGGGACGCCCCCGAGGGCCTAGGCCCAAAATAATTTCCGGAGCAAGCGCCACCCCAGCGATCCGTGGGCTAACACCCACCGAAAATCGCCAAAAAACTGCAGTTTTCACTCTTTCGCCTATGGGACGCCCTAAAAACATCCCAACGGACCCACGGAGCCCATGGATCCGCTTAACAGCTAGTCAGGGACGCCCCCGAGGGCCTAGGCCCAAAATAATTTCCGGAGCAAGCGCCACCCCAGCGATCCGTGGGCTAACACCCACCGAAAATCGCCAAAAAACTGCAGTTTTCACTCTTTCGCCTATGGGACGCCCTAAAAACATCCCAACGGACCCACGGAGCCCATGGATCCGCTTAACAGCTAGTCAGGGACGCCCCCGAGGGCCTAGGCCCAAAATAATTTCCGGAGCAAGCGCCACCCCAGCGATCCGTGGGCTAACACCCACCGAAAATCGCCAAAAAACTGCAGTTTTCACTCTTTCGCCTATGGGACGCCCTAAAAACCTCCCACAGGCCCCCCGGAGCCCATGGATCCGCTTAACAGCTCGTCAGGGACCCCCCCGAGCGGCTCGGCCCAAAATAATTTCCGGACCCAGCGCCCCCCCATCGATCCGTGGGCTAACACCCACGAAAAATCGCCAAAAAACTGCCGTTTCCACTCTTTCGCCTATGGGACGCCCTAAAAACATCCCAACGGACCCACGGAGCCAATGGATCCGCTTAACAGCTAGTCAGGGACGCCCCCGAGGGCCTAGGCCCAAAATAATTTCCGGAGCAAGCGCCACCCCAGCGATCCGTGGGCTAACACCCACCGAAAATCGCCAAAAAACTGCAGTTTTCACTCTTTCGCCTATGGGACGCCCTAAAAACATCCCAACGGACCCACGGAGCCCATGGATCCGCTTAACAGCTAGTCAGGGACGCCCCCGAGGGCCTAGGCCCAAAATAATTTCCGGAGCAAGCGCCACCCCAGCGATCCGTGGGCTAACACCCACCGAAAATCGCCAAAAAATTGCAGTTTTCACTCTTTCGCCTATGGGACGCCCTAAAAACATCCCAACGGACCCACGGAGCCCATGGATCCGCTTAACAGCTAGTCAGGGACGCCCCCGAGGGCCTAGGCCCAAAATAATTTCCGGAGCAAGCGCCACCCCAGCGATCCGTGGGCTAACACCCACCGAAAATCGCCAAAAAACTGCAGTTTTCACTCTTTCGCCTATGGGACGCCCTAAAAACATCCCAACGGACCCACGGAGCCCATGGATCCGCTTAACAGCTAGTCAGGGACGCCCCCGAGGGCCTAGGCCCAAAATAATTTCCGGAGCAAGCGCCACCCCAGCGATCCGTGGGCTAACACCCACCGAAAATCGCCAAAAAATTGCAGTTTTCACTCTTTCGCCTATGGGACGCCCTAAAAACATCCCAACGGACCCACGGAGCCCATGGATCCGCTTAACAGCTAGTCAGGGACGCCCCCGAGGGCCTAGGCCCAAAATAATTTCCGGAGCAAGCGCCACCCCAGCGATCCGTGGGCTAAGACCCACCGAAAATCGCCAAAAAACTGCAGTTTTCACTCTTTCGCCTATGGGACGCCCTAAAAACATCCCAACGGACCCACGGAGCCCATGGATCCGCTTAACAGCTAGTCAGGGACGCCCCCGAGGGCCTAGGCCCAAAATAATTTCCGGAGCAAGCGCCACCCCAGCGATCCGTGGGCTAACACCCACCGAAAATCGCCAAAAAACTGCCGTTTCCAGTCTTTCGCCTCTGGGACGCCCTCAAAACCTCCCACAGGCCCCCCGGAGCCCATGGATCCGCTTAACAGCTCGTCAGGGACCCCCCCGAGCGGCTCGGCCCAAAATAATTTCCGGACCCAGCGCCCCCCATCGATCCGTGGGCTAACACCCACGAAAAATCGCCAAAAAACTGTCGTTTCCACTCTTTCGCCTCTGGGACGCCCTCAAAACCTCCCACAGGCCCCCCGGAGCCCGTGGATCCGCTTAACAGCTCGTCAGGGACCCCCCCGAGCGGCTCGGCCCAAAATAATTTCCGGACCCAGCGCCCCCCCATCGATCCGTGGGCTAACACCCACGGAAAATCGCCAAAAAACTGCCGTTTTCACTCTTTCGCCTCTGGGACGCCCTTAAAACCTCCCACAGGCCCCACGGAGCCCATGGATCCGCTTAACAGCTCATCAGGGAGGCCACCAAGGGGCTCGGCCCAAAATAATTTCCGGAGCCAGCGCCACCCCAGCGATCCGTGGGCTAACACCCACGGAAAATCGCCAAAAAACTGCCGTTTTCACTCTTTCGCCTCTGGGACGCACTTAAAACCTCCCACAGGCCCCACGGAGCCCATGGATCCGCTTAACAGTTCGTCAGGGACGCCCCCAAGGGGCTCGGCCCAAAATAATTTCCGGAGCCAGCGCCACCCCAGCGATCCGTGGGCTAACACCCACGGAAAATCGCCAAAAAACTGCCGTTTTCACTCTTTCGCCTCTGGGACGCACTTAAAACCTCCCACAGGCCCCACGGAGCCAATGGATCCGCTTAACAGCTCATCAGGGACGCCCTCGAGGGGCTCGGCCCAAAATAATTTCCGGAGCCAGCGCCACCCCAGCGATCCGTGGGCTAACACCCACGAAAAATCGCCAAAAAACTGCCGTTTTCACTCTTTCGCATCTGGGACGCCCTTAAAACCTCCCACAGGCCCCACGGAGCCCATGGATCCGCTTAACAGCTCGTCAGGGACGCCCCCGAGGGGCTCGGCCCAAAATAATTTCCGGAGCCAGCGCCACCCCAGCGATCCGTGGGCTAACACCCACGGAAAATCGCCAAACAACTGCCGTTTTCACTCTTTCGCCTCTGGGACGCACTTAAAACCTCCCACAGGCCCCACGGAGCCCATGGATCCGCTTAACAGCTCGTCAGGGACGCCCCCGAGGGGCTCGGCCCAAAATAATTTCCGGAGCCAGCGCCACCCCAGCGATCCGTGGGCTAACACCCACGGAAAATCGCCAAAAAACTGCCGTTTTCACTCTTTCGCCTCTGGGACGCACTTAAAACCTCCCACAAGCCCCACGGAGCCCATGGATCCGCTTAACAGCTCGTCAGGGACGCCCCCGAGGGGCTCGGCCCAAAATAATTTCCGGAGCCAGCGCCACCCCAGCGATCCGTGGGCTAACACCCACGGAAAATCGCCAAAAAACTGCCGTTTTCACTCTTTCGCCTCTGGGACGCCCTTAAAACCTCCCACAGGCCCCACGGAGCCCATGGATCCGCTTAAAAGCTCGTCAGGGACGCCCCCGAGGGGCTCGGCCCAAAATAATTTCCGGAGCCAGCGCCACCGCAGCGATCCGTGGGCTAACACCCACGGAAAATCGCCAAAAAACTGCCGTTTTCACTCTTTCGCCTCTGGGACGCCCTTAAAACCTCCCACAGGCCCCACGGAGCCCATGGATCCGCTTAACAGCTCGTCAGGGACGCCCCCGAGGGGCTCGGCCCAAAATAATTTCCGGAGCCAGCGCCACCGCAGCGATCCGTGGGCTAACACCCACGGAAAATCGCCAAAAAACTGCCGTTTTCACTCTTTCGCCTCTGGGACGCACTTAAAACCTCCCACAAGCCCCACGGAGCCCATGGATCCGCTTAACAGCTCGTCAGGGACGCCCCCGAGGGGCTCGGCCCAAAATAATTTCCGGAGCCAGCGCCACCCCAGCGATCCGTGGGCTAACACCCACGGAAAATCGCCAAAAAACTGCCGTTTTCACTCTTTCGCCTCTGGGACGCACTTAAAACCTCCCACAGGCCCCACGGAGCCCATGGATCCGCTTAACAGCTCGTCAGGGACGCCACCGAGGGGCTCGGCTCAAAATAAGTTCCGGAGCCAGCGCCACCCCAGCGATCCGTGGGCTAACACCCACGGAAAATCGCCAAAAAACTGCCGTTTTCACTCTTTCGCCTCTGGGACGCATCCGTGCATGCCATGGGCATCTTTGGCACCGTGCGCACCAAAGATGTCGTGCGCTCCATTGGCGATCCATGGGTGCCATGTGCACCAAGGGAGTTATGGGAACCATTGGCACCAAGGGTGCTATGGGCACCATGGACGCCATACGCACCAAGAACGCCATGGCCAATCCATATGCACCAAGGGCACCAAGGGAGTTATGGGCACCATTGACACCAAGGGTGCTATGGACACCATGGGCGCCATTTAGAACAAGGACACCATGGACTCTAAAGGTGTCATGGGTACCATGGGCGCCAAAGGTGCCATGGGCACCATGGACGCCATACGTACCAAGAACGCCATGGGCCCCTTAGTCGCCATGCGCACCAAGGACGTTATGCGCTCCATGGGCATCATGTGCACTAAGTGCGTCATGGGAACCACGGCCAATCCATATGCACCAAGGGGAGCTATGAGCACCATGGGCGCCATGCGGAACAAGGACACCTTGGGCACCAAAATGTGTCATGGGCACCAAGGACGTCATGGGCGATCCATAGGCACCATGGGTACCAAGACGCCATGTGCACCAAGGGCGTTATGGGAACCATTGGCACCATTGGTGCTATGGGCACCATGGGCGCCATTTGGAACAAGGACACCATGGACTCCAAAGGTGTCATGGGTACCATGGACGCCAAAGGTGTCATTGGCACCATGGACGCCATACGCACCAAGAACGCCATGGTCCCCTTAGTCACCATGTGCACCAAGGACGTTATGCGCTCCATGGGCATCATGTGCACTAAGGGCGTCATGGGCACCACGGTCAATCCATATGCACCAAGGGCACCAAGGGGAACTATGAGCACCATGGGCGCCATGCGGAACAAGGACACCTTGGGCACCAAAATGTGTCATGGGCACCATGGACGCCATAGGCACCAAGGATGTCATGGGCGATCCATAGGCACCATGGGCACCAAGGCGCCATGTGCACCAAGAACTCCATGGGCTCCCTGGGCGCGCACTATCAACTAAAAAAGGAAATTATTCAATAAAATGTTAATACTTGCTAAATTTTTAAATTACATATTTTTCCTATTTATTTATCAATCTTTTTAAAAAGTAACAAAGCAAATTAAAAATAAAATTGAATCTATAAAATATAAATACTTAATAAAATCACAAATTGCATGTTTTCCCTATTTAGTTTTTTTTTAAAAAAAGGTAACGAAATCTACTAAAAAAAGTAAGTAATCACTAAAATATCAATATTTCATGAATGAATATTTTGAGAGAAAGGTATTGGTATGTAAGACAAATTAGAAAATAGGGTTGATACCTTCGATTTACCCAATGAGAAGGACAAGCTTATTAGTTAAGTTAATGATTAATTTTATTTAAATAATCACACATGAACTTAATCGAGGTATCTTTAACGCCAGTAGTAGCCTCTTGCTTATAAATAAAAATCATCTTGTGATAAAAGGTCGATCAACAAAAAAATAGGGAATGAAAGGAGCTAGAAAAAGTAGTTGTAAATTGGTGAAACTTTAAAAGGTCATAACTTTGTGCTCGGATGTCCTTTTTAGGAGATTTTTTTTTTGATTCCGCGTATTTTTTCAAGATCTACAAGGACAAACTGCCGTAAGGCGGTTTGGCTGAGCCAATTTCCTCAAAAACTGCTTTTATCCCCTTCAATTAAGACTTTCCCCCAATTCGGTACGCGAGCTTCATTCTTCTCTAGCCCAAAAACTGCCGTTTCCACTCTTTCGCCTCTGGGACGCCCTCAAAACCTCCCACAGGCCCCCCGGAGCCCATGGATCCGCTTAACAGCTCGTCAGGGACCCCCCCGAGCCGCTCGGCCCAAAATAATTTCCGGACCCAGCGCCCCCCCATCGATCCGTGGGCTAACACCCACGAAAAATCGCCAAAAAACTGCCGTTTTCACTCTTTCGCCTCTGGGACGCCCTTAAAACCTCCCACAGGCCCCACGGAGCCCATGGATCCGCTTAACAGCTCGTCAGGGACGCCCCCGAGGGGCTCGGCCCAAGATAATTTCCGGAGCCAGCGCCACCCAGCGATCCGTGGGCTAACACCCACCGAAAATCGCCAAAAAACTGCAGTTTTCACTCTTTCGCCTATGGGACGCCCTAAAAACATCCCAACGGACCCACGGAGCCCATGGATCCGCTTAACAGCTAGTCAGGGACGCCCCCGAGGGCCTAGGCCCAAAATAATTTCCGGAGCAAGCGCCACCCCAGCGATCCGTGGGCTAACACCCACCGAAAATCGCCAAAAAACTGCAGTTTTCACTCTTTCGCCTATGGGACGCCCTAAAAACATCCCAACGGACCCACGGAGCCCATGGATCCGCTTAACAGCTAGTCAGGGACGCCCCCGAGGGCCTAGGCCCAAAATAATTTCCGGAGCAAGCGCCACCCCAGCGATCCGTGGGCTAACACCCACCGAAAATCGCCAAAAAACTGCAGTTTTCACTCTTTCGCCTATGGGACGCCCTAAAAACATCCCAACGGACCCACGGAGCCCATGGATCCGCTTAACAGCTAGTCAGGGACGCCCCCGAGGGCCTAGGCCCAAAATAATTTCCGGAGCAAGCGCCACCCCAGCGATCCGTGGGCTAACACCCACCGAAAATCGCCAAAAAACTGCAGTTTTCACTCTTTCGCCTATGGGACGCCCTAAAAACATCCCAACGGACCCACGGAGCCCATGGATCCGCTTAACAGCTCGTCAGGGACCCCCCCGAGCGGCTCGGCCCAAAATAATTTCCGGAGCAAGCGCCCCCCCATCGATCCGTGGGCTAACACCCACCGAAAATCGCCAAAAAACTGCAGTTTTCACTCTTTCGCCTCTGGGACGCCCTAAAAACCTCCCACAGGCCCCCCGGAGCCCATGGATCCGCTTAACAGCTCGTCAGGGACCCCCCCGAGCGGCTCGGCCCAAAATAATTTCCGGAGCAAGCGCCACCCCAGCGATCCGTGGGCTAACACCCACCGAAAATCGCCAAAAAACTGCAGTTTTCACTCTTTCGCCTATGGGACGCCCTAAAAACATCCCAACGGACCCACGGAGCCCATGGATCCGCTTAACAGCTAGTCAGGGACGCCCCCGAGGGCCTAGGCCCAAAATAATTTCCGGAGCAAGCGCCACCCCAGCGATCCGTGGGCTAACACCCACCGAAAATCGCCAAAAAACTGCAGTTTTCACTCTTTCGCCTATGGGACGCCCTAAAAACATCCCAACGGACCCACGGAGCCCATGGATCCGCTTAACAGCTAGTCAGGGACGCCCCCGAGGGCCTAGGCCCAAAATAATTTCCGGAGCAAGCGCCACCCCAGCGATCCGTGGGCTAACACCCACCGAAAATCGCCAAAAAACTGCAGTTTTCACTCTTTCGCCTATGGGACGCCCTAAAAACATCCCAACGGACCCACGGAGCCCATGGATCCGCTTAACAGCTCGTCAGGGACGCCCCCGAGGGCCTCTGCCCAAAATAATTTCCGGAGCCAGCGCCACCCCAGCGATCCGTGGGCTAACACCCACCGAAAATCTCCAAAAAACTGCAGTTTTCACTCTTTCGCCTATGGGACGCCCTAAAAACATCCCAACAGACCCACGGAGCCCATGGATCCGCTTAACAGCTCGTCAGGGACGCCACCGAGGGCCTCGGCCCAAAATAATTTCCGGAGCCAGCGCCACCCCAGCGATCCGTGGGCTAACACCCACCGAAAATCGCCAAAAAACTGCAGTTTTCACTCTTTCGCCTATGGGACGTCCTAAAAACATCCCAACGGACCCACGGAGCCCATGGATCCGCTTAACAGCTCGTCAGGGACGCCCCCGAGGGCCTCGGCCCAAAATATTTTCCGGAGCCAGCGCCACCCCAGCGATCCGTGGGCTAACACCCACCGAAAATCGCCAAAAAACTGCAGTTTTCACTCTTTCGCCTATGGGACGCCCTAAAAACATCCCAACGGACCCACGGAGCCCATGGATCCGCTTAACAGCTCGTCAGGGACGCCCCCGAGGGCCTCGACCCAAAATAATTTCCGGAGCCAGCGCCACCCCAGCGATCCGTGGGCTAACACCCACCGAAAATCGCCAAAAAACTGCAGTTTTCACTCTTTCGCCTATGGGACGCCCTAAAAACATCCCAACGGACCCACGGAGCCCATGGATCCGCTTAACAGCTCGTCAGGGACGCCGCCGAGGGCCTCGGCCCAAAATAATTTCCGGAGCCAGCGCCACCCCAGCGATCCGTGGGCTAACACCCACCGAAAATCGCCAAAAAACTGCAGTTTTCACTCTTTCGCCTATGGGACGCCCTAAAAACATCCCAACGGACCCACGGAGCCCATGGATCTGCTTAACAGCTCGTCAGGGACGCCCTCGAGGGCCTCGACCCAAAATAATTTCCGGAGCCAGCGCCACCCCAGCGATCCGTGGGCTAACACCCACCGAAAATCGCCAAAAAACTGCAGTTTTCACTCTTTCGCCTATGGGACGCCCTAAAAGCATCCCAACGGACCCACGGAGCCCATGGATCTGCTTAACAGCTCGTCAGGGACGCCCCCGAGGGCCTCGGCCCAAAATAATTTCCGGAGCCAGCGCCACCCCAGCGATCCGTGGGCTAACACCCACCGAAAATCGCCAAAAAACTGCAGTTTTCACTCTTTCGCCTATGGGACGCCCTAAAAACATCCCAACGGACCCACGGAGCCCATGGATCCGCTTAACAGCTTGTCAGGGACGCCCCCGAGGGCCTCGGCCAAAAATAATTTCCGGAGCCAGCGCCACCCCAGCGATCCGTGGGCTAACACCCACCGAAAATCGCCAAAAAACTACAGTTTTCACTCTTTCGCCTATGGGACGCCCTAAAAACATCCCAACGGACCCACGGAGCCCATGGATCCGCTTAACAGCTCGTCAGGGACGCCCCCGAGGGCCTCTGCCCAAAATAATTTCCGGAGCCAGCGCCACCCCAGCGATCCGTGGGCTAACACCCACCGAAAATCTCCAAAAAACTGCAGTTTTCACTCTTTCGCCTATGGGACGCCCTAAAAACATCCCAACAGACCCACGGAGCCCATGGATCCGCTTAACAGCTCGTCAGGGACGCCACCGAGGGCCTCGGCCCAAAATAATTTCCGGAGCCAGCGCCACCCCAGCGATCCGTGGGCTAACACCCACCGAAAATCGCCAAAAAACTGCAGTTTTCACTCTTTCGCCTATGGGACGTCCTAAAAACATCCCAACGGACCCACGGAGCCCATGGATCCGCTTAACAGCTCGTCAGGGACGCCCCCGAGGGCCTCTGCCCAAAATAATTTCCGGAGCCAGCGCCACCCCAGCGATCCGTGGGCTAACACACACCGAAAATCGCCAAAAAACTGCAGTTTTCACTCTTTCGCCTATGGGACGCCCTAAAAACATCCCAACGGACCCACGGAGCCCATGGATCCGCTTAACAGCTCGTCAGGGACGCCGCCGAGGGCCTCGGCCCAAAATAATTTCCGGAGCCAGCGCCACCCCAGCGATCCGTGGGCTAACACCCACCGAAAATCGCCAAAAAACTGCAGTTTTCACTCTTTCGCCTATGGGACGCCCTAAAAACATCCCAACGGACCCACGGAGCCCATGGATCCGCTTAACAGCTCGTCAGGGACGCCCCCGAGGGCCTCGGGCCAAAATAATTTTCGGAGCCAGCGCCACCCCAGCGATCCGTGGGCTAACACCCACCGAAAATCGCCAAAAAACTGAAGTTTTCACTCTTTCGCCTATGGGACGCCCTAAAAACATCCCAACGGACCCACGGAGCCCATGGATCCGCTTAACAGCTCGTCAGGGACGCCCCCGAGGGCCTCGGGCCAAAATAATTTTCGGAGCCAGCGCCACCCCAGCGATCCGTGGGCTAACACCCACCGAAAATCGCCAAAAAACTGAAGTTTTCACTCTTTCGCCTATGGGACGCCCTAAAAACATCCCAACGGACCCACGGAGCCCATGGATCCGCTTAACAGCTCGTCAGGGACGCCCCCGAGGGCCTCTGCCCAAAATAATTTTCGGAGCCAGCGCCACCCCAGCGATCCGTGGGCTAACACCCACCGAAAATCGCCAAAAAACTGCAGTTTTCACTCTTTCGCCTATGGGACGCCCTAAAAACATCCCAACGGACCCACGGAGCCCATGGATCCGCTTAACAGATCGTCAGGGACGCCCCCGAGGGCCTCTGCCCAAAATAATTTCCGGAGCCAGCGCCACCCCAGCGATCCGTGGGCTAACACCCACCGAAAATCGCCAAAAAACTGTAGTTTTCACTCTTTCGCCTATGGGACGCCCTAAAAACATCCCAACGGACCCACGGAGCCCATGGATCCGCTTAACAGCTCGTCAGGGACGCCCCCGAGGGCCTCGGCCCAAAAGAATTTCCGGAGCCAGCGCCACCCCAGCGATCCGTGGGCTAACACCCACGGAAAATCGCCAAAAAACTGCCGTTTTCACTCTTTCGCCTCTGGGACGCCCTTAAAACCTCCCACAGGCCCCACGGAGCCCATGGATCCGCTTAACAGCTCGTCAGGGACGCCCCCGAGGGGCTCGGCCCAAAAGAATTTCCGGAGCCAGCGCCACCCCAGCGATCCGTGGGCTAACACCCACGGAAAATCGCCAAAAAACTGCCGTTTTCACTCTTTCGCCTCTGGGACGCATCCGTGCATGCCATGGGCATCTTTGGCACCGTGCGCACCAAAGATGTCGTGCGCTCCATTGGCGATCCATGGGTGCCATGTGCACCAAGGGAGTTATGGGAACCATTGGCACCAAGGGTGCTATGGGCACCATGGACGCCATACGCACCAAGAACGCCATGGCCAATCCATATGCACCAAGGGCACCAAGGGAGTTATGGGCACCATTGACACCAAGGGTGCTATGGACACCATGGGCGCCATTTAGAACAAGGACACCATGGACTCTAAAGGTGTCATGGGTACCATGGGCGCCAAAGGTGCCATGGGCACCATGGACGCCATACGTACCAAGAACGCCATGGGCCCCTTAGTCGCCATGCGCACCAAGGACGTTATGCGCTCCATGGGCATCATGTGCACTAAGGGCGTCATGGGAACCACGGCCAATCCATATGCACCAAGGGGAGCTATGATCACCATGGGCGCCATGCGGAACAAGGACACCTTGGGCACCAAAATGTGTCATGGGCACCAAGGATGTCATGGGCGATCCATAGGCACCATGGGCACCAAGGCGCCATGTGCACCAAGAACTCCATGGGCTCCCTGGGCGCGCACTATCAACTAAAAAAGGAAATTATTCAATAAAATGTTAATACTTGCTAAATTTTTAAATTACATATTTTTCCTATTTATTTATCAATCTTTTTAAAAAGTAACAAAGCAAATTAAAAATAAAATTGAATCTATAAAATATAAATACTTAATAAAATCACAAATTGCATGTTTTCCCTATTTAGTTTTTTTTTAAAAAAAGGTAACGAAATCTACTAAAAAAAGTAAGTAATCACTAAAATATCAATATTTCATGAATGAATATTTTGAGAGAAAGGTATTGGTATGTAAGACAAATTAGAAAATAGGGTTGATACCTTCGATTTACCCAATGAGAAGGACAAGCTTATTAGTTAAGTTAATGATTAATTTTATTTAAATAATCACACATGAACTTAATCGAGGTATCTTTAACGCCAGTAGTAGCCTCTTGCTTATAAATAAAAATCATCTTGTGATAAAAGGTCGATCAACAAAAAAATAGGGAATGAAAGGAGCTAGAAAAAGTAGTTGTAAATTGGTGAAACTTTAAAAGGTCATAACTTTGTGCTCGGATGTCCTTTTTAGGAGATTTTTTTTTTGATTCCGCGTATTTTTTCAAGATCTACAAGGACAAACTGCCGTAAGGCGGTTTGGCTGAGCCAATTTCCTCAAAAACTGCTTTTATCCCCTTCAATTAAGACTTTCCCCCAATTCGGTACGCGAGCTTCATTCTTCTCTAGCCCAAAAACTGCCGTTTCCACTCTTTCGCCTCTGGGACGCCCTCAAAACCTCCCACAGGCCCCCCGGAGCCCATGGATCCGCTTAACAGCTCGTCAGGGACCCCCCCGAGCCGCTCGGCCCAAAATAATTTCCGGACCCAGCGCCCCCCCATCGATCCGTGGGCTAACACCCACGAAAAATCGCCAAAAAACTGCCGTTTTCACTCTTTCGCCTCTGGGACGCCCTTAAAACCTCCCACAGGCCCCACGGAGCCCATGGATCCGCTTAACAGCTCGTCAGGGACGCCCCCGAGGGGCTCGGCCCAAGATAATTTCCGGAGCCAGCGCCACCCAGCGATCCGTGGGCTAACACCCACCGAAAATCGCCAAAAAACTGCAGTTTTCACTCTTTCGCCTATGGGACGCCCTAAAAACATCCCAACGGACCCACGGAGCCCATGGATCCGCTTAACAGCTAGTCAGGGACGCCCCCGAGGGCCTAGGCCCAAAATAATTTCCGGAGCAAGCGCCACCCCAGCGATCCGTGGGCTAACACCCACCGAAAATCGCCAAAAAACTGCAGTTTTCACTCTTTCGCCTATGGGACGCCCTAAAAACATCCCAACGGACCCACGGAGCCCATGGATCCGCTTAACAGCTAGTCAGGGACGCCCCCGAGGGCCTAGGCCCAAAATAATTTCCGGAGCAAGCGCCACCCCAGCGATCCGTGGGCTAACACCCACCGAAAATCGCCAAAAAACTGCAGTTTTCACTCTTTCGCCTATGGGACGCCCTAAAAACATCCCAACGGACCCACGGAGCCCATGGATCCGCTTAACAGCTCGTCAGGGACGCCCCCGAGGGGCTCGGCCCAAGATAATTTCCGGAGCCAGCGCCACCCCAGCGATCCGTGGGCTAACACCCACCGAAAATCGCCAAAAAACTGCAGTTTTCACTCTTTCGCCTATGGGACGCCCTAAAAACATCCCAACGGACCCACGGAGCCCATGGATCCGCTTAACAGCTCGTCAGGGACCCCCCCGAGCGGCTCGGCCCAAAATAATTTCCGGAGCAAGCGCCCCCCCATCGATCCGTGGGCTAACACCCACCGAAAATCGCCAAAAAACTGCAGTTTTCACTCTTTCGCCTCTGGGACGCCCTAAAAACCTCCCACAGGCCCCCCGGAGCCCATGGATCCGCTTAACAGCTCGTCAGGGACCCCCCCGAGCGGCTCGGCCCAAAATAATTTCCGGAGCAAGCGCCACCCCAGCGATCCGTGGGCTAACACCCACCGAAAATCGCCAAAAAACTGCCGTTTTCACTCTTTCGCCTCTGGGACGCCCTTAAAACATCCCAACGGACCCACGGAGCCCATGGATCCGCTTAACAGCTCGTCAGGGACGCCCCCGAGGGCCTAGGCCCAAAATAATTTCCGGAGCCAGCGCCACCCCAGCGATCCGTGGGCTAACACCCACCGAAAATCGCCAAAAAACTGCAGTTTTCACTCTTTCGCCTATGGGACGCCCTAAAAACATCCCAACGGACCCACGGAGCCCATGGATCCGCTTAACAGCTCGTCAGGGACCCCCCCGAGCGGCTCGGCCCAAAATAATTTCCGGAGCAAGCGCCCCCCCATCGATCCGTGGGCTAACACCCACCGAAAATCGCCAAAAAACTGCAGTTTTCACTCTTTCGCCTCTGGGACGCCCTAAAAACCTCCCACAGGCCCCCCGGAGCCCATGGATCCGCTTAACAGCTCGTCAGGGACGCCCCCGAGGGCCTAGGCCCAAAATAATTTCCGGAGCAAGCGCCACCCCAGCGATCCGTGGGCTAACACCCACCGAAAATCGCCAAAAAACTGCAGTTTTCACTCTTTCGCCTATGGGACGCCCTAAAAACATCCCAACGGACCCACGGAGCCCATGGATCCGCTTAACAGCTAGTCAGGGACGCCCCCGAGGGGCTCGGCCCAAAATAATTTCCGGAGCCAGCGCCACCCCAGCGATCCGTGGGCTAACACCCACCGAAAATCGCCAAAAAACTGCAGTTTTCACTCTTTCGCCTATGGGACGCCCTAAAAACATCCCAACGGACCCACGGAGCCCATGGATCCGCTTAACAGCTAGTCAGGGACCCCCCCGAGCGGCTCGGCCCAAAATAATTTCCGGAGCAAGCGCCACCCCAGCGATCCGTGGGCTAACACCCACCGAAAATCGCCAAAAAACTGCAGTTTTCACTCTTTCGCCTCTGGGACGCCCTAAAAACCTCCCACAGGCCCCCCGGAGCCCATGGATCCGCTTAACAGCTCGTCAGGGACCCCCCCGAGCGGCTCGGCCCAAAATAATTTCCGGAGCAAGCGCCACCCCAGCGATCCGTGGGCTAACACCCACCGAAAATCGCCAAAAAACTGCAGTTTTCACTCTTTCGCCTATGGGACGCCCTAAAAACATCCCAACGGACCCACGGAGCCCATGGATCCGCTTAACAGCTAGTCAGGGACGCCCCCGAGGGCCTAGGCCCAAAATAATTTCCGGAGCAAGCGCCACCCCAGCGATCCGTGGGCTAACACCCACCGAAAATCGCCAAAAAACTGCAGTTTTCACTCTTTCGCCTATGGGACGCCCTAAAAACATCCCAACGGACCCACGGAGCCCATGGATCCGCTTAACAGCTCGTCAGGGACCCCCCCGAGCGGCTCGGCCCAAAATAATTTCCGGAGCAAGCGCCCCCCCATCGATCCGTGGGCTAACACCCACCGAAAATCGCCAAAAAACTGCAGTTTTCACTCTTTCGCCTCTGGGACGCCCTAAAAACCTCCCACAGGCCCCCCGGAGCCCATGGATCCGCTTAACAGCTCGTCAGGGACCCCCCCGAGCGGCTCGGCCCAAAATAATTTCCGGAGCAAGCGCCACCCCAGCGATCCGTGGGCTAACACCCACCGAAAATCGCCAAAAAACTGCAGTTTTCACTCTTTCGCCTATGGGACGCCCTAAAAACATCCCAACGGACCCACGGAGCCCATGGATCCGCTTAACAGCTAGTCAGGGACGCCCCCGAGGGCCTAGGCCCAAAATAATTTCCGGAGCAAGCGCCACCCCAGCGATCCGTGGGCTAACACCCACCGAAAATCGCCAAAAAACTGCAGTTTTCACTCTTTCGCCTATGGGACGCCCTAAAAACATCCCAACGGACCCACGGAGCCCATGGATCCGCTTAACAGCTAGTCAGGGACGCCCCCGAGGGCCTAGGCCCAAAATAATTTCCGGAGCAAGCGCCACCCCAGCGATCCGTGGGCTAACACCCACCGAAAATCGCCAAAAAACTGCAGTTTTCACTCTTTCGCCTATGGGACGCCCTAAAAACATCCCAACGGACCCACGGAGCCCATGGATCCGCTTAACAGCTAGTCAGGGACGCCCCCGAGGGCCTAGGCCCAAAATAATTTCCGGAGCAAGCGCCACCCCAGCGATCCGTGGGCTAACACCCACCGAAAATCGCCAAAAAACTGCAGTTTTCACTCTTTCGCCTATGGGACGCCCTAAAAACATCCCAACGGACCCACGGAGCCCATGGATCCGCTTAACAGCTAGTCAGGGACGCCCCCGAGGGCCTAGGCCCAAAATAATTTCCGGAGCAAGCGCCACCCCAGCGATCCGTGGGCTAACACCCACCGAAAATCGCCAAAAAACTGCAGTTTTCACTCTTTCGCCTATGGGACGCCCTAAAAACATCCCAACGGACCCACGGAGCCCATGGATCCGCTTAACAGCTAGTCAGGGACGCCCCCGAGGGCCTAGGCCCAAAATAATTTCCGGAGCAAGCGCCACCCCAGCGATCCGTGGGCTAACACCCACCGAAAATCGCCAAAAAACTGCAGTTTCCACTCTTTCGCCTATGGGACGCCCTCAAAACCTCCCAACGGACCCACGGAGCCCATGGATCCGCTTAACAGCTCGTCAGGGACCCCCCCGAGCGGCTCGGCCCAAAATAATTTCCGGACCCAGCGCCCCCCCAGCGATCCGTGGGCTAACACCCACGAAAAAACGCCAAAAAACTGCAGTTTCCACTCTTTCGCCTCTGGGACGCCCTCAAAACCTCCCACAGGCCCCCCGGAGCCCATGGATCCGCTTAACAGCTCGTCAGGGACCCCCCCGAGCGGCTCGGCCCAAAATAATTTCCGGACCAAGCGCCCCCCCAGCGATCCGTGGGCTAACACCCACGAAAAATCGCCAAAAAACTGCCGTTTCCACTCTTTCGCCTCTGGGACGCCCTCAAAACCTCCCACAGGCCCCCCGGAGCCCATGGATCCGCTTAACAGCTAGTCAGGGACCCCCCCGAGCGGCTCGGCCCAAAATAATTTCCGGACCCAGCGCCCCCCCAGCGATCCGTGGGCTAACACCCACGAAAAATCGCCAAAAAACTGCCGTTTCCACTCTTTCGCCTCTGGGACGCCCTAAAAACATCCCAACGGACCCACGGAGCCCATGGATCCGCTTAACAGCTAGTCAGGGACGCCCCCGAGCGGCTCGGCCCAAAATAATTTCCGGACCCAGCGCCACCCCAGCGATCCGTGGGCTAACACCCACGAAAAAACGCCAAAAAACTGTCGTTTCCACTCTTTCGCCTCTGGGACGCCCTAAAAACATCCCAACGGACCCACGGAGCCCATGGATCCGCTTAACAGCTAGTCAGGGACGCCCCCGAGGGCCTAGGCCCAAAATAATTTCCGGACCCAGCGCCCCCCCAGCGATCCGTGGGCTAACACCCACCGAAAATCGCCAAAAAACTGCCGTTTCCACTCTTTCGCCTCTGGGACGCCCTCAAAACCTCCCACAGGCCCCCCGGAGCCCATGGATCCGCTTAACAGCTCGTCAGGGACCCCCCCGAGCCGCTCGGCCCAAAATAATTTCCGGACCCAGCGCCCCCCCATCGATCCGTGGGCTAACACCCACGAAAAATCGCCAAAAAACTGCCGTTTTCACTCTTTCGCCTCTGGGACGCCCTTAAAACCTCCCACAGGCCCCACGGAGCCCATGGATCCGCTTAACAGCTCGTCAGGGACGCCCCCGAGGGGCTCGGCCCAAGATAATTTCCGGAGCCAGCGCCACCCAGCGATCCGTGGGCTAACACCCACCGAAAATCGCCAAAAAACTGCAGTTTTCACTCTTTCGCCTATGGGACGCCCTAAAAACATCCCAACGGACCCACGGAGCCCATGGATCCGCTTAACAGCTAGTCAGGGACGCCCCCGAGGGCCTAGGCCCAAAATAATTTCCGGAGCAAGCGCCACCCCAGCGATCCGTGGGCTAACACCCACCGAAAATCGCCAAAAAACTGCAGTTTTCACTCTTTCGCCTATGGGACGCCCTAAAAACATCCCAACGGACCCACGGAGCCCATGGATCCGCTTAACAGCTAGTCAGGGACGCCCCCGAGGGCCTAGGCCCAAAATAATTTCCGGAGCAAGCGCCACCCCAGCGATCCGTGGGCTAACACCCACCGAAAATCGCCAAAAAACTGCAGTTTTCACTCTTTCGCCTATGGGACGCCCTAAAAACATCCCAACGGACCCACGGAGCCCATGGATCCGCTTAACAGCTCGTCAGGGACGCCCCCGAGGGGCTCGGCCCAAGATAATTTCCGGAGCCAGCGCCACCCCAGCGATCCGTGGGCTAACACCCACCGAAAATCGCCAAAAAACTGCAGTTTTCACTCTTTCGCCTATGGGACGCCCTAAAAACATCCCAACGGACCCACGGAGCCCATGGATCCGCTTAACAGCTCGTCAGGGACCCCCCCGAGCGGCTCGGCCCAAAATAATTTCCGGAGCAAGCGCCCCCCCATCGATCCGTGGGCTAACACCCACCGAAAATCGCCAAAAAACTGCAGTTTTCACTCTTTCGCCTCTGGGACGCCCTAAAAACCTCCCACAGGCCCCCCGGAGCCCATGGATCCGCTTAACAGCTCGTCAGGGACCCCCCCGAGCGGCTCGGCCCAAAATAATTTCCGGAGCAAGCGCCACCCCAGCGATCCGTGGGCTAACACCCACCGAAAATCGCCAAAAAACTGCCGTTTTCACTCTTTCGCCTCTGGGACGCCCTTAAAACATCCCAACGGACCCACGGAGCCCATGGATCCGCTTAACAGCTCGTCAGGGACGCCCCCGAGGGCCTAGGCCCAAAATAATTTCCGGAGCCAGCGCCACCCCAGCGATCCGTGGGCTAACACCCACCGAAAATCGCCAAAAAACTGCAGTTTTCACTCTTTCGCCTATGGGACGCCCTAAAAACATCCCAACGGACCCACGGAGCCCATGGATCCGCTTAACAGCTCGTCAGGGACCCCCCCGAGCGGCTCGGCCCAAAATAATTTCCGGAGCAAGCGCCCCCCCATCGATCCGTGGGCTAACACCCACCGAAAATCGCCAAAAAACTGCAGTTTTCACTCTTTCGCCTCTGGGACGCCCTAAAAACCTCCCACAGGCCCCCCGGAGCCCATGGATCCGCTTAACAGCTCGTCAGGGACGCCCCCGAGGGCCTAGGCCCAAAATAATTTCCGGAGCAAGCGCCACCCCAGCGATCCGTGGGCTAACACCCACCGAAAATCGCCAAAAAACTGCAGTTTTCACTCTTTCGCCTATGGGACGCCCTAAAAACATCCCAACGGACCCACGGAGCCCATGGATCCGCTTAACAGCTAGTCAGGGACGCCCCCGAGGGGCTCGGCCCAAAATAATTTCCGGAGCCAGCGCCACCCCAGCGATCCGTGGGCTAACACCCACCGAAAATCGCCAAAAAACTGCAGTTTTCACTCTTTCGCCTATGGGACGCCCTAAAAACATCCCAACGGACCCACGGAGCCCATGGATCCGCTTAACAGCTAGTCAGGGACCCCCCCGAGCGGCTCGGCCCAAAATAATTTCCGGAGCAAGCGCCACCCCAGCGATCCGTGGGCTAACACCCACCGAAAATCGCCAAAAAACTGCAGTTTTCACTCTTTCGCCTCTGGGACGCCCTAAAAACCTCCCACAGGCCCCCCGGAGCCCATGGATCCGCTTAACAGCTCGTCAGGGACCCCCCCGAGCGGCTCGGCCCAAAATAATTTCCGGAGCAAGCGCCACCCCAGCGATCCGTGGGCTAACACCCACCGAAAATCGCCAAAAAACTGCAGTTTTCACTCTTTCGCCTATGGGACGCCCTAAAAACATCCCAACGGACCCACGGAGCCCATGGATCCGCTTAACAGCTAGTCAGGGACGCCCCCGAGGGCCTAGGCCCAAAATAATTTCCGGAGCAAGCGCCACCCCAGCGATCCGTGGGCTAACACCCACCGAAAATCGCCAAAAAACTGCAGTTTTCACTCTTTCGCCTATGGGACGCCCTAAAAACATCCCAACGGACCCACGGAGCCCATGGATCCGCTTAACAGCTCGTCAGGGACCCCCCCGAGCGGCTCGGCCCAAAATAATTTCCGGAGCAAGCGCCCCCCCATCGATCCGTGGGCTAACACCCACCGAAAATCGCCAAAAAACTGCAGTTTTCACTCTTTCGCCTCTGGGACGCCCTAAAAACCTCCCACAGGCCCCCCGGAGCCCATGGATCCGCTTAACAGCTCGTCAGGGACCCCCCCGAGCGGCTCGGCCCAAAATAATTTCCGGAGCAAGCGCCACCCCAGCGATCCGTGGGCTAACACCCACCGAAAATCGCCAAAAAACTGCAGTTTTCACTCTTTCGCCTATGGGACGCCCTAAAAACATCCCAACGGACCCACGGAGCCCATGGATCCGCTTAACAGCTAGTCAGGGACGCCCCCGAGGGCCTAGGCCCAAAATAATTTCCGGAGCAAGCGCCACCCCAGCGATCCGTGGGCTAACACCCACCGAAAATCGCCAAAAAACTGCAGTTTTCACTCTTTCGCCTATGGGACGCCCTAAAAACATCCCAACGGACCCACGGAGCCCATGGATCCGCTTAACAGCTAGTCAGGGACGCCCCCGAGGGCCTAGGCCCAAAATAATTTCCGGAGCAAGCGCCACCCCAGCGATCCGTGGGCTAACACCCACCGAAAATCGCCAAAAAACTGCAGTTTTCACTCTTTCGCCTATGGGACGCCCTAAAAACATCCCAACGGACCCACGGAGCCCATGGATCCGCTTAACAGCTAGTCAGGGACGCCCCCGAGGGCCTAGGCCCAAAATAATTTCCGGAGCAAGCGCCACCCCAGCGATCCGTGGGCTAACACCCACCGAAAATCGCCAAAAAACTGCAGTTTTCACTCTTTCGCCTATGGGACGCCCTAAAAACATCCCAACGGACCCACGGAGCCCATGGATCCGCTTAACAGCTAGTCAGGGACGCCCCCGAGGGCCTAGGCCCAAAATAATTTCCGGAGCAAGCGCCACCCCAGCGATCCGTGGGCTAACACCCACCGAAAATCGCCAAAAAACTGCAGTTTTCACTCTTTCGCCTATGGGACGCCCTAAAAACATCCCAACGGACCCACGGAGCCCATGGATCCGCTTAACAGCTAGTCAGGGACGCCCCCGAGGGCCTAGGCCCAAAATAATTTCCGGAGCAAGCGCCACCCCAGCGATCCGTGGGCTAACACCCACCGAAAATCGCCAAAAAACTGCAGTTTCCACTCTTTCGCCTATGGGACGCCCTCAAAACCTCCCAACGGACCCACGGAGCCCATGGATCCGCTTAACAGCTCGTCAGGGACCCCCCCGAGCGGCTCGGCCCAAAATAATTTCCGGACCCAGCGCCCCCCCAGCGATCCGTGGGCTAACACCCACGAAAAAACGCCAAAAAACTGCAGTTTCCACTCTTTCGCCTCTGGGACGCCCTCAAAACCTCCCACAGGCCCCCCGGAGCCCATGGATCCGCTTAACAGCTCGTCAGGGACCCCCCCGAGCGGCTCGGCCCAAAATAATTTCCGGACCAAGCGCCCCCCCAGCGATCCGTGGGCTAACACCCACGAAAAATCGCCAAAAAACTGCCGTTTCCACTCTTTCGCCTCTGGGACGCCCTCAAAACCTCCCACAGGCCCCCCGGAGCCCATGGATCCGCTTAACAGCTAGTCAGGGACCCCCCCGAGCGGCTCGGCCCAAAATAATTTCCGGACCCAGCGCCCCCCCAGCGATCCGTGGGCTAACACCCACGAAAAATCGCCAAAAAACTGCCGTTTCCACTCTTTCGCCTCTGGGACGCCCTAAAAACATCCCAACGGACCCACGGAGCCCATGGATCCGCTTAACAGCTAGTCAGGGACGCCCCCGAGCGGCTCGGCCCAAAATAATTTCCGGACCCAGCGCCACCCCAGCGATCCGTGGGCTAACACCCACGAAAAAACGCCAAAAAACTGTCGTTTCCACTCTTTCGCCTCTGGGACGCCCTAAAAACATCCCAACGGACCCACGGAGCCCATGGATCCGCTTAACAGCTAGTCAGGGACGCCCCCGAGGGCCTAGGCCCAAAATAATTTCCGGACCCAGCGCCCCCCCAGCGATCCGTGGGCTAACACCCACCGAAAATCGCCAAAAAACTGCCGTTTCCACTCTTTCGCCTCTGGGACGCCCTCAAAACCTCCCACAGGCCCCCCGGAGCCCATGGATCCGCTTAACAGCTCGTCAGGGACCCCCCCGAGCGGCTCGGCCCAAAATAATTTCCGGAACCAGCGCCCCCCCAGCGATCCGTGGGCTAACACCCACGAAAAATCGCCAAAAAACTGCCGTTTCCACTCTTTCGCCTATGGGACGCCCTAAAAACATCCCAACGGACCCACGGAGCCCATGGATCCGCTTAACAGCTAGTCAGGGACGCCCCCGAGGGCCTAGGCCCAAAATAATTTCCGGAGCAAGCGCCACCCCAGCGATCCGTGGGCTAACACCCACCGAAAATCGCCAAAAAACTGCAGTTTTCACTCTTTCGCCTATGGGACGCCCTAAAAACATCCCAACGGACCCACGGAGCCCATGGATCCGCTTAACAGCTAGTCAGGGACGCCCCCGAGGGCCTAGGCCCAAAATAATTTCCGGAGCAAGCGCCACCCCAGCGATCCGTGGGCTAACACCCACCGAAAATCGCCAAAAAACTGCAGTTTTCACTCTTTCGCCTATGGGACGCCCTAAAAACATCCCAACGGACCCACGGAGCCCATGGATCCGCTTAACAGCTAGTCAGGGACGCCCCCGAGGGCCTAGGCCCAAAATAATTTCCGGAGCAAGCGCCACCCCAGCGATCCGTGGGCTAACACCCACCGAAAATCGCCAAAAAACTGCAGTTTTCACTCTTTCGCCTATGGGACGCCCTAAAAACATCCCAACGGACCCACGGAGCCCATGGATCCGCTTAACAGCTAGTCAGGGACGCCCCCGAGGGCCTAGGCCCAAAATAATTTCCGGAGCAAGCGCCACCCCAGCGATCCGTGGGCTAACACCCACCGAAAATCGCCAAAAAACTGCAGTTTTCACTCTTTCGCCTATGGGACGCCCTAAAAACATCCCAACGGACCCACGGAGCCCATGGATCCGCTTAACAGCTAGTCAGGGACGCCCCCGAGGGCCTAGGCCCAAAATAATTTCCGGAGCAAGCGCCACCCCAGCGATCCGTGGGCTAACACCCACCGAAAATCGCCAAAAAACTGCAGTTTTCACTCTTTCGCCTATGGGACGCCCTAAAAACATCCCAACGGACCCACGGAGCCCATGGATCCGCTTAACAGCTAGTCAGGGACGCCCCCGAGGGCCTAGGCCCAAAATAATTTCCGGAGCAAGCGCCACCCCAGCGATCCGTGGGCTAACACCCACCGAAAATCGCCAAAAAACTGCAGTTTTCACTCTTTCGCCTATGGGACGCCCTAAAAACCTCCCACAGGCCCCCCGGAGCCCATGGATCCGCTTAACAGCTCGTCAGGGACCCCCCCGAGCGGCTCGGCCCAAAATAATTTCCGGACCCAGCGCCCCCCCATCGATCCGTGGGCTAACACCCACGAAAAATCGCCAAAAAACTGCCGTTTCCACTCTTTCGCCTATGGGACGCCCTAAAAACATCCCAACGGACCCACGGAGCCCATGGATCCGCTTAACAGCTAGTCAGGGACGCCCCCGAGGGCCTAGGCCCAAAATAATTTCCGGAGCAAGCGCCACCCCAGCGATCCGTGGGCTAACACCCACCGAAAATCGCCAAAAAACTGCAGTTTTCACTCTTTCGCCTATGGGACGCCCTAAAAACATCCCAACGGACCCACGGAGCCCATGGATCCGCTTAACAGCTAGTCAGGGACGCCCCCGAGGGCCTAGGCCCAAAATAATTTCCGGAGCAAGCGCCACCCCAGCGATCCGTGGGCTAACACCCACCGAAAATCGCCAAAAAACTGCCGTTTCCAGTCTTTCGCCTCTGGGACGCCCTCAAAACCTCCCACAGGCCCCCCGGAGCCCATGGATCCGCTTAACAGCTCGTCAGGGACCCCCCCGAGCGGCTCGGCCCAAAATAATTTCCGGACCCAGCGCCCCCCATCGATCCGTGGGCTAACACCCACGAAAAATCGCCAAAAAACTGTCGTTTCCACTCTTTCGCCTCTGGGACGCCCTCAAAACCTCCCACAGGCCCCCCGGAGCCCGTGGATCCGCTTAACAGCTCGTCAGGGACGCCCCCGAGGGGCTCGGCCCAAGATAATTTCCGGAGCCAGCGCCACCCAGCGATCCGTGGGCTAACACCCACCGAAAATCGCCAAAAAACTGCAGTTTTCACTCTTTCGCCTATGGGACGCCCTAAAAACATCCCAACGGACCCACGGAGCCCATGGATCCGCTTAACAGCTAGTCAGGGACGCCCCCGAGGGCCTAGGCCCAAAATAATTTCCGGAGCAAGCGCCACCCCAGCGATCCGTGGGCTAACACCCACCGAAAATCGCCAAAAAACTGCAGTTTTCACTCTTTCGCCTATGGGACGCCCTAAAAACATCCCAACGGACCCACGGAGCCCATGGATCCGCTTAACAGCTAGTCAGGGACGCCCCCGAGGGCCTAGGCCCAAAATAATTTCCGGAGCAAGCGCCACCCCAGCGATCCGTGGGCTAACACCCACCGAAAATCGCCAAAAAACTGCCGTTTCCACTCTTTCGCCTCTGGGACGCCCTCAAAACCTCCCACAGGCCCCCCGGAGCCCATGGATCCGCTTAACAGCTCGTCAGGGACCCCCCCGAGCCGCTCGGCCCAAAATAATTTCCGGACCCAGCGCCCCCCCATCGATCCGTGGGCTAACACCCACGAAAAATCGCCAAAAAACTGCCGTTTTCACTCTTTCGCCTCTGGGACGCCCTTAAAACCTCCCACAGGCCCCACGGAGCCCATGGATCCGCTTAACAGCTCGTCAGGGACGCCCCCGAGGGGCTCGGCCCAAGATAATTTCCGGAGCCAGCGCCACCCAGCGATCCGTGGGCTAACACCCACCGAAAATCGCCAAAAAACTGCAGTTTTCACTCTTTCGCCTATGGGACGCCCTAAAAACATCCCAACGGACCCACGGAGCCCATGGATCCGCTTAACAGCTAGTCAGGGACGCCCCCGAGGGCCTAGGCCCAAAATAATTTCCGGAGCAAGCGCCACCCCAGCGATCCGTGGGCTAACACCCACCGAAAATCGCCAAAAAACTGCAGTTTTCACTCTTTCGCCTATGGGACGCCCTAAAAACATCCCAACGGACCCACGGAGCCCATGGATCCGCTTAACAGCTAGTCAGGGACGCCCCCGAGGGCCTAGGCCCAAAATAATTTCCGGAGCAAGCGCCACCCCAGCGATCCGTGGGCTAACACCCACCGAAAATCGCCAAAAAACTGCAGTTTTCACTCTTTCGCCTATGGGACGCCCTAAAAACATCCCAACGGACCCACGGAGCCCATGGATCCGCTTAACAGCTAGTCAGGGACGCCCCCGAGGGCCTAGGCCCAAAATAATTTCCGGAGCAAGCGCCACCCCAGCGATCCGTGGGCTAACACCCACCGAAAATCGCCAAAAAACTGCAGTTTTCACTCTTTCGCCTATGGGACGCCCTAAAAACATCCCAACGGACCCACGGAGCCCATGGATCCGCTTAACAGCTCGTCAGGGACCCCCCCGAGCGGCTCGGCCCAAAATAATTTCCGGAGCAAGCGCCCCCCCATCGATCCGTGGGCTAACACCCACCGAAAATCGCCAAAAAACTGCAGTTTTCACTCTTTCGCCTCTGGGACGCCCTCAAAACCTCCCACAGGCCCCCCGGAGCCCATGGATCCGCTTAACAGCTCGTCAGGGACCCCCCCGAGCGGCTCGGCCCAAAATAATTTCCGGAGCAAGCGCCACCCCAGCGATCCGTGGGCTAACACCCACCGAAAATCGCCAAAAAACTGCAGTTTTCACTCTTTCGCCTATGGGACGCCCTAAAAACATCCCAACGGACCCACGGAGCCCATGGATCCGCTTAACAGCTAGTCAGGGACGCCCCCGAGGGCCTAGGCCCAAAATAATTTCCGGAGCAAGCGCCACCCCAGCGATCCGTGGGCTAACACCCACCGAAAATCGCCAAAAAACTGCAGTTTTCACTCTTTCGCCTATGGGACGCCCTAAAAACATCCCAACGGACCCACGGAGCCCATGGATCCGCTTAACAGCTAGTCAGGGACGCCCCCGAGGGCCTAGGCCCAAAATAATTTCCGGAGCAAGCGCCACCCCAGCGATCCGTGGGCTAACACCCACCGAAAATCGCCAAAAAACTGCAGTTTTCACTCTTTCGCCTATGGGACGCCCTAAAAACATCCCAACGGACCCACGGAGCCCATGGATCCGCTTAACAGCTAGTCAGGGACGCCCCCGAGGGCCTAGGCCCAAAATAATTTCCGGAGCAAGCGCCACCCCAGCGATCCGTGGGCTAACACCCACCGAAAATCGCCAAAAAACTGCAGTTTTCACTCTTTCGCCTATGGGACGCCCTAAAAACATCCCAACGGACCCACGGAGCCCATGGATCCGCTTAACAGCTAGTCAGGGACGCCCCCGAGGGCCTAGGCCCAAAATAATTTCCGGAGCAAGCGCCACCCCAGCGATCCGTGGGCTAACACCCACCGAAAATCGCCAAAAAACTGCAGTTTTCACTCTTTCGCCTATGGGACGCCCTAAAAACATCCCAACGGACCCACGGAGCCCATGGATCCGCTTAACAGCTAGTCAGGGACGCCCCCGAGGGCCTAGGCCCAAAATAATTTCCGGAGCAAGCGCCACCCCAGCGATCCGTGGGCTAACACCCACCGAAAATCGCCAAAAAACTGCAGTTTCCACTCTTTCGCCTATGGGACGCCCTCAAAACCTCCCAACGGACCCACGGAGCCCATGGATCCGCTTAACAGCTCGTCAGGGACCCCCCCGAGCGGCTCGGCCCAAAATAATTTCCGGACCCAGCGCCCCCCCAGCGATCCGTGGGCTAACACCCACGAAAAAACGCCAAAAAACTGCAGTTTCCACTCTTTCGCCTCTGGGACGCCCTCAAAACCTCCCACAGGCCCCCCGGAGCCCATGGATCCGCTTAACAGCTCGTCAGGGACCCCCCCGAGCGGCTCGGCCCAAAATAATTTCCGGACCAAGCGCCCCCCCAGCGATCCGTGGGCTAACACCCACGAAAAATCGCCAAAAAACTGCCGTTTCCACTCTTTCGCCTCTGGGACGCCCTCAAAACCTCCCACAGGCCCCCCGGAGCCCATGGATCCGCTTAACAGCTCGTCAGGGACCCCCCCGAGCGGCTCGGCCCAAAATAATTTCCGGACCCAGCGCCCCCCCAGCGATCCGTGGGCTAACACCCACGAAAAATCGCCAAAAAACTGCCGTTTCCACTCTTTCGCCTCTGGGACGCCCTCAAAACCTCCCACAGGCCCCCCGGAGCCCATGGATCCGCTTAACAGCTCGTCAGGGACCCCCCCGAGCGGCTCGGCCCAAAATAATTTCCGGACCCAGCGCCCCCCCAGCGATCCGTGGGCTAACACCCACGAAAAAACGCCAAAAAACTGTCGTTTCCACTCTTTCGCCTCTGGGACGCCCTCAAAACCTCCCACAGGCCCCCCGGAGCCCATGGATCCGCTTAACAGCTCGTCAGGGACCCCCCCGAGCGGCTCGGCCCAAAATAATTTCCGGACCCAGCGCCCCCCCAGCGATCCGTGGGCTAACACCCACGAAAAAACGCCAAAAAACTGCCGTTTCCACTCTTTCGCCTCTGGGACGCCCTCAAAACCTCCCACAGGCCCCCCGGAGCCCATGGATCCGCTTAACAGCTCGTCAGGGACCCCCCCGAGCGGCTCGGCCCAAGATAATTTCCGGAACCAGCGCCCCCCCAGCGATCCGTGGGCTAACACCCACGAAAAATCGCCAAAAAACTGCCGTTTCCACTCTTTCGCCTATGGGACGCCCTAAAAACATCCCAACGGACCCACGGAGCCCATGGATCCGCTTAACAGCTAGTCAGGGACGCCCCCGAGGGCCTAGGCCCAAAATAATTTCCGGAGCAAGCGCCACCCCAGCGATCCGTGGGCTAACACCCACCGAAAATCGCCAAAAAACTGCAGTTTTCACTCTTTCGCCTATGGGACGCCCTAAAAACATCCCAACGGACCCACGGAGCCCATGGATCCGCTTAACAGCTAGTCAGGGACGCCCCCGAGGGCCTAGGCCCAAAATAATTTCCGGAGCAAGCGCCACCCCAGCGATCCGTGGGCTAACACCCACCGAAAATCGCCAAAAAACTGCAGTTTTCACTCTTTCGCCTATGGGACACCCTAAAAACATCCCAACGGACCCACGGAGCCCATGGATCCGCTTAACAGCTAGTCAGGGACGCCCCCGAGGGCCTAGGCCCAAAATAATTTCCGGAGCAAGCGCCACCCCAGCGATCCGTGGGCTAACACCCACCGAAAATCGCCAAAAAACTGCAGTTTTCACTCTTTCGCCTATGGGACGCCCTAAAAACATCCCAACGGACCCACGGAGCCCATGGATCCGCTTAACAGCTAGTCAGGGACGCCCCCGAGGGCCTAGGCCCAAAATAATTTCCGGAGCAAGCGCCACCCCAGCGATCCGTGGGCTAACACCCACCGAAAATCGCCAAAAAACTGCAGTTTTCACTCTTTCGCCTATGGGACGCCCTAAAAACATCCCAATGGACCCACGGAGCCCATGGATCCGCTTAACAGCTAGTCAGGGACGCCCCCGAGGGCCTAGGCCCAAAATAATTTCCGGAGCAAGCGCCACCCCAGCGATCCGTGGGCTAACACCCACCGAAAATCGCCAAAAAACTGCAGTTTTCACTCTTTCGCCTATGGGACGCCCTAAAAACATCCCAACGGACCCACGGAGCCCATGGATCCGCTTAACAGCTAGTCAGGGACGCCCCCGAGGGCCTAGGCCCAAAATAATTTCCGGAGCAAGCGCCACCCCAGCGATCCGTGGGCTAACACCCACCGAAAATCGCCAAAAAACTGCAGTTTTCACTCTTTCGCCTATGGGACGCCCTAAAAACCTCCCACAGGCCCCCCGGAGCCCATGGATCCGCTTAACAGCTCGTCAGGGACCCCCCCGAGCGGCTCGGCCCAAAATAATTTCCGGACCCAGCGCCCCCCCATCGATCCGTGGGCTAACACCCACGAAAAATCGCCAAAAAACTGCCGTTTCCACTCTTTCGCCTATGGGACGCCCTAAAAACATCCCAACGGACCCACGGAGCCCATGGATCCGCTTAACAGCTAGTCAGGGACGCCCCCGAGGGCCTAGGCCCAAAATAATTTCCGGAGCAAGCGCCACCCCAGCGATCCGTGGGCTAACACCCACCGAAAATCGCCAAAAAACTGCAGTTTTCACTCTTTCGCCTATGGGACGCCCTAAAAACATCCCAACGGACCCACGGAGCCCATGGATCCGCTTAACAGCTAGTCAGGGACGCCCCCGAGGGCCTAGGCCCAAAATAATTTCCGGAGCAAGCGCCACCCCAGCGATCCGTGGGCTAACACCCACCGAAAATCGCCAAAAAATTGCAGTTTTCACTCTTTCGCCTATGGGACGCCCTAAAAACATCCCAACGGACCCACGGAGCCCATGGATCCGCTTAACAGCTAGTCAGGGACGCCCCCGAGGGCCTAGGCCCAAAATAATTTCCGGAGCAAGCGCCACCCCAGCGATCCGTGGGCTAACACCCACCGAAAATCGCCAAAAAACTGCAGTTTTCACTCTTTCGCCTATGGGACGCCCTAAAAACATCCCAACGGACCCACGGAGCCCATGGATCCGCTTAACAGCTAGTCAGGGACGCCCCCGAGGGCCTAGGCCCAAAATAATTTCCGGAGCAAGCGCCACCCCAGCGATCCGTGGGCTAACACCCACCGAAAATCGCCAAAAAATTGCAGTTTTCACTCTTTCGCCTATGGGACGCCCTAAAAACATCCCAACGGACCCACGGAGCCCATGGATCCGCTTAACAGCTAGTCAGGGACGCCCCCGAGGGCCTAGGCCCAAAATAATTTCCGGAGCAAGCGCCACCCCAGCGATCCGTGGGCTAAGACCCACCGAAAATCGCCAAAAAACTGCAGTTTTCACTCTTTCGCCTATGGGACGCCCTAAAAACATCCCAACGGACCCACGGAGCCCATGGATCCGCTTAACAGCTAGTCAGGGACGCCCCCGAGGGCCTAGGCCCAAAATAATTTCCGGAGCAAGCGCCACCCCAGCGATCCGTGGGCTAACACCCACCGAAAATCGCCAAAAAACTGCCGTTTCCAGTCTTTCGCCTCTGGGACGCCCTCAAAACCTCCCACAGGCCCCCCGGAGCCCATGGATCCGCTTAACAGCTCGTCAGGGACCCCCCCGAGCGGCTCGGCCCAAAATAATTTCCGGACCCAGCGCCCCCCATCGATCCGTGGGCTAACACCCACGAAAAATCGCCAAAAAACTGTCGTTTCCACTCTTTCGCCTCTGGGACGCCCTCAAAACCTCCCACAGGCCCCCCGGAGCCCGTGGATCCGCTTAACAGCTCGTCAGGGACCCCCCCGAGCGGCTCGGCCCAAAATAATTTCCGGACCCAGCGCCCCCCCATCGATCCGTGGGCTAACACCCACGGAAAATCGCCAAAAAACTGCCGTTTTCACTCTTTCGCCTCTGGGACGCCCTTAAAACCTCCCACAGGCCCCACGGAGCCCATGGATCCGCTTAACAGCTCATCAGGGAGGCCACCAAGGGGCTCGGCCCAAAATAATTTCCGGAGCCAGCGCCACCCCAGCGATCCGTGGGCTAACACCCACGGAAAATCGCCAAAAAACTGCCGTTTTCACTCTTTCGCCTCTGGGACGCACTTAAAACCTCCCACAGGCCCCACGGAGCCCATGGATCCGCTTAACAGTTCGTCAGGGACGCCCCCAAGGGGCTCGGCCCAAAATAATTTCCGGAGCCAGCGCCACCCCAGCGATCCGTGGGCTAACACCCACGGAAAATCGCCAAAAAACTGCCGTTTTCACTCTTTCGCCTCTGGGACGCACTTAAAACCTCCCACAGGCCCCACGGAGCCAATGGATCCGCTTAACAGCTCATCAGGGACGCCCTCGAGGGGCTCGGCCCAAAATAATTTCCGGAGCCAGCGCCACCCCAGCGATCCGTGGGCTAACACCCACGAAAAATCGCCAAAAAACTGCCGTTTTCACTCTTTCGCATCTGGGACGCCCTTAAAACCTCCCACAGGCCCCACGGAGCCCATGGATCCGCTTAACAGCTCGTCAGGGACGCCCCCGAGGGGCTCGGCCCAAAATAATTTCCGGAGCCAGCGCCACCCCAGCGATCCGTGGGCTAACACCCACGGAAAATCGCCAAACAACTGCCGTTTTCACTCTTTCGCCTCTGGGACGCACTTAAAACCTCCCACAGGCCCCACGGAGCCCATGGATCCGCTTAACAGCTCGTCAGGGACGCCCCCGAGGGGCTCGGCCCAAAATAATTTCCGGAGCCAGCGCCACCCCAGCGATCCGTGGGCTAACACCCACGGAAAATCGCCAAAAAACTGCCGTTTTCACTCTTTCGCCTCTGGGACGCACTTAAAACCTCCCACAAGCCCCACGGAGCCCATGGATCCGCTTAACAGCTCGTCAGGGACGCCCCCGAGGGGCTCGGCCCAAAATAATTTCCGGAGCCAGCGCCACCCCAGCGATCCGTGGGCTAACACCCACGGAAAATCGCCAAAAAACTGCCGTTTTCACTCTTTCGCCTCTGGGACGCCCTTAAAACCTCCCACAGGCCCCACGGAGCCCATGGATCCGCTTAAAAGCTCGTCAGGGACGCCCCCGAGGGGCTCGGCCCAAAATAATTTCCGGAGCCAGCGCCACCGCAGCGATCCGTGGGCTAACACCCACGGAAAATCGCCAAAAAACTGCCGTTTTCACTCTTTCGCCTCTGGGACGCCCTTAAAACCTCCCACAGGCCCCACGGAGCCCATGGATCCGCTTAACAGCTCGTCAGGGACGCCCCCGAGGGGCTCGGCCCAAAATAATTTCCGGAGCCAGCGCCACCGCAGCGATCCGTGGGCTAACACCCACGGAAAATCGCCAAAAAACTGCCGTTTTCACTCTTTCGCCTCTGGGACGCACTTAAAACCTCCCACAAGCCCCACGGAGCCCATGGATCCGCTTAACAGCTCGTCAGGGACGCCCCCGAGGGGCTCGGCCCAAAATAATTTCCGGAGCCAGCGCCACCCCAGCGATCCGTGGGCTAACACCCACGGAAAATCGCCAAAAAACTGCCGTTTTCACTCTTTCGCCTCTGGGACGCACTTAAAACCTCCCACAGGCCCCACGGAGCCCATGGATCCGCTTAACAGCTCGTCAGGGACGCCACCGAGGGGCTCGGCTCAAAATAAGTTCCGGAGCCAGCGCCACCCCAGCGATCCGTGGGCTAACACCCACGGAAAATCGCCAAAAAACTGCCGTTTTCACTCTTTCGCCTCTGGGACGCATCCGTGCATGCCATGGGCATCTTTGGCACCGTGCGCACCAAAGATGTCGTGCGCTCCATTGGCGATCCATGGGTGCCATGTGCACCAAGGGAGTTATGGGAACCATTGGCACCAAGGGTGCTATGGGCACCATGGACGCCATACGCACCAAGAACGCCATGGCCAATCCATATGCACCAAGGGCACCAAGGGAGTTATGGGCACCATTGACACCAAGGGTGCTATGGACACCATGGGCGCCATTTAGAACAAGGACACCATGGACTCTAAAGGTGTCATGGGTACCATGGGCGCCAAAGGTGCCATGGGCACCATGGACGCCATACGTACCAAGAACGCCATGGGCCCCTTAGTCGCCATGCGCACCAAGGACGTTATGCGCTCCATGGGCATCATGTGCACTAAGTGCGTCATGGGAACCACGGCCAATCCATATGCACCAAGGGGAGCTATGAGCACCATGGGCGCCATGCGGAACAAGGACACCTTGGGCACCAAAATGTGTCATGGGCACCAAGGACGTCATGGGCGATCCATAGGCACCATGGGTACCAAGACGCCATGTGCACCAAGGGCGTTATGGGAACCATTGGCACCATTGGTGCTATGGGCACCATGGGCGCCATTTGGAACAAGGACACCATGGACTCCAAAGGTGTCATGGGTACCATGGACGCCAAAGGTGTCATTGGCACCATGGACGCCATACGCACCAAGAACGCCATGGTCCCCTTAGTCACCATGTGCACCAAGGACGTTATGCGCTCCATGGGCATCATGTGCACTAAGGGCGTCATGGGCACCACGGTCAATCCATATGCACCAAGGGCACCAAGGGGAACTATGAGCACCATGGGCGCCATGCGGAACAAGGACACCTTGGGCACCAAAATGTGTCATGGGCACCATGGACGCCATAGGCACCAAGGATGTCATGGGCGATCCATAGGCACCATGGGCACCAAGGCGCCATGTGCACCAAGAACTCCATGGGCTCCCTGGGCGCGCACTATCAACTAAAAAAGGAAATTATTCAATAAAATGTTAATACTTGCTAAATTTTTAAATTACATATTTTTCCTATTTATTTATCAATCTTTTTAAAAAGTAACAAAGCAAATTAAAAATAAAATTGAATCTATAAAATATAAATACTTAATAAAATCACAAATTGCATGTTTTCCCTATTTAGTTTTTTTTTAAAAAAAGGTAACGAAATCTACTAAAAAAAGTAAGTAATCACTAAAATATCAATATTTCATGAATGAATATTTTGAGAGAAAGGTATTGGTATGTAAGACAAATTAGAAAATAGGGTTGATACCTTCGATTTACCCAATGAGAAGGACAAGCTTATTAGTTAAGTTAATGATTAATTTTATTTAAATAATCACACATGAACTTAATCGAGGTATCTTTAACGCCAGTAGTAGCCTCTTGCTTATAAATAAAAATCATCTTGTGATAAAAGGTCGATCAACAAAAAAATAGGGAATGAAAGGAGCTAGAAAAAGTAGTTGTAAATTGGTGAAACTTTAAAAGGTCATAACTTTGTGCTCGGATGTCCTTTTTAGGAGATTTTTTTTTTGATTCCGCGTATTTTTTCAAGATCTACAAGGACAAACTGCCGTAAGGCGGTTTGGCTGAGCCAATTTCCTCAAAAACTGCTTTTATCCCCTTCAATTAAGACTTTCCCCCAATTCGGTACGCGAGCTTCATTCTTCTCTAGCCCAAAAACTGCCGTTTCCACTCTTTCGCCTCTGGGACGCCCTCAAAACCTCCCACAGGCCCCCCGGAGCCCATGGATCCGCTTAACAGCTCGTCAGGGACCCCCCCGAGCCGCTCGGCCCAAAATAATTTCCGGACCCAGCGCCCCCCCATCGATCCGTGGGCTAACACCCACGAAAAATCGCCAAAAAACTGCCGTTTTCACTCTTTCGCCTCTGGGACGCCCTTAAAACCTCCCACAGGCCCCACGGAGCCCATGGATCCGCTTAACAGCTCGTCAGGGACGCCCCCGAGGGGCTCGGCCCAAGATAATTTCCGGAGCCAGCGCCACCCAGCGATCCGTGGGCTAACACCCACCGAAAATCGCCAAAAAACTGCAGTTTTCACTCTTTCGCCTATGGGACGCCCTAAAAACATCCCAACGGACCCACGGAGCCCATGGATCCGCTTAACAGCTAGTCAGGGACGCCCCCGAGGGCCTAGGCCCAAAATAATTTCCGGAGCAAGCGCCACCCCAGCGATCCGTGGGCTAACACCCACCGAAAATCGCCAAAAAACTGCAGTTTTCACTCTTTCGCCTATGGGACGCCCTAAAAACATCCCAACGGACCCACGGAGCCCATGGATCCGCTTAACAGCTAGTCAGGGACGCCCCCGAGGGCCTAGGCCCAAAATAATTTCCGGAGCAAGCGCCACCCCAGCGATCCGTGGGCTAACACCCACCGAAAATCGCCAAAAAACTGCAGTTTTCACTCTTTCGCCTATGGGACGCCCTAAAAACATCCCAACGGACCCACGGAGCCCATGGATCCGCTTAACAGCTAGTCAGGGACGCCCCCGAGGGCCTAGGCCCAAAATAATTTCCGGAGCAAGCGCCACCCCAGCGATCCGTGGGCTAACACCCACCGAAAATCGCCAAAAAACTGCAGTTTTCACTCTTTCGCCTATGGGACGCCCTAAAAACATCCCAACGGACCCACGGAGCCCATGGATCCGCTTAACAGCTCGTCAGGGACCCCCCCGAGCGGCTCGGCCCAAAATAATTTCCGGAGCAAGCGCCCCCCCATCGATCCGTGGGCTAACACCCACCGAAAATCGCCAAAAAACTGCAGTTTTCACTCTTTCGCCTCTGGGACGCCCTAAAAACCTCCCACAGGCCCCCCGGAGCCCATGGATCCGCTTAACAGCTCGTCAGGGACCCCCCCGAGCGGCTCGGCCCAAAATAATTTCCGGAGCAAGCGCCACCCCAGCGATCCGTGGGCTAACACCCACCGAAAATCGCCAAAAAACTGCAGTTTTCACTCTTTCGCCTATGGGACGCCCTAAAAACATCCCAACGGACCCACGGAGCCCATGGATCCGCTTAACAGCTAGTCAGGGACGCCCCCGAGGGCCTAGGCCCAAAATAATTTCCGGAGCAAGCGCCACCCCAGCGATCCGTGGGCTAACACCCACCGAAAATCGCCAAAAAACTGCAGTTTTCACTCTTTCGCCTATGGGACGCCCTAAAAACATCCCAACGGACCCACGGAGCCCATGGATCCGCTTAACAGCTAGTCAGGGACGCCCCCGAGGGCCTAGGCCCAAAATAATTTCCGGAGCAAGCGCCACCCCAGCGATCCGTGGGCTAACACCCACCGAAAATCGCCAAAAAACTGCAGTTTTCACTCTTTCGCCTATGGGACGCCCTAAAAACATCCCAACGGACCCACGGAGCCCATGGATCCGCTTAACAGCTCGTCAGGGACGCCCCCGAGGGCCTCTGCCCAAAATAATTTCCGGAGCCAGCGCCACCCCAGCGATCCGTGGGCTAACACCCACCGAAAATCTCCAAAAAACTGCAGTTTTCACTCTTTCGCCTATGGGACGCCCTAAAAACATCCCAACAGACCCACGGAGCCCATGGATCCGCTTAACAGCTCGTCAGGGACGCCACCGAGGGCCTCGGCCCAAAATAATTTCCGGAGCCAGCGCCACCCCAGCGATCCGTGGGCTAACACCCACCGAAAATCGCCAAAAAACTGCAGTTTTCACTCTTTCGCCTATGGGACGTCCTAAAAACATCCCAACGGACCCACGGAGCCCATGGATCCGCTTAACAGCTCGTCAGGGACGCCCCCGAGGGCCTCGGCCCAAAATATTTTCCGGAGCCAGCGCCACCCCAGCGATCCGTGGGCTAACACCCACCGAAAATCGCCAAAAAACTGCAGTTTTCACTCTTTCGCCTATGGGACGCCCTAAAAACATCCCAACGGACCCACGGAGCCCATGGATCCGCTTAACAGCTCGTCAGGGACGCCCCCGAGGGCCTCGACCCAAAATAATTTCCGGAGCCAGCGCCACCCCAGCGATCCGTGGGCTAACACCCACCGAAAATCGCCAAAAAACTGCAGTTTTCACTCTTTCGCCTATGGGACGCCCTAAAAACATCCCAACGGACCCACGGAGCCCATGGATCCGCTTAACAGCTCGTCAGGGACGCCGCCGAGGGCCTCGGCCCAAAATAATTTCCGGAGCCAGCGCCACCCCAGCGATCCGTGGGCTAACACCCACCGAAAATCGCCAAAAAACTGCAGTTTTCACTCTTTCGCCTATGGGACGCCCTAAAAACATCCCAACGGACCCACGGAGCCCATGGATCTGCTTAACAGCTCGTCAGGGACGCCCTCGAGGGCCTCGACCCAAAATAATTTCCGGAGCCAGCGCCACCCCAGCGATCCGTGGGCTAACACCCACCGAAAATCGCCAAAAAACTGCAGTTTTCACTCTTTCGCCTATGGGACGCCCTAAAAGCATCCCAACGGACCCACGGAGCCCATGGATCTGCTTAACAGCTCGTCAGGGACGCCCCCGAGGGCCTCGGCCCAAAATAATTTCCGGAGCCAGCGCCACCCCAGCGATCCGTGGGCTAACACCCACCGAAAATCGCCAAAAAACTGCAGTTTTCACTCTTTCGCCTATGGGACGCCCTAAAAACATCCCAACGGACCCACGGAGCCCATGGATCCGCTTAACAGCTTGTCAGGGACGCCCCCGAGGGCCTCGGCCAAAAATAATTTCCGGAGCCAGCGCCACCCCAGCGATCCGTGGGCTAACACCCACCGAAAATCGCCAAAAAACTACAGTTTTCACTCTTTCGCCTATGGGACGCCCTAAAAACATCCCAACGGACCCACGGAGCCCATGGATCCGCTTAACAGCTCGTCAGGGACGCCCCCGAGGGCCTCTGCCCAAAATAATTTCCGGAGCCAGCGCCACCCCAGCGATCCGTGGGCTAACACCCACCGAAAATCTCCAAAAAACTGCAGTTTTCACTCTTTCGCCTATGGGACGCCCTAAAAACATCCCAACAGACCCACGGAGCCCATGGATCCGCTTAACAGCTCGTCAGGGACGCCACCGAGGGCCTCGGCCCAAAATAATTTCCGGAGCCAGCGCCACCCCAGCGATCCGTGGGCTAACACCCACCGAAAATCGCCAAAAAACTGCAGTTTTCACTCTTTCGCCTATGGGACGTCCTAAAAACATCCCAACGGACCCACGGAGCCCATGGATCCGCTTAACAGCTCGTCAGGGACGCCCCCGAGGGCCTCTGCCCAAAATAATTTCCGGAGCCAGCGCCACCCCAGCGATCCGTGGGCTAACACACACCGAAAATCGCCAAAAAACTGCAGTTTTCACTCTTTCGCCTATGGGACGCCCTAAAAACATCCCAACGGACCCACGGAGCCCATGGATCCGCTTAACAGCTCGTCAGGGACGCCGCCGAGGGCCTCGGCCCAAAATAATTTCCGGAGCCAGCGCCACCCCAGCGATCCGTGGGCTAACACCCACCGAAAATCGCCAAAAAACTGCAGTTTTCACTCTTTCGCCTATGGGACGCCCTAAAAACATCCCAACGGACCCACGGAGCCCATGGATCCGCTTAACAGCTCGTCAGGGACGCCCCCGAGGGCCTCGGGCCAAAATAATTTTCGGAGCCAGCGCCACCCCAGCGATCCGTGGGCTAACACCCACCGAAAATCGCCAAAAAACTGAAGTTTTCACTCTTTCGCCTATGGGACGCCCTAAAAACATCCCAACGGACCCACGGAGCCCATGGATCCGCTTAACAGCTCGTCAGGGACGCCCCCGAGGGCCTCGGGCCAAAATAATTTTCGGAGCCAGCGCCACCCCAGCGATCCGTGGGCTAACACCCACCGAAAATCGCCAAAAAACTGAAGTTTTCACTCTTTCGCCTATGGGACGCCCTAAAAACATCCCAACGGACCCACGGAGCCCATGGATCCGCTTAACAGCTCGTCAGGGACGCCCCCGAGGGCCTCTGCCCAAAATAATTTTCGGAGCCAGCGCCACCCCAGCGATCCGTGGGCTAACACCCACCGAAAATCGCCAAAAAACTGCAGTTTTCACTCTTTCGCCTATGGGACGCCCTAAAAACATCCCAACGGACCCACGGAGCCCATGGATCCGCTTAACAGATCGTCAGGGACGCCCCCGAGGGCCTCTGCCCAAAATAATTTCCGGAGCCAGCGCCACCCCAGCGATCCGTGGGCTAACACCCACCGAAAATCGCCAAAAAACTGTAGTTTTCACTCTTTCGCCTATGGGACGCCCTAAAAACATCCCAACGGACCCACGGAGCCCATGGATCCGCTTAACAGCTCGTCAGGGACGCCCCCGAGGGCCTCGGCCCAAAAGAATTTCCGGAGCCAGCGCCACCCCAGCGATCCGTGGGCTAACACCCACGGAAAATCGCCAAAAAACTGCCGTTTTCACTCTTTCGCCTCTGGGACGCCCTTAAAACCTCCCACAGGCCCCACGGAGCCCATGGATCCGCTTAACAGCTCGTCAGGGACGCCCCCGAGGGGCTCGGCCCAAAAGAATTTCCGGAGCCAGCGCCACCCCAGCGATCCGTGGGCTAACACCCACGGAAAATCGCCAAAAAACTGCCGTTTTCACTCTTTCGCCTCTGGGACGCATCCGTGCATGCCATGGGCATCTTTGGCACCGTGCGCACCAAAGATGTCGTGCGCTCCATTGGCGATCCATGGGTGCCATGTGCACCAAGGGAGTTATGGGAACCATTGGCACCAAGGGTGCTATGGGCACCATGGACGCCATACGCACCAAGAACGCCATGGCCAATCCATATGCACCAAGGGCACCAAGGGAGTTATGGGCACCATTGACACCAAGGGTGCTATGGACACCATGGGCGCCATTTAGAACAAGGACACCATGGACTCTAAAGGTGTCATGGGTACCATGGGCGCCAAAGGTGCCATGGGCACCATGGACGCCATACGTACCAAGAACGCCATGGGCCCCTTAGTCGCCATGCGCACCAAGGACGTTATGCGCTCCATGGGCATCATGTGCACTAAGGGCGTCATGGGAACCACGGCCAATCCATATGCACCAAGGGGAGCTATGATCACCATGGGCGCCATGCGGAACAAGGACACCTTGGGCACCAAAATGTGTCATGGGCACCAAGGATGTCATGGGCGATCCATAGGCACCATGGGCACCAAGGCGCCATGTGCACCAAGAACTCCATGGGCTCCCTGGGCGCGCACTATCAACTAAAAAAGGAAATTATTCAATAAAATGTTAATACTTGCTAAATTTTTAAATTACATATTTTTCCTATTTATTTATCAATCTTTTTAAAAAGTAACAAAGCAAATTAAAAATAAAATTGAATCTATAAAATATAAATACTTAATAAAATCACAAATTGCATGTTTTCCCTATTTAGTTTTTTTTTAAAAAAAGGTAACGAAATCTACTAAAAAAAGTAAGTAATCACTAAAATATCAATATTTCATGAATGAATATTTTGAGAGAAAGGTATTGGTATGTAAGACAAATTAGAAAATAGGGTTGATACCTTCGATTTACCCAATGAGAAGGACAAGCTTATTAGTTAAGTTAATGATTAATTTTATTTAAATAATCACACATGAACTTAATCGAGGTATCTTTAACGCCAGTAGTAGCCTCTTGCTTATAAATAAAAATCATCTTGTGATAAAAGGTCGATCAACAAAAAAATAGGGAATGAAAGGAGCTAGAAAAAGTAGTTGTAAATTGGTGAAACTTTAAAAGGTCATAACTTTGTGCTCGGATGTCCTTTTTAGGAGATTTTTTTTTTGATTCCGCGTATTTTTTCAAGATCTACAAGGACAAACTGCCGTAAGGCGGTTTGGCTGAGCCAATTTCCTCAAAAACTGCTTTTATCCCCTTCAATTAAGACTTTCCCCCAATTCGGTACGCGAGCTTCATTCTTCTCTAGCCCAAAAACTGCCGTTTCCACTCTTTCGCCTCTGGGACGCCCTCAAAACCTCCCACAGGCCCCCCGGAGCCCATGGATCCGCTTAACAGCTCGTCAGGGACCCCCCCGAGCCGCTCGGCCCAAAATAATTTCCGGACCCAGCGCCCCCCCATCGATCCGTGGGCTAACACCCACGAAAAATCGCCAAAAAACTGCCGTTTTCACTCTTTCGCCTCTGGGACGCCCTTAAAACCTCCCACAGGCCCCACGGAGCCCATGGATCCGCTTAACAGCTCGTCAGGGACGCCCCCGAGGGGCTCGGCCCAAGATAATTTCCGGAGCCAGCGCCACCCAGCGATCCGTGGGCTAACACCCACCGAAAATCGCCAAAAAACTGCAGTTTTCACTCTTTCGCCTATGGGACGCCCTAAAAACATCCCAACGGACCCACGGAGCCCATGGATCCGCTTAACAGCTAGTCAGGGACGCCCCCGAGGGCCTAGGCCCAAAATAATTTCCGGAGCAAGCGCCACCCCAGCGATCCGTGGGCTAACACCCACCGAAAATCGCCAAAAAACTGCAGTTTTCACTCTTTCGCCTATGGGACGCCCTAAAAACATCCCAACGGACCCACGGAGCCCATGGATCCGCTTAACAGCTAGTCAGGGACGCCCCCGAGGGCCTAGGCCCAAAATAATTTCCGGAGCAAGCGCCACCCCAGCGATCCGTGGGCTAACACCCACCGAAAATCGCCAAAAAACTGCAGTTTTCACTCTTTCGCCTATGGGACGCCCTAAAAACATCCCAACGGACCCACGGAGCCCATGGATCCGCTTAACAGCTAGTCAGGGACGCCCCCGAGGGCCTAGGCCCAAAATAATTTCCGGAGCAAGCGCCACCCCAGCGATCCGTGGGCTAACACCCACCGAAAATCGCCAAAAAACTGCAGTTTTCACTCTTTCGCCTATGGGACGCCCTAAAAACATCCCAACGGACCCACGGAGCCCATGGATCCGCTTAACAGCTCGTCAGGGACCCCCCCGAGCGGCTCGGCCCAAAATAATTTCCGGAGCAAGCGCCCCCCCATCGATCCGTGGGCTAACACCCACCGAAAATCGCCAAAAAACTGCAGTTTTCACTCTTTCGCCTCTGGGACGCCCTAAAAACCTCCCACAGGCCCCCCGGAGCCCATGGATCCGCTTAACAGCTCGTCAGGGACCCCCCCGAGCGGCTCGGCCCAAAATAATTTCCGGAGCAAGCGCCACCCCAGCGATCCGTGGGCTAACACCCACCGAAAATCGCCAAAAAACTGCAGTTTTCACTCTTTCGCCTATGGGACGCCCTAAAAACATCCCAACGGACCCACGGAGCCCATGGATCCGCTTAACAGCTAGTCAGGGACGCCCCCGAGGGCCTAGGCCCAAAATAATTTCCGGAGCAAGCGCCACCCCAGCGATCCGTGGGCTAACACCCACCGAAAATCGCCAAAAAACTGCAGTTTTCACTCTTTCGCCTATGGGACGCCCTAAAAACATCCCAACGGACCCACGGAGCCCATGGATCCGCTTAACAGCTAGTCAGGGACGCCCCCGAGGGCCTAGGCCCAAAATAATTTCCGGAGCAAGCGCCACCCCAGCGATCCGTGGGCTAACACCCACCGAAAATCGCCAAAAAACTGCAGTTTTCACTCTTTCGCCTATGGGACGCCCTAAAAACATCCCAACGGACCCACGGAGCCCATGGATCCGCTTAACAGCTCGTCAGGGACGCCCCCGAGGGCCTCTGCCCAAAATAATTTCCGGAGCCAGCGCCACCCCAGCGATCCGTGGGCTAACACCCACCGAAAATCTCCAAAAAACTGCAGTTTTCACTCTTTCGCCTATGGGACGCCCTAAAAACATCCCAACAGACCCACGGAGCCCATGGATCCGCTTAACAGCTCGTCAGGGACGCCACCGAGGGCCTCGGCCCAAAATAATTTCCGGAGCCAGCGCCACCCCAGCGATCCGTGGGCTAACACCCACCGAAAATCGCCAAAAAACTGCAGTTTTCACTCTTTCGCCTATGGGACGTCCTAAAAACATCCCAACGGACCCACGGAGCCCATGGATCCGCTTAACAGCTCGTCAGGGACGCCCCCGAGGGCCTCGGCCCAAAATATTTTCCGGAGCCAGCGCCACCCCAGCGATCCGTGGGCTAACACCCACCGAAAATCGCCAAAAAACTGCAGTTTTCACTCTTTCGCCTATGGGACGCCCTAAAAACATCCCAACGGACCCACGGAGCCCATGGATCCGCTTAACAGCTCGTCAGGGACGCCCCCGAGGGCCTCGACCCAAAATAATTTCCGGAGCCAGCGCCACCCCAGCGATCCGTGGGCTAACACCCACCGAAAATCGCCAAAAAACTGCAGTTTTCACTCTTTCGCCTATGGGACGCCCTAAAAACATCCCAACGGACCCACGGAGCCCATGGATCCGCTTAACAGCTCGTCAGGGACGCCGCCGAGGGCCTCGGCCCAAAATAATTTCCGGAGCCAGCGCCACCCCAGCGATCCGTGGGCTAACACCCACCGAAAATCGCCAAAAAACTGCAGTTTTCACTCTTTCGCCTATGGGACGCCCTAAAAACATCCCAACGGACCCACGGAGCCCATGGATCTGCTTAACAGCTCGTCAGGGACGCCCTCGAGGGCCTCGACCCAAAATAATTTCCGGAGCCAGCGCCACCCCAGCGATCCGTGGGCTAACACCCACCGAAAATCGCCAAAAAACTGCAGTTTTCACTCTTTCGCCTATGGGACGCCCTAAAAGCATCCCAACGGACCCACGGAGCCCATGGATCTGCTTAACAGCTCGTCAGGGACGCCCCCGAGGGCCTCGGCCCAAAATAATTTCCGGAGCCAGCGCCACCCCAGCGATCCGTGGGCTAACACCCACCGAAAATCGCCAAAAAACTGCAGTTTTCACTCTTTCGCCTATGGGACGCCCTAAAAACATCCCAACGGACCCACGGAGCCCATGGATCCGCTTAACAGCTTGTCAGGGACGCCCCCGAGGGCCTCGGCCAAAAATAATTTCCGGAGCCAGCGCCACCCCAGCGATCCGTGGGCTAACACCCACCGAAAATCGCCAAAAAACTACAGTTTTCACTCTTTCGCCTATGGGACGCCCTAAAAACATCCCAACGGACCCACGGAGCCCATGGATCCGCTTAACAGCTCGTCAGGGACGCCCCCGAGGGCCTCTGCCCAAAATAATTTCCGGAGCCAGCGCCACCCCAGCGATCCGTGGGCTAACACCCACCGAAAATCTCCAAAAAACTGCAGTTTTCACTCTTTCGCCTATGGGACGCCCTAAAAACATCCCAACAGACCCACGGAGCCCATGGATCCGCTTAACAGCTCGTCAGGGACGCCACCGAGGGCCTCGGCCCAAAATAATTTCCGGAGCCAGCGCCACCCCAGCGATCCGTGGGCTAACACCCACCGAAAATCGCCAAAAAACTGCAGTTTTCACTCTTTCGCCTATGGGACGTCCTAAAAACATCCCAACGGACCCACGGAGCCCATGGATCCGCTTAACAGCTCGTCAGGGACGCCCCCGAGGGCCTCTGCCCAAAATAATTTCCGGAGCCAGCGCCACCCCAGCGATCCGTGGGCTAACACACACCGAAAATCGCCAAAAAACTGCAGTTTTCACTCTTTCGCCTATGGGACGCCCTAAAAACATCCCAACGGACCCACGGAGCCCATGGATCCGCTTAACAGCTCGTCAGGGACGCCGCCGAGGGCCTCGGCCCAAAATAATTTCCGGAGCCAGCGCCACCCCAGCGATCCGTGGGCTAACACCCACCGAAAATCGCCAAAAAACTGCAGTTTTCACTCTTTCGCCTATGGGACGCCCTAAAAACATCCCAACGGACCCACGGAGCCCATGGATCCGCTTAACAGCTCGTCAGGGACGCCCCCGAGGGCCTCGGGCCAAAATAATTTTCGGAGCCAGCGCCACCCCAGCGATCCGTGGGCTAACACCCACCGAAAATCGCCAAAAAACTGAAGTTTTCACTCTTTCGCCTATGGGACGCCCTAAAAACATCCCAACGGACCCACGGAGCCCATGGATCCGCTTAACAGCTCGTCAGGGACGCCCCCGAGGGCCTCGGGCCAAAATAATTTTCGGAGCCAGCGCCACCCCAGCGATCCGTGGGCTAACACCCACCGAAAATCGCCAAAAAACTGAAGTTTTCACTCTTTCGCCTATGGGACGCCCTAAAAACATCCCAACGGACCCACGGAGCCCATGGATCCGCTTAACAGCTCGTCAGGGACGCCCCCGAGGGCCTCTGCCCAAAATAATTTTCGGAGCCAGCGCCACCCCAGCGATCCGTGGGCTAACACCCACCGAAAATCGCCAAAAAACTGCAGTTTTCACTCTTTCGCCTATGGGACGCCCTAAAAACATCCCAACGGACCCACGGAGCCCATGGATCCGCTTAACAGATCGTCAGGGACGCCCCCGAGGGCCTCTGCCCAAAATAATTTCCGGAGCCAGCGCCACCCCAGCGATCCGTGGGCTAACACCCACCGAAAATCGCCAAAAAACTGTAGTTTTCACTCTTTCGCCTATGGGACGCCCTAAAAACATCCCAACGGACCCACGGAGCCCATGGATCCGCTTAACAGCTCGTCAGGGACGCCCCCGAGGGCCTCGGCCCAAAAGAATTTCCGGAGCCAGCGCCACCCCAGCGATCCGTGGGCTAACACCCACGGAAAATCGCCAAAAAACTGCCGTTTTCACTCTTTCGCCTCTGGGACGCCCTTAAAACCTCCCACAGGCCCCACGGAGCCCATGGATCCGCTTAACAGCTCGTCAGGGACGCCCCCGAGGGGCTCGGCCCAAAAGAATTTCCGGAGCCAGCGCCACCCCAGCGATCCGTGGGCTAACACCCACGGAAAATCGCCAAAAAACTGCCGTTTTCACTCTTTCGCCTCTGGGACGCATCCGTGCATGCCATGGGCATCTTTGGCACCGTGCGCACCAAAGATGTCGTGCGCTCCATTGGCGATCCATGGGTGCCATGTGCACCAAGGGAGTTATGGGAACCATTGGCACCAAGGGTGCTATGGGCACCATGGACGCCATACGCACCAAGAACGCCATGGCCAATCCATATGCACCAAGGGCACCAAGGGAGTTATGGGCACCATTGACACCAAGGGTGCTATGGACACCATGGGCGCCATTTAGAACAAGGACACCATGGACTCTAAAGGTGTCATGGGTACCATGGGCGCCAAAGGTGCCATGGGCACCATGGACGCCATACGTACCAAGAACGCCATGGGCCCCTTAGTCGCCATGCGCACCAAGGACGTTATGCGCTCCATGGGCATCATGTGCACTAAGGGCGTCATGGGAACCACGGCCAATCCATATGCACCAAGGGGAGCTATGATCACCATGGGCGCCATGCGGAACAAGGACACCTTGGGCACCAAAATGTGTCATGGGCACCAAGGATGTCATGGGCGATCCATAGGCACCATGGGCACCAAGGCGCCATGTGCACCAAGAACTCCATGGGCTCCCTGGGCGCGCACTATCAACTAAAAAAGGAAATTATTCAATAAAATGTTAATACTTGCTAAATTTTTAAATTACATATTTTTCCTATTTATTTATCAATCTTTTTAAAAAGTAACAAAGCAAATTAAAAATAAAATTGAATCTATAAAATATAAATACTTAATAAAATCACAAATTGCATGTTTTCCCTATTTAGTTTTTTTTTAAAAAAAGGTAACGAAATCTACTAAAAAAAGTAAGTAATCACTAAAATATCAATATTTCATGAATGAATATTTTGAGAGAAAGGTATTGGTATGTAAGACAAATTAGAAAATAGGGTTGATACCTTCGATTTACCCAATGAGAAGGACAAGCTTATTAGTTAAGTTAATGATTAATTTTATTTAAATAATCACACATGAACTTAATCGAGGTATCTTTAACGCCAGTAGTAGCCTCTTGCTTATAAATAAAAATCATCTTGTGATAAAAGGTCGATCAACAAAAAAATAGGGAATGAAAGGAGCTAGAAAAAGTAGTTGTAAATTGGTGAAACTTTAAAAGGTCATAACTTTGTGCTCGGATGTCCTTTTTAGGAGATTTTTTTTTTGATTCCGCGTATTTTTTCAAGATCTACAAGGACAAACTGCCGTAAGGCGGTTTGGCTGAGCCAATTTCCTCAAAAACTGCTTTTATCCCCTTCAATTAAGACTTTCCCCCAATTCGGTACGCGAGCTTCATTCTTCTCTAGCCCAAAAACTGCCGTTTCCACTCTTTCGCCTCTGGGACGCCCTCAAAACCTCCCACAGGCCCCCCGGAGCCCATGGATCCGCTTAACAGCTCGTCAGGGACCCCCCCGAGCCGCTCGGCCCAAAATAATTTCCGGACCCAGCGCCCCCCCATCGATCCGTGGGCTAACACCCACGAAAAATCGCCAAAAAACTGCCGTTTTCACTCTTTCGCCTCTGGGACGCCCTTAAAACCTCCCACAGGCCCCACGGAGCCCATGGATCCGCTTAACAGCTCGTCAGGGACGCCCCCGAGGGGCTCGGCCCAAGATAATTTCCGGAGCCAGCGCCACCCAGCGATCCGTGGGCTAACACCCACCGAAAATCGCCAAAAAACTGCAGTTTTCACTCTTTCGCCTATGGGACGCCCTAAAAACATCCCAACGGACCCACGGAGCCCATGGATCCGCTTAACAGCTAGTCAGGGACGCCCCCGAGGGCCTAGGCCCAAAATAATTTCCGGAGCAAGCGCCACCCCAGCGATCCGTGGGCTAACACCCACCGAAAATCGCCAAAAAACTGCAGTTTTCACTCTTTCGCCTATGGGACGCCCTAAAAACATCCCAACGGACCCACGGAGCCCATGGATCCGCTTAACAGCTAGTCAGGGACGCCCCCGAGGGCCTAGGCCCAAAATAATTTCCGGAGCAAGCGCCACCCCAGCGATCCGTGGGCTAACACCCACCGAAAATCGCCAAAAAACTGCAGTTTTCACTCTTTCGCCTATGGGACGCCCTAAAAACATCCCAACGGACCCACGGAGCCCATGGATCCGCTTAACAGCTCGTCAGGGACGCCCCCGAGGGGCTCGGCCCAAGATAATTTCCGGAGCCAGCGCCACCCCAGCGATCCGTGGGCTAACACCCACCGAAAATCGCCAAAAAACTGCAGTTTTCACTCTTTCGCCTATGGGACGCCCTAAAAACATCCCAACGGACCCACGGAGCCCATGGATCCGCTTAACAGCTCGTCAGGGACCCCCCCGAGCGGCTCGGCCCAAAATAATTTCCGGAGCAAGCGCCCCCCCATCGATCCGTGGGCTAACACCCACCGAAAATCGCCAAAAAACTGCAGTTTTCACTCTTTCGCCTCTGGGACGCCCTAAAAACCTCCCACAGGCCCCCCGGAGCCCATGGATCCGCTTAACAGCTCGTCAGGGACCCCCCCGAGCGGCTCGGCCCAAAATAATTTCCGGAGCAAGCGCCACCCCAGCGATCCGTGGGCTAACACCCACCGAAAATCGCCAAAAAACTGCCGTTTTCACTCTTTCGCCTCTGGGACGCCCTTAAAACATCCCAACGGACCCACGGAGCCCATGGATCCGCTTAACAGCTCGTCAGGGACGCCCCCGAGGGCCTAGGCCCAAAATAATTTCCGGAGCCAGCGCCACCCCAGCGATCCGTGGGCTAACACCCACCGAAAATCGCCAAAAAACTGCAGTTTTCACTCTTTCGCCTATGGGACGCCCTAAAAACATCCCAACGGACCCACGGAGCCCATGGATCCGCTTAACAGCTCGTCAGGGACCCCCCCGAGCGGCTCGGCCCAAAATAATTTCCGGAGCAAGCGCCCCCCCATCGATCCGTGGGCTAACACCCACCGAAAATCGCCAAAAAACTGCAGTTTTCACTCTTTCGCCTCTGGGACGCCCTAAAAACCTCCCACAGGCCCCCCGGAGCCCATGGATCCGCTTAACAGCTCGTCAGGGACGCCCCCGAGGGCCTAGGCCCAAAATAATTTCCGGAGCAAGCGCCACCCCAGCGATCCGTGGGCTAACACCCACCGAAAATCGCCAAAAAACTGCAGTTTTCACTCTTTCGCCTATGGGACGCCCTAAAAACATCCCAACGGACCCACGGAGCCCATGGATCCGCTTAACAGCTAGTCAGGGACGCCCCCGAGGGGCTCGGCCCAAAATAATTTCCGGAGCCAGCGCCACCCCAGCGATCCGTGGGCTAACACCCACCGAAAATCGCCAAAAAACTGCAGTTTTCACTCTTTCGCCTATGGGACGCCCTAAAAACATCCCAACGGACCCACGGAGCCCATGGATCCGCTTAACAGCTAGTCAGGGACCCCCCCGAGCGGCTCGGCCCAAAATAATTTCCGGAGCAAGCGCCACCCCAGCGATCCGTGGGCTAACACCCACCGAAAATCGCCAAAAAACTGCAGTTTTCACTCTTTCGCCTCTGGGACGCCCTAAAAACCTCCCACAGGCCCCCCGGAGCCCATGGATCCGCTTAACAGCTCGTCAGGGACCCCCCCGAGCGGCTCGGCCCAAAATAATTTCCGGAGCAAGCGCCACCCCAGCGATCCGTGGGCTAACACCCACCGAAAATCGCCAAAAAACTGCAGTTTTCACTCTTTCGCCTATGGGACGCCCTAAAAACATCCCAACGGACCCACGGAGCCCATGGATCCGCTTAACAGCTAGTCAGGGACGCCCCCGAGGGCCTAGGCCCAAAATAATTTCCGGAGCAAGCGCCACCCCAGCGATCCGTGGGCTAACACCCACCGAAAATCGCCAAAAAACTGCAGTTTTCACTCTTTCGCCTATGGGACGCCCTAAAAACATCCCAACGGACCCACGGAGCCCATGGATCCGCTTAACAGCTCGTCAGGGACCCCCCCGAGCGGCTCGGCCCAAAATAATTTCCGGAGCAAGCGCCCCCCCATCGATCCGTGGGCTAACACCCACCGAAAATCGCCAAAAAACTGCAGTTTTCACTCTTTCGCCTCTGGGACGCCCTAAAAACCTCCCACAGGCCCCCCGGAGCCCATGGATCCGCTTAACAGCTCGTCAGGGACCCCCCCGAGCGGCTCGGCCCAAAATAATTTCCGGAGCAAGCGCCACCCCAGCGATCCGTGGGCTAACACCCACCGAAAATCGCCAAAAAACTGCAGTTTTCACTCTTTCGCCTATGGGACGCCCTAAAAACATCCCAACGGACCCACGGAGCCCATGGATCCGCTTAACAGCTAGTCAGGGACGCCCCCGAGGGCCTAGGCCCAAAATAATTTCCGGAGCAAGCGCCACCCCAGCGATCCGTGGGCTAACACCCACCGAAAATCGCCAAAAAACTGCAGTTTTCACTCTTTCGCCTATGGGACGCCCTAAAAACATCCCAACGGACCCACGGAGCCCATGGATCCGCTTAACAGCTAGTCAGGGACGCCCCCGAGGGCCTAGGCCCAAAATAATTTCCGGAGCAAGCGCCACCCCAGCGATCCGTGGGCTAACACCCACCGAAAATCGCCAAAAAACTGCAGTTTTCACTCTTTCGCCTATGGGACGCCCTAAAAACATCCCAACGGACCCACGGAGCCCATGGATCCGCTTAACAGCTAGTCAGGGACGCCCCCGAGGGCCTAGGCCCAAAATAATTTCCGGAGCAAGCGCCACCCCAGCGATCCGTGGGCTAACACCCACCGAAAATCGCCAAAAAACTGCAGTTTTCACTCTTTCGCCTATGGGACGCCCTAAAAACATCCCAACGGACCCACGGAGCCCATGGATCCGCTTAACAGCTAGTCAGGGACGCCCCCGAGGGCCTAGGCCCAAAATAATTTCCGGAGCAAGCGCCACCCCAGCGATCCGTGGGCTAACACCCACCGAAAATCGCCAAAAAACTGCAGTTTTCACTCTTTCGCCTATGGGACGCCCTAAAAACATCCCAACGGACCCACGGAGCCCATGGATCCGCTTAACAGCTAGTCAGGGACGCCCCCGAGGGCCTAGGCCCAAAATAATTTCCGGAGCAAGCGCCACCCCAGCGATCCGTGGGCTAACACCCACCGAAAATCGCCAAAAAACTGCAGTTTCCACTCTTTCGCCTATGGGACGCCCTCAAAACCTCCCAACGGACCCACGGAGCCCATGGATCCGCTTAACAGCTCGTCAGGGACCCCCCCGAGCGGCTCGGCCCAAAATAATTTCCGGACCCAGCGCCCCCCCAGCGATCCGTGGGCTAACACCCACGAAAAAACGCCAAAAAACTGCAGTTTCCACTCTTTCGCCTCTGGGACGCCCTCAAAACCTCCCACAGGCCCCCCGGAGCCCATGGATCCGCTTAACAGCTCGTCAGGGACCCCCCCGAGCGGCTCGGCCCAAAATAATTTCCGGACCAAGCGCCCCCCCAGCGATCCGTGGGCTAACACCCACGAAAAATCGCCAAAAAACTGCCGTTTCCACTCTTTCGCCTCTGGGACGCCCTCAAAACCTCCCACAGGCCCCCCGGAGCCCATGGATCCGCTTAACAGCTAGTCAGGGACCCCCCCGAGCGGCTCGGCCCAAAATAATTTCCGGACCCAGCGCCCCCCCAGCGATCCGTGGGCTAACACCCACGAAAAATCGCCAAAAAACTGCCGTTTCCACTCTTTCGCCTCTGGGACGCCCTAAAAACATCCCAACGGACCCACGGAGCCCATGGATCCGCTTAACAGCTAGTCAGGGACGCCCCCGAGCGGCTCGGCCCAAAATAATTTCCGGACCCAGCGCCACCCCAGCGATCCGTGGGCTAACACCCACGAAAAAACGCCAAAAAACTGTCGTTTCCACTCTTTCGCCTCTGGGACGCCCTAAAAACATCCCAACGGACCCACGGAGCCCATGGATCCGCTTAACAGCTAGTCAGGGACGCCCCCGAGGGCCTAGGCCCAAAATAATTTCCGGACCCAGCGCCCCCCCAGCGATCCGTGGGCTAACACCCACCGAAAATCGCCAAAAAACTGCCGTTTCCACTCTTTCGCCTCTGGGACGCCCTCAAAACCTCCCACAGGCCCCCCGGAGCCCATGGATCCGCTTAACAGCTCGTCAGGGACCCCCCCGAGCGGCTCGGCCCAAAATAATTTCCGGAACCAGCGCCCCCCCAGCGATCCGTGGGCTAACACCCACGAAAAATCGCCAAAAAACTGCCGTTTCCACTCTTTCGCCTATGGGACGCCCTAAAAACATCCCAACGGACCCACGGAGCCCATGGATCCGCTTAACAGCTAGTCAGGGACGCCCCCGAGGGCCTAGGCCCAAAATAATTTCCGGAGCAAGCGCCACCCCAGCGATCCGTGGGCTAACACCCACCGAAAATCGCCAAAAAACTGCAGTTTTCACTCTTTCGCCTATGGGACGCCCTAAAAACATCCCAACGGACCCACGGAGCCCATGGATCCGCTTAACAGCTAGTCAGGGACGCCCCCGAGGGCCTAGGCCCAAAATAATTTCCGGAGCAAGCGCCACCCCAGCGATCCGTGGGCTAACACCCACCGAAAATCGCCAAAAAACTGCAGTTTTCACTCTTTCGCCTATGGGACGCCCTAAAAACATCCCAACGGACCCACGGAGCCCATGGATCCGCTTAACAGCTAGTCAGGGACGCCCCCGAGGGCCTAGGCCCAAAATAATTTCCGGAGCAAGCGCCACCCCAGCGATCCGTGGGCTAACACCCACCGAAAATCGCCAAAAAACTGCAGTTTTCACTCTTTCGCCTATGGGACGCCCTAAAAACATCCCAACGGACCCACGGAGCCCATGGATCCGCTTAACAGCTAGTCAGGGACGCCCCCGAGGGCCTAGGCCCAAAATAATTTCCGGAGCAAGCGCCACCCCAGCGATCCGTGGGCTAACACCCACCGAAAATCGCCAAAAAACTGCAGTTTTCACTCTTTCGCCTATGGGACGCCCTAAAAACATCCCAACGGACCCACGGAGCCCATGGATCCGCTTAACAGCTAGTCAGGGACGCCCCCGAGGGCCTAGGCCCAAAATAATTTCCGGAGCAAGCGCCACCCCAGCGATCCGTGGGCTAACACCCACCGAAAATCGCCAAAAAACTGCAGTTTTCACTCTTTCGCCTATGGGACGCCCTAAAAACATCCCAACGGACCCACGGAGCCCATGGATCCGCTTAACAGCTAGTCAGGGACGCCCCCGAGGGCCTAGGCCCAAAATAATTTCCGGAGCAAGCGCCACCCCAGCGATCCGTGGGCTAACACCCACCGAAAATCGCCAAAAAACTGCAGTTTTCACTCTTTCGCCTATGGGACGCCCTAAAAACCTCCCACAGGCCCCCCGGAGCCCATGGATCCGCTTAACAGCTCGTCAGGGACCCCCCCGAGCGGCTCGGCCCAAAATAATTTCCGGACCCAGCGCCCCCCCATCGATCCGTGGGCTAACACCCACGAAAAATCGCCAAAAAACTGCCGTTTCCACTCTTTCGCCTATGGGACGCCCTAAAAACATCCCAACGGACCCACGGAGCCCATGGATCCGCTTAACAGCTAGTCAGGGACGCCCCCGAGGGCCTAGGCCCAAAATAATTTCCGGAGCAAGCGCCACCCCAGCGATCCGTGGGCTAACACCCACCGAAAATCGCCAAAAAACTGCAGTTTTCACTCTTTCGCCTATGGGACGCCCTAAAAACATCCCAACGGACCCACGGAGCCCATGGATCCGCTTAACAGCTAGTCAGGGACGCCCCCGAGGGCCTAGGCCCAAAATAATTTCCGGAGCAAGCGCCACCCCAGCGATCCGTGGGCTAACACCCACCGAAAATCGCCAAAAAACTGCCGTTTCCAGTCTTTCGCCTCTGGGACGCCCTCAAAACCTCCCACAGGCCCCCCGGAGCCCATGGATCCGCTTAACAGCTCGTCAGGGACCCCCCCGAGCGGCTCGGCCCAAAATAATTTCCGGACCCAGCGCCCCCCATCGATCCGTGGGCTAACACCCACGAAAAATCGCCAAAAAACTGTCGTTTCCACTCTTTCGCCTCTGGGACGCCCTCAAAACCTCCCACAGGCCCCCCGGAGCCCGTGGATCCGCTTAACAGCTCGTCAGGGACGCCCCCGAGGGGCTCGGCCCAAGATAATTTCCGGAGCCAGCGCCACCCAGCGATCCGTGGGCTAACACCCACCGAAAATCGCCAAAAAACTGCAGTTTTCACTCTTTCGCCTATGGGACGCCCTAAAAACATCCCAACGGACCCACGGAGCCCATGGATCCGCTTAACAGCTAGTCAGGGACGCCCCCGAGGGCCTAGGCCCAAAATAATTTCCGGAGCAAGCGCCACCCCAGCGATCCGTGGGCTAACACCCACCGAAAATCGCCAAAAAACTGCAGTTTTCACTCTTTCGCCTATGGGACGCCCTAAAAACATCCCAACGGACCCACGGAGCCCATGGATCCGCTTAACAGCTAGTCAGGGACGCCCCCGAGGGCCTAGGCCCAAAATAATTTCCGGAGCAAGCGCCACCCCAGCGATCCGTGGGCTAACACCCACCGAAAATCGCCAAAAAACTGCCGTTTCCACTCTTTCGCCTCTGGGACGCCCTCAAAACCTCCCACAGGCCCCCCGGAGCCCATGGATCCGCTTAACAGCTCGTCAGGGACCCCCCCGAGCCGCTCGGCCCAAAATAATTTCCGGACCCAGCGCCCCCCCATCGATCCGTGGGCTAACACCCACGAAAAATCGCCAAAAAACTGCCGTTTTCACTCTTTCGCCTCTGGGACGCCCTTAAAACCTCCCACAGGCCCCACGGAGCCCATGGATCCGCTTAACAGCTCGTCAGGGACGCCCCCGAGGGGCTCGGCCCAAGATAATTTCCGGAGCCAGCGCCACCCAGCGATCCGTGGGCTAACACCCACCGAAAATCGCCAAAAAACTGCAGTTTTCACTCTTTCGCCTATGGGACGCCCTAAAAACATCCCAACGGACCCACGGAGCCCATGGATCCGCTTAACAGCTAGTCAGGGACGCCCCCGAGGGCCTAGGCCCAAAATAATTTCCGGAGCAAGCGCCACCCCAGCGATCCGTGGGCTAACACCCACCGAAAATCGCCAAAAAACTGCAGTTTTCACTCTTTCGCCTATGGGACGCCCTAAAAACATCCCAACGGACCCACGGAGCCCATGGATCCGCTTAACAGCTAGTCAGGGACGCCCCCGAGGGCCTAGGCCCAAAATAATTTCCGGAGCAAGCGCCACCCCAGCGATCCGTGGGCTAACACCCACCGAAAATCGCCAAAAAACTGCAGTTTTCACTCTTTCGCCTATGGGACGCCCTAAAAACATCCCAACGGACCCACGGAGCCCATGGATCCGCTTAACAGCTAGTCAGGGACGCCCCCGAGGGCCTAGGCCCAAAATAATTTCCGGAGCAAGCGCCACCCCAGCGATCCGTGGGCTAACACCCACCGAAAATCGCCAAAAAACTGCAGTTTTCACTCTTTCGCCTATGGGACGCCCTAAAAACATCCCAACGGACCCACGGAGCCCATGGATCCGCTTAACAGCTCGTCAGGGACCCCCCCGAGCGGCTCGGCCCAAAATAATTTCCGGAGCAAGCGCCCCCCCATCGATCCGTGGGCTAACACCCACCGAAAATCGCCAAAAAACTGCAGTTTTCACTCTTTCGCCTCTGGGACGCCCTCAAAACCTCCCACAGGCCCCCCGGAGCCCATGGATCCGCTTAACAGCTCGTCAGGGACCCCCCCGAGCGGCTCGGCCCAAAATAATTTCCGGAGCAAGCGCCACCCCAGCGATCCGTGGGCTAACACCCACCGAAAATCGCCAAAAAACTGCAGTTTTCACTCTTTCGCCTATGGGACGCCCTAAAAACATCCCAACGGACCCACGGAGCCCATGGATCCGCTTAACAGCTAGTCAGGGACGCCCCCGAGGGCCTAGGCCCAAAATAATTTCCGGAGCAAGCGCCACCCCAGCGATCCGTGGGCTAACACCCACCGAAAATCGCCAAAAAACTGCAGTTTTCACTCTTTCGCCTATGGGACGCCCTAAAAACATCCCAACGGACCCACGGAGCCCATGGATCCGCTTAACAGCTAGTCAGGGACGCCCCCGAGGGCCTAGGCCCAAAATAATTTCCGGAGCAAGCGCCACCCCAGCGATCCGTGGGCTAACACCCACCGAAAATCGCCAAAAAACTGCAGTTTTCACTCTTTCGCCTATGGGACGCCCTAAAAACATCCCAACGGACCCACGGAGCCCATGGATCCGCTTAACAGCTAGTCAGGGACGCCCCCGAGGGCCTAGGCCCAAAATAATTTCCGGAGCAAGCGCCACCCCAGCGATCCGTGGGCTAACACCCACCGAAAATCGCCAAAAAACTGCAGTTTTCACTCTTTCGCCTATGGGACGCCCTAAAAACATCCCAACGGACCCACGGAGCCCATGGATCCGCTTAACAGCTAGTCAGGGACGCCCCCGAGGGCCTAGGCCCAAAATAATTTCCGGAGCAAGCGCCACCCCAGCGATCCGTGGGCTAACACCCACCGAAAATCGCCAAAAAACTGCAGTTTTCACTCTTTCGCCTATGGGACGCCCTAAAAACATCCCAACGGACCCACGGAGCCCATGGATCCGCTTAACAGCTAGTCAGGGACGCCCCCGAGGGCCTAGGCCCAAAATAATTTCCGGAGCAAGCGCCACCCCAGCGATCCGTGGGCTAACACCCACCGAAAATCGCCAAAAAACTGCAGTTTCCACTCTTTCGCCTATGGGACGCCCTCAAAACCTCCCAACGGACCCACGGAGCCCATGGATCCGCTTAACAGCTCGTCAGGGACCCCCCCGAGCGGCTCGGCCCAAAATAATTTCCGGACCCAGCGCCCCCCCAGCGATCCGTGGGCTAACACCCACGAAAAAACGCCAAAAAACTGCAGTTTCCACTCTTTCGCCTCTGGGACGCCCTCAAAACCTCCCACAGGCCCCCCGGAGCCCATGGATCCGCTTAACAGCTCGTCAGGGACCCCCCCGAGCGGCTCGGCCCAAAATAATTTCCGGACCAAGCGCCCCCCCAGCGATCCGTGGGCTAACACCCACGAAAAATCGCCAAAAAACTGCCGTTTCCACTCTTTCGCCTCTGGGACGCCCTCAAAACCTCCCACAGGCCCCCCGGAGCCCATGGATCCGCTTAACAGCTCGTCAGGGACCCCCCCGAGCGGCTCGGCCCAAAATAATTTCCGGACCCAGCGCCCCCCCAGCGATCCGTGGGCTAACACCCACGAAAAATCGCCAAAAAACTGCCGTTTCCACTCTTTCGCCTCTGGGACGCCCTCAAAACCTCCCACAGGCCCCCCGGAGCCCATGGATCCGCTTAACAGCTCGTCAGGGACCCCCCCGAGCGGCTCGGCCCAAAATAATTTCCGGACCCAGCGCCCCCCCAGCGATCCGTGGGCTAACACCCACGAAAAAACGCCAAAAAACTGTCGTTTCCACTCTTTCGCCTCTGGGACGCCCTCAAAACCTCCCACAGGCCCCCCGGAGCCCATGGATCCGCTTAACAGCTCGTCAGGGACCCCCCCGAGCGGCTCGGCCCAAAATAATTTCCGGACCCAGCGCCCCCCCAGCGATCCGTGGGCTAACACCCACGAAAAAACGCCAAAAAACTGCCGTTTCCACTCTTTCGCCTCTGGGACGCCCTCAAAACCTCCCACAGGCCCCCCGGAGCCCATGGATCCGCTTAACAGCTCGTCAGGGACCCCCCCGAGCGGCTCGGCCCAAGATAATTTCCGGAACCAGCGCCCCCCCAGCGATCCGTGGGCTAACACCCACGAAAAATCGCCAAAAAACTGCCGTTTCCACTCTTTCGCCTATGGGACGCCCTAAAAACATCCCAACGGACCCACGGAGCCCATGGATCCGCTTAACAGCTAGTCAGGGACGCCCCCGAGGGCCTAGGCCCAAAATAATTTCCGGAGCAAGCGCCACCCCAGCGATCCGTGGGCTAACACCCACCGAAAATCGCCAAAAAACTGCAGTTTTCACTCTTTCGCCTATGGGACGCCCTAAAAACATCCCAACGGACCCACGGAGCCCATGGATCCGCTTAACAGCTAGTCAGGGACGCCCCCGAGGGCCTAGGCCCAAAATAATTTCCGGAGCAAGCGCCACCCCAGCGATCCGTGGGCTAACACCCACCGAAAATCGCCAAAAAACTGCAGTTTTCACTCTTTCGCCTATGGGACACCCTAAAAACATCCCAACGGACCCACGGAGCCCATGGATCCGCTTAACAGCTAGTCAGGGACGCCCCCGAGGGCCTAGGCCCAAAATAATTTCCGGAGCAAGCGCCACCCCAGCGATCCGTGGGCTAACACCCACCGAAAATCGCCAAAAAACTGCAGTTTTCACTCTTTCGCCTATGGGACGCCCTAAAAACATCCCAACGGACCCACGGAGCCCATGGATCCGCTTAACAGCTAGTCAGGGACGCCCCCGAGGGCCTAGGCCCAAAATAATTTCCGGAGCAAGCGCCACCCCAGCGATCCGTGGGCTAACACCCACCGAAAATCGCCAAAAAACTGCAGTTTTCACTCTTTCGCCTATGGGACGCCCTAAAAACATCCCAATGGACCCACGGAGCCCATGGATCCGCTTAACAGCTAGTCAGGGACGCCCCCGAGGGCCTAGGCCCAAAATAATTTCCGGAGCAAGCGCCACCCCAGCGATCCGTGGGCTAACACCCACCGAAAATCGCCAAAAAACTGCAGTTTTCACTCTTTCGCCTATGGGACGCCCTAAAAACATCCCAACGGACCCACGGAGCCCATGGATCCGCTTAACAGCTAGTCAGGGACGCCCCCGAGGGCCTAGGCCCAAAATAATTTCCGGAGCAAGCGCCACCCCAGCGATCCGTGGGCTAACACCCACCGAAAATCGCCAAAAAACTGCAGTTTTCACTCTTTCGCCTATGGGACGCCCTAAAAACCTCCCACAGGCCCCCCGGAGCCCATGGATCCGCTTAACAGCTCGTCAGGGACCCCCCCGAGCGGCTCGGCCCAAAATAATTTCCGGACCCAGCGCCCCCCCATCGATCCGTGGGCTAACACCCACGAAAAATCGCCAAAAAACTGCCGTTTCCACTCTTTCGCCTATGGGACGCCCTAAAAACATCCCAACGGACCCACGGAGCCCATGGATCCGCTTAACAGCTAGTCAGGGACGCCCCCGAGGGCCTAGGCCCAAAATAATTTCCGGAGCAAGCGCCACCCCAGCGATCCGTGGGCTAACACCCACCGAAAATCGCCAAAAAACTGCAGTTTTCACTCTTTCGCCTATGGGACGCCCTAAAAACATCCCAACGGACCCACGGAGCCCATGGATCCGCTTAACAGCTAGTCAGGGACGCCCCCGAGGGCCTAGGCCCAAAATAATTTCCGGAGCAAGCGCCACCCCAGCGATCCGTGGGCTAACACCCACCGAAAATCGCCAAAAAACTGCAGTTTTCACTCTTTCGCCTATGGGACGCCCTAAAAACATCCCAACGGACCCACGGAGCCCATGGATCCGCTTAACAGCTAGTCAGGGACGCCCCCGAGGGCCTAGGCCCAAAATAATTTCCGGAGCAAGCGCCACCCCAGCGATCCGTGGGCTAACACCCACCGAAAATCGCCAAAAAACTGCAGTTTTCACTCTTTCGCCTATGGGACGCCCTAAAAACATCCCAACGGACCCACGGAGCCCATGGATCCGCTTAACAGCTAGTCAGGGACGCCCCCGAGGGCCTAGGCCCAAAATAATTTCCGGAGCAAGCGCCACCCCAGCGATCCGTGGGCTAACACCCACCGAAAATCGCCAAAAAACTGCCGTTTCCAGTCTTTCGCCTCTGGGACGCCCTCAAAACCTCCCACAGGCCCCCCGGAGCCCATGGATCCGCTTAACAGCTCGTCAGGGACCCCCCCGAGCGGCTCGGCCCAAAATAATTTCCGGACCCAGCGCCCCCCATCGATCCGTGGGCTAACACCCACGAAAAATCGCCAAAAAACTGTCGTTTCCACTCTTTCGCCTCTGGGACGCCCTCAAAACCTCCCACAGGCCCCCCGGAGCCCGTGGATCCGCTTAACAGCTCGTCAGGGACCCCCCCGAGCGGCTCGGCCCAAAATAATTTCCGGACCCAGCGCCCCCCCATCGATCCGTGGGCTAACACCCACGGAAAATCGCCAAAAAACTGCCGTTTTCACTCTTTCGCCTCTGGGACGCCCTTAAAACCTCCCACAGGCCCCACGGAGCCCATGGATCCGCTTAACAGCTCATCAGGGAGGCCACCAAGGGGCTCGGCCCAAAATAATTTCCGGAGCCAGCGCCACCCCAGCGATCCGTGGGCTAACACCCACGGAAAATCGCCAAAAAACTGCCGTTTTCACTCTTTCGCCTCTGGGACGCACTTAAAACCTCCCACAGGCCCCACGGAGCCCATGGATCCGCTTAACAGTTCGTCAGGGACGCCCCCAAGGGGCTCGGCCCAAAATAATTTCCGGAGCCAGCGCCACCCCAGCGATCCGTGGGCTAACACCCACGGAAAATCGCCAAAAAACTGCCGTTTTCACTCTTTCGCCTCTGGGACGCACTTAAAACCTCCCACAGGCCCCACGGAGCCAATGGATCCGCTTAACAGCTCATCAGGGACGCCCTCGAGGGGCTCGGCCCAAAATAATTTCCGGAGCCAGCGCCACCCCAGCGATCCGTGGGCTAACACCCACGAAAAATCGCCAAAAAACTGCCGTTTTCACTCTTTCGCATCTGGGACGCCCTTAAAACCTCCCACAGGCCCCACGGAGCCCATGGATCCGCTTAACAGCTCCTTCGCCTCGAGAACCGCGACGAAACCTCGATCCTCGGGAAGCGCGCTCGATAAAACCTCGATCCGCGCGAACCGTGCCTCGAGAACCGCGATGAAACCTCGATCCGCGCGAACCGCGCCTCGATAAATCCTCGATCCGCGCGAACCGCGCCTCGAAAACCGCGACGAAACCTCGATCCGCGTGCCCCGCGCCTCGGGAACCGCGACGAAACCTCGATCCTCGGGAAGCGCGCTCGATAAAACCTCGATCCGCGCGAACCGCGCCTCGAGAACCGCGACGAAACCTCGATCCTCGGGAACCGCGCTCGATGAAACCTCGATCCGCGCGAACCGCGCCTCGAGAACCGCGACGAAACCTCGATCCGCGCCTCGAGAAGCGCGACGAAACCTCGATCCGCGCGAACCGCGCCTCGAGAAGCGCGACGAAACCTCGATCCGCGCGAACCGCGCCTCGAGAACCGCGATGAAACCTCGATCCTCGGGAACCGCGCTCGATGAAACCTCGATCCGCGCCTCGAGAAGCGCGACGAAACCTCGATCCGCGCGAACCGCGCCTCGAGAAGCGCGACGAAACCTCGATCCGCGCGAACCGCGCCTCGAGAACCGCGATGAAACCTCGATCCTCGGGAACCGCGCTCGATGAAACCTCAATCCGCGCGAACCGCGCCTCGAGAACCGCGACGAAACCTCGATCCTCGGGAACCGCGCTCGATGAAACCTCGATCCGCGCGAACCGCGCCTCGAAAACCGCGACGAAACCTCGATCCTCGGGAACCGCGCACGATGAAACCTCGATCCGCGCGACCCGCGCCTCGGGAACCGCGACGAAACCTCGATCCTCGGGAACCGCGCGAACCGCGCTCGATGAAACCTCGATCCTCGAGAACCGCGCTCGATGAAACCTCGATCCGCGCGAACCGCGCCTCGGGAACCGCGCTCGATGAAACCTCGATCCTCGGGAAGCGCGCTCGATAAAACCTCGATCCGCGCGAACCGCGCCTCGAGAACCGCGAAGAAACCTCGATCCGCGCGAACCGCGCTCAATAAAACCTCGATCCTCGGGAACCGCGCTCGATGAAACCTCGATCCTCGGGAAGCGCGCTCGATAAAACCTCGATCCGCGCTCGATAAAACCTCGATCCGCGCGAACCGCGCCTCGAGAACCGCGACGAAACCTCGATCCTCGGGAAGCGCGCTCGATAAAACCTCGATCCGCGCGAACCGCGCTCGATAAAACCTCGATCCGCGCGAACCGCGCCTCGAGAACCGCGACGAAACCTCGATCCTCGCGAACCGCGCTCGATAAAACCTCGATCCTCGGGAAGCGCGCTCGATAAAACCTCGATCCTCGAGAACCGCGCTCGACAAAACCTCGATCCTCGAGAACCGCGCTCGACGAAACCTCGATCCTCGGGAAGCGCGCTCGACGAAACCGCGATCCGCGCGATCCGCGCCTCGAGAACCGCGACGAAACCTCGATCCGCGCGAACCGCGCCTCGAGAAATGCGATGAAACCTCGATCCTCGGGAAGCGCGCTCGATAAAACCTCGATCCGCGCGAACCGCGCCTCGGGAACCGCGCTCGATGAAACCTCGATCCTCGGGAAGCGCGCTCGATAAAACCTCGATCCGCGCGAACCGCGCCTCGAGAACCACGACGAAACCTCGATCCTCGAGAACCACGACGAAACCTCGATCCTCGGGAAGCGCGCTCGATAAAACCTCGATCCGCGCGAACCGCGCCTCGAGAACCGCGACGAAACCTCGATCCGCGCGAACCGCGCCTCGAGAACCACGCTCGATGAAACCTCGATCCTCGGGAAGCGCGATGGCCGTTTGCCCCAACCGATTTGCCCAAAAACGGCTTCTAACCCCTCCAAAACGGACTTTTCGCCTCTGGGACGCCCTCAAAACCTCCCAACGGACCCAAGGAGCCCATGGATCCGCTTAACAGCTCCTTCGCCTTGGGAACCGCGACGAAACCTCGATCCTCGGGAATCGCGCTCGATAAAACCTCGATCCGCGCGAACCGCGCCTCGAGAAGCGCGACGAGACCTCGATCCGCGCCTCGAGAAGCGCGACGAAACCTCGATCCGCGCGAACCGCGCCTCGAGAAGCGCGACGAAACCTCGATCCGCGCGAACCGCGCCTCGAGAACCGCGATGAAACCTCGATCCTCGGGAACCGCGCTCGATGAAACCTCAATCCGCGCGAACCGCGCCTCGAGAACCGCGACGAAACCTCGATCCTCGGGAACCGCGCTCGATGAAACCTCGATCCGCGCGAACCGCGCCTCGAAAACCGCGACGAAACCTCGATCCTCGGGAACCGCGCACGATGAAACCTCGATCCGCGCGACCCGCGCCTCGGGAACCGCGACGAAACCTCGATCCTCGGGAACCGCGCGAACCGCGCTCGATGAAACCTCGATCCTCGAGAACCGCGCTCGATGAAACCTCGATCCGCGCGAACCGCGCCTCGGGAACCGCGCTCGATGAAACCTCGATCCTCGGGAAGCGCGCTCGATAAAACCTCGATCCGCGCGAACCGCGCCTCGAGAACCGCGAAGAAACCTCGATCCGCGCGAACCGCGCTCAATAAAACCTCGATCCTCGGGAACCGCGCTCGATGAAACCTCGATCCTCGGGAAGCGCGCTCGATAAAACCTCGATCCGCGCGAACCGCGCTCGATAAAACCTCGATCCGCGCGAACCGCGCCTCGAGAACCGCGACGAAACCTCGATCCTCGGGAAGCGCGCTCGATAAAACCTCGATCCGCGCGAACCGCGCTCGATAAAACCTCGATCCGCGCGAACCGCGCCTCGAGAACCGCGACGAAACCTCGATCCTCGCGAACCGCGCTCGATAAAACCTCGATCCTCGGGAAGCGCGCTCGATAAAACCTCGATCCTCGAGAACCGCGCTCGACAAAACCTCGATCCTCGAGAACCGCGCTCGACGAAACCTCGATCCTCGGGAAGCGCGCTCGACGAAACCGCGATCCGCGCGATCCGCGCCTCGAGAACCGCGACGAAACCTCGATCCGCGCGAACCGCGCCTCGAGAAATGCGATGAAACCTCGATCCTCGGGAAGCGCGCTCGATAAAACCTCGATCCGCGCGAACCGCGCCTCGAGAATCGCGACGAAACCTCGATCCTCGGGAAGCGCGCTCGATAACCCCTCCAAACCGCGCGAACCGCGCCTCGAGAAACGCGACGAAACCTCGATCCTCGGGAACCGCGCTCGATAAACCCTCGATCCTCGGGAAGCACGCTCGATAAAACCTCGATCCGCGCGAACCGCGCCTCGAGAACCGCGACGAAACCTCGATCCGCGCGAACCGCGCCTCGAAAAAACCTCGATCCGCGCGAACCGCGCCTCGAGAACCACGACGAAACCTCGATCCGCGCGAACCGCGCTCGATAAAACCTCGATCCTCGCTAACCGTGCCTCGAAAACCGCGACGAAACCTCGATCCGCGCGAACCGCGCCTCGGGAACCGCGCTCGATGAAACCTCGATCCTCGGGAAGCGCGCTCGATAAAACCTCGATCCGCGCGAACCGCGCCTCGAGAACCACGACGAAACCTCGATCCTCGAGAACCACGACGAAACCTCGATCCGCGCGAACCGCGCTCGATAAAACCTCGATCCTCGCTAACCGCGCCTCGAAAACCGCGACGAAACCTCGATCCGCGCGAACCGCGCCTCGAGAACCGCGCTCGATGAAACCTCGATCCTCGGGAAGCGCGATGGCCGTTTGCCCCAACCGATTTGCCCAAAAACGGCTTCTAACCCCTCCAAAACGGACTTTTCGCCTCTGGGACGCCCTCAAAACCTCCCAACGGACCCAAGGAGCCCATGGATCCGCTTAACAGCTCCTTCGCCTTGGGAACCGCGACGAAACCTCGATCCTCGGGAATCGCGCTCGATAAAACCTCGATCCGCGCGAACCGCGCCTCGAGAAGCGCGACGAGACCTCGATCCGCGCCTCGAGAAGCGCGACGAAACCTCGATCCGCGCGAACCGCGCCTCGAGAAGCGCGACGAAACCTCGATCCGCGCGAACCGCGCCTCGAGAACCGCGATGAAACCTCGATCCTCGGGAACCGCGCTCGATGAAACCTCAATCCGCGCGAACCGCGCCTCGAGAACCGCGACGAAACCTCGATCCTCGGGAACCGCGCTCGATGAAACCTCGATCCGCGCGAACCGCGCCTCGAAAACCGCGACGAAACCTCGATCCTCGGGAACCGCGCACGATGAAACCTCGATCCGCGCGACCCGCGCCTCGGGAACCGCGACGAAACCTCGATCCTCGAGAACCGCGCTCGATGAAACCTCGATCCGCGCGAACCGCGCCTCGGGAACCGCGCTCGATGAAACCTCGATCCTCGGGAAGCGCGCTCGATAAAACCTCGATCCGCGCGAACCGCGCCTCGAGAACCGCGAAGAAACCTCGATCCTCGGGAACCGCGCTCGATGAAACCTCGATCCGCGCGAACCGCGCCTCGAGAAGCGCGACGAAACCTCGATCCGCGCGAACCGCGCCTCGGGAACCGCGCTCGATGAAACCTCGATCCTCGGGAAGCGCGCTCGATAAAACCTCGATCCGCGCGAACCGCGCCTCGAGAACCACGACGAAACCTCGATCCTCGAGAACCACGACGAAACCTCGATCCGCGCGAACCGCGCTCGATAAAACCTCGATCCTCGCTAACCGAAACTGCCGATGGCCGTTTGCCCCAACCGATTTCCCCAAAAACGGCTTCTAACCCCTCCAAAACGGACTTTTCGCCTCTGGGACGCCCTCAAAACCTCCCACAGGCCCCCCGGAGCCCATGGATCCGCTTAACAGCTCCTTCGCCTCGAGAACCGCGACGAAACATCGATCCTCGGGAAGCGCGCTCGATAAAACCTCGATCCACGCGAACCGTGCCTCGAGAACCGCGACGAAAACTCGATCCGCGCGAACCGCGCCTCGATAAATCCTCGATCCGCGCGAACCGCGCCTCGAAAACCGCGACGAAACCTCGATCCGCGCGAACCGCGCCTCGAGAATTGAGACGAAACCTCGATCCTCGGGAAGCGCGCTCGATAAAACCTCGATCCGCGCGAACCGCGCCTCGAGAATCGCGACGAAACCTCGATCCTCGGGAACCGCGCTAGATAAAACCTCGATCCGCGCGAACCGCGCCTCGGGAACCGCGATAAAACCTCGATCCGTGTGAACCGCGCCTCGATAACCGCGCTCGATGAAACCTCCATCCTCGGGAACCGCGCTCGATGAAACCGCGATCCGCGCGATCCGCGCCTCGAGAATCGCGACGAAACCTCGATCCGCGCGAACCGCGCCTCGAGAAACGCGACGAAACCTCGATCCGCGGGCCCCGCGCTCCTACAAACGCGATAAAACCCCGATCCTCGAGAAGCGCGCTCGATAAAACCTCGTTCCGCGTCTACCGCGCCTCGGGAACCGCGATGAAACCTCGATCCGCGGGCCCGCGCCTCGGGAACCGCGCTCGATGAAACCTCGATCCTCGGGAACCGCGCTCGATGAAACCTCGATCCACGCGAACCGTGCCTCGAGAACCGCGATGAAAACTCGATCCGCGCGAACCGCGCCTCGATAAATCCTCGATCCGCGCGAACCGCGCCTCGAAAACCGCGATGAAACCTCGATCCGCGGGCCCGCGCCTCGGGAACCGCGCTCGATGAAACCTCGATCCTCGGGAACCGCGCTCGATGAAACATCGATCCTCGGGAAGCGCGCTCGATAAAACCTCGATCCGCGAGAACCGCGCCTCGAGAACCGCGACGAAACCTCGATCCTCGGGAACCGCGAAGAAACCTCGATCCTCGGGAAGCGCGCTCGATAAAACCTCGATCCGCGCGAACCGCGCCTCGAAAACCGCGACGAAACCTCGATCCGCGCGAACCGCGCCTCAAGAATCGAGACGAAACCTCGATCCTCGGGAAGCGCGCTCGATAAAACCTCGATCCGCGCGAACCGCGCCTCGAGAATCGCGACGAAACCTCGATCCTCGGGAACCGCGCTAGATAAAACCTCGATCCGCGCGAACCGCGCCTCGGGAACCGCGATAAAACCTCGATCCGCGTGAACCGCGCCTCGATAACCGCGCTCGATGAAACCTCCATCCTCGGGAACCGCGCTCGATGAAACCGCGATCCGCGCGATCCGCGCCTCGAGAATCGCGACGAAACCTCGATCCGCGCGAACCGCGCCTCGAGAAACGCGACGAAACCTCGATCCGCGCGAACCGCGCCTCGAGAAACGCGACGAAACCTCGATCCTCGGGAACCGCGCTCGATAAAACCTCGATCCGCGCGAACCGCGCCTCGAGAAACGCGACGAAACCTCGATCCGCGCGAACCGCGCTCGATAAACGCGACGAAACCTCGATCCGCGGGCCCCGCGCTCCTACAAACGCGATAAAACCCCGATCCTCGAGAAGCGCGCTCGATAAAACCTCGTTCCGCGTCTACCGCGCCTCGAGAAACGCGACGAAACCTCGATCCGCGCGAACCGCACCTCGGGAACCGCGACGAAACCTCGATCCTCGGGAACCGCGCTCGATGAAACCTCGATCCTCGGGAACCGCGCTCGATAAAACCTCGATCCGCGTGAACTGCGCCTCGAAAACCGCGACGAAACCTCGATCCGCGCTCGATAAAACCTCGATCCTCGGGAACCGCGCTCGATGAAACATCGATCCTCGGGAAGCGCGCTCGATAAAACCTCGATCCGCGAGAACCGCGCCTCGAGAACCGCGACGAAACCTCGATCCTCGGGAACCGCGAAGAAACCTCGATCCTCGGGAAGCGCGCTCGATAAAACCTCGATCCGCGAGAACCGCGCCTCGAAAACCGCGACGAAACCTCGATCCTCGGGAACCGCGAAGAAACCTCGATCCTCGGGAAGCGCGCTCGATAAAACCTCGATCCTCGGGAACCGCGCTCGATGAAACATCGATCCTCGGGAAGCGCGCTCGATAAAACCTCGATCCGCGAGAACCGCGCCTCGAGAACCGCGACGAAACATTGATCCTCGGGAAGCGCGCTCGATAAAACCTCGATCCGCGCGAACCGCGCCTCGAGAACCGCGAAGAAACCTCGATCCTCGGGAACCGCGCTCGATGAAACCTCGATCCGCGGGCCCGCGCCTCGGGAACCGCGCTCGATGAAACCTCGATCCTCGGGAACCGCGCTCGATGAAACATCGATCCTCGGGAAGCGCGCTCGATAAAACCTCGATCCGCGAGAACCGCGCCT